>CM062292.1:461513531-462163366 GCA_031216915.1 Pictodentalium vernedei | reverse complement strand
GGTGTATATCGATGGAGGGAAGCTCCCTTTCGTTTAGTGTCGCCGTTCGATTAGTCATTCCAGAGTTATGGGACTTTATTACTTAGAAAATTGTTGATTTTTTACACGTCGTACGATAACTCGAGAATGCTTTGAGAGATTTTCACGATTTTTTGGTAGGTGGTTTATGTTGATGGAAGGAAGCTTCCTTTTGGTTGGTGTCGCTGTTCGATCAGTCATTCCAGAGTTAAGGGACTTTATTTTTCACATGTCGAACAATAACTTGAAAATGCATAGAGCAATTTTCATGATTTTTTGGTTGCAAGTATATGTTGATAGAAGGAATCTCCCTTTCGATTTGTGTCGCTGTCCAATTTGTCCTTCCAGAGTTATGGGACTTGATTCATCAAAATATAGGCAATTTTCCACATGTTGGACTTTGAGCAATTTTCACGATTTTTTGGTGGCAAGTATATTCATGATTTTTTGGAGGCAAGTATATGTAACCTGACAAGTACACATGTATACTCATATTGTGTGGTTCCCCCTTGTAATTAATAACGGGCGTATCATGCGCTCATGGCACAGCTGTTTATTTTAGTCCACTATCCCAATTTTTTCTAGTCCATTATTTCTGTACTGCCCAGTGTTTGCAGGGCAGATTTGCATGTCATTTTAACCTACTACATATCGATATCTTCATATAAATATGGATGACACAATAATCATAGTGTTTTTTAATTCCGTTCATTCAAAGATGTTTGGATGAACCAATTCGCTTTTAACATTCATAAGTTATTTATTTACATGCAAGTCCGACTTTGCTACCTTCGGGGGCATCAGCACACGCATTAGCGTTGCTCTTGTTTGGTAATTTTTTTTCTCCACATTTCAACAAAATTATATCATATGGCTCCCTCTTTGGAATGAGAACGTTTCGGAAATATAGTTTTTGGTAATTTTTTTTCTCCACATTTCAACAAAATTATATCATATGGCTCCCTCATTGGAATGAGAACGTTTCGGTGATATAGTTTTGTCAAAAAAGAAATTATGAAAACAACAACGCATCGATTTATTCGTTGGGAACCAATTTGAAGCGACTGGTGCAAAAAACCTGCTGTATATTTCTCCTGCATTGTATTTCCATGTATCACATGTGTATGCACAGAGAGAGTGCGTGGTTGCGAGAAACTTTGTTAATGATGATTTCAGACCTTTTTATCAACAATTGTTCCTGTACATATACATGTACGAATTTATAAATAATTGAACACAACTATTCGTTGTCTTCATTTAACTGACTGTGTGAAGTGTGAAATTATATTCGTCACAATTAATTACCTCGAATCGAGCACATTCAGTTTCTACTTTCTCAATCACCCCAAACAACACCTGTTTTATGTTGCACGCCGTGAACATTTAATTTTAAATTAAGTTGAATTACTATTTTTAAGGCCGGGCCTCTCATCTCCCCAATCGTTCTTGTATAAAAGTGCTATGCTGAGGTACTTCATGATGTTGTTCCAAAGCGATATGACTGTGATATCCATCATCTTGATTACCCTGCTTCCAATACACACGGGCACGGTGTGAACAATGCATTGAAGTCAATCGCATCGTTCACACTGCACTGATGCGCATCGGAAACAGAGTAATTGCCCTATTTTGTGTTTCATTACTACCGATACATGTGTCCCCAGAACGACACTTTTGCCTCAAAACAACTCACAACCCTCCACTGGAATGAGCTCAACAATTAAAGGACTAAGGCTATGCTATTGTCAGTATTGAGGTGCAAAAAACATTTACATGTGTGGTACTTTTTCAAAACAGCTTACAGTACAATAGCGGTTGACTAATTGTAATCCATGCGTGGACAGTAATATCCATGCATGCGTTTACTAGATACAGTACATGGAGAGTGTATTTTCACTAAATCACCTGCAGAGTGGAGATTCCACCCAAGCAATAATTTCAGATTTGTTGCAAAGCATAACCAGCACAAGCAAAGTTTCAGCCAATGGACCTCCGGGTTAAACCCGGAGGTCCATTGGCTGAAACATTGCTTGTGTTGTTTGTCGATATGTACAAAATTTTAAAGTTATAGCTTCGGTGATAACTCCACTCCGCAGGTGATTTAGTTACAATCCACTCTCCACGTACTGTAATAGAAATAAAAATATAAAATAATAAAAATCAACACAATTTTAATTGATGAAGCACCAGTGTTTCATTAATTAAATTTTTGATCATTATTCCTATAATTAGTGTTTGCAATCTAATATTATGTCCGAGAAAATAGTGCCTATCCCGTGGAAAATGAGCAGTGCATTTATGGCCCTTTATTGGATGAAAAATGAAAATTGACTGTCGATGTTATCTTTGTTTTTACTCAGAGCAAAACTTGCAGAAATGTTGTCATTCGTCAGTTTGAAATGCGCATAGTTTTCAAATTAAGTTGTCGTGGGAAAATTTTGCATTAATATAGTCCATGCTCCCCCCCCCCCCCCCTCCCTTTCGAGTGCTCTTTAAAAAGTCTATTTGGCATCTCACCGGGATGCACCCAAACCATCCCCAAGCCTAACCGTCCCCACACTATTTTACCCAAACCGCCCCCAACTATTTTACCCAAACCGTCCCCCGGGTCAGTTACTCCAGTTGGCCGACGTAACCCGAAACGTCCCAAGACCGAATCGTCCCCATTATTTTACCCAAACCGTCCCCACTATTTTACCCAACCCGCCTCCAGTTGAATACATGGCGAAGTTACTGTATTTAGTTAGGTCTACTCGTAATTAATGACTAACAAGACTGAACTTTGTGATTTATTTCAATACAAAATGGTTTGGAAGAAGTGACCTTAAAATGTTTTGTGATTGTTGTGATTATTGGGTCTGAAGCCGGAAGGAGTAATCACAGTGTTATTCTTATTGAATGATTCAATTGGATAAAAAATCAGCTAAAGTCCCCAAATCGCAGCGACAGAAAAAATCACCAAACCAAAATCGGTCGAAAAGGAAACTCTCCAATGAGTTCCGTGAAAATGATGAAACCGTGGACGTCGAAGACGAAAATGGTTTCGTATGTATGACTATTGATCGGCATGTCAAGAAGACAAAAATCATCAAGAAAAATTCACAGAGCACCGCTACTGAAAAGGACTCTGTGGTCACACCAAGAAATGGGGGCTCTGTTAACGCTACAGAGTCTACATCACCGGAAATAGTGAATGCGACTGCGACAGCTAGCCCAACCGATAGCGCGACGTACGCCGATAAAGTAAAAGCACAAACGCCCCCTAAGATGACCAATAAAACCAACAAGACACAGGGCCATCCGCAACCAAACCCCTGTGTCGTAATCACACGCGTCCACCCCAAAACGGAAAAAAACTTGATTGATAAAGCCCTTCCAGGATGCTCGTGGGAGAGACTAATCTCCAAAGCCACGGGTAACCATACTTGGAAAATAAAAGTAAAATGCCCTAATAGAGCAATGAAATTAAATCGGATAAGCAAAGGGGTAATTATTAATGGCAAAAAATACGAAACCGAGGAATATCGTGTTCTTCCGCAACCTGTTCAGTGTCACAAGTGTCAGAAATTTGGGCACTTGTCACACAAATGCAGCGGGGAGCAATGATGCATGAAATGCGGTGACAAACACATCGCGAAGGCATGTAGTGCTAAAACTCTGAAATGCCCGAATTGCGGTGGTCAACACCCCAGCAACTACTGGGGTTGTAGCCACTTCAAAAAAGTTAAAACAAACATCCAGCTTAAAGCTCTAAATGTAAGTAATGTCGAGAACTCATCTTCCCCTTATTCCACGTGTACTCTAATGGCTGGCTCTATTTTCAGCATAATGAAGAAACACTTGGACACCAGTCTTTCGGACATTTGCAAAGAGATTAGTAAAACAGCCTCTAAGTTATATAATACTCAAATATCTCACACGCTATTAGAAGGGGCCGTCAACAGAATATAATTATGTAACAATATTACAAATAGTAATTAAACTTAAATACAGTTAGTACAGTTATTCCTAAACCATTCATGGATACACTAAAAATAGTCCAGTGGAACGCTCGAAGCATTAATCAGAAAAATTTGCACATTATTTAAAAAATATGGACGTAATTGGAATTAGCGAAACATGGCTTAAACCAACCAAACAATTCTCGTTATGTGTTTTTGATATTATTAGAAGAGATGGCCCCCGCCCAAAAAGGCGGCGGTGTCGCTCTGCTAATAAGACAGGAGATTAAATACAAATCAATACCATGCGACCACCTCAATGCTGAAGTGATTGCAGCTGAATTTGAAATTGACCACAAACACGTGGCCATCATATCATATTATAACAAGCCGCAAGCCACAGTAGACAGTAAAGTATTTGAATTTTTTAACAACAAGTACAAGCACTGCATATTCTTGGGTGATTTCAATTCTAAACACCAGGTATTCGGTTGTAATAGGACTGAGCCTGATGGTGACGCCCTTTTCCACGTCATTGAAGAACTCGATCTATTCGTGGTAAATAACGATCAAGACGTAACATACATAAGCAACAACCCACTCCATCAATCAGATATCCTAGACTTGATTATCACCAGCAAATCACTAACCAGCCAAATGCAAGACATACTTGTAGAGATGATGATCTAGGCAGTGATATCCTGCCGGTTCACGCCACTCTGAAATGTAATACTGGTCCCGCAAGGTATCCTCCCGTTAATAGGAGGAACCTATCAAAAATTGACTGGAACCTCTTCAGAAACATTATCGAAGTAAAAATAAAGGCAAATGACCCCTCAAATGCTCATGAACTAGAAAAACCCTGCACCCACCTTAACGAGGTTATCAACAGCACACTAGATGAAATTTGTCCCAAGCAAACAGTAAAAACGCGGATAAACAGAATAACCCAAACAACTCTTCAAATAATCAAACAAAAAAGAAAAGCCTTCCGGGCTTAACCAATCAGAGAATGATCAAATGAAAAGAGCAGAACTTAAAACCGCGTATAATCTCCTACATGGGGAAGTAAAAAAGGCAATAGCTAACGACAATCGCGTGAGATGGGAAAAAGCAACCGAAAACCTAAATGGGCTGACAGAACCTAAGAGGTTCTGGGATACATTTAAAACTCTTACTGGCCAAAAGAGCAAAATTGCCAATAATAATGCGCTGAAGACTAGCGACGGAACTATGGCCATAGACGACAAGGCAAAGGCCAGTGCTTTTGCCGAACTTCTAAAGAAGGCACATCGTCCACAAGAAGGGAACAGATATGACAACGATTTTAAGGTAAAAGTAAATAAATTTGTCCAAGATAACAACTCAATTTTCAATGAACCGAAATTCGACCAAAGGCATGAAGACGGGGACGACCATGAATTAACCGAACCAATAAGCGTAGAAGAGGTCATGGGTATAATCAGAAAATGCAGGTCATCTTTTTCCCCAGTAGAAGACGAAGTCTCTTACAAAATTATGAAACAGTGCCCCAACATCTTCTACTGCAGACTTACCAAACTCCTAAACTGCTGTCTCTCCTGTGGGTACTTCCTAAAATGCTGGAAAGTGGCCACAGGAGTCATGATACCTAAACCCGACAAAGACCTTGCCAACCCTTCTAACTACCGCCCAATCAGCTTGCTTAGCTGTGTTGGGAAAATATTTGGGTGGATTCTCACTACTAGACTTCGCAGCTACCTCGAATCAATCAACTTTTTCAACAAATGGCAAACAGCGTGGGAGTCAGAAAGAGGGAATCGAACACGTATATCGACTGGTCGATTATATGAAAACAGCATTTAGTCAAAATGAAATCGGAACCGCGCTTTTCTTGGATGTAGAAAAAGCGTTCGACTCGGTATGGCACAATGGAGTGAGATATAAACTAGCGAAAATGGGATTACCCACTAAAATTCTAAGGATCATATCATCATTTCTAACTGACCGAAAAATCAAGGTGAGGGTTAATCGCGAGGTGTCAGAGGAAGTAATACTCGAAGCGGGAACACCACAAGGGTCGGTTCTAAGTCCGCTTCTTTTCATAATATATGTGAATGATATAGAAAAAGTAGGGAATAACTTTGTTGAACTATCGCAGTTCTCAGACGACAAAGGCATTTGGACAGCCAGCAAGTCCAGAAACATAATTAAAAATCGTCTACAGGATACCATTCGCGATCTTGAGAGCTGATGCGCCCTGTGGCGCATCAAACTCAATGCCGCCAAAACTCAAAAAGTTACGTTCTTCAAAAAGCAAAGGAAAAAACCAGTCCAGAGTATCGATCTCCAGTTATACGATCACAAACTAGAAGCAAACAAAGAGGCCAAATTTTTGGGATTTATCCTAGATAGCAATCTCCGTCTAAACAGTCACGTAAACTCCATTACGGTTAGAGCTACTAAACGTATCAATTTTCTGAAGATGATCAGAGGTAGAAATTGGGGAGCAAACAAAGATGTGCTTCTCAAGCTCTACAAAACATTTATACGTCCGGTACTAGAATACGGTGCCATAATAACAAGCGATCTAAGCAAAACCAACATTCAGAAGCTACAGAGGGTTCAAAATTATGCCCTGCGAGTGGCACTATGCAAACCGAAATGGACACT
The DNA here is from genome assembly GCA_031216915.1 of Pictodentalium vernedei. Taxonomy (NCBI): domain Eukaryota; kingdom Metazoa; phylum Mollusca; class Scaphopoda; order Dentaliida; family Dentaliidae; genus Pictodentalium; species Pictodentalium vernedei. The sequence goes on along the minus strand of CM062292.1, from coordinate 462,156,755 downwards.
GAAAAAGGAACTTCACAAGCTAGCAAAAATAGAAACTATTGATACGCGATTAAAAGACTTACAAAACAAAACCCTCAACAGACTCCAAGATAGTGAATTAATGGTTGAGCTGAACGAACACCGATCCCTTAACAGAAAAACCAAAATAAGTTTCCAGAAAATAAAAAAAAAATAATAATAAAATAAAATAAAATAAAAATTATACAAGATATCTAAATCGCGTGGAGTCAGTGAGGATTGCCTCGCTACTCACTGGGAACTTTAGGATAGAGTCTAAGATCTATATAACAAAACCCATACTCCAGGATAGTGAATCAATGGTGAAGCTGAACGAACACCGAACCCTAAACAGAAAAACAAAATAATCCACAGTAAATTAAAATTACTCAGTAGAATTAAACTGCGTGGAGTCAGTGAGGATTGCCTCGCTACTCATTGAGATCTTTAGGATTGAGTCTGTGAGGATTGCCTCGCAACTCTGAGTGTGGGGAGTGGGCTCCGAAGAAACACACCCCTTACCCCATCCATAGCAACAATCACACAGCAGGCACAATATACAATAGCGGATACCTATCTTTCTCTCTACCTATAACTTTTCTAATTGAACATTCTCAAATTGTCTTGCAACACTCTTATCAAGAAGACTCATGGAAATGGTAGACAAAGCGTAGGAGGAATTGGTGTTTAGTATTTGTTTTCCGATCGGCTCCTACCTTTCTGCAGCATATACAAGAAACCACCAAACACTGGGCAAGGATTGAAACAAGCTTGTCTGGCTGGGGACGATTGTACATTTTATATAAATAAACATTTGAATAAAGATTTAACAGCCCTTTTAAGGACTTGAGGGTGTGTGTCAGTGAGAGGTTTTTTTTTTGGGGGGGGGGGGGGGGGGGGGGTGGTGGAGGTCATTTGGAATTCCCGAAGGATAACCAGATACCTCAAAATCACATACGGCATCCTATCTCCTAGAAGGCTTGATGGATGACTCCCGGTTTTTCAAAACTAGACTGTTGGAGCTTTCTCCACTTCTTTTTATACGCCGGTTTGAAAAACGGGACGTATTATAGTATGGCGTTGTCCGTCCGTCCGTCCGTCCATTTGGTTTCCGAACAATAACTTTAGTATTTGTTTTCCGATCGGCTCCAAATTTGGTATGTGGTTTAATCACAACAAAATACAGGTCAAGTTCGAATATGGGGTCGGTCTTAACAATTTTTGCCTGAATTATGGCCCCTGTTGGACTTAGAATTCGTCAGATATTTGGTTTCCGGATGATAACTTTAGTATTTGTTTTCCGATTGGCTCCGAACTTGGTGTGTGGTTTAATCACAACAAAATACAGGTCAAGTTCGAATATGGGGTCGGTCTGAACAATTTTTGCCTGAATTATGGCCCCTGTTGGACAATATATGATGTTTCAGGGAAAGTAATTCTTGAAACCTCTCGCACTGATACATAATAGTGAAACCACTTTGGCTTCCTTTATAATTTTGCAGCATGACAAATCACTGTCAAGTGAAGCTAGAGAGGTCAAACAGGTTTACAGTGTGATCATGGGGTCTCAACCATATAAATCTAATACTCACTTCAGATATTTTGCAAAACTACCCTGAAACGTTGGAAAATGCAAATAAAAATGTATGAAGTTCAAAGAAAACACACCAATATTGTGTGACTTACTGCGTCAAATAATTAATTGGTCAAATAATTACCCAATTAACAAACTGACTAGTCAAATAAATCTCATGGTTTTGATGTGTTTTATTTAAACTTTATATTTTTTTCTATACACATGCCTCTATGTAAACCACAGGAAGTGAAACAGTACTTGTTTTCTTTGGAAAACAAATAAGATTTTACAGTCCAAATAGGATTCATTCACCAATGCTTGAGTTGGAAATCCTCTAACCTTAAACACCAGTAAATAAATAACTAAAGATAGGAAGCTTCAGTGTTTCTAATATATATATATCTATATAAATATGTTACAGTCAAACTGTGAAATCAAGAATTTTTTTTTGAAATTCTTAAATTATTGAGTCCTTTTGTGAAGCTATTGTCCTTAATTTTTAGTCTTTTTCTCAAATGACTGAAAAATTTAGTCATTTCACAAAATCACTGATTTAAAAAGTCTGACCGTAACATATATATATATGCTAGTATAAATTTCTCGCACTCTCAAAAAATTGCAAATGTGTTAAAATGGTACAATTTGAACAGTTCACGGGCGTATGATGCAATGCCCAGCGGTGCTCTTGTTTGTAACCGCTATGGTCATACAACGGGGCCGCTACCAAACCGGCGTTGCTGTTTGGTTTTCTTTTCTCATCTTCCCTTAAACTTGCCATCGCACAACATTACATTCTGGCTCGCCACCATGGTGGGACTCAAACCTCTACCATCGCTGAACTGTAACCGAACAGAGCCCACTCTTTAATAGTTTTAAAGGCGTTGAGGGATTGAGTATTGACCATCTAACTCTCCAACGTAAACTGCTGGGTATTCTATCCGCGTGCATACCCCCCCCCCCCCCCCCCGACTCCATTTTGGGCAATAGGAAAGCTAGGCCTGTGTGAACCAAGGGAAATAAAATAAGGTTAACCGGGTCGCAAGGGATTAGTAAATCCCACATCGTCCTTGCGCGCCTTCGGCGCGCTAAAACCTTTCATTCATTCTCTTGAAAGATGCTGATAGCATGTCAGATGAGTGAGACCTGCCATCGTTACAGAAATCAAGCAAGTTTGTATTTTTCATTCATTTCAATTTCCAGTTCGTCTGAATCGGATATGTGAGTGATAAAGTTCCTAGTGCATGACAATTGGACTTTATCTCATTCATTCTGTTGGATTTAATGTAATTCACAATCGGATATAATTTTATTCATTATTATAATTTGTTGGATTTGATAATTCTCTTTTGGGTAAGTGGTTTTGCATAAAAAGAAATCTGTATAATAATAATAATAATAATAATAATAATAATAAAAAATATTAATGACGTGGGGACGGTTTGGGTTTTTGGGGTTTGAGGACGGTTTGGGTAAATAGGTGGGGACGGTTTGGGTTGCTTAGGTGGGTACGGTTCGGCTTGGAGACGGTTTGGGTGCTATTCATATCACCCGTTGGAAAACCCTTCATTCTATAGCAGACGGGGACCACTTTGAGAGATGGTCATTGTATGTCTCGCAGAACTCCTGGTTGATATTCTTATAAGACACCTCAGAATTGCATCTGCCAGTTCCGCCGCAGTTTGATGTTCAAGTCTCGTGACAGAATCCTTCAAAAATGTCCACACCATTTCTATGGGATTTAAGTCAGGACTTTCAGAGAGCCAGTCCCATTTGTTGATGCCATTGTCCTTCATAGAGTTAACCGCTAACTTTGATGTATGTTTAGGATCATTGTCCTGCACAAAATGATGCCCATTTGGAAATTTCTGTATAAACGGCAGAAGTGTTTTCTTAATTATTCCCTCTGTGAAGTATTCTTTTTGTATAATTCCTTTAAAATGATAACTTTTGATGCGCCTCATTTACTGATACCTTCCCAAGCATGCAGTTTTAAAGGATGTTTTGGTTTGGGGACATGAGGAGCTGGACAGTCAGTTTCGCGGAAGCAGAAACGTATGTTAGGCTGAAGCTGAATTGTCGATTCGTTACTGAAAATAAGGTAACAGGACAAAACCCCCTCAGGACAAAACCCCATCAGACAAAACCCCATCAGACAAAACTCCCTCATTTTTTGCATCGTAGGACAAAAACCCCTCAAGTGAGGGGGTTTTGTCCATTTTGTCAGTAAAAGTGAGGGGGTTTTGTCCGAGGGTGTTTTGTCCTGAGGGGGTTTTGTTCGAGGGTGTTTTTGTCCGAGGGGGTTTTGTCCTCTGTTACAAAACCCCCTCAGGACAAAACCCCATCAGACAAAACCCCCTCATTTTTTGCATCGTAGGACAAAAACCCCTCAGGGAAAAAAGCCCTCAGGACAAAACCCCCTTAGACATTATATATATACTAACTTGTGTCTTGTGTTTCCTGTAACACCATTTTGCAAGTCATCTGTACTTAACCATTAAAAGTACAGATGGCTGTTGTTGTTGTTATAACAACAAATCTCCAAAGTACTGGGATACTAGCTTGTGTCTTCTGTTCCATTATTTCTTTGATGTATAGCTTTGTTGTTTTAGTAATACCGTTTTGCAAGCTATCTGCACTTTCAATTTTTCAATTTTGCTCAAATTGCTGGGATACTAGCTTGTGTCTTCTGTTCCATTACTTCTTTGAGGTATAGCTTTGTTGTTTTAGTAATACCATTTTGCAAGCTATCTGCACTTTCAATTTTTTAATTTTACTGACTTCAATAACCATTTATGTTGTTTTATTACACTGGCATGACAAAGTTTTAGAACAACATTCTCTGTCATAATGTTATAAATATGCCAGTTTTGTGATGCTTTCTCAGTATTCAATTAGTGCTATATTATGGAGATTATCAAAAACCACAAAGGTGGTCTGAAACTTGTGCTTGGTGGCTACATGTATACTAAGAAATACACACGTCAAAATAAAATCCGATGGGAGTGCTCAAACAGATCAGCATTTTTGTGTAAGGCAGCTGTTACTACAAATGTTGAAATGAACTCTGTTTTTAGTTCCACCGAACATTCGCATGATCCTAAAAAACGGCGGCGTTGAGCTCAAGCAACAAAACTACGTGCAGAGATGAAAGAGCGGGCTCCAGGTTCAAGAGGTACAAACAGCCAGCTCCTGACAGACACTATTGCAACAGCTCCCGTTTCCGTACGAGCTGCCATTGGGGATATCAACTCCGTGAAGCGTTCTCTCCGTCGTGAACGAGCTAAATATTTGCCACAGAGCCCAAAGACTTTATCAGAGTTGATAGTTGAGGGAGAGTGGGCATTATCATCAGATGGAGACTCTTTTCTAATATATGATAATGGTGTTGACAGTACCAACCGTATGTTGGTGTTTGCTACCAATGAAGGGTTAAGACATCTCGCTAATTCCTCATCTTGGTTTATGGATGGAACTTTTAATGTGGCACCAAAACTCTTTAACCAGCTGTATGTAATCCATGCTGCCCTTGGTGAAAGTTCAGTGGCTTGTGTGTATGCTCTGTTGGTGGACAAAAAACAATCTACATATGAAGAACTGTTTGGGGCAATTCAGGACTATTGTGAAACTTTAGGATTCCAAGTAGACCCAACGACCATTACAATGGACTTTGAAATAGCTGCAATGAAGGCAGTGACAGAAATATTTGGTCCACAACTTGTTATACATGGATGTTTTTATCATTTGACTCAAAGTACGTGGCGCAAAATTCAGAGTTTGGGTTTGGTAACCTGTCACAGGGAGGATGACAATGTTAAGCATTTTTGTGGAATGTTGGACAGTCTAGCCTTTCTGCCGGTAGATGACATTCATGAAGGCATGTCACATCTGCGAGATGTCACCCCTGATGGACTAGAACCTCTCTTGGCCTATTTTAACAATACATATGTGACTGGGTCTTATAGAACTATCAAACCACCATCTCGACCTGATGGAACACTTGCCCCAATTAAAGTCAGGCGCTTACCGCCTACGTTTCCACCTCCAGTTTAGAATGTGCATGACATAACAGTTTGTGGTAATGCTCACACAAATAACATTTGTGAAGGTTGGAATAATGGCTTTATGAAACTTGTAGGCCATGCACATCCAACAGTCTGGAGAGTAATAGACAGTCTCAAGAAAGACCAGGTATTGGTCTCTACAACTCTCCTTAGACATGAACGAGGTGAACCTCCATCAAAACGTCAAAGAACACACAGTTAAACTTCAGAAGAAACTTGTAAAACTGTGTGAGGGTAAACTCAATGTGGCAGACTTCTTGAAATATGTTGGTTATTGTATTCGGTTTTAGAAACTTCACTCATATATATGAAACAGTTTTAAAAATATAGTGCTTCACCTATACGTCCGTCCGTCAACACGGTAAAAACATTACATGGTATCCATATCACAGGTTAGATTTGTGTAATAAATAGAGGATCTACAACGGGTTCCCATTTTATAGCTCTATTTACAAAACGAGTTTAGTAAATTAGGTATTGGCCGAGCTTTAGCGAGGCCAAGACCTAATTTACTGGACGAGTTTTGTAAATAGAGCTACAAAATAGGGATCCGTTGTAGATTCTATTTATTACATGATCCAGGGTAACTCAAAAACGCGACTTGAACCACATTGAATTTTTGTGAGTGTCAATTAGATTTATTATCATTGGATAATTACTTTATAGATGTTGTAATTTTAAGGCAAGATGATCCTAATTAATATAATATTTGTATGTTCTATAGTTCTGTGTGAAAAAGATCGCTAGCTGTTACATGTTGTCAGTATTATATATATATATGTCATTAAATATTAATTACAATTACCTGCAAACAAATTTAATAAAACTCTATATTTGTTTAAATATTCTTTTTTTTTATTCACTTCAACATTTATCACCTCATTTTTTTCATCATCATTTTTTTCTCAAGTAAGGGGGTTTTGTCCATTTTGTCAGTAAAAGTGAGGGGGTTTTGTTCGAGAGTGTTTTGTCCTGAGGGGGGTTTGTTCGAGGGTGTTTTGTCCGAGGGGGTTTTGTCCTATATTCGAAAATAACGGCATCTAAATGTTCATTGTTTCTTAATAATTCCTCGCAAAACTCAGTTCTCTTGACATTGTTTTTGACATGTATCATTTGGCAATGCTGTGGTTTGCTGGCTGCAAATCCAGCAGCTGATATTGCTTTTTTTGTTGTTGTTGTGAATCCTACTATAGTGCCTTGCTGTGCTAAAAGTTTTCTGACATCCTTAGTTGTCTGAATGGATTTCTCCGTCAGCGACTGTTTTATCATAGAAATGTCACTTTTTGTAACTGTATTGAATCGTGGGTGCGGTTCAGACATATGTACAAGATCTTCTGTTGACAACAGGCCTTTTGCATACTGTTCTATGCATGGACGCACTTGTTTCTGTAAATAAGTTCCTCCTTCCACAGCCATTTGAATCTCTCTAACTGTATGTCCATGATCGTTAAACCTCAACACTTCTAACTTTGATGCTTATTTAATTATAGCTTACATTCAAACACGATGGAAATTTTTTTTTAAATGTTTCATTCTTTTCTAGCACTTTATTGAGCCAAAATGGGGAAATAGTTGACCAATCAAATAATCTGACAAGCACCGAAACTTATCAGAAATTAGACAATCGCTCAACCTCTGTTGTCAACGTTTTTTGGAGAGTAATAATTAATTTATTCCTTAATTTATTACTTTACAACCCTCATTAATTATTTCAGCTACTTTACAACCCTCATTAATTATTTCAGCTAGGGTAAAGATAACATTGGTTGGGAAAGTGTGAAGATTAAGCTGTTTGAAACGAACAGCAGTTTTATCGGACTACAGGTACAGACGGTTTACTGACGTTTTTGCCTTGGGACGTTTCGGCCTCCAATCGGGCCGAAACGTCCTGCCTATCGGGTCGAAATGTCCCGGGTTTTAGTGATTTTTTTTTTTTTTTTTACATATTTTGGAACTTAATTTCCTTCATGTTGATGGTCACAAAAAACTTGTCTTTGAATAAAAAAACGAACTTACCTTTATCGAAGATTAATTTATCCGTAAAAATCCATGAAATAAAGCAGGAATTGATTATATTTTATATTATTTGTAAGCACAAATAAAGTATGTTCACTGATGTTGAAGACGCATCTAAATAAATGAAATACAAGATTTTCCCAGCAAGTGTTGTTTTGACAAAACAAAAAGTCAGTACTTTGTTTGATACTTCTGATTAAAGGTTACTAATGAACTTTTTGAGTTTGTTTATACAAGCTTTTCGGAATAAAAGTGACTGGTGAACTTTTGTATGTGCTGATACAGCACTCTCGATATGGTATCTTTGGTGACTTCTGATATACAGATGGCAATGGGTTCAGATATGTTTGTGTTTTCTGAGGAGACTTCTGATCTACTGATAGAATATGTATAAATAATGTATTCAAATGTTTGTAAGTAATGTATTTCTTAACAATAAAATGAAGGTGAACTGCATTTTCATTCCGTTACAACTGTATACAAAGATAAGTTCTATAAAACCTAGCTTTGTGGAAAGATGCTTTGGATATCCTTAAGTTGTTTGATATCTTAGCCTTTTACTTGGAAATCCCTAGCATCTAAAGCCATAGCTAGTTTCTTTTCAACCTACTCACAATTGTTTACAATTGGCTGTAACATAAGTGCAAGCCCTACTTCGGAACTAACTCAAGCTTTTAGAATCTTTTCCAAACGAGTTGGAAAAGTACTAGAGTGCAAAAGCACGAAAAAGATCGAAAAAAGGGTCGAGCGAGACCAGCGCTCGAAATTACAGGTACTCTCTCTGCACACCTCTTGCGTTTACCGAGCGCATGCGCAACAACCGTGACGTCAATTCCTTTATTTTCCGCCATTGTTCATGGTCGGAAATTTTTGTGACTCGTGCTTTTTATGCTATGAATTCTTCGTGAACAACTTATTAATCATCTTTAGTGTGCTACTGGATTGTATCCTTTTTCAAGCTACCAAATTATTATTATCATTTAATGTTAATTTGTATTTTTATTGCTGTTCTTTTCACACTTTATCTTGCCTTTCCCCCACGTGTGAACACGACCTTCGTACTGTTTTCCGTCGGCGGGAAGCTTGATTATTGTATTGATATCATGCCTAAGACTATTCCTTGTACCTCTTGTTTGCAGGTGAAACATGTGGACGATTCCCATACCACATGTGTCACTTGCAACAATTGCACTCAGGCCCAATCATGTGGTATCTGTGGGGTTTGGTCCTCAAAATTTTGGGCTTCTGTGAACAAGGTGGTTCTTTCCAGAGCTAGAACCCCTCGTTCTCGGGGTAAGGGTAGCCGTGCCGTAGCAGACATTTCTGCTGGTGCACGTGGTGACTCTGTCACACAGGATTCGGATCTGACTTCTGTGGCAAGTTCCTCTGCAACTGTTGGCGGTGTTAGTTCAGTGATACCTGACGAGGAGACCACGGTCTCTTTGTCTTCGGATGTCACTATTGAGGCGTCTGTTTTCGTTGAGAGCTTTTCCGAGGTCAGCTCGGTAACCCTCTCCGATCTGCCTCCTACGCCGTCGACCGTTGTTGAGGAGGTTGCTACTCCAGATCCTATTCTGTCTGATGGTGGCTCTTCCATCTCCTCTGGGGATGGTCTACAGTCTCGGGGGACCGAGGCTGTATCTGCTGGTGTGTCTGTGTGTTCTCAGCCTCCCCCAGCCTCGCGGCGGGGCTGTGCGGGTTTGCTGTCTGCTCTGTCTCATCTGGCTAGGTTTGCTCCTAGTCGGTTGAGCCGGCCGGTCTCTTCGGCAGCGATTCCTCGTCCCTCGAGTGAATCGTTTATTCCACCTTCGCCTGCTAGTGTGCCGGCTAGCGGGATGGTGTTGGGACGTTGGCATCCAGGGCCTGCTGTTCGGCAGCGGTCAGTGACAGCCCCGGTTAGCTGTCACTCTCGGAACCTTCCTCCGGTGATTCCTCACTGTGTTCCGAGTCTGGGTGTCGATCGATGCTTGCCGTCGCTCTCAGAGGATAGGCAGTTGGGGCCGTCTGCTGCGCAGAGGCCAATGACAGGTTCCTGTCATTCTTGGGACAATCCTCTGGTGTCTTCTCACCGTGTCCTAGGTCCAGCTACCGATCGACGTGCGCCGTCGGTCCCTTTCGAGGATTTGCAGGCAGGGCCTTCTGTTTCGCAGAGGCCAGTGATGGCTCCTGGGCGTCACAATCGGGACTGTCCTCCGGTGTCTTCTCACCGTGCTCCTATTCTGTCTGCCAATCGACGTTCGCCGTCGGTCTCTTCTGAGGATTTGGGTTCTACCAGAAGGGTCCATTGGGAGGACACTCCGTCGGGCGATTCTGCTGCGACGGATTCTCAGGGTGACCTGCGCCATGCCGTTTTGGCGCTCACCCGGTTGCTTTCTGGCAACCCTCAAGTTGGCCTCCCTGTGCCTCCTGAGGCACAACCTCCTTTGGTCGGTCGCCGAGATGTCTCGCCTGGCCCCTTGGATACTGCACAGTGTTCACAGGAGGTTTCTGCTGGTCAGCCCGAGTTGGGCTACGTCTCCTCTGCTATGGAGGATGACGAGTATCTTGAAGGTGATGGTCCCCCCTCGTCAGTCTTGGGGCAGGCTTTGGATTTCGTCTTTGGCTTATTGCCGGACGTTCAACCTTCCGACCAGCCTTCTGTGACCGTCCGACCGCGGTCCACTGTGGAGCGCCGTAACCCTGTTGAGCCTTCTAGCTCCGGGGCTTTGCGTCCTCTGCAATCGGCTCAGGTGGTTGAGTCCTTCCAGGGCTTAGACGCCAAAATGCGTTCTAAGGCCCTCAAGGGTTCCTTCTTTTCTAGAGCTGATGCCTTTCTGCCTCCATCGCGGTTTCGTGTTTACGATTCCGTCTCTCCACCAGTCTTCCAAGGGATGACTACTGTGGATGAGGATTCTTCTTCCCTCAGGTTGACTAAGCCTAAGTCGGCAGTTCTCCCGATGTCGGTAGTTGAGTCTATGGTGGGCCTGTCCCGAGAGATGCTGGGTATGTTATCTCTCGCGGACCATGTCGTCGCTGCTCTGGCTGAATATTTTCCACCAGGGGAGTTTGATGACGCTCAGGCGCCTTTTCGCGTTTTGTCACAGGCTCTTATGAACTTGACTCACGCTCATGCCTGTAACACAGCCAATTTGGAGCTGGCACGCCGGGATGCGGTTTTGGATTCTTTACCATCCCTTCCTTCTGAGCAACATGCAGTTCTGAGGTCTGCCTCTTTGGTAGGACCTCAGTTGTTCCATGGTTCCGTGGAAGCTGTTCGTGGCGAAGTTCTTCGTCATTCGAAGGACCAGCTTTTGCTGAGACAGCTTGACCCACCTGCTGCTGCGGGTGGGGGTCGTTCCAGGCCCGCCAAGCGTGCTGCTGCGTCTGCCTCGTCGGCGACGTCGGCTACGCCTTCGGCTCCGTCTGCTCCTTCTGCTCATAAGAAGCGCCGACGTGACCAGGCCCGCTGGCAGCCTCAGGCTGGAAAGTCTCAGGACTCTGTCACTTCCCGAGGTGGTTTCTCCTCTCGGGGGCCTCGTCGAGGCCGCAAGTGAAGGTTCTCACCTCGATTCGCCTCCAGTCGGGGGAAGGCTGTCGCTGTTTTACGACCGTTGGACAGAGATAACGTCGGACTCTTGGGTCCTCGACGTCATTCATTCCGGTCTGCGACTGTCCTTCCATCGGCACCCCAGTTTATCTCGGGTGCCCCTTCCGACTCAGGTCCCTTCAGATTCTCTGCGTCGGGACCTTCTGGTGCAGGAGATCGACAATCTCCTCACCAAAGGGGGGATCGAGGTGGTCAGGAACACCCTTTCACCGGGGTTTTACTCGAGACTTTTCTTGGTGCCGAAGAAAAACGGCCAATATCGTCCTGTCATCGATCTGAGTACCCTGAACGAGTACATAATTGCTCCTCGTTTCAGTATGGAGACTTTCCGGTCGGTTCGACGTTCAGTTCATCAGGGCGATTTTGCGGCCAGTATCGACCTGAAGGATGCCTACTTCCATGTACCCATTCATCTGGCGTCACGGAAATACCTTCGGTTCTCGTTTCGGGATCGAGTTTTTCAATTCAGAGCTCTCCCGTTCGCTTTGAACCTGGCTCCTTGGGCCTTCACCCGACTGATGTCACATGTGCTTGCTTTCCATCGCACTCAGTCGGCAGTGACTTCGTCCGCCTACCTAGACGACATCCTCCAACGGCACCACGATGCTGCTGTTCTGAAGTTCGATGTCCGGCAGTTTCTTTGCCTGCTAGCGTCGCTGGGTTTCAGAGTCAATCGCGAGAAGTCGGATCTTCTTCCTTCTCAGCGATTCCGTCATTTGGGGATGGATTTCGACACTCTTCACAATGTAGTGTCGGTCCCCCAGGCTCGGGCGACGATTCTTCCCGCCTTGACTCGGGACCTGCTTCAATCTTCCTCGGTCTCGGCCAGGACTTTCCTTCGGATGCTGGGCCTTTGCGGTTCGGTGACAGATCTCATTCCGCTCGGTCGCTTGTTTGTCCGACCTCTCCAACACTTCCTGTTGGATCATTGGCGTCCGAATGTAGATCCGCTGGACCTGGAACTCACTATTCCTCGGTCTCTGCTTTGTCACCTCCGCACTTGGGCAGATATTCCCTGGCTGACACAGGGTGTTCCGTTGGATCTTCCTTTGGCCGATCGCATCCTTACTGCGGATGCCAGCGATCGGGGCTGGGGTGCGACGTTGGACCCTCTCGGTCTGTCTACTCACGGAGAGTGGGACAGCGAGCAGGTGGGCCTTCATATCAACCAGAAGGAGCTCCTTGCTCTTCTGTTGAGTTTGCGGCTTTGGATCCCTCATCTGTCGGACCATGTTGTCCTACTTCTTTCGGACAATTCGACAGTAGTGGCCTACATACGGAATCAGGGAGGCACTCATTCCATTCCCATGTATCGGCTGTCTCGGGATCTTCTTCTGTTGGCACGGGATGTGAACGCTCGGGTGTCCATTCGACACATTCCCGGGCGTCTCAACGTCCTAGCAGACTCCCTGTCCCGACGCGACAGTGTCCTTCCAACCGAATGGATGCTACATCGGTCGGTGTTTCAGGCGATTTGCGAGCAGTGGGGTCGTCCTCAGGTCGACCTTTTCACTACTCGCTGGAATCATCAGGTAGAGACTTTTGTCTCCCCTTGTCCAGATCCTCTGGCATTTGCAGTAGATCTGTCTCTGGACTGGACAGGTTGGGTCGGCTATGCCTTTCCTCCTGCACCGATTCTTCCTCAAGTTTTAGCGAAGATTCGTGCTTGCAGTTGCAGGATCATTCTGATCACACCCCTGTCTCCACAGAGGGTGTGGATCAATCTGCTGCGGCCTCTATTGGCCGATCGACCGATTCGTCTACCTCTACGTCGCGATCTTCTTTCACAGGGTCGTCCCAGGAAGTATCACAACAACCTGGCGAGCCTGTCCCTTCACGCCTGTCTTTTATCAGGTCCAGTCTCCGACGTAGAGGTTTTTCGAGACGATCAGTGGAGTGCATTTCTGCATCGCGGCGACCTTCCACTGGAATGACTTATGCCGCCAAGTGGAAGGTTTTCTGCCGCTGGTGTTCAGATCACAATGTGAATTACCGTGATCCGTCTATCGCTCAAATTGCGGATTTTCTGGTTTTTCTTTTTGACTCCAAGGGCCTCCAGCCTATTACGATTAAGGGCTATCGGTCTATGCTGTCTGATACTTTCTCTTATGTGGGAAAGCGGTGTATCGGTCGTAATCTTTTCCTCTCCAAACTTATTCGGCACTTTTCTTTGAAGAGGCCTCGAGTTTTGCGTCTTACACCCAAGTGGAACTTGGCATGGGTGTTGCACTGTTTGGAGGGGGCGCCTTTCGAGCCTTTATCTGAGACCGACATGCGTTTTCTCACCTATAAGACGGCTTTTCTCCTAGCGTTTGCTTCTGCTCGTCGAGTCAGTGAGCTTCATGCGCTATCTGTTGATTCTGCCTTCTTCCGAAATGAGGCTAACAGTGTCACATTCACTACTGATTGCTCTTTTCTGGCTAAGAATCAACTCCCCGATTCGGTACCTCCTCCCATCTGCATTCGGGCTCTCCCTGCTGTAGATGGACGGAGGCCTCTTCTTTGTCCTGTTCGTGCGGTCAAGACTTACATTACTCGCACTCAGTTCATTAGGAGGGATCGGAAGAGATTCTTTCTGTCTCTCATTCCTAAGCGGCAGTCTGTCTCTTCCCATTCTATTTCCAGGTGGATCTGTCTTGCAATCAAGCTGGCTTATTCTCGCTTGTCTGCATCGGATCTTGTTTCGAACCGGCTTAATGCTCACGAGGTTCGTGCCATTTCTACATCCTGGGCGTTCTCCAATTCTGTTTCGCTCCGTGATGTTATGAATGCGGCTTACTGGAGGAATGCTTCTACCTTCTCCTCCTTTTATCTCCGCCACCTTCAGCAGCAATCTGAGGACCTTTATTCTTTAGGCCCTCTCGTTGCTGCTCAGGCTGTTGTGCACCCTCGTTAAATTGTTTTTGTCGAGGTTGCGCTTCTCTCAGCCTTGTTCTTTTCAGGTGCCTTCTCTCTATCTTCATTACAGGTTTTCGTTTTTGTTCTCTGCCATCCTTGCTTTCGTTCTGCTACTCTTGTTGGTATTGGTTATGTGATTCACCTCCTCCTATTGTTTATTCAGCCAATTGTAAACAATTGTGAGTAGGTTGAAAAGAAATTAAAATTTTTTAGTAAATTTTGTTTCTTAACATACCTAACACAATTGTTTACCGGAGGCCCACCCTCCTTGGGGATATCTTTGATATCGATGCCTCCCCGCTAAATCACAAACTTCTCGTTGGCGGAAATACGGAATTGACGTCACGGTTGTTGCGCATGCGCTCGGTAAACGCAAGAGGTGTGCAGAGAGAGTACATGTAATTTCGAGCGCTGGTCTCGCTCGACCCTTTTTTCGATCTTTTTCGTGCTTTTGCACTCTAGTACTTTTCCAACTCGTTTGGAAAAGATTCTAAAAGCTTGAGTTGGTTCCGAAGTAGGGCTTGCACTTATGTTACAGCCAATTGTAAACAATTGTGGTAGGTATGTTAAGAAACAAAATTTACTAAAAAATTTTAATTTTTATATAACTTATCTTTCCATACAGTTATAACGGAACTGCGGTCATTTTGGTGCGAAATGTAAATATTTCCATCTGTTGTAAATGACGTCCTTTTAGGTGCGAGATGTAAATATTTCCATTTGTTGTAAATAATGCCATTTTGGGTGCGAGATGTAAATATTTCTATTTGTTGTAAATTATAACATTTTGTGTGCGAGATATAAATATTTCCATTTTTTATTTGCTGCTTAAGTTGTATTAATTATACTTAATAATAATAATAACAGCACTTTGGCTGACCGCTGATTTGTCTCGGTTCTCGGATGAGAAGGCCATGGTTACTCCCTGAACTCCCAACTGCCTCCCTATTCCCACACTTTTTCTCTCCCAACACTCGGAGACGAACTGCTTGGTGACATCCCTCGCCCCATTCTTCCCAATCTTTGTGATTAGTATATTAACCGTCTCCTTTGAGTCTCCCACTAACCACATGTCCTTCATTCTCCCATCCCACTTCCCCATTATACTCCTAGTTAATCTTATTCTTTTAGACTGGTATTTTGGGCATTCTCTACTTAGAGACAGTAATAAAGAAGTCTTTCTATTCTATTCGAACTGTGTGCTATCAATCAGGTAATTCCCTAATCCATATTAACATAATAATATAATAACACTTTGGACAGTCAATAGTGATGGAAATTATCTCATTCGGCAAGTCAGATAATAGGGGCTATTAGGTTGTTAAATTGAAAAATACTGATCAATTAACACCTCTTAATATCCTCTATTATCTATACTGGCGGATGAGATAATCCTCTTCACTATTGAATGTTAATATAGGAGGCCGACACATCCAGGGCCAAAACGTCCAGGGCCGAAACGTCTCGAGGCTGAAAAGTCTCGAGGCCGAAACGTCCCAATACCATACAGACTGAATCGTTTGTGCAATAAAAGTGTAATCTTTTGTCAGTTAATTGGACTAAAGCTTCTGACTGAATGATGAATTAATTACTGTTTCATTTGATGTATGAACTCTTTGTCCGACAGTAGTCTTTACAGAAGCACCTGAAAAGAACACCTGCAAATGGAACATATGGAATTTCACAAGACCAGACAATTCATCCAGAGCGATTGCAGACTAACTAAATATTCATGTACCCACATATTTTCAGGGGAAATGAATGATAGTATTATGATACTATAATAGAACTACTACTAAAAAACAAAATGAAGATGGACTTCCACCTATCCACAGAAGTGGAGGTTAAATATTAAGCGCAAGAGGCCATTTTGCGTTTTGGGTGTAGGATCATGACTTGGGGGGGGGGGGGGGGGGGGTGGGCGTATCGCGGCAGGTCTCTTATGTCTTTTTTGTGAGGGGGTGGGGGGCATTGTTATAGCCCCCATTTTATATTGTGATTGATATATCCTTAGTTGATAATAGATATTTTTTATTTCTGCATTTTCTGACTGGTCTGACTCATTTGCACTGAGTGACCTTTGTTTACATCTTTGTTACACTGATCTATTGCACAAATAGCTGTTGATTGTTTAAGTAGGTCAAGGGACTTGTTTACTTGAACTATAACAGAATCACCTAGAAACTGTTAGAACTTGTAGAATTTTCATCTTCTGGCACATTCTATCTGGTTACTATATTCTCGTCCGAGAACCGCGACAAATCAGCGGCCGGCCAAAGTGTTTTTATAAAAGGTTTGTCAACAGAATTCAAAAACTCATTTTTTTAGAAAGCCATTGCAGAAAGACTCACTTCAGTTGTTTCCATTGGAGATTATTATTGTTTCAGAACAGTGCATTTATTATAGAAGCAGTGCTTCTTTGTGAATTGGAAGATTGATTCCAAAAGAGGATTTTGAAGAGAATCATTCGTCTTGGAAAAGAGAATTTATACTTTCTGTGAAATAGAATAATATTTTGTGAAAAGCCAGGATTCTATTGGATTATTTGGAAATTACCTGTGGCACCAATACTTTTGGATTTTTACTCCATTTGAATTTTGTGGAGCATTTTATTATATTTTATTGGAGACTGCAGAAATTTCTAAGTGAAAATTTTATTACAAATCTACGGGATACTGTTTTTGAAGAGACATTCTTGGATTTAATACTATCAGTTGGTAACTTTCTTCACAAGATTTCTCACCACAGGATTACTGGATTCTGTCAAATTGTACTTTGGACTAATTCAATAATTGATAAGTACCACTGTTTTTATTTGCTGTAAACCAATTAGTGTAAAAGATCTTTGTATGTTTTTTTTTTATTTTTTTAAATTAAATTTCAGAATAGTTAAATTCATAGTTATTGTTGCTGATTCTCAGATTTCTTTCTGTTACCAATATCAATAATATTTCCACACCGTAACAGAAATTGGGGGCTCGTTGTCGAGATTGAATATTAGATAACGAGAAAGCTTTATTTGCATATTGCAATTATTATTTTGGCTCACTTTCAAAACATTTAAATTTTCTTAGAAAATTTCAGTATTATTATTTATATTCTGAGAACCAGCATTATTATTTATAATAATTCTGAGAACCAGCAAACCCTTTCATCATGGTATTTATTGTGACAGAATTTATTTCTGAATTTGAAGGCTCTCCTAGTTTGGCCCTTTTAGAATCTCTTAAGAAGGAGGATTTATTCCAACTTGCACATTATCTAAAATTACCTGCCACCCCTGGTCTGAACAGACATAAACTTAAACAGCTCTTTGTTAATCATTATATTGAGGAGGGTCTTTTGACTCAGTCTGTGTCACCTGTCTCTGAACCACAACCTACTGATGCCCCTGAACTCAAAAAGTTAGAATTGGAACTAAAGAGATTAGAAATGCAACAAGAAATGAAAAGGCAGGAAAATGAAATGAAATTAAAAGAAATTGAAGCTCAAAAAGAACGGGAACAAATGCAGATTCAGGCTCAAAAGGAAAGGGAACAAATTCTGCCTCAAAAAGAAAGGGAACAAATTCAGGCTTAAAAAGAAAAAGAGGATAGGAAATTAAAATTAAGGGAAATAGAAGCTCAAAAAGAAATGCACTCAAAAGAATTAGAAATTCAAAAGGAAATAAAAATAAAAGAATTAGAATCACAGCGACAAGGCCCAAATGTATTTACCCCAAGTAGATTTGATGCAACTAAACATGCTAGGCTAGTTCCCCCCTTTCAAGAAAAAGAAGTTCATAAATATTTTTCACATTTTGAAAAAGTGGCAGCACGTTTAGAATTGCGAAGGGATGTCTTGACTTTGCTGTTACAAAGTGTTTTGAAAGGGGAAGGCCCAAGAAATCTATTCTGCTCTATCTTCTGAGTAAAGTAATAATTATGACACTGTTAAAGAGGCTATACTCAAGGCATATGAACTTGTTCCAGAGGCCTATAGGCAGAAATTATTATAAAAACGAAAGTCAAACTCATGTGGAATTTGCTAGAGAAAAGCAAAATTTATTTGACCGGTGGTGCCACTCCAAAGAAATTGGGAAAGATTTCTCTAAATTAAAGGAATTGATGTTGATAGAAGAGTTTAAAGGAAAGATCCATTCAGATGTAAATGCCCACCTGGATGAACAAAAAGTTGACACATTAAACAGAGCAGCAGTACTAGCAGATGACTATGCCTTAACTCATAAAATGAGTCGTAACTGTACACATTTTTGGCTTCACAAGAATTCTTTCCAAAGTAGACCTAGACCAACTTTAATCGGAAGCTTAATGAGAATAAGTCACCTAATGCTAGCCCTACACAATTACGACCCAACAGTTCAACTAAACAATTACTGTAAGAAACCAGGGCATTTGTTATCTGATTACTGGCTGTTAAAAAGGAAAAAATGAGTCCTCTACTTCACAGAATGCACAAGCATGTGCTCCATTCCCTGAAAAATATGTAATAAAGCAAGAAGCTTTAGAAAATTATAAGCCATTTATTTCTGAAGGCTTTGTTTCCCTTGAGGGAGATAAGCACTGTTCCTTACCAATAAAAATACTGAGAGACACAGGGGCTACTCAGTCATTAATGATAGAAGGCATTTTGCCATTTTCTGAAGAAAGTGCTACAGGGTCACAAGTTCTAATATCAGGTATTGAGTCAAACTCTTTGAATGCCCCACTTCATAAAATAAATTTAAAAAGTAGTTTAGTAAATGGTACTGTGACAGTAGGAATCAGACCTACTCTACATGCAAAAGGTATTTCTTTATTATTGGGAAATGACTTAGCTGGTGACAAAGTCACTGTAGAATCTCCGAGCACAGATGGAAGTATTATTAATTTTCAGGAATGATTTCCTTTTGCCTTCCCCGCATGTGCTGTGACTCTGTCCATGGTAATGAAAGCTGAGGTTGATAACATCCTCAATTGTAATGATTTGAACAGCAAAGCTGAGGATAACAACAGTCACAGAATTACGGATTCTGAAGACACTGATTTGTCTCAGACATTTCTGAGTCAATGTGATGACTCCGGCCTCCAGAAATTGTAAAGAGGCCACTGCATCTGAGAGTGATAGGTGGACCTCCTTAAATGTCTTTTCCCGGACTTCTTTAATTCAGGAACAGGAAAGTGATCCTGACCTTGCCGAGCCACGTGAAAGGGCTCTAACAGAGGCAGAAGCCCAAAACTCCCCTGTCTGTTATTTTAAAAAAATCTGATGTATTCATGAGGAAATGGCAACCACCAGAAGTACCATCCAATAGTGATTGGGAGGTTATTAATCAATTAGTTGTCCCCACTAAATACCGGAATGAAATAATAAGCCTGGCTCATGAAAATCCAATGGCTGGACATTTGGGAATTAGGAAGACCTACTCGTATTCAGTAATGTTTTTACTGGCCCAATCTTCGACAGGATGTTGTTGAATTTTGTAAAATCTGCCACACCTATCAAATAGTAGGAAAACCCAACCAGACGATTCTGCCCGCACCCCTTCAACCAACCCCTGCCTTTGAGGAGCCATTTAGTAGAATTATTATTGATTGTGTTGTCCCATTGCCAAGAACAAGATCTGGAAATGAATATCTTCTTACCATCATGTGTGCTTGTACACGATTTCCTGAGGCTATTCCTCTTAAGAAATATTAAAACTAAGACTACAGTTAAGGCCTTGATAAAATTTTTTACGACTTTCGGTCTACCCAGGTCAGTGCAATCGGACCAAGGCTCAAATTTTATGTCAAACATTTTTCAGCAGGTGATGTATGAGCTCAAAATTAAGCAGTACACATCAAGTGCCTACCAGCCCGAAAGTCAAAGAGCTCTAGAATGCTTTCATCAATCACTGAAGACCATGATAAAGTCCTATGGGGAGGATAATGAGAAGGATTGGGATAAAGGAGTACATCTCTTATTTGCAGTCCGTGAGACTGTACAAAAATCTCTGGGGTTCGGCCCTTTTAAATTAGTGTTTGGACACTCAGTGACGGGTCCACTCACTGCTTTGAAGGAGAAAAGGCTCGAGGAAGAGCCACCTGAAATTTCTCTCCTGGACTATGTGTCCACTTTTAAGAAAAAGTTGCACCAGGCCAGAGAAATGGCAAATAATCATTCACAGAAAGCCCAGAGTGATATGAAGACCCGGTATGATAAAAAAGGTGAAATTTCGCATCTTTAAACCTGGGGAGAAGGTGCAAGTATTATTCCCGTTAAAGAGCAATGCTTTACAAGCAAGATATTCAGGCCCTTATATTGTTAAGCACAAGATCAGTGATACTGATTACGTTGCTGAGACTTCTGATAGACTCAAAAATACTCAGCTGTGCCATATAAATATGTTGAAAACATATTATGAGAGAGAACCAAGCTCTCTACCAGTCTCAACGGTCACCCGCATGGATGAGGTGGAAATTCCTGTGGGGGATATTCATGAAGGCGGCGAAAATGTACCTCTGATGTTACAGAACTTAGATGTACTGAGAGATCTACAAAATTAAACAGATCATTTACTGCCTGACCAAAGAAAAGATTTAGTTGATTTAATTTTCAAATATCAACACTTATTTCCCGATGTGCCTAGTTGGACATCTGTTATTTTTCATGATTTTTATGTAGGAGAGGCAAATCCCATCAAACAGTATCCATACAGATTGAACCCTTTCAAAGCTCAGATCATGAGAAAGGAAATACAGTATATGATGGACAATGATATCATAGAACCTAGCCATAGCAATTGGAGTTCGCCCAGTATACTTGTCCCAAAACCCGATGGGAGTTACCGATTTTGTACGGATTACCGTGAAGTGAACAGCCTCACCAAAACAGACAATTATCCAATTCCAAGAATTGATGACTGCATTGACAAACTTGGTCATGCTAAATTTGTGACAAAATTTGACTTGTTAAAGGGTTATTGGCAAGTCCCTTTAACAGAAAAAGCAAATAAAATATCTGCTTTTGTTACTCCATTTGGGTTGTATCAATATAAAGTTACCCCTTTTGGCATGAAAAACTCTCTGGCAACGTTCCAGCGCATGGTTAACCACTAAATTGCAGACCTAGATCATAGTGAAGCTTATATTGATGATGTTATTATACACACAGATAAAAATTGGTCTGATCATCTAAAGCATATTCAAGAAATTTTTGACAAAGTGACCCATGCCAACCTAACTATTAACTTGGTAAAATCAGAATTTGGCAAAGCAACTGTACATTATTTAGGTCATGTTGTGGGGCAGGTGAGGCCGATTGCAGCAAAAGTTGATGCCATTGTAAATTTTCCAGTACCAACCTCTAAAAAAGAGCCGAAGAGATTCTTAGGCATGGCTGGATATTATAGAAAATTTTGTTTAAATTTCTCAGATGTTGTCTCCCCTTTGACAGTTTATTGAGCAAAAGGGTTAAGTTTGTTTGGACTGGGGAGTGCCAGAAATCCTTTAACAGAATAAAATCTTTATTAAATAATTCCCCTATCCTGGCCAGTCCCAATTATGAAAAGCCCTTCAAATTATTTATAGATGCGAGTGATAATGGAGCAAGTGGGTATATTGCCCAAGAAGATTCCCAAGGTATTGATCACCCTGTATGTTATTTCTCCCGAAAATTTCTCAAACATCAAAAGAATTACTCTACAGTGGAAAAAGAAACTTTGGCTCTAATTTTGGCATTAACCCATTTTGATGTGTATCTAGGAACCACCCAATGCCCAATTACAGTTTACACCGATCATAACCCCTTAACTTTTATCAATAAAATGAAAAAAACAAGAATCAAAGATTATTGCGGTGGAGTTTAGCCCTTCAAGAATATAATTTAGAGATTAGGCATATTTCGGGAAGAGATAATGTAGCTGATGCCCTTTCCAGAATATCCTAATTTAAAATGATCTGATTGGCCCCCCTTCACTTAAGTGTATTTTTATGTTATTAAAAAATAATTTGTGAAGATCATCATGTGTATATTTGTAAACCAGTCAGAGTCTGCTAAAATTATATAAGTTTTCAGTGGCTTCAAACTTTTTCTTTTAAGGCGGGGTGTGTTATAGCCCCCATATTGTATTGAGATTGATATATCCTTAGTTGATAATTATATGAGATAGATATTTTTTATTTCTGCATTTTCTGACTGGTCTGACTCATTTGCACTGAGTGACCTTTGTTTACATCTTTGTTACACTGATCTATTGTACATATAGCTGTTGATTGTTTGAGTAGGTCAAGGAACTTGTTTACTTGAACTATAACAGAATCTGCTGGAAACTGTTAGAACTTTGTATTTTTTTCATCTTCTGGAACATTCTATTTGGTTACTATATAAAGGTTTGTCAACAGAATTCAAAAACTCATATTTTTAGAAAACCATTGCAGAAAGACTCACTTCAGTGGTTTCTATTGGAGATTATATTATTGTTTCAGAACAGTGCATTTAATATAGAAGCAATGCTTCTTTGTGAATTGGAAGATTGATTCCAAAAGAGAATTTTGAAGAGAATCATTTGTCTTGGAAAAGAGAATTTATACTTTCTGTGAAATAGAATAATATTTTGTGAGAAGCCAGGATTCTATTGGATTATTTGGAAATTACCTGTGGCGCCAATACTTCTTGGATTTTTACTCCAGTTGAATTTTGCGGAGCATAATTTTATTACAAATCTACGGGATACTGTTTCTGAAGAGACATTTTTTGATTTAATACTACCAGCTGGTAACTTTCTTCACAAGATTCCTCACCACTGGATTACTGGATTCTGTCAAACTGTACTTTGGACTAATTCAATAATTGATAAGTACCACTGTTTTTATTTTCTGTAAAACAATTAGTGTAAAAGATCTTTGTATCGTTTTTTTTATATTAATTTTTTTAAAATTGAATTTCAGAATTGTTAAATTCATAGTTATTGTTGCTGAATCCCAGATTTCTTTCTGTTACCGATATCAATAATATTTCCACACCGTAACAGGCATAATGCACAGTCTCCTTCACTTGGGAAGACACCAAATTTTCAGAAGTTCATTTATACCCCCCCCCCCCCCCCCCCCGCCCACTCAGATTTTACACTGGCATCCCCTCGCATTTGGCTCAACGTTTTCAATTGGTACATGTATGTTCATATACATGTGGCTACCCACTCGCCACAGCCTTTAATGTAATATTCCGACAGGTACTGCACAATTTCTGGGCCTGCAAATTTTCCAGCTTCAGAACATTTTGGGAACCTATTTTTTTTTGGGGGGGGGGGGGGGGGTATGGACGTGTCTGGTTTTATCAAGGCGGTTAAAAATAGAAACCAATAAAAGTCTCAAGCAACTTAAATGTTCCGATATGTTTCATCCTTACATGCACTTGCTGTGCGTTATGGTCCAATTTGGGGTCGAAATTTCTGGAACCACAATATGCCCTATAACTGCACCAGTGTTGTAAGGGCTATTTAACTGGAGGGTGAATTGTGGCAGCCCCGGAAATTTTGCACTTGGTCTACAATCTCTTGTTGGAACTTGGAGGAACGTTTTTTGTTGGTCACGTAGGATGAATATTTCAGAGTCCAGGGCAAAGATTTGGATCACTTTCATTGGTTTGTACCCGTATTCAGACATTTTCTGCAAGTATACATTACACTGTGAGAACGAATGCAACAAAGAACTGGCGAAATAAAAAAAACTTTCAATCTGCCCAATGGCGACTTCTATTTTTTTTTTCATTAAAACCTTTACCGCAATTAATTTAATTAATTTAATCGTAAGATTTTCGCCACAAAACATTTAAAAAGTATGTTAATTCAGAGTTGTTAAGGAAAAGACAACGCTTGATTTGGAATACTTTGTTTGAAATAGGTGAATGACTATGCACGTGGTTTGGGGGGCATTTAAGGATAATTTATTTGCTTTGTACCACTCACTTAAGTGATTTCCACCTTTAGCGTGTTAAGTAATGTGTCAATATTTTCACGAGATTCGTACATTGTGTTTGTTTGCAAATGACAGAACATCCAAGGATGTAGAATTACTAATATTAATATGGATCAAGAAAAGTTTGAGCTCTAAACCCGATCCTTGGGGCACCCTGCAAGTAAGTACTTCCTTATCTGAGGATGAATCTTTATATTGAACGAACTGGCAACGATCATGAAGATAACTTATAAACCAGTCGTTGGTTATACCTTTGATGCCATACACCTAGAGTTTTTTTCAAAAGAATACTTTGGTTGATGGTATCAAAGGCATTCAAGATGATTTGGATATAAATCATTATTGCCGGCTACTTCCTGTGGGAAGTGCAGCATTGGGTGGAAGGTTGAGTGTTCGGGTCTGAAGCCATATTGACGTTCGGATATGATTTGAAATGTGGATAGACCTGTAAGAATAAAGTCGTCTATACATTAATTTTGTCTAGTGTTTAGGAAACGCTGGCAATATACTTATTGGTCTATAGTTATTTAACAAACGCGGGTCTTGAGACTTAAACTTTTGTCATACTTTTTTATCACGGAAGATACCCCATGCCAATGATAAATTGAAGATGTGGATCAGAAGTTCCGCAATTCCATTGATTGTTCCTTTTAGCATTTTCGTAGAAATACTGTAGCAGTCCATGTTTTGTTCTCCCTTTAGATTATTTGTATAGCAATTATTGCTTTAGTGATTGGTGTGACAAACAAGTTATCGCTTGATTTATGTCTTAAGATAAGAGCCGAATCCGTGCTAGTGAGAGGGATGCTATCGTTTATTTTTTGTCAAATTGTTGTGAAGAAGTTATTAAACTGATTGGCAAGTAAGCCAGGTTCAGAGATTTTTCTACCGTCAATGAGGAATTTGGATGGCAGTTGTTCTTTGTAATGTGACTTGTTGCGGGACACTATGAAGTATCTGTCAACATTTTTAGCTCACCGAAGGGAGCTCAACTTATCACTTGCCGTTCGTCGTCGTCGTCCGTCGTCGTGGTGAACATTTTTCAAACGACTTCTCCACTGAAACCACTGGTCCGATTTTCACGAAACTTCATGTGGATGTTCATTCCTATATGTCAATTCATGTTCGTTCAAATGAAATGGCCACGTCTTTTGGGGGCTCTGTATGGGGCAAAACTCTGATAGCACCGTATGAATTATAGAAAAATTATTAAAAAATCTTCTTTTCCAGAACCAGTGGGCAGAATCTTTTGATACTTGGTATGCAGCATCTTGGTATGTCTGATTCAAGTTTGTTCAAATCGGCCCCCTGGATTCATATTTGGGCTCACTATAGAAGCCAAAATTCGAACTTAGTGCATTTCAGGCAAATTTCTTAAAAAATCTTCTTCTCCAGATCCAACAGGCAGAATCTTTTGATATTTGGTATG
Organism: Pictodentalium vernedei; assembly: GCA_031216915.1. Classification (NCBI taxonomy): domain Eukaryota; kingdom Metazoa; phylum Mollusca; class Scaphopoda; order Dentaliida; family Dentaliidae; genus Pictodentalium; species Pictodentalium vernedei. The sequence continues at coordinate 462,131,254 of CM062292.1, read as the reverse complement.
CAACATTGTGGGTGGATCTGATTCAAGTTTGTTCAAATCGGCCCCCTGGATTCACATTTGGGCTCAGTATAGAAGCCCAAATTCGAACTTAGTGCATTTCAGTCAAATTTCTTAAAAAAATCTTCTCCAGATCCAGCAGGTAGAATCTTTTGATATTTGGTATGCAACATTGTGGGGTGGATCTGATTCAAGTTTGTTTAAATCGGCCCCCTGGATTCATATTTGGGCTCAGTATAGAAGCCCGAATTCGAACTTACTGCATTTCAGGCAAATTTCTTAAAAAATCTTCTTCTCAAGATCCAGCAGGCAGAATCTTTTGATATTTGGTATGCAACATTGTGGGGGTGGATCTGATTCAAGTTTGTTCAAATCGCCCCCCTGGATTCATATTTGGGCTCACTATAAAAGCTCGAATTCGAACTTTGTGCATTTCAGGAAAATTTCCTCAAAAATCTTCTCCAGATACAGCAGGCAGAATCTTTTGATATTTGGTATGCATCATTGTGGGGTGGATCTGATTCAAGTTTGTTCAAATCCGCCCCCTGGGTTCATATGTGGGCTCCGTATAGGAGCCCAAATTTGAACTTAATGCATTTCAGGCAAATTTCTTTGAAAATCTTCTTCTCAAGATCCAGCAGGCAGAATCTTTTGATATTGGGTATGCAGCATGCTTAGTGGTGAGATTCAAATTTGTTCAATCCAAGTCCCTGGGTTCATATTTGGACTCACTGTGGTAGCCCGAATTATAACTTGGTTCAAAATGAGGAATGTTCTTTAAAAATCATCTTCTTCGGATCCAGCAGTCAGAATGTTTTGATATTTGGTATACAGCATCTTTAGGGGGTGAGATTCAAGTTTGTTCCACCATGGCCCTAGGTCCATATTTGGGCTCACTGTGGGAGCCCGAATGATAACTTAGTTCAAAATGAGGAATTTTCTTTAAAAATCTTCTTCTTCAGATCCAGCAGTCGGAATGTTTTGATATTTGGTATGCAGCATCCTGGGGGGGGGGGGGGGGGGGGGGGGGGGGGGGGAGAGATTCAAGTTTGTTCAAGCCATATCCCTAGGTCCATATTTGGGCTCACTGTAGGAGCTTGAATTGTAACTTAGTTCTAAATGAGGAATTTTCTTTAAAAATCTTCTTCAGATCTAGCAGTCGGAATGTTTTGATATGTGGTGTGTAGCATCCTTAGGGGGGGGGGGGGGGGGAGATTCAAGTTTGTGAAAGCCAAGTCCCTGGGTCCATATTTGGGCTCCCTGTGGGAGCCTGAATTATAACTTAGTCAATACGAGGAATTTTTCTTTAAAAGTCTTTTTCAGATTCAGCAGTCACAATGTTTTGATATTTGGCATGCGGCATCCTTAGGGGTGAAATTCAAGTTTGTTCAAGCCAAGTCTCTGGGTTCATATTTGGGCTCACTGTGGGAGCCCGAATGATAACTTAGTTCCAAATGAGGAATTTTCTTTAAAAATCTTCTTCAGATCCAGCAGATGAATGCTTTTGATATTTGGTATGCAGCATCCTTAGGGGGGTAAGATTCAAGTTTGTTCAAGCCATGTCCCCAGTTCCATAAAATTTGTCTCTCATGACTTCATTCCTTTGTAGTGTTGATGAACCATGTCTTACTGAATGTGACCCCAAATACTTCTTTGAATCACTTTGCCCGGAGAGCGATTAAGGCCCCTTGGGGCCCCTTGTTTTAAATTGTATTTATTTTCAAAATGTCTAGTATTGCGCTGTTGCGTGTTTGTAACTGCGCTGTGTACTCTACAGTATTGCTTGGAGTTCTCAGTGTTTGTTGGGTGCCCCAGTTTATTTACAAGTAATTTGTTTTTGTTTCTGGAAGTTTGTAGGATACCGCTTCTCATCAGTGGCTGTTTTTGATATACCTTTCGGGTCCATTGATATTTTCTACAGGAAATGAAGTTTCAAAATTTTCCATGAACATATTTAGAATATGTTAAAGTATTCATTATGACATATAGATTCAATTACTGAGCTAAAGTTCATATCAAGTAATTTATTTTTGCAAGACGAAACGTTTTTTTTTTGGCAAAGGAACGTTATGGATAACTTTTGAATCAACGTTAACGCTTCCTCAATATAAAAAAAACGAAATGGTCGGAAACGTCAGTAATACACAGAACAGCATGCTTGTGTGAATGGGTTAATTGATATTTCACGATTGCCAGCGCGGAAGGGCAGAAGGAGACACCGCAGTCCTCGATTTTTATCCTTCCGTGGTGGCACAAATGCCATTTCGAGTGACAAAGTCAGGGTAAGCTATTGCCATCACGTGTTCGGAAGTCTGTTAGTATGTGAGTCTTCACATTTTCCTTTAGCGCAGGCTACACCCCGTAGTTTTTGTCTGATCGTCACAAAATTTCATATGCAGGTTTGGGGTCATGTCTAGATGAGAACGTCCCCTTTTGGTCGCGATCGGTCAACCGGTATGGCTGCCCGAGCCCGGAAACCAGTATTTATGAAGGGATTTCATTTTAACTTGGTAGGATGTCTCTGTATATTGCCTAGATGAGAACGTCCCCTTTTTGGTCATGATCTGGCAACCGTGATGGCTGCCAAAGCCCGAAACCCAAAAACTTTTAGCACAGTCTGCAAGTCATATTTAGCATGGAGGGATTTCATTGTAACTTTGTAGGATGACTCCGTATGTCTAGATGAGAACTTCCCCATTTGATCGCGATATGTCAACCATGACGACTGGCCGAGCCCAAAACCTGAAAACCTTTAGCACAGTCTACAGCTCATATTTATGAAAGGATTTCTTTGTAACTTGGTAGGATGACTCCAAATAATGTCTAGATGAGAACGTCTCCTTTTGGTCGAGATAATTCAGCCTTGAATGATTCCTAAATTCAAAAATCGGAACAGCCCTAGTGTATTTCAATCAGTGTGTATTAATTTAGCCTTCCAATAATTATTATTCCCATGAAAGAAAGTTTTCAGCATCTTAGCCTTGTATAACTGTATGCTGTATGTCATAATTATGGCTAGTTGGGCTGGGGGGGGGGGGGGGGGGGGCAATTGTGATTTAAAATGAGGCTGGCAAACTCAAAACCTGTCTTGTAATGGTGGACGAGGCCTGGGACGACATTTTGACGATTTATTTATTTATTATTTATTAATGTTTAAGGTCACATATTTATGCACAATGGCAGGGAGGTTAGGGGGAGCGTTCACTCCCGATACTCTCTATTGTTATCGGAACTTATCTGGCCCTCTAGCGGTTGGCGTCAGAATCGCTCCAAAATAGCACTGAGGCTATGGGGAAAATTCGACTTTTTCATAGAAAACAGACGTTTTTACAAAGATTCGGTACAAAAAATAAAAATCACACCCAGTATGCGATAAATCGCACATAATGTAAGTACTGGAGTCGAAATTACCTTCTTTAGTTCGTATTTTTAAACTAATAACCATGGATGAAAATGATACATATTCCCTAAATTCGTGTATATTTCTCGTACTTTACCACACTGAGCACGATAGTTTTATTTCGTAAGTCGGTCTTGTTTTTTTTTACCGTCAAACGCATTCAAACATCTAATATACAGCTGCAAGTATGCTGTAGAAAAAAGGATTTCTCTTGCTATACGCTGTTTGGCCGTACGCTATATGGCTCATTCGCTCTCTCTCAGACACAAACACATTCGTTACACATCGCATTCAGAATAAACACAGGGCTGAGCCCGAATAAGCAAGTCTTCCCGTTTTATTGGAAGATACACCAATAAAATAAAAATGGACAGACCCTGGCAGTAAAACAAATAATGTTATTTGTAAAATATACATTTTCTTGTTAACTTTGAAACAGGTAATTCAAAACGGGAAACGGATATTTTTGCCAGCCGAATCGTCCGCTTGCATTTTTACCCAAATCGTCCGCCAGTGTTTGAAATCGCAAAACATGTGATGGAAAATAACTCTAATAATATTTATGCCGTATGAAATACTGGTTAGCATGGCATTTTTTAAATGTCCAACATAGCACATTTTCCAAACACGTTTCTTGGCATAAATTCTTATGTATTTGCACTAATTTTATACTTTGTCAATTATAAAAATTTCTCTTAATTTTTTTTATAATTTTGCAATTACTTATGGTTAAGCAAGGTTGTGTGTTTCAATGAATACTGGCAAAATTATAAGATTTTTTATCAAATTTAATTAATATTCTATAAGTTTTGGTGCGTTTCTTAATATAATTAATTCTGTAATCTATTTGCTAATAATTATTCATTGTTATGTGCCTGTGGTGCCGGACAATGAATTATTGCAAAATTAAAGGATTTTAATGGAATATAATATATCACAAGTTTTGATTCGTTTCTTAATACAATTATTTCTTATAAATTTTAGTTCTTGTAATATATTTGCTAATATTTTTGCAATTATTCATTGTTAAGTGCCAGTGGCACCTTTCAATGAATAATTGCAAAATTATCAGAGTTTTTTTTTGTTTAAACAATATTTATTGAAAAATGGCTTATAAATTTTAATTCTTGTAAAATATTTAATAATAATTTTTTTATAGATATTGATTTCACAAACTATCAGCTGCTCATCCCATGTTGTTATGCTGGGACAATTTATGGAAAAAAAAAACATCCTCTTTCATTTGAAAAGCTCTGCTGCTGTTTAAGAAAAAGGATATGAATCAAATAGGTTCTACTACTCAGAAATTAGTTTCAATCTCATAGGACAAACCTGATTAGAGAAATTAAAATATTGATTCCCAAGAGCTGAATACCACCTGTGAATAACTTGGGTTAGTACAATCAAAAGTAATAAAAACTTTGTTTGCATAAACTTTCCTGAGATTATCTCTTTGAGATTTTGCAATATTTTCAGTATCTCGCACTATAACATGTCATTAACATGGTGGATAAGTCATGTTCATATGAAATGAACTCAAAAGAGCACACACCACCTTCCTGTGCTGTGAATGGCCTATGCTGAAGATTTTGACAGAAAGAAACCTAATACCACACAGATGAATATGTTTTGGCCAATTGTTGATCCATAATGATTCTCAGATGAGCAAAACCTACAGCACCTGACTCATTCATCCATGATTCTCCCTCATGATCCTCAACAATTCAGACATTTTGTCTAAAATTTTTGCACTTTCCCTCCGAGTCTTTCATTTACAGTAATGACTGTTCATCCCCTCATCCAACTAAGCCTCCTGTCTCAAGTCTCTATTTCCTCCCAAGAATTATATTGTTCAGTTTATGGAAAATGAGAGCCCCTTCCAAGAAACTGTTCCAGTGTCTTCATTTGTCCTGAACCACACATTTTTTAACTTCATTCTTTCATCATTTCATATCATATATTGTAGATTTGTGTTCCTAGAATTCCTTTTGCAATCCTTTATCTCATGAATAAGTCAAATCTTCCTGTGGTATTATATAAAGAAATCTCCATTCAAATTTTATTACTTTTTTTCTCAAAAAACAAAACAAAACAAACCTTATGCCCCCTAAATGGAACAAGCTTTACATGTTTTTTTGCAATGATAGACGAGAGAGAGGTCATAAGCTGTGGTACCCCCCAAAAAGACTTTGAGGAGATTTTTCAGAAAAATAATTATACTGTTATCTACTGCTCCTGTTTGGTAAAAGGTGAACATGATAAAGTATAGGGGTTTTAACTTTCTCAAACTTCACAGTAGACCACATTTCTGTTATATATCACTCTCCGGTCCTGAAAAATGATTTTGAAGTTCAAACAAAAAATAACCCAGTCAAATTAGATAAGAGTTTCTCAAATAAAATAGTAATATCTACAAATCACCTAGTCACCCAGGAAATGTCCAAACAATGAAACATGAATTCAGTTTAGTAACTGTAGCTGTTTCTCCACAAAAACCTTATTGAAACTGTTTCTCCCGATAAGTTTCATTTGGTTAAGGATTCGCTTCCCCTTCAGAATGAATTTATTTGTGTGGTTTTGGTAGATGCCTCTTCCCGTAATGTTTATATTTACCCCTAGATACTTGTAGTCACATCATGTCTCTCCTACACTAAAACGTTTGCTGCTGCTGCTGCTACATACCCGAAAACAGCCCCCACCCTCCATACTGAAATTGATACATGAGGATGTCATTCAGCCTTAATTTCAAACCAGTAAAAATTACATGAATTTTAATCAGAAATGTTGAGAGACACTTCTCAGAGCTTTGTGTTCCTACCACTGTTTCATGTGCCGTTACCGGAATGTTTTATTCTTGTAACTTACATGACATTTGATTGGAAAATAATAAATAAATTGTAACACAAATTATTATCTTACTAAATATAAATTGCAAATACTAAAATAAACATTTTAATCTACTGTTAAAACATTTTTTTTCAAAGATACATGACTTTGATAATTGTCCTATTGTGTTTAGATTTTTTTTTGACTTGTTTTACGTTTTTATAGGTCAAAATTTTGGAATTTGACATTTCCATGTATGCAGATAATGACAAAGAGCTGAACGATATATTTGATGACTTGTCTTCCCGCGTATCAACATAATAATATATCTGCAGAGCTATTAATTTTGTCTTCATCTCTCCACCGGTAACCCTTCTTGTGTCATTTTGACATTTTTACCTGAGAAATGACGAGTGTTTGCAGATTTTTCTGGTAGAAACAGAGACTTGCTTCAAAATTTGATCAATGTTATTTTTTCCAAATTTACCTTTTAAAAGTTTTCAGTCACTTTTTTAACCCTACTGATATTTACTCTTTGATATTGTATAAGAGCTCTCATCTGTTTCCTTCTTGGAGTGTATTGTTACCTTCAATACATTGTGTTTTGAGCTGGAGACCTTCAGCCTTTCTCTTTGATAATTTTCTTTTTCAGTCAAGAGTTTAGTAGATGGATTGGGAACATAAAACAGAATTGGGACTGCATTCCCAACCAGGTTTTTTTTTTCCAATCATTAGGATTCATGAACAGAACATTATGTTCTCAAAATGTTCTGAGCAGATTCTGTAATTTTTCAGATGGACTTCCAATCAAATTTGTTAATTTACAATTTTGCACCTGTAATATTGGGAAGAGATCACATGCTACTGTATGTAGCACTCTGTATTATTCTATAAATTATGGTTATTGAACTTCACTGATAACTTTATACATTTATTATGGTTGTGAAATAGCCTTACCTACAGAAAGTAACAACTGATAAATAACTTATTAGGGCTGAATTGCTGTCATAAGTTTTCAAGAGGGAACCAAATTACAGGGGAAGAAACTGAAAATGCTGTTTTCACAAAGCATCTAGAACTTTTGAGTCTGGTAGAACTTTACTCAATGATTTTCCATGGCTCTCTGCTACTGGTAGTGGTACACCAGTTTCTTCCAGATGTAAAACTTCCCTGGATGTGGAAAGTGTAATAAAACCCAAATGAATAATTAGATAAATAAATAGGATAATTTGTGATATTTAATTATATACTTCATATATTAGATGCTGCCTTCGGTAGGAGTGGGAGCAGACATTTTCACTCCCTCCTTTTTAAATACTAAAAATATACCTCCAATGGGAGGCCGAATAGTACACGAAAATTATTGGGCCGAAACGTGCAAGGGAGAAAAACAATGGAGTCTGAAATTCACACATTCATAGTAGACCACAAACAAAGCAACAAACATATACATACATATACACCGCACATGTCGTGTTATTTTCGAGTTGTACTGCAAATAATTTGAACTTGAAGGTCAAACGAACCATTTCATTCAAGATTTTCACTCTTCTCTCTAGCCTGCTCCAGTCGGCAATTTTATGCATAAAACTTGATAGTCTGGCAAACACGGTGTGCTACTGTATTAAATTGGGTCTGTAATTATTCTGTCAACTAACTTTTAATTATCTTTCGGAATGCAATAAAATGACACCCCCACCCACAGTATTTTTTAAGTATTATCGCAGTTGTTAGCAGCGCATTTGCAAGACGACATTTTGCTTCAAACTGACGCCAACCGCCAGGGGGACAGAGGGGACAGAAACTGTGCTAATTTCAGGTTTTGACTCGAGTAGATTCTCCGGTTGATTCTATACTCCGTGACAATGGCTAATCATGACCGTGACAGTTTTACGGGTGGAGGAAGCCGGAGGGAACCACCGAGCAACGACGAGCAGCTGCCAGCTCCCCAACATTGGAACTCCGCACTGCGGCACAGGCAGGGTTAGATTGGTTGAAGACATGCGCATGCGTACCATCGACGTGCAGTACGCCGTAGTACACGGCGTCATCGTGCCCCCATGCGGGCAATGGAGATGAAGCGTCTTGCCCAAGGACACAACGCGGTTGCCGCAGGTGGGATTCGAACCGAGGACCTCTCGGCTTGCAGCCTGCGCCTCTACCTACTGAGCCACCGCGCTCCCATTTTGACGATTCGTGTACAACTGGAGTAATTTTGAAGTCTGTGCTCGGATTTAAAACCAAAGGATTGACTGTCGGTTGTGAAATTCACTAGAGGTAGATTCGCTTAATAACAATGAACTGTTTAATGCTAACCATCAGCAGCCTCAGAAAAATCATCTGTCACTGGTTACAGTCTTTTTAGCCCTGTGTGTTATGATGACAAACATCAGCTAAAATCTGCTGCATTACGGAACAGCATTTTCACGTAATTTCTACAATAGCAATTTTAGAACACTTACAGATGTTTGTAAGTTGTTATTGGTATTATTAACTGCGGTACGTATGCTAGTTGGAGATAGCTTAACGACTTTAATGAAAGTCCCCCTCTCCCCCCCCCCCCCCCCCCCCCCACACACACACACACGAAGTGGAAGCCATCTATTCAAAGGTCAATCGAAGCACCTGACATTTCTCATGCAATACACAGGTAACACTGACGCAGGCTCTTGTCACCTGTATGTTTTAGAATCGCCGGTTCCATTGATATTTGTTTTGATCTCTTTAATAGCCAATCAGAGAGCACGTTCACTGCTGACGAAGAGACAAGAGTATAATTATGTTTGTTATTTCTTTCAAAACCTCTAAAATGACTTACCTCTTGATGCTTCCCATTGAGGGTACTATGAAAGACAGTGTCAGACGCAACATCGTGCGGGCATATTGCCTCAATGGATAGAGAGTAACGGCTTGACTGGATTGGTTACGTGAAATAATTCATGAGAGGTGAGGAGCGTTGTACAAACATGAGTGCGCGAATGTGCATGAATATTTTACAATGTAGTCTCTCGCCTCAAATGATTTATTTCACGTAACCAGTAGTTTAAACAATGCTTTGTGTAAAAATAACTGTAATTAGTTCCGGGGGGGGGGGGGGGGTGGGGGGAGGCAGAGCTTACAGCTATCAATCACTTTAATGCTCTGCTTTATTTGACATAATTCACTTGTTAAGTTATCGTTTATAATCAAACCCGGTAATCCCAGTAAATCACACTTTGAAAAGTATTAATTTATAACGCATACACCTTCTAGTAGCTCGTTACGCAAAATATATCGTTCACAACACGTCTAATGCATGAATTACAGAGCAGATCATCACTACACTGCCTTGATCAGCACTAAGTCCAAACCTTTCAGCAATCGAGCATGTCTGAGATATGCTTGGCAGCGCCTACGAAAACGCCAACAGTCCCCTATCAATGTCCAGGATCTCGCTGCCACACTGCAGGAAGAATGGAAGGACATCAATCAAGCCAATATTGGTCGTTTGGTGGGGAGTATGCCACACCGGATCCGCCCTTGTCACGCGAACCGAGGAGGATTTACAGGGTATTGACGTCTTGGACTGAATGTGGTAAATTCTCTGACTGACCGTCCATGTCTTCTATAGCTCAGTGCGTGAAATGTGTGTATGTTAGACACCCAACTATCACTGAAATCATTCCCCAGATGTCACAGTGCAAAACCTCAATTATCTTTTTGATAAAAATAAAAATATATTTCTTCATATATCTCAGCTTTATCAAATATCAAATACTTTTTTGGAATAGTACGTATGTAACGTTGAAACATCTATTGCGTACGTTTCTAATCACTTAAGTAGTGATCAAGCAACCATCGAATTCGCTTGACTGCCCTTTCCCCTTCCGTTTTCTACCCCCTCTTGAATATTGTCGAATCCTTATCTTCCACTGATGTCAGTATGGACAGTTGCATGCTAATATATTATAAGTCATCTATTGTACCTTGTTGTTTGATATTTGTCTTGTATGTATAATTCATTTTGTTAATTAGATGGTGTTGAGACCAGAGAATGGTGCAACTTTGCCCCTTTTCATGAACATTGCTTTAGCAATTCAACTGCGCCACATCGACGCCATTTGTATTCTATGTTCGGGGGGTTGATATGCCCTCTCGTACAAAGGTAGCGTTTCTCTCACAAACCGTTTACTATCCACCATAATATTATTCCAAAAAAGGTTCTTTCACTAAACCTAATGTGCCAATGATAGAAACTATAGCCCTTACCGAATTGTTGCTTAGTGTATTACTTATTGTATTAATTATCGTACTAAACAAACAAGTCGTATCTGTTGTCTACATCCTTATAGAGTGGTGAGGGAGGACGCTGCAGAGGTATCAGTGGTGAATTCTCCACCCGACAAGTTTCTAATAACTGGCGAATATAGGATACAGGAACTGGCGATGGGTTTTCGGTCGTGGGGGTTGGTCTTATCCAACGGTTCGCGGGCCGACGGCTCATCGGCGCTTTTTGTATTCTATGTTCAAGGGGTTGATATGCCCACACGTACATTGGTAGCGTTTCTCTCACAAACTGTTTACTATAAAACATAGTATCTTTCCAAGAAGAGGTTCCACCACTAAACCTAATGAGCCATCAACACAAATCTTGCTGCCATGAACATACTTTTCGTCAAAAGGGAATGGCAGGAAGACAGCCTCTCAGGCTATGCCATTTCCTTGCAGCGCATTCAACTATAACCTGTTTTATTGTTATCTTGTATATTCTTATGCTGCAAAATAAATCAATCAATCCCTCAAAGCACATATATGCAGTCATATTTCAAATTGTTAAATAGTCCACGAATCTGGGATTGAATATCCAGGTTGAGGTGGCCTCTGTTGCTCTCAGGTTGAGGTGTGGGTTCACTTTGGCCTGTTCTCTTTACTGAAGAGTATACGTTGATGTCTGTATAACAAATTGAATATTTTGTTGATAAGCACATTTCTCGCAACAACACCAATGAAATATTCATAACATAGTTTCGTTATTAAAAGAAAACAAATGCCGATATTGGAATGTTGATACAGATTTCCTGGTTTACGTGGTAGGCTTTCGTTTAATGTTTGAGGATGTGAATGTTGTTTTACTGGGGCTGCAGGTACAGAGTAACAGCTCCTATATATATGAAGTATACAGAAGAAGTCTCCTTGGCTACGAATCGAAATTAAGTATTTTTATTGTTTACTAATCATATATATTTCATTTTCAGGTTATTTTATTCAACTTTGTGGGGAGGTAGTTTAGTATAGTAACTGGGACAAAGTTAGGAGGTCTTAAATAAAACTGTGAGCGCTAAGTTGTCGAACGGTTCGTCGTGTTGCCTTTTGTCGCGTGTTTACAGTTTTCCCTGTCCGATCGCGTAATTTTGTTTTGATGATGGCGAGCAAGTCTGTTCAGACGGAGGTAAGTATGGAGGTAAATACGTGTAATATCGCGGTCCAGGTCAACGGTGCCAACGGGGTAAGTATTGGTGTGCAGACAGAGGTCACTGGGGGTATCGGTCAGAGCCGGGTTGGTGGGGCCACCGATGGCGATATTGGGCTTGAAGTTTGTAAACAGTGTTCTATGATGTATGGGGACTGTCGTTCGATGGGATATGGAGAGGTATGTGCAAACTGTCAGGAAATCCTCCGCCTACTTGAGACAATTGTTAAGTTTGAGGGGGAGATTGCGGAGCTGAAGGGAAAACTTGGTAGGGCGGGGCTGTCTGGAGTTACGCCTGTGAAAGTAGCTTTCCGAGAAGGATGGATGGTTGTCGGTGGTTCCAAGAGGAAACATGGGGGTAGAACCTTTGATGTGAATGAGGTAGGTGATGAGGTGGGGGCTGCTCGAAAAGTACGTAGGACAGATGAGGGGGGCCCAGGCCGGGGCAATGCTGTAAAGCGTTTGGCGTGGACTATCAAAAGTGGTAGGAAAGGGGAGCCAGAGAAGCAGGTAGATAGGGGTGTAAAGCCCAAAGGCAGTGGGGAGTGCAGCACCAGAAACAGATTTGATGTGCTCGATTCGGAAGAGTCAGAGGAGGGGATGGAGGTAGTTGCAACAGATAGTAGCTTGGGGTCTAGGCCAGGAAAAAGGAGGAGGGATCCGGGAGAAGACCAGGGGAGTAGTCCAGGTAGTTCAGGGCCTGGAAAGAGACGGAGGGACAAGGATAGGAGTAATCCTAGGTCAAAGATACCGATAGTGATTCCGAGTGGGGCTGTTGAAGAGGAAGAGGACGCTGTAAACAATAGGAGACTAGAGGAGATAAATAGGGCGAGGGCCAAAAGTAAGTTGGTGGTTGCGGGAAGTAGCATAGTTCGGGGGATCGACAAGGTTGTCTGTGGTCCGGACAGTAAAAATAGAACAGTTCTGTGCTTTCCGGGGGCTAAAGTGGAGGACCTGAGGGATAGAGTGGACGGTATTGTAGCTGGGTCGGGGCCTGATCCGGTAGTGGTATTACATGTGGGGTCCAATAACATCAGGGAGAGGAAATCAGTTCGTTTGGTGGACACATACAAGGACCTAATTAGTAAGCTACTTACCAGGAATGCTCGGATCATCGTTTCAGGGGTGCTCCCCGTTATGGGTGGTGGGAATGAGAGGAACTCGCGGATTATGGCACTAAACGAGGAGCTGGAAGAGCACTGCAAAGACTTGGGAATACATTTCATTGACCACTGGGATTCATTCTGGGGACAAGGAGAGTTGTATGGGCGAGACGGATTGCATTTAAGTAGGATGGGTACAGACCTGTTGGGCCAAAAAAATTTACAGGTGGCTGGGCCTTTTTTGGAGAAAAGGGGGTAGGGGACCACAGCCGATAACCCAGAGGGGCACAAATGCTGGGAACAAGGGAAGAACAACAAACATGCACAACACAGGGACATACCAGGGGTATAATAATGTGCCAGTGATGACAAAAAAACAAAGATTCATTAAGTTTGGGTACTGCAACATCCAGGGTCTGCACAAGAAAGTAAGCGAAATATCAACAATGATGGACGAAGGAGACTTCGATATAATGGGTCTAAGTGAGACGTGGATACGACGGGATGAGCGGGTTGATCAGATGAAGGGTTGCGTGTGGATAGGAGCTGGGCGAACTGAGGGTCAGAAACGGGGTGGGGGTGTTGGCATCTACGCTAAAGAGGAATTACAGCCCTCATTGATTACAGATCTCACAGAAGCAAGGACTCAGATTCCAGTATCCAACGAAATAGTCTGGGCAAAAATCAAGTTAGGAAGCAGGAGTGTTGCCGTTGGTGTTGTATACTTAGCAGTGGAGGGAAGTAAGCCCGAGTGGAATGATTCAATATATACAACTCTTAGATCGAATATCACAGAGCTTGAAAGCAGATGGTTCAGTATTGTCCTAATGGGGGACTTCAATGGGCACATCGGGGATAAGGAGGAGGGCATACAGGGAGGTGATAGGAAAATTAACACGAATGGGAGGAAGATGTTGGACCTATCAAAAGAGCTTGGTTTAAAGATCCTGAACAGGGATGCGAAATGTAAGGGTAAATGGACCTGGGAGAGGAACGATAAGAAAACAATAATTGATTATATACTCACTGACGTTCGCGTATGGAGGGAGGTTATAGATGTAGAAATAGATGACGAGGGAAAAAATGACTTGGGTGGTGATCACAACCTGATAACAGTTAAGATTATGGGCAAAAAGACGAATAGAGACAGAAATACCTTCAAGGAAGTTTGGGGACTAAAACAAGGAGCCGACTGGAAGCAGTTTCGGGAAAAACTAAAACCAAGTCTTGAATGTATACCTAGGGATGCAAATGTCCAGAGTATTTCAGATGGCATAGTAAATAGCCTAACAGAGGCAGGGAAGGATTGTATAGGAAGGGTGAGGGTCCCAACGAGAGAGCTCGGATACAGGGTTAACGAGGGACTGAAAAAGGCTATAAAAGAAAGGAAGGTAAAATGCGCTGCTTACAGAAGAAGTGGGAAGCTTAAAGGGGTGGATAACAATGACACGAGACTAATGAAAGGAGAATATGAACTGGCACGGAAAAAGGTGAATGAGATAAAGAATAATAATAGGAAGGAGCGCAATTGCAGTCTTGCCAGAATAATAAAGAAAACGGGGGGTTCGAGCTCAAACGTATTTTGGAACTGGGTAAATAAACGGGGGAAAAGTAGTGTGCAGAGTATCAAAGTGGATGGGGAAAGTACAGAAGATAAAGGCCGTATCGCTTCAGAGTTAGTCAAGCACTGGGAAAAGATAAACGATAGGCGATGGGGCAGTGGGTCCCCACCAAAAAGAAATACACTGGTGGAGGAGAACCTATCCAATCGTGTATGTAGCGAAATAACGGCAGAAGAAGTGCGGAACGTGGTCTCGAAATTAAAAAATGGTAAAGCGGGAGGAACTGATGAAATTCCGAACGAATTCCTCAAAAATGGAGGGGAGGCACTTATTGAAGTCCTGACAAACCTTTTCAACCTGGCTCTGCGAAAGCAAAAGGTCCCCAGAGAGTGGAGGGAAAGTAAGGTGTCGTTCATACACAAAAAGGGGGATAAGGAAGTTCTAGATAACTATAGGGGGATATCAGTTAGTAGTAACATCGGAAAAGTATTCTGTAAGGTCATATACGGTAGACTTGAGGAAGTTATTGAAGAGAAAGGTTTTTAGGAGAAATTCAAAATGGTTTCAGGAAAGGTCGAAGAGTCACTGATCACCTATTTACACTCACCCAACTGATAGAATCAACAAAGGCTGAAAAGAAAAAGATGTTTCTGGCATTTCTAGATGTGAAAAAAGCGTACGACCGAGTGTGGGGGGAAGGTATGTGGCGAAAGCTCGAGGGCATCGGACTGGGGGGTGACTTTGTGGGAATCATGAAAGCACTGTATACAGATGTGCAAAGCCAACTCAGTCTAGGGAGTATCACTACAAAACGAGTCCCAATGGATATAGGCCTCAAGCAGGGGTGTATCTTTTCACCGATTTTGTTTGCATTGTATGTTAAAGATTTAGGGGACGAACTAATTCAGAGTGCGGAGGGGGTAAATGTTGGAGACATAAAGGTACCAGGCTTATTCTTTGCGGACGACATGGTGTTAATGTCTAGAACTGAACAGGGGCTAGAGAAATTGTTGGTAGATATGGGAACACTTGGCGGCTCGAACTAAATGAAAATAAAAGCAAGGTAATACCCGTTGGACGCAAGGTAGATATGACGAAGAGATGGAGAGTGGGGGAGTTCTCAATCCCCGAAGGGGAAAGCAAACAAATCACTGTAGGAGAAACGGGAGAGTATGAGTATCTAGGGGTAAGCATAAATATAACGGGAAGAGGGGTGTACAGAAATTACTCAGCCAAACTGATTCTGAAGGGGAAAAGAATTCTGAACCAACTAAAACTTTTAGGGAAAAATAGTTTCAACAAGGTCTTTGTGGGGAAAACACTGTGGGAGAGGGTGGGTTTACCAAGTATAACGTTTGGCACGGACGTGATTCCATTAAACCAAACCGTTATTAAGAAGTTGGAAAGTACTCAGAATGATGCCGGCAGATGGATAACAGGGTCGAGTAATGCTGCAGCTTTGGAAGCAGTAAGGGGGGAGCTTGGGTGGATGAAAATCAAGGACAGGGTAGATTTGGGAAAACTGTGTTACTTTAACTACTTGAGAAACCTGCCTGACAACCGGTGGTGCAAATTGATGCTCGATACCATTTGGAATTCTAATATAGATACGGGGTGGTCAACACATGTGAGGGAACTAATGGACAATTACTCTATAGAGGTCACAAACATAGAAGTAGGAATGAAAGAAGGCAAAAGGTTTGTCAAAGAGAGAGTCATGGAAGATTGCAATCGAAACTGGCGAGCAGGGGTTAGCGTGAAAAGATCACTGCAGGGTTACAATATAAAGAAAAGCCAGCTTTTGAGAAGTACCTAGATGGCACCTTTGGAGGGTCACTGCTGTTCAAACTGAGATCAAGATCACTGGAGCTTCGGGGAAAAATTGGGAGAGATGGAAAAAAGGGATGCCAAATGTGCCACTCTGGAGTAGTGGAGACCCTGGAACATTTTCTCTTGGAATGCCCACAGTATATACCTCATAGAATAAAATTTACTGGAAGAATAATGCAGAAGTGGGGTGAAGAAACAAAGGATAGATGGCTGAAGAGGGACACGAGGGAGGGGGTAGGAATGCTTATTGAAGAAATGGAAAAAGAGGAAGTGAGGGACACTATTAAGCAGTTTATATCTGAATGCTGGGAGGAGAGGAGGGGAAGAGGGGGTGGGGTGCAGGGGGAATGATGGCCTTCTCTTATGAGGACCGCGACAAATCAGCGGCTGGCCAAAGAGTTATTATTATTATTATTATCATCAAATGCCGCCAATGTTTGAGTTTGCACCAAATTGAGATCGTAGATTGAGTTTATACATTTTTCGCTAACTTCCCAGCGGTGCGCGGACAAAATCCCATCCGGACAATATCCCAGATTTTTTACCCGGACGAAATCCCAGCGGACAAAATCCCAGACATGGGCGGACAAAACACCAGGCAATATTTTTTCACAAAAAAGCGGACAAAATCCCAGGTAGTATTTGGTGTTTAATTGAGGGTTTTCAACAGGACAGTGCCATGGTAAATACCATTATTTGCCAAAACCGCCTGGGTCAGTAGCCAAAAAAGAGAGTAAAACGTAATTATAAAACTTTGAATGAACGTTTGATGAACTTATGCAAAGATCGCCAAAATAACACAAAATATATCGACGAATTTTTACACTCTGTTAGTTTGTGCATGAGAAGTAAATAATTATTCATTTATACAGTACGAGTGAACAGAAGTGTTTTTGTATGTCTTTGATAAAGTTATTTTCTACCATAAAAATACCAGTCATTAACATTAATTCTTGGAAAGCTCTCTCAGAACTTTCCAATAACTAATGTTACTTACTGGTATTTTCAGTGGTAAAAAGTATTTTTGTATGTCTAAGTCGTATGTAGTTAATTAAGGCACAATTGATGCATTTCAAAGGAAAAAGTTATTTTCTACTAGAAAAATACCAGTCATTAACATTAATTCTTGGAAAGCTCTCTCAGAACTTTCCAATAACTAATGTTACTTACTGGTATTTTCAGTGGTAAAAAGTATTTTTGTATGTCTAAGTCTTATGTAGTTAGTTAAGGCACAATTGATGCATTTCAAAGGAAAAAGTTATTTTCTACCAGAAAAATACCAGTCATTAACATTAATTCTTGGAAGAGGTATCCTCTATTTTCTACCATAAAAATACCAGTCGTCATTAACATTAATTCTTGGTAAGCTCTCTCAGTTAACAACTATCCGAGTCCAAAACCATTGGCCAGCGACGCCAAAGAAGCTGTAAAGAAGTTGTGAATTGGTAACAAAACACCAACCTTTGAAAATAGCACTGGAAAAACAATGAACCTTGGCCAATTACGGTAGAACTGTTCTCAATTTTTAATCTTATCAAAACATACTGCCCTCATTATTAGAAGTGTCACAGTATTGCATATTTTTTATCATAAATTAGTATAAACACACCTGGCTTAACCTATAGTTATTGTTTTTCTTTATACTTATTATCGCTGGTATTGTTATAATAAATCACTAGTTACTTTGAAGAACATAGTTACAGTGCTTATATTAATTCTGCTGTTAATGTTAATATTATTGATACTAAGAAATAAAAGTACTTGAATCCAATGGGATAAAAAATTGTGTCTTTTTATTTTTTATACCCAACTGGGATTCTGTCCGCCCATGTTTGGGATTTTGTCCGCTGGGATTTTGTCCGGATGGGATTATGTCCGATGGGATTATGTCCGGCGTTCCCTCCCAGCAATCGGGTTGAATTGAAATGAGTGACTGTATTGAGATTGTATTCAGTTGTATTGAGATGAGCGTCTGTATTGAAGTTGTGTAAATTGTATTGAGATGAGTGACTTAGGGCCCTGCGAAGCTTCGAGAATTCGATTCGATGTCGACATCACTTTGGTATTCGTATATCGATCTCGAATAGTTTGCCGATTCGTTAGTTAAACGAAGCTTCGAGGAAAACGAATCGGTGTTCTAGGGCCTTGCGAATCGGGAAATATTTGTTCGAATCGAATCTCGAATCGAATCGGGACTGATGTCGACATCGAATCGAATCTCGAATCGAATCAGGATAAACTCGGGAAATATCTATAACTGGCATTATCTTGTGCAGTAATGTCCGGAAAGCACTGCGAGAAGAGATCGTTGACATAAGCTGACAACTTGGAGTTGTTTAAAATGTCTTTCTCGTTGAATGGCCATTCAGATATTCACTTGGCCCGACAATAAATTCAAGACATAAATATGGACAGAAATTAAGGTGTTACTGCCCAGAGTCATTTGAGACAAACCACTAAATTGAAACATGAGAATTAAAAGCACAAATGTAATACAAGTGGCACATTAATTCCCATGGGTTGAAGTCTGCTACAGCCGCTAACTTCACGTACGTTAGCTTGGCTACTTACATGTACATCTTATAGGAACCTCATTATTGTAATGTTTGGTTGTTTTTGTATTATCGGGATTCGTGTCTTGTAGATTTCGGTCCGTTCTTAACTCAATAACTCCGTATACATAAAAAGCAGCAAAGGCGTTAAACTGTGTTAGTTTCTGCATTAGTTAACTCGAATATTGACGCAGTGCTCATTCACACAAATTGCTTTTACTTCTTTCCAACTTTCAAGTACCAACGCCGAACAATGCAAAGATACTACAGAGGTTTTCCTCCCACAGTTTTCTAACATAATAATGGGAGCGCTCCAGGCGACATGCCCCCATTATTGTGTTAGAAGATTCTGGGACTGGGAACGGGCCTTAGGCCCATAACTGGATATTTCAGTTGTATAGATGAGGCGTGAACAGGTTACAAGTTAAAACAGCTCCAATTTGCAAAAGTCAAAAAACGAACGTTTAATTTCCCGTTCTAAAGACTCAAAATATACACTGTCGAACACCGATTCGTTTTCCTCGAAGCTTCGTTTAACTAACGAATCGGCAAACTATTCGAGATCGATATACGAATACCAAAGTGATGTCGACATCGAATCGAATTCTCGAAGCTTCGCAGGGCCCTACGGTGTTCGACAGTGTATATTTTGAGTCTTTAGAACGGGAAATTAAACGTTCGTTTTTTGACTTTTGCAAATTGGAGCTGTTTTAACTTGTAACCTGTTCACGCCTCATCTATACAACTGAAATATCCAGTTATGGGCCTAAGGCCCGTTCCCAGTCCCAGAATCTTCTAACACAATAATGGGGGCATGTCGCCTGGAGCGCTCCCATTATTATGTTAGAAAACTGTGGGAGGAAAACCTCTGTAGTATCTTTGCATTGTTCGGCGTTGGTACTTGAAAGTTGGAAAGAAGTAAAAGCAATTTGTGTGAATGAGCACTGCGTCAATATTCGAGTTAACTAATGCAGAAACTAACACAGTTTAACGCCTTTGCTGCTTTTTATGTATACGGAGTTATTGAGTTAAGAACGGACCGAAATCTACAAGACACGAATCCCGATAATACAAAAACAACCAAACATTACAATAATGAGGTTCCTATAAGATGTACATGTAAGTAGCCAAGCTAACGTACGTGAAGTTAGCGGCTGTAGCAGACTTCAACCCATGGGAATTAATGTGCCACTTGTATTACATTTGTGCTTTTAATTCTCATGTTTCAATTTAGTGGTTTGTCTCAAATGACTCTGGGCAGTAACACCTTAATTTCTGTCCATATTTATGTCTTGAATTTATTGTCGGGCCAAGTGAATATCTGAATGGCCATTCAACGAGAAAGACATTTTAAACAACTCCAAGTTGTCAGCTTATGTCAACGATCTCTTCTCGCAGTGCTTTCCGGACATTACTGCACAAGATAATGCCAGTTATAGATATTTCCCGAGTTTATCCTGATTCGATTCGAGATTCGATTCGATGTCGACATCAGTCCCGATTCGATTCGAGATTCGATTCGAACAAATATTTCCCGATTCGCAGGGCCCTAGAGTGACTCTATTGAGATTGTATTGTACTGTATTGGGATCAGTGATTGTATTGAGATTGCATTGAATTGTATAGAGATCAGTTATTGCAGCATGCTCGTCTCGGCATTCTCTTAACCCTTTACCTAAAGAATCCCCGGGAAGTGAAGCAGTGCCTGTTTACTGCAGTAAACAGGCTGTTTTACTGATATAATGGGACCCAGGCCCAATGCTTGGTATGCGCAAACCCTCTCTAAAATGGGCAACATGGCTTATTAACGCCCTCCCCTGCTCTTGAGTTGAAAATCGAAGAGCATTTTTTGTGAATAGCGCTGGCCGGTTTTGTCCCCTACATTGGGCAATGCGTTAACACATAGAAAACTACAATGCTCTATCACCAATGCTGGTATTTGTATAAATATGTTTATATGCGTTCGTATTCTGTCATATGTTTTATGTACAGTACAATAAGGCCAAATAAAAAAAAATTAATTGATTCTCAGGCAGTTTCTTTTTCAAATCAGTGAGGGAGGGAGGATTTTATTTATTTTTTTTTTTTTTTCCTGTAAAGGGTTGAGTATACGCAGTAAATCTTTTTGCTGTCTTTCCACTTGAAAAAGAGAAAAGGTTGTATTTTAGTGTAATTGTAGCATACCTTTTATAACTAACTGCCGTAACAACAGCTAATAGGATTTGTATTTTATTGTTCTTTTTAATGGTATAGATCTGTCAAACATGATCCATTAGAATAGGGCTCCGTAACCAGTGCTTGGGGTAGGAGTCCTTTAAAATGGGAAACATGGCTCTAAATGATTGGTTAAACTTGAGTGAGTTTATATCTGTGTTGCAGCCATTATTAGCCATTGTGCAGAAATATATGACCTTAAACACCAGCAAATAAATAATTAAATCATGATCCAGTATATCAGAATTTGCCTTGTTACAGTTTATGGGAGAGTGCACAAGAAAAAACAATTTACTGCAAACACAGCTAAATAATTATATTTCGAGAAATGTGAAAAAATGACCATTCCAAGTTTTCACAAATTCTTAAAAAACATAACATAATAAAAATGTCTAATGGGGAGGTTCAAATCCAACGAGGGAGGGCGTGAAAATCAAAACATTATTTTTTTTTTAGCCTAATCACTTGTTATTCGTATTGTGTATTACAATATCTGTATTATTTCATCGGATGTATATTGCAGGCATGTGTATTCAATACATAGTTAATCATACAATTATTAAATGAAATTATACCACACTCTTTGTATACTACATATACATATCCTGTAAATAAAGATGCTAAAATATAATACCGGTTTAGTATTATACACTGACAAGCTGGTGCTGTATTGATTTAAATTATTATTTCTTTAATTTTTTTTATATTTTTTTTTCGTTCTGAGGAAATAAGGTCATGATAAAACATTCAGTTCAGTAACAGTATTTAAGAGCTGGAAATAGTAAATAGTTGTGAATAATAACGAAAACACTGTGTTGATCAATTTGGCTTTTTTATCGAAAATTATCCTTAAGCAGATTATAAAATTATTATATATAAAATAAAAGGCCATGTGAGCTTTACTCATCACTTGGCGTCCGTTGTCAGGTGTCCGTAAACTTTTTACATTTTCATATTCTTCTCTGTAACCGCTGAGCCGGTGTGAACCAAACTTGGCAGGAATGGTCTATGGGAGGTCCCGTACAAACGGTCCTCATTTTGTTCCCGTCGGATAAAAAACATGGCTTCCAGAGGCATTCTTTGATTCTGGTTGGTGGATTTTCAAAAATCTTCTCAAAAACTGCTGAGCCAAATGTTTTAAAACTTCACATAAATGACGACTGGGACCTCCTCTACCAACAATCCTTATTTAATGTTGATTGAGTCACAAATATGGCCGCAATTGTGGCTTATAGTTACTTAAAAACCCTATGAGAAATCACATTTTCATCATCTTGTCTGGAACTACTGAGCTAACATGAACCAACAAACCTGGAAGGGATAGTCTATGGGAGGTCCACTACAAACAATCCTCATTTTGATCCCATGGGTTTGGAAACATGACCGCCAGAGGCATTCTTTGATTCTGATTGGTATTTTGAAAAATCTTCTCCCCCTGAAACCACAGGGCCAAGGTTTTGAAACTTTGCATGGTGATGACTGGGACCCCCTCTACCAACGATCCTCATTTAATGTTGATCGGGTTACAAACATGGCTTCAATTTCGGCTTATAGTTACTATAGAAATCCTATGGGAAATCACATTTTCATCATCTTCCCCGGAACTACTGACCTGACATGAACCAAACCTGGCAGAAATGGTCTATGGGAGGTTCTCTACAAACGATCCTCATTTTGTTTCGGTGGGTTGAAAAATATGGCCGCCAGAGGCATTCTTTGATTCTGGTTGGTGGATTTTCAAAAATCTTCTCCTCTGAAACTGCCAGGCCAAATTTTTGGATACTTCACATAAATGATGCCTGGGACCCCCTCTACCAATAATCTTCATTTAATGTTGATCGAGTTGTAAACATGGCCGTAATTGCGACTTGTAGTTACTATAGAAACCCTATGGGAAATGACATTTTCATCTTCTCTGGAACTACTGAGCCGACGTGAACCAAACTTCGCCGGAATGATCCATGAGAGGATGGAAATATGTGGCCGCCAGAGGCTATATTCTAATGCTTAACCCAATGCCGTTCTTGTCTGTAGGAAGATTGATACTGTCAGCAAAATACTTGTTTTTTGAAAATCTGTTAAGGGTTGGTTCCAGTTTTCTCTACTGAGAACTGGGGAAAAAAACCCAAAATATTGTGTATACAGTACAAGTCAAAATAAGCTGTAGCATTTTTGCAATAAACTAAGTATCCTGCTGCTCCTGCACTGGTAAGATCAGAATCTGACATTTTCTGGAAAGCTATCAGTGAGAGCTTTCCAGAAAATGAGGTCAACTTCTGGTCTTATCATCTTATCAGTTTAGGAAGAGAAAGATACATAGTTTATAGGATTATCCTGCAACTTATTTTGACTTGTACTGTAAACACGCTGCACATGGATGTTACTCGTGTTTCATTGGGACTGTGTGAACATGTATGTATGTGTATACATATGTACATGGATGGGCACACATATACATACATATGCATAGTCCTAATATTTATATGTATTATATAATACATAATATGTCC
Organism: Pictodentalium vernedei; assembly: GCA_031216915.1. Lineage (NCBI taxonomy): Eukaryota > Metazoa > Mollusca > Scaphopoda > Dentaliida > Dentaliidae > Pictodentalium > Pictodentalium vernedei. Next base: position 462,107,811 of record CM062292.1, on the reverse strand, counting down.
GCATGTGTGTGTGCACGCGGTTGTGTGTGTGTGTGTGTGTGCGTGCATGTATGTACGCACGCACGCACACACACACATTCATGTGTGTGTATATATAATTGTGTGTGTGTGTGTGTGCATATGTATCAATATGACGTCCATCTGTTAGCAGTTACTTGATCATTTTCATTTTCATAATCATTCTATAATTCTTCTGAAATGTATTATTACTTACGATACTTTGATCACTTAATTATCTTCTGAATCTGTTACGTCATTATACAAACAATCCACGGGGAATGGCAGGAAGGAAGTCGGCCAATCTGGCTATGTCATTCCCCGCAGCACATGTAGGTCATTTTATATTGGTGGATAAATTGCTAATATTGTTCTCTGTGAAACCATGATTCATTCAATGTATTTGTATATAAAGATATGCTTGTGCTGCAAAGAGTTACGTTACGTTACGACCAAAAGAAAACGAAACGCGCTAATTACTGGGCATTTTTCATTTCAATAACGTAACATACTATTTCAAGGTATGGATATTTTGTTAACCTGAGAGAAAATACAAGTTTTTCTCTTGGTATCTCTTGAGGTAAACTTATTTAACCCTCTCCACACTTATGTCGAAAAAACAAAATTTCAAATTTCAAATTTTTCCCATAATACATCTAGGAATTTAACCACTTCAGTCTTGTTTGACAGAGCTCATTGAGCTCTGTCAAACAAGACTAAAGTGGTTAAATTCCTAGATACGTTATGGGAAAAATTTGAAATTAACATATTTTCACATCAGAGTGCAGAGGGTTAAAAACGTAAATAATTACTGGGTTCATTTCTATCTACGCGAGGCGATGGTTGATAAATCTAGGCAAGGTTCCATTCAAAGCGAGGTCACCAAAGGTCAACTTGGATGTAGTTCCACTGTAGCTGTAAAGTTTAACGACTGAAATCCCATTGCTGGTGGGTTCACCACGGTTGGTGTGTAAAGCTGAAATATATACCACAGGCTTTTTATGCCCCTAAGAAATTTTCTCGAGGGCATTATGTTTTCACCATGTCCGGTGTCTGTTGTCTATCCGTTAGCTTTCGCATTCCATCAATTACCTAAACTTCTGCCAACTGGATCTTTACCAAACTTCATATGCAGGTTAGGTATGATGAGTGGAAGAAGCCGATATATTTTGACCTTGATGTGCCAAAGGTCAATGTCACAGTGGCCTCCAATGTTAAATACACTTGAAATTGGTTTCTGCTCTATAACTAAAGTTCCACCAACCAGATCTATACCAAACTTCATATGTGATTTTGTTATGCTAAGTTGGAAGAAGACTATTTATTAGTCGAGTTGTGACGAAGTCAAACTCGACTTATAGTTTGATGAATGGCAGGTGGGCGGGCGGTTGGCTGGCGGGCATAAACAATTGGTTTCCGGAATATAACTTGATAATGGTTCGACCCACGTTTATGAAACTTCATAATAGGTAGGTTGGCCCCGGCGAGTAGAAGAGCCCTATTATTTTTCACTTGCTAGGTCAAGGTCACAGTGACCCTGAACATCATAAACAATTGGTTTCCGGATGATAACTTGACTATGGTTCAACCTACATTCATGAAACTTCATATGTAGGTTGGCCTTCGTGAGAGGAAGAACCCTATTTATTTTGGACTCCCTAGGTCAAAGGCCAAGGTCACCGTGACCCTGGACATAGTAAATCAAAACAATTGGTTTCCGGATGATAACTTGATAATGGTTCGACCCACGTTCATGACACTTCATAGGTAGGTTGGCATCAGTGAGAGGAAGAACCCTATTTGGACTCGCTAGGTGAAAGGTCAAGGTCACAGTGACCTTCAACATAGTAAATTGTAAACAATTGGTTTCCGGATGATAACTTGATAATGGTTTGATCCACATTCATAAAATTTCATAGGTAGGTTGCCCTAGGTGAGTGGAAGACTTCTATGTATTGTGGACTCGTTAGGTCAAAGGTCAAGGTCACGGTGACCTTGAACGTAGTAAATCGTAAACAATTGGTTTCCAGATGATAATTTGACAGTGATTCCACCCACGTTCATGAAACTTCACAGGTAGGTTGGCATTGGTGCAATAAAGAGCCCTATTTATTTTGGAATCACTGGGTCAAGGTCACAGTGACCCTTCACACAGTAAATTGTAAACAATTGGTTTCTGAACGGTATGTTGATAATGATTAAACCCACTTTTGTGCTGTCACAACTCTACATTGGATCGGGGATCCTATCGGCATTTTGATTTATTTTGACCATGGTGTGTTAGTCACAGTGGCCAGTGTTAAATACACTTGAAATTGGTTTCTGCTCTATAACTAAAGTTCTACCAACCGGATCTTCACCAAACTTCACGTGTTGGTTTGGTGTGATGAGTGGAAGAAGCCTATTTATTTTTACCATGATGTGCCGAAGGTCAAGGCCACTGACCCCTAGTGTTAAATACACTTGAAATTGGTTTCCACTCTATAATTAAATTTCCGCAAACCTGATCTTGTTGTTTTTTTAGTATAATTCTATCCATGATATTGCAGAAGGGGCTTGTGCTGCACTTTGCATTGCTCTTGTTATATATAGATAATCAAGGTGTAAAACGACGTTTAATTATTTATGGAACTCTAACCTTCGGGCGGGGTGGATAAGGAAAGCGAGAGGCGACAAGGAAGAATTACTCTATTGAGACTGAAGATCTAGAAGGGGAAAGAGAAACATAAGGACAGTTTTATGAAGAGAAGGATGCTCGAAGATAGCAATAGATTGTAGTGATCTGGAGCCAAGAGTTTTTTGGTTTTTTTTGAGTTATATAAAAAGATGCACCGGCTTTGGAGGAGTACCCAGATAGATCGGTCGACGGATCAATGTTATTTAACCCTTTACCCAACATGAAAAGCAGACGACACTTGCATAAAAAATTCTTGAACAGCTAATTGTTTTCATTTGTCTCAAAAACATAGGTTATGACCTCTCATTGGAACGAGCTCGACGAGCTCGTTCCAATGAGAGGTCGCAACCTATGTTTTTGAGACAAAAAAAAAAAATGGAAAAATCACGAAAATTTACTGGCGATTTTTGAGAGTAGCGCTGACCTGTTTTGGTCGTTACATTGGGTAAAGGGTTAAGATGGTATCGAATACAATGGAGTTGAAGGGTACAGTCGGGAACGGGCAGGAAAATGTGCACCATTGGGAAAGGCGAGGAAATTGGAAAAAAAAGTTCTTAACATTAGAGTAACGGACACCCAGAAAGATTTCATTTTGGAATGCCCAAAATATTCGCCACCAAGAACAGGACTCCTCAAGAAAGTAATGGAAAATAGGGATGGAAACATGGGGGACGGGGGGGGGGGGGGAGGGGGGCAGGGTCAGTATTATAGTTCGGAAGATAGATCAATCGCCAATAGGCAGAATTATGTTTGTGACTGAATGCTGAGAGGTTAATATTGGGAGAGGGAGAGGAATACACCGGCTGAGGATTGGTTTGATGTTGTTGTCTCCTTGCGGGACGGCGACAAACAGGGTTCGTACGGGTCATGGAATCCTGGGAAAGTCATGGAATTTTGAAAAAAATTGAAGGGCATTGAAAATGTTTGGAAAATGGGCAGGAAGGGTTAAAGTTATGAAAAAGTCATGGAATTCGTAACCAGATTCAAAAGGGATTGATTTTGTGTAAAAATTTCGTGCGACTTGCGCAGAAATTATGCAAAAAATGAAACTTTTGTTTGGGCGCGAACTAACCCGGTCATGGAATTTTTTGGAAAAGTCATGGAATCTGATTCTCTGAAAAGTTTATGAACCCTGTGTTCACTCTCGAGCCTGATCCGCGTCATCTGCGTTGTGTCCTTTTAATTATGTACCCACCAAGCGCAAATCAAATTATGGACGAAAGAACCACCGATGCTAGACACATGGGAAGTGCCATCCATTCAAGTTTCAGATGTCTGACGATTGTAATGTCTAAGTGCTTAAAGCATTGCACTTTGAGTGTTAAAATCAAACTCTAAGAGTTAGAATGGGTTTAACACCTTGAACGTGTCAGTTTTAAAACTTTAGTTTTTAGTGTGTACGTTGTGTCCAGAATGGCATTCTTGATAGTCAAGCCATCAAATAAAATACTACGCTTAGACAGGTTCTATTTGTTCGTGCTGAAGCATTTTGTGTACAAACCATTTTTTTTCCTTTCGCGTTCTCCATCTCATTGTTTCTCTCTTTTTACTCATCTCTTTCCTGTCCTTCCTTTTCTCTCGTCCACTCATTAAGATGTAGTCAGATACTGCCCTGAAAAGTTGGACGGTTTCTATGTTGCTCACGCTTTGTGTAATATACAATGTTACATAGAGCGTGTGACCAAATCTTTCAATTTTAGAACCCCGGGAAGTGAAGCAGTGCATGTTTACTGTGGTAAACAAGCTATGTTTCATTGGTAAAATTAGACCCAGTGACCGATGCTTGGGGTGCGTGTCCTCTAAAATAGGCAAAATGGGTATAAACGAATCACTGACCTTGCCTTTATCTCCATGTCGTGGTCATGGTTAGACATTGTGCAGAAGTATGTGACTTTAAACACCAATAAATTAATAATTCTGTCCCAATACAATGTAACCTTCAATTAAATGTATTTGTTGCCTATGTTATTCAGTGATTAGATGGGGGTTCATAAACAAGAACTTTTTACCTGACATAGGCCAAGGTACGAGGGTATAGCCTTAACCTGAAGATCTTGTTTTAGTGACCAATTTGAAGCGGTAGCCTCGAGAGTGTTAAGCGTAGTTTTCCATGCATACTGGAATAGATGACTTTGAACAGACACTCTTTGGAGTTCACGCTATTTTTCAACTTCACTGATTGGTATTTTGCAAAGGATTTTACATCTCCCCAATCCATTCATGCTGCTTCTGACACAGGAATTGAATCTCCCCAATCCATTCATGCTGCTTCTGACACAGGAATTGACACTTAGTAACGATACATTTGCCATTGAGTTGGAATGAAAACTCAACCCACTTTCTTAGAAGTTGAGAAAGTTTCCAGACTAAGGCCAAATAAAAAAATGAATTGATTCTCGGGCATTTTTTTTTTCAAATCAGTGAGGGAGGGAGGATTTTATTATTTTTTTTTTTTATTTTTCTTTTTTTTGTGTAAAGGGTTGAGTATACTCAGTACATCTTTTTGCTGTTTTTCCACTTGAAAAAGAGAAAAGGTTGTATTTTAGTGTAATTATAGTATACCTTTTATAACTAACTGCCGTAGGGGGCGCGGTGGCTCAGTTGGTAGAGGTACAGGCTGCAAGCCGAGAGGCCCTCGGTTCGAATCCTACCTGCGGCAACCGCGTTGTGTCGTTGGGCAAGACACTTCACCCCCATTGTCCACGTGGGAGCACGGTGACGCTGTGTACTAAGGCGTACTGCACGTCGATGATGCACCTGTCTTCAACCAATGCTAACCCTGCTTGTGTGTAGTTAGTATGTTGGGGAGGTGACAGTTGCTCGGTGGTTCGCTCCGGGTACTCCGGCTTCCTCCACCCGTAAAACTGTCGTGGTCATGATTAGCCATTGTGCAGAAATATGTGACCTTAAACACCAATAAATAAATAAATAAATAACTGCCGTAACAACAGCTAAAAGGATTTGTATTTTATTGTTCTTTTTAATGGTATAGATCTGTCAAACATCATGATCCATTAGGACAGGCCCCAGTAACCAATGCTTGGGGTAGGAGTCCTTTAAAAAAATGCATTGGTTAAACTTGAGTTTATATCTGTGTTGCGGCCACTATTAGCCATAGTGCAGAAATATATGACCTTAAACACCAGCAAATGAATAAATAATTAAATCATGATCTAGTATATCAGAATTTGCCTTGTTAAAGTTTATGGGAGAGTGTCGCTGGGCACTCTCCCATAAACTGCAACAAGAAAAACCAATTTACTGCAAACACAGCTAAATAATTATATGCTGAGAAATGTGAGAAAATTACCATTCCAAGTTTTCACAAATTCTTTAAAAAAACATGACATAATAAAAATGTCTAGTGAGGAGGTTCAAATTCAACGAGGGAGGGCCTGAGAATCAAAACATTATTTTTTTTAGCCTAACCGTAGTTCGAATTTTTCGAAGTACCGGGACTGTTGGAATCGACGCGAAATTATTTAAAACCGACTCGAATCTCAAACGTTCTCCGGGCCATACAGTTCTGAGAAAAAACGTGGCGTTCAATGCATGGAATTAATCTCATGTCCTCGACTTCTCTTAAATTAATTTAACTACTTAGAGCAAAATAAGTTTAACCCTTTACCCAACGAATCGGACACAACCGCCTGCGTAATTTACAAAGTGATCAGGTGAAAAAATATATTTTGAAACAAAATCTGAACAAAATCGTATTATGTAACAAACTCTCATTGGAATGATCTCGTCAAGCTCATTCAAATGAGGGATCACATGATATGGTTTTGTTGACGATTTGAAAAATCTTTTAAAAAAAAAAAACATAATAAATTTTGATCCACGATGCGTTGATTAAATGGTTTAGCGCTCACATTCAATTGTGTGTCTTTTTTGTTGCTGACAATGCCACCCGTGAAAACTCAGCACTTATGCGCCATAAGTAGGATTTTGATAACAGTTTATAGTTTATGAAAACTCTTTGGCGGTAAAAACCACGCATACAAACTCAGGAAGTAGAAATGATATGACCCTTTAAAGTCTTATCCGTAACCACCAATCACGATGCGCATACCAACTCCGCAGGTAGAAATCATAGGTCCCGCTAAAGTCTTGTCTGTTACCACCAATCATAATGCTCAGACATCAATCTGGCAGAGGAAATGATTCCACAATTTGTCACACCTTTTATCTCTCAGCAAAAGAACATCCCTTGTTCTCGCAACTAGGCACTTCTGATCCGGGTCGTTCATCGCAGGCTCTCCAGTAAACCAAGATGTCCAGCTCAGAAGTTCCCGTTTCCAGCTAAAATATGTTTTGTTTGCAGCGATGTCAAATCCATCCACATAAAGCATGGCTGTGAATGAAAAAAATGGTTTAAATTAGTGTTAGGCTTTATGTAAATTGGACTTGATCGAACCATGTTTGGTATATCGTTAGTGTCATCGGGCGGAGTATGGGATGTGTGGTGGAATCTCACTCAAGGGGAAGGGGATATTTGGCCCAAGCACAAGGCTAGCCGGCTGTTTGTGTTTTTGTGGGTAAGATTTTCCCACTCAACCCGTACACCACACGAGGATAGCATTACTTTCACCGCACCTGACATGACTTCATTGAAATTAAAATGTTGCTCGTTTTTTTTTATAATTTTTATTATTCGAAAAACCACATGGGCAGTCTATAAAAACAGCATTCGCAAAGTGCAGATGCATAGTAGTATAAAAATGCAAAAAAATATAATAAAACTGAAAAACAAATAAGTATTTAAGGTCACACACAATTGACTAAGTTCTGTTTTTAATAGGAAGACGAAATTTGTTAACGTCAGACACTATTTCACTTGTCAGGGTTCCTTTCACTGATACCCGTTATAAAAAAAAAAACCTCTACCCCACAGAGCTTGCATATGTAATAAACAAACGCTTCCACACTTCCCATGGTTCCCAGAGGGAACTAGTAAAAAATAAAAGTCACGAGTATGCAGGGAGGGGAAGGAAAAGGAAATAGGCCGAGTTAGAAGGACAGAACTAATTGGTTGCGAACTATAGCTACCAAAGAAAGAGTTTGAAGCCAATCTGATGAAAAAAGATCTCGAGGAAGGTGTGTAAAATCGACCCTAATGCGAGAGCGTAAGCGTATAAGGAAATACGTTAATAACGCTGGGGCAGTAAGAGCGGTGCCTCCGCGAAAGCGTTCCTGCTTACGTTTACCTCAAACTGCAGATACCGCTGCAGTCGGTAACAAATTATTACTCTTGCGATGAAAATGAACTTGTATGGTGCTCGGGGAGGTGAGATTTCCCGGTGCCCCCTCTCTATTTGTGGGTCCCCCAAAATCGATGTATCCCGACACATGCTGGTAATTGAAATTTCGTGAAAATGACCAAAAAGCGAAATGGAGCTGATTGCATAATCTGGCAGTATATTGAAACGCTCTCTGTGTGGACAGCCATTGGCAGTCCACATAGAGGGCATTTAGATCTGCCATCAGCCTTGTATGCCTTTGATCGTTCAGATGCAAGGAAACGGGGGGTTCTTTCAGTTCGTTCAGATGCAAGGAAACGGAGGTTCTTTCAGTTTGAAAAATCGAAATTTTCTCCCAGTGGGCCTAACCGCCCTTGATGCAGCCCTTTTTTGCCTAATGAGTGTTGAAGATGATACAAAAATGCCAGCGAAATATGCTCAATGTGGACTGCAACTGACCGCCCAGGTGCAAAGAAGACTCTTTTTCTTCTAGTTCAAACATTCCAAATTTTCTCCGCGGCTGGACCCCCTTTGCATTGAAACCTTTCTTGGACCAGTCCGTCCCTGCTGTTGTACCGATTGATCGTAGCGAAAACAGTTTGTATGTTTGATAATTCCACAGAAAACTTTCGTAAGTACCAAAGATTTACACCGCGAAAACCAACAGTTGGTCACGTAATCGATAGTAAACATATTAAAGCAAGTCTTAAACTGCTAACATTCGACTGACGTCACTTTTTAAATTATTGGTTTCGATGACGTATGCGGAGTGGGGTATGAGCAAAAGTTGACAAAATCCAAATAGAAATGTTTTATCTTATGGCTGAATGCCATTCCCCAAATGCGACTGGAACGCCACATAAAATAGTAAATTATCGAACGAAAGTCACAAAAATAAACTGGGCCATTTCCAATCGAAGATTTGACACAGAAAGTGATGTATTCATACGCGCTAATTTCAGAAGTATTTCAGAGTTGCATTTGCGAATATTTTGTGTTGAATTATTTTTAATGAAAGACATTTTGGTCTAAAATGTCATTTACTAAAGAGAGTGACCCATTCTTACGGCAAGTTACGGTATATAATTCGCCTCGAGACAGGACTATTTCGTATTTCCTTCTTGCTAATTTTAGAAATGTTTCCGTGTTTACACTAAATTGGATTATATCTGACAATAGTTTGGGTTGAATTATTATAGTAAAAGACCTCTTTATTCCAAATGTCATGTAATAAACAGAGTAATCAATTTGTTTTGATCGTTACGGTAAATAATTCATCTCGAGACGGGACTGTTTCGTAAATCACGAGGGCTACGCCCTCGTGATTTACTCACGTCCCGTCTCTCGATGAATTATTTACCGTAACGATCAAAACAAATTGATTACTCTCTATATAACGTTATTATGACGTTATGCATATCGTATCAGTTTCTTGATACCAACTAATTCATGTTGACGTCATCAAAATGCCGTGTGATCAAAGTTTGATGCTCTAAAACTCTAAACCCCAAGGTGCCACCTTTCCTAATCGATTTCGTGGTATACCTTTGGTATATACATAACTTGTGCATGCTCTTTCCGATGGTGTCATTAGTTTTTCAAAACAACGAATACCAAATGAGTTGCTTATATCAGCACGTGACCGCCGATCACCTCTGGCTAACATTACCTCTATATGGTAGGGGGGAGGGGGTGGGGGAGAAAAATAATCCCTGATGGGTACGGGTGTGGGATGGGGAAATCTCACCATCGGGACAAGATATTTGGTCCAGACACTCGGCAAGCCTCGTGTCTGGCCCAAATATCTTGCCCTCGGGTGAGATTTTCCCATCCCACACCCGTACCCATCAGGGATTATAATATTCTCAATCCTCTACTCCATTTTGCATACGCGGGCTATGTAAAAAAGGCATGGAAGATTTCCCTAATTCATATAGCCCACGTGACTACTATCTCATACTTGAATTGGCTGATTGAAGAGACAATGAAGAATGAAAAATATGTCACCGTTATGTGTCTAAGACATGTATCCACATCAAAACGTCACTGATATGCGTTACGACCAATCATCTGCGATATTTCATGGCGTTCTTTCACGTAGGCTGGATTTCCACTCGTAGTGCAGCTGGTATATTTCTCAATGTATGTACATTGTATCGGACAACGTTGAATACACAGAGCAGTTGTAGTATAACAAACGTTACCGTTAATCGGTCTGTCAGTACTAACTTGTTAACAACCGCGACCCATCTCCTAAGTAACAAAAGCAACGCAAGGAGTGGCATATGCCCCCGACGGTGCCGTAAAAGGGCAGGTAAGTCGTTCGCGGGCATAAACAAATCAAAGCGAAGTTTCCTCTAGACACCAATAATACATCAAACAAAAAAATGATTTTGGTCCGCATTCATCAGTTATTTGACTGAAATCAAATTCAATATGGCAGCCATGGCGGTCATATGGAATTGGGTAGCCGATTCAAAATCAAAAGGAAGCTTCCTTTTTGACACCAATACTGCATAACCAAAAACTGAATTTGATTCGAGTCGGTTTTCATTAGTTATTGGATGAAACGAAATTCAAGATGGCCACCATGGAAGCTATAATGAATTGGCCAGTGGCGGCCATCTTGGTTCAGCTAACTGGTCCAGAATCGAAAGGAAGCTTTCTCTGAACACCAACAATGCATAATTAAAAAACAAATGATTCGAGTTCGCCATCACCAGTTATTGGACGGAAACCAGATAAAATATGGCCGTCATGGCGGACATATTGAATTGGATAGCTGGATATAAATCGAAAGGAAACATTGCCTAGTCATCCACAAAGTGCACCTAAAATTGTCATTTCATCAAACAAACGGTTCTTTAATTATTTGACGGAAACCAAAAGTTAACGGCGGACGGACGGACGGACATGCTAAAACAACGCTCCCGAGATTCTCTCGAGGGCACAAGAGTGTAGACATCGCTGCAGATTGAATCATTACGCTAAATATGAGATGTAACTTTCAAATGTACGGAAACTTCACTTCAGGGAGAAAGTTCACCAAATTTCTGACTCTGCCAAATTGGTCGCCCAGTTGGGATTTCTTTTGACTCTCTTCTGACCAACCGACACCATTCAAAATGTCACAAGTTGAGTGACCACAAGTCACGAAGACTAGAAATTTAAAATCGTATCCCCAAATGAAAGGGACATTACATTTACTGAGGTACATTGTTACAAATTTGTCTTCAGTCGAAAGTTATGCCATTTGTAGATCGCACGGGTCAGTCTATAAAATATATGTAAAAGTAAATGAATTTTCGTGGTGAAGAGAAATTGTGTAGGTTCCTGAATACCCAATTATTTTATGTTCAAATATAAGTGTTTTGTATGTCATCTTGCTCTTACGTTGATAACAAATTTAATATTAAGAAATATTAAGTGCATGATCTATTCGACATTCAACCAGTTTTCCGAAACAAAGGAACTGATAATTTAACCCTTTACCCAACGTAACGTGAAAAACCGGCCAGCGGTATTCTCAAAAATCGTCATTTAATTTTCGTTATTTGTTTCCTTTTTTGTCTCAAAAACATAGGTTATGACCCCGCGTTGGAACGAGGTCGTCGAGATCTTTCCAACGGGGGGATCATAACCTCGGTTTTTGAAACAAAAAATGAAAAAAAATTAGTTCAAGAACTGTTTTTTCAAGTGTCGTCTGTTTTCCATGTTAGATGAAGGGCTAACAATCTAGACTGCACATGTACACCAATAATTATAACTGTGACTATTAATATTGCGTTTTTGAAAAAAATGATTTATTATATTAATATTAATATTGTTTATTCAAAAAATGGTAATACAACAGAATATTTTAGTACCATATTCTGCCATATTTACAGCAAAAACAACATAATTTATGTTTAGATAGATAGCAAAACTGGGATGCCCGGGAACGACTTTTTTATTCATTTATTATTGGTGTTTAAGGTCACAAATTTATGCACAATGGCTAATTGTCACCGTGGCAGCTTGACTGGTGGAGGAAGCCGGAGAGCACCACCGATCAACGACGAACAGCAGCCAGCTCCCCAACATCGTACATGTAACTCCGCAGTACAGCACAAGCAGGGTTAGATTGGTTGAAGACATGCACACCATTCGTCGGCTGAGTGCTAGAATGTTCTATGTCCCATAGGGGACATAGAACATTCTAGCACTCAGGCGACGTATTGACGTGCAGTGCGCCTCGGTACACGGCACCATCGTGGCCACAATTGGACAATCGAGGTTAAGTGACTTTGCCCAAGAACACAATGCGGGAGTCCGACTTGATCGCTCAGACGGTCGCCCATCCAATGATTAACCGGGCTCGACGTTGCTTAACTTCGGTGATCTGACGAGAACCGGTTACCGCAACACCACCGCGCCTCCCAATATAAGTAAGCGCATTTTTATCACAATAACTCTCAGCTTCTATCTTCTGTGCATCCGTGAAAGGCTACAAGCTTTCTAGAATTGATTAATGGGATTGCGAATTTATTGTTTATTTTAAGTGTGCCTATTTAAGTCGTTCTCCACATTTTTCAATACTTAACTATATACTTTAAACCCCAGTAAGCATAAAAAATATATTCTAAAAAAACACTTCAAAGCAATTTGGGAAAATAAATTTTCTTCATAATAGCTCCGCAGATCTTCACCAGCTTTCGAAAACCTATTACCGGCATACAGAATTTTTAGTTTATTTGAATTGAGGACTATTTTGATTAATTAGACGCCAATAATTAATGTGTCCGCATCCTTCAAACCGCTGGGAGTGCAGGAGCGCGGTGGTGCTGCATACTAAGGTGTGTACTGCACGTCGATGGTGCACTTGTATTCAACCATTGCTAGCCCTGCTCGTGTGGTGATAGTACTTTAGGGAGTCTGGCATTTGCTCGGTGGTTCTCTTCGGGTACCCCAGCTTCCTCTACCCGTAGAACTGACCGACACTAGGTGAGTCTAGCTGATCGAAATTGTCGTTAACCCTAATATATAAATAAATAAAATGGAAATTCTGTCATTCCTTTCACAACAGGTGCCTTGCCATTGAATATTGAAGATAGAATAAGTTAGTTCATTTAATAGGCAGATGTTTATGGTGAATACTGACTGCACATGGACACAATAACATACTATACAATAGGAGAGACCAACAGACTAAAAAAGAAATTTCCGGAATTTTAAGCAGGGACCAACACTTTTACAATTTTATTTTCTAGAAATGTATTTTCTACTTATTAGTATAATTGACTGAAATGAATCCCGAGCATTTTAAAAGATATTATTAGTTACCCCGTGTCTGATCACGTGGTACGGGTTTTTACCTACCCGAAGCCTCATGGGATACGGCTGGCTTCGGTAGGTAAAAACCCGTACCACGTGATCAGACACGGGGTAACGAATTTATCTATTGACTTTCCGTTTTAGAAGTACAATCTATACTCTCCCAAAAAAGAAAGTGTGCATTGCAGAAATTGATCAAACTCCACAAAAATAATTTCGTAGGTGTAAAGAGTGTTAACCTGTTCATGAATAAGTTATATTGAACACAAAAACAGCTTTCCCCGTTAAAACTGCATTAACGTTAAATGACGTGCTGAACGTTTGTGAAAAGGCATGTTTTGCACGTGGAGAGTCTGAAAATTCATGCAGCAGTGTGAATCCTTGGGTATTTAAACACTAAAGTAAGGCCTTCCTATCGTTCACATTCAAACTTGCGCAGCTGTTAAAACGACTCCACATTAGCATGCCAAGATTGACAATGAATCAACGTCTCCTTGCCCTGGGTATGATTAGAGCTGGCAGAACACACAGAGAGGTTGCCCAGCATTTGAACTGCCACCGTAACACTGTAGACAGGCTAGACCATCGACATGCACAACATGATGACGTTCGAGACCGACCCCGCTCCGGGAGACCCCGAGTTACCACCCCTGCACAAGGTCGGTATATCCGTGTCGTCCATCTCCGGAACCGGCAACAAACGGCAACGACGACAGCCAGGAACATCCCTAACCTGAGACAGATACATCCTCAAACAGTAATCAACCGGCTGAGAGAATACGGCTTACGTCCTCGAAGACCTGCAATTCGTCCGATTTTGACGTTACGTCACGGCCCCGGTGTCATTCTACAAGAGGACAACTCCCGACCCCACGCAGCTCGTGTTGTTCAACAGTATATGCAGCAGCAACAAGTGGATGTTCTTCCATGGCCCGCAAATTCGCCCGATATCTCACCCATTGAGCACGTATGGGACGAAATGAAACGTCAGCTACGCCGGCTTCCCCATGCACAGTCAACGCTTGTGGAACTCCAAAGACAGCTTATCAGAATATGGAACAACATTCCACAACACTTCCATGCTAACTTGTTCGCTTCCATGAGGCGTAGATGCACAGCAGTAGTCGATGCAGACGGAGGTCATACCAGATATTGAGTGTGTGACTTTTGTGTTTGACCCTTAGTGTCTTTGAATCTCCATGGCACCAAGAGTATTCGTCGTAGCGTAATGAAATTTCTCGTGTTGATCACAAATTGATTCATCTGTGATTGAATAAAATTTCCATGAATGAAAATGATATATATCTTTTTTAGTGTTGTTTTTTAGCATGCACACTTTATTTTTGGGGAGAGTATATTTCATGTGTGAACACACACAGCATGAGATCTTTTATCTTCCATTGTTGAGCCATACAGGTTTCTGTGGAATGTTTGTGCAAAAGAGTTTTTGTGATAATATGCCGATATGACAAGTATAAAAAAAAATATTATGCATGGACAATTTGTAGATTTCGGAACGAGGCTTCCACTGGGTATGGGAAATTTGTCAGTGGCTGGGCGGACGTATCGTGGGTTTCAATGAATATGGTCTCATACCACGTATCTATCAACCAATCAAATAAAAAAAATCACTTTAGTCAACAGATAAGGCAATATGCTAATGCTAATAGTTCATTTCAACCCATATAATAATAACAACACTTTGGCCGGCCGCTGATTTGTCGCCGTTCTCGGGTGAGAAAGCCTTGGTTACCCCCGTACTCACAACTGCCTCCCCGTTCATACTCTTCGCCTCTCCTCCCAACACTCTGAAACAAACTGCTTGATAACATCCCTTGCCCCATTCTTCCCAATCTCTCCGATTAGCATATTAACCCTCTCCTTTGAGTCTCTTACTAGCCATTGGTCATTCATTCTCCCATCCCTCTTCCCCATTATACTCCCAGAAAATCTTATTATTTTAGACCAGTATTTTGGGCATTCTAGTAGAAAGTGTTCCAGGGTCTCCACCGCGCCTAATTTACACATCTAGTGCTCCTTTTCATTGTTTTTTCCAATTTTTTCCCTCAGCTCCAAGGACCGCGATCTCAGCTTTAACAACAATGACCCAAACGTGCCATCAAAGTACTGTTCAAAACCAGGCTTCTCTTTATCACGCAGGCCACTCAGGCATCTCTTTGATCAGACTTTCTTTCGCCAATTAAGGTACCTTCTCTCCCTGATATTGTTGGTCCCCACATGGACCACCACTACCGGTTCCGGTCCTGACCCTGCCACAATGCCATCTACCCGTTCTCTGAGATCCTCCACCTTCGCCCCCGGAAAGCACAATACTGTTCGATTGGAACTATCAGAACCACAAACCACATTGTCAATCCCACGTACAATGCTGCTCCCCGCTGCAGCTAATTTTCTTCTTCTGGCCCCAGTTCCTATATCATCTGCACCTCCTCTCGTTTTGCATGCCCCTGGCCCCCTCTTTCTCTTCACCGCCCTCCTCACCCCGTCTGGCCTATCAACATCAACAGCCATCTCACCCCCACAATTTCCCCCTCACTCTCGCCCCCCAGGGGTATCAGAATCTAAAACACTAAACACGTTTTGTAGTAAACACCGCCTAGCAACCTTGGCAGCCTTACGTCGACTCTGGTTTCTGGACTTGAAGCAGCCCTGTCCTGACGCCATCTTACAAATTTTCCTACTAGAACCCCCCCCCCCCCCCCCCCACACACACACACACACATCAAGCATTCTTCCCTCACGTTTCCTGCTTCCCAGTTTCCTCCTCGAGTCCACAACGACCTTCCACCCACCTTCCACCTCACCATCATAGGTAACCTTCAACTCTCCCCACTTGCACCCCTCGACTCCCCCCCCCCCCCCCCCCAGACCTCCCTCAATACCCATACTTACCTCCGTCTGAACACCTGTCGTTAATCCAATAACCGAAAACGACAAAACACCAAGGCAACAAACACACGAAAAAAGGTAACTAAGGTAAACAAACAGCAAAATTGGAAAAAAAACCTATCAACTAAACCTCCTTATTACACCGTACGGTCCTCTCCAAACACACTTGCAAAACGAAATATAAAAAAACCTCCCTGAAATAAAACTAATATTAAAAAAAATACTTATAAACAGTTCCGAGTAGAAAATTTTCTTCTTCTCTTCGTGAGTAGTATTCACCGATATTATTAGAACTGGATACAAATGATTTTCCAGAAAACTACCACTTCACCTCGATCTAAATTACTGGTGAAAGTGGTTATACGTTAAAATGCTGTCACTGTTAATAATCCATTGTGAATATTCATATAAGATAATTTCCAATGTCATATTGGCATATATATTGATACTGTGGCCATATAGTTAAAACTAGAAGTCCTGTCACAAAATGTGCGCTTATCTGGGCTTAATTGTGCGTAGGAATTGCGCGCAATTGCCATATCTTATTGCATCCAAAGCACGGCAGTTTCTCCTGGTTACTCATAGCAAACACATACAATGTTTCTGCCAATGGACCTCCGGGTTACCCGGAGGTCCATTGGCTGAACCATTGCTTGTGCACAGGCCATATGTACAAAATTTGATGGCTTTAGTATGGTCTTAACGCTCAAATCGACGTGCTATTTGTGCGCTTTTCATGACGGGGCTTCTAGTTGTAACTATGTCGACAATAATAATAACACGACTTTCCCGTGCGTTTCGCTCTCTCATTGGACTTTCGCTTTAGCAGACCTGCAGCCCTTAGTGGCTCCCTAAGTCTCTCTGTCGCTTGGACCTCTAAGGTTTATGTGATTGTATTCATATAAAGAGGCCCGAAAATTGAGAGCAAAGCCTTTGGAAATCATGTCATTTCATAATTATTTGCAAACGTAAAAAGCGCAGTATTCTCACGTGCATAAATTAGCCATAACGGATTGCAAACCAGCGGTCATATGATACCAACATTACTTAGTAGCCTTGTCCCCCGTTTCTTAAAGATACACTATAGTGTACAAAAAAAATGTTACGGGATGTGGGGTAATTTGGCTATTCCAAGTCGATTGTGTGTATACACCAATTTATCTCACAACTAGAGCGTATTTACCCCAAAACAAATAAAAACGTCAAGACAAAATACAAATCTGTTTTGGGGGTTGCATTCGCATGTGTGATCATTCGATTCAGAAAGCGGACGTTTTGTTTACTTTCACTCATCGAAAACAGATAACACACGTCGATAACAGTAATTAAATGATAAATAAATCAACAACTCTGCGAAATCAATTAGAGATTATTTTTTGCCATGAAATTCATTCAACTGCAGCATTACTTTAAACTTCGGCGGTTATTGTACAAGTGGAACAATGAACAGTGATCACGCCGTGCATCGCACAAGAACGTACTACCAAGACATCAAGATTTTAATTCATGAAAAAAAAAAATCAAAGCACATGTGCCAATGATAGTCAAAATATATGGGAACATGTCAAGAAATGGTGAATATTGTAAGACTAGCAGGGTTACCGGGCGTTGCTTGGGAAAATGTAGGGGTCATATGAAAAGTAGCCCCCCCCCCCCCCTCCCAAAAAAAAAAAAAAAATATGGGCCGCGTATTTTTCGACCCAGTCCGCCCTACAGGCTGCACACTCGGCCACGCTCTCTAGGCGGGGGGCCTTCGATCCCGTCACTTTTTAAACCCCCACCATTAGATTCCTGGTAAAAAGTTACCCATAGTAGACCACTGTGAGGACCTATATCGGTGAAATCCATAAATTTTGCCCCTCCCCTACCCCACCCCCGCCACTTTTTTAAATACCACCATTATATTCCTGATAAAAAAAGATACCCCAAGTAGACCCCATTGAAGACCTTTAGACCTTTATCGGTGTAAAAAAATTGGGTCATAACTTTCGGTGCCCCTCCCTGCCCACCCCCACCCCGCACACTTTTTTAAACCTGACGAAGACCTCCGCCATAAAAAAGTACCCCTAGTTACTCGCCATTAAGACCCATTTTGGGCACTCTGGATGGCCCCCATATTCATTTCTATAGCGGGCGGACAGAGAGACAGACAGACATTCTAAAATATAGTATAAATAAAGTGGTATATTGAAGTCGCCACCTCGCCCCTGGGTCATATATCGATTCGTCCTATGAGACTCGTCAAAATTTTACCATAGATGAGGTCTCGACATCAAAACACATCTTGAAAACCCATTTGATCGTAATAACCTATATGCATTACCTTCGACTGGCGCGTTCTGATTGTTTAAAAAATCTGCAACATTCAGCCTCATGTTGTCGCTCTCAATCAGTACGAGATGTCCGCCATCTTCATTACACCTGTTTATGGCATCCTGGTGATCAATTACAGATTTGTTACTGTATCTTAAACAAAGTGTCATGTCGGGGTAAGTCAACAGGGCATATTCTTTATTGGTGGGGCATATCTTCTTTGACGCTGAAAAATTGCAAAAAGACACAACTGATATTGGAGAACCAAGATTTACTGTAATCAGTAATATCGAAGTTAATCGAATATATAGACAATAAACATATAGTGTGTTTTTATATCTGTGTTATACAACGAGTTGAAATATGGTTTATTTTTCGAGGCTTCGCCGAGAAAAATAAACCATATTTCAACGAGTTGTATAACACTGATATAAAAACACACTATATGTTTATTGTTTTTATCTGATAACAAACAGACACCCGTCTCGTGCCTCTACCCGACTTATATATGCTTCCCACGAGCCTCCAAAGAAAACCAGTCTACGAGACAAAAGAAATAGGACAAGACGCATAGAGTTGTGTCCCTTACATTACAAAATCGATGACGGCGATTGCAAAGTGCGATTGCACTTCTTGCATCATGTAACTGCGCTGGAACAAAATAAATTTCTACTATTTTATTAACAGTAACAAAACGGTGTTTCAGTAGAGTTATTCTTTTTTTGACATAGTTCCAGTTTTCTTCCGTGTTTTATGCTGTAGTCCCAATATAACAAATAATTTTGCGTTTGTTTACAATTTTTACGACGTGTTTTTTTTTCAGGTAGAGCAGACGAACTTTTAATTAGCGCAGTTCCGCGAGTACTTTTGATCGAGGCCGTGACTATAAATAGTTCGCAGTCGCCGCATACTAATTACTATTAACATTCAAGTAATTTCTACAATGTTTTGAAGCAAAATTTTAGGTTGCCTTTATTGAAGCAAAATAAATAAGAAATGACACCATCAGAGGATTTTGACAAAGTGCAATAAGCGTACAATTAAAACCTGCCCTGTGATATAACGATGTTTCATGAATGTATGAATGAAAATGGAATTGAAAGAGGTCAGAGGTCGTTCGCATAAATTATAATTATATACAACACCCGTTGTATATACTTCAAGTATATACAACGGTTGTTATACTCTATGGTTATCAGATAAATGTGAAATTGGCTAAAGCATCGAAACTAAACAGTATAGACAAAATAAATTATAGTGACCATTTTCCAGGAGAAAAATAATTTTAAAGAAATCAGAAATTGGTATTGTAAGCAGCATTCAAAGATTTTCACACATGAATAAGATAAATTATTTCAAGAAACCAGAAATAACTTATGTGAATCACATTTAATGTACTCTATAAAGGAATGGGAAATGGATGTTGAAAAAACAGAAATATGCTGTATTCTGATTGTGAAGTGTTTCGTACCAAAAAAAATGCATAAATATGCACAAATAATCTGTAAAAAAAAATTAAATTATGTGAGTAATCACATCCCCTAATCTTTCAAAACTTGTATTGGACTGAGGTTAATATCTTTAACCTCCTGCACACTTATGTCAAAATATCCAGATCTGAAGTAGCCATTATTCCCATAATGCAACTGGGAATTTAACCAATTCAATCTTGTTTGACAGAGCTCATTGAGCTCTGTCAAACAAGATTGAATTGGTTAAATTTCTAGTTGCATTATGGGAAATACTTGCACCCTGAACTTTAGATATTTCGTCATCAGTGTTCAGGGGGTTAATATGCGAATATTTTCTGCTTTGAAAGCTTAGACCATGTCAAAAACTCGAGGCATTTAACTCTTTACCTAACATGAAAAGCAGACCATACTTGCCAAAAAGTTCTTCAGTAACCATTTTTTTCATTTGTTTCTTCAAAAACATGGATTATGACTCCTCATTGGAACGAGCTCGTTCTAACGCGGGGTCATAACCTATGTTTTTGAGAAAAAAATGAAAAAATAATGAAATTAATTGGCGATTTTTGAGAATAGCCCTGGCCGGTTTTTACCGGTAAGTTGGGTAAAGGGATACATTTATATATGCGCTTTAGAAATGTATTAGAGTGTTTGAATTGTGATTACCAATGTCATTGCAATATCAATTCAACAACCACGGGTGTACTTGAAAGACCGTGGCACACATTTGAACCTTCAGTGATTTTCAGTTTGATTTTCAAAATTCACGTTGATAATGTCATGCGATGCTTGGGATATCATAATTACCACCTTCAAAATTTACGGCTCTCTTATGAAATGAAATGGTCTTTGCACACCGAAGGCGCAGAGGGACGGTGTGGGGAAAGCCCCTTTCAACCCTTAGTGACTGCATAAGTGCTGTGTCATGTCTGAGCGTGGTAAAGGAAGGGAAGAGAAGGAAGGGAGCAGCTTATCCCTGTCTATGTTTCTTGCGGCTCTTTTTTTAGGAGGTGGATGGGATGACGATGTGGATGCTTAGTTCAGCTGTTGATCTGTGTGCAGATGGTTTCTCTTTTCATTTAAATCTGATGCCCTTTTGGATATTTCTTTAGAGTGTTTCATGTATTCTTGTGTCTCGGCGATGATTTGGTTGCCTCTCTCTATTGCTTTTATTACGCTCTCTATGCTGATGGTGACTGAGGTGGCTGTTCCGCTGTTTCTCCCTTGCTCGGGCTATCCGGTAGTGAAGGAAGAGGGATTGGAGGTGGGGAAAATGCAACTTCCAGTTCCTCCTCAATCTCCACCGGACGTTCCTCATCCAACTGCACCGGCTCGGGAGCCGGCAGTTAGTTGGGTGTGCCAGTGGGATTAGGAGGGGAACTGGCGGCTGCTTCCAGAACCTACATTCCCTCACACACCTCTCCCCTCCTCTTATCCCGGAAGGCCTCGAAGCGCCGGGCGTCCCTACGCTTGGTCGGCGGACTCTTCTTTCTTTTCTTTTTTCTCTCTCTTTTTAGGGCCTCCGTGCCCCTTCGGGTGAGGACCAGTGTGAGAGGGGATCCTCTCACCTAAGGTGCTACCTCTTCCCGAAGAGGGTGGTGTTGTGATGTTATCAGCTTGGAATTCCAGCTTTAGATGAACGGACGTTCTAACAATTGGTAGTTATGTGGCTATTTTTTATGGGACTACAACAAAATGCATGTCCATTATATTAAAACAAGTGATTTTGGGGAAAATTTTTGGGGTGGTAGAAAACCCTGACCCTACCCTTTACTGACCCTAACCCTACCCCCTCCCACCCCCAATTGTAAACCCCACCCTAGACTAATGAAAATTCAATATATTCTTAGTCTATTTTAACTAAAATGCATGTCCATTGTATTATTATCATTGTATTTTTGGGTGAAAACGTTTTGGGGTGGTAGCAAACCCTAATCCTACCCTTTACAGACCCTAACCCCACCCCACCCCAACTCTAAAGCCCACCCTAGAATAATGACATTTAACTATGTGACTAATCACATAAATTGCGGTAGTCACCTAACACCCATTTCTATCAACAAACAGCCACCTAAATCCCATACGTCTGCCCGCTCAAGCCTATTTCCTGGATAGTCCAGGAGATAGGGCTCTCTTATTTTCTTTCACTTTTAATTTATTCCGTACTCTACAAATTGGAAGAGTCCAAAACTTTTGAGTGAAAGTGGTTGCTTTCATCATGTTTGGCACTTGACTGCGTGACGAGGTGCATTTATGGACGTTTGAGAACGCTTTAGGGGTTACCGAAGGGTGTCACTAAATACCGAATCTGACTTGAAATACCGAATCTGACCTCAAAAAGTTTAATTGAAGATACTTTCTCCTTACTTTCTTACTATTCTGTGATCTAGTGAATATAAAGAGCATTTTAAATGAAGAAGTAACGGTAAAAAGTTTGTGTTTTGGAGTCCTGAGTGAGGTGTCGTAAGTAAATGAGTTCCATTATCCGATGAATGAAAGGTTTTAGCGCGCCAAAGGCGCGCAGGGACGATGTGGGATTTACAAATCCCTTGCGACCCAGTTGGCCTTATTTTATTTCACTTGAATCACACAGGCCTAGCTTCCTATTGCCTCAGATGGGGTCTGAGGGGATATGCACGCGGTTAGAATTCCCGGCTGTTTGCATTGGAGTGATAGATTGTCAGTAATCAATCCTCAACGCCATTAAGACTATTAAAGAGTGGGCTTTATTCGGCTCAAGCTTGGCGATGGTAGAGGTTTGATTCCCACCATGGTGGCGAGCCAGAATATAATGTTGTGCGATGGCAAATTTAAGGGAAAAATTAAAAAGAAAACCAAACAGCAACGCCGGTTTGGTAGCGGCTCCGGTATATGGCCATAGCGGTTTCAAAAAGGAGTGGAGAAAGCTCCAACAGTTTAGTTTTGAAAAACCGGGAGTCATCCATCAAGCCTTCTGGGAGATAGGATGCCGTATGTGATTATGGGGTATCTGGTTATCCTTCGAGAATTCCAAATGACCTCTCCCCCCACCCCACCCCCCCAAAAAAAAAACAACTAAATAAATAACAAAAAGCCCTTAAAAGGGCTGTTTGCTGGCAAGATTGTTTCAATCCTTGCCTTGGTCTTATTTAGGTTTTCTTCACATCTTTGCATGAGGATTGTTTCAATCCCGCATAGTTTGTCATTCAGTTTTGGTCCTGTGTCTGAAGAGATATTGGAGGTAGACAAGATAGAGAGTTGGAAATTGGAGCAATTCGGTTTTTAATTTACAGCTGTTCCGTCCGTGACAACCAATGACATGTGGATGGGGAAGCCAGTATTTTTTCCCGAAATATTTATCTCGGGGAGGGGAGACCCGGCAGCAGGTGGAGATTTTCCTCGCTGTTTGCAACTCCCATTGGTAAAAGAGGCAAGCTTTCGTGCGTATCGTGTCACCTGCAGCCAGTTCTAAATTTTTGTCACCGAGTGCCTGGCTCACCCCATCGCAATGACGTAATCTTTAACCCTTTCGCTGGATACGCCCCAAATTATTTAGTTTTCCTATTGAGGACGCGACGCGCATTGAGTTCAATTATTAATTCGCTGTCTTGAAGTCTATTTAGAGTTTTGCTTTGAAGATCTTTTAAGCGCATTGCTATAGTGTCTATTTTTGCTATCTCGTGAAGTAGTTTTATCGATGTCCACGTGGGCTTGCGCAGAGCCACGCGCAAGGCATGATTTTGGACCTGTTGTAGTTTTTCAATGTCGGTTTTATTCAGGTCACTCGTTATTATGACCCCATACTCTAGTACTGGGCGTGTATATAATAATAATAATAATAATAATATTTACATCAATTGTTGCACACAAAATCATTTCATCCTCAACATACATTTAAAGGTGTCATCAAATCACAACTCATTCGTTTCCACCGCAATTCAAGTGATAAGGTAAATTTCAATGAGGCTTGTTCCACTCTATTTGGCGCCCTCAGATCGAGAGGGTACTCGCTGCGTCTTCTGCGTAGCCTGAAATCCCATACCCTGAAAAAGCTCGAAAGTCCAGCTGAAACTACCGATTTCGAACCACTGAAGATTGAACACAACAGACCGCTGCAAAATAATAGTGGCGCGGTATTTAATTGCACAAAGCCTCGTTGTAGACTGCATACTTTTATGCCTGATCAGAAAGAGGAATTTTCCTCCGAACAAACGAAAAATCATTATCAGATCCGTAATCCCCTCCATTGTGATTCACCAAACATTATTTACCTTATCACTTGTAAGCGATGTCGGAAACAGTATGTTGGTCAAAGTCAAAATCCTTTCCGAGAACGTGCTACTAGACACAAACAGGATATAAAACATAATGCTGATGCCCCAGTAGCACAACATTTTAACCTCCCTGGCCATTCCTTGGACGATTTCGAAATCCATCCTATTGAACAACCACCAATTAAAGACACATTAGAAGAAACGGATGAATTTAGAAAAAAACGTGAAGCTTTTTGGATCAATACGCTTCAAACCCTCTGGCCATTTGGTATGAACATATCAGAGGGCGAATGCGAAAGGAGGTCTATCATTCCTTTCACCTTAACGTACAACAGAATGAATATCGAAATAGCAAAAATGTTAAAAGATGAATTCAATTTTACCAATGCTAAATTAAATGAACCTTTGAATCTTCGACCTGTCATCGCCTATAAGAAAAACAAAAGCTTGCGTAACATCCTTGTAAGGACTAAATTAGAGCCCATCGATGAATAACATCAATTTTTGCCAGTCGGTTTAACCAGTTCCTAAGCTCATCACTTAGTTTAAATCAACTTTATGTACTTTCTTGTCATGTTTGAAACCAATCAGGGTTCAGTAAATGAAAACAATTTTTCGGCGGCATATTAAAAGGAAAAAAAACGTTTCAGTATGAAATGTCTGTGCCAGTGCGATTTTTTAACCTCAAACACACACAGGCGAGTGCCAGAGTTCATATATGCCCCAAAACAAAATAGGTTCTAATTTCAATCATGTTTATTTATTTCCTAAATAAAATTATTTATTTATTTATTTATATATTTATTTATTGATTATTTTTATTTTTTATTAATTTTTATTTATTTATTTATTTATTTATTTATTTATTTATTTATTTATTTATTTATTTATTTATTTGGTTGATTCATTTATTTAAATTATTATTTTTATTTTTAATTTTCCATACCTTTCACACAATGTGGAGGTTCAGAAGGTAAAACACACAATTTCTACGTGGTGTAAAATATTTTCCGTCATAAACCTCCGTCGGGGGATATTCATTCCAACTGATAACATTCGTGAGGCGTCGGGATCTTTGGCGTTATTTTTTCATTTATTTCTTTAGTCTCAATATATTTTATCAAACCATTTTTTCATATTATTTTCACATACTTCTGAAGCCAGTAAAGCAAACCGCTCCTGATTGGTTTTACTTAAATCAAAGCCAACCAATAGGGCTTCATGGGGTCAGTAAAGCAAACCACTCACTGACTGATTAAAATTCAATGGAAGCCAATGAATAGGGCTTCATCTAATTTGTTTGTACGACACAAACTGAGTTGTGAAAAACAAACTTGGGACATCTCAGATTGAAAAGAATTAATTAGATGAGTGACATTTGTCAGCTTGTTACCGAGTTTAATTATGTACTGAGCTGTGAAAAACACCCCCAGCCCACATATGGATATATACCATGCATGCCCTCCCAAAGTTGGAATCATTTTCCTCAAAGTCTCTTTGAAAAAGCCAAACCAAGCGAAACGCGTCGAGACAGACGGATTATTTTCTACCTTTGCTGAAGACTACAACCAATCCAGGTATCTTCTCTAATAGGTAATATCTAGATTTCATTTTAATTTATTTCATTTCTTCATTTTAATTTCGTTTTATTCATCTACCTATTCTTCAAATGGCTCAAAAAAGACAGAAGCATCAGGGAAAGAGAGTTGCCCAGTCTGGAAGAGGCCAGGAACAATCGTTCCAGGCCTATTCTAGATTGGTCAAGGCCCTTTTCCAGGTGATTCAGTGTATGCACCATATTGGGCTCCTACAGCAGCATTTGGCCAAACGGGATTTCCCGAAACAGTTGGAGAAGAAAGTAGATGAGTTAGGTGGCTTTCTAAAGCCGGCTCTTCCCACCCCACACATTTTCTCTGTTTTTCGACAGATTTGTGTGGGATGGGCCAACCAAACGTTAAATGCTTTAGTTGAGCATTACAAGATAAATTTAAACCAGTTGAAGTCTAAGATAACTTTGGCTATGCGACCACCTCCTGGACTCGAAAAAATAGACTTCAACAGCGCTTCGGCGCGTGCCTTGATCTGGGCTCAAAAAAACTTTAAAAATAAGTTGACAGATAAGACGATTTCGGCCTATCAGTCTTACATTTCGGAACTTCGCCCAGCGTCTGGAGTAAGGAACAATACTGGAGGGAGCAAGCAAACTCCGGTCCGTGTTGTCCCTCTACCCCAACGCGAAAAGCAAAATAAGAAAAGATCAAGGCAAAGCACTTCTCCCTCTTCTTTTCCGTCTACTTCTTCTTTCCCTCAGAGTAAGCGCCTCAATTTGCAAACATCTCCGGTCCATATTGTGACTGAAGATGCTTGCAAATTGAGTAAAGCTGTCTCGCCTCGTCTTGCTCCTCTACCTCCTACTCCTCCTCAGCCTTTCTTCTCTGGTTCTCCTAGTGCTCTCACTAGAACTCCTCCTCCTCCTTCTGTTGCTTCTCCTGCTTCTGTTGCTTCTCCTGCTTCTGTTTCCTCTCCTGCTTTTGTTTCTTCTCCCCCTTCTCCTGCCTCTAGTGTGGTTCAACCAGGTATATCGTCCTCAGAGAAAGTCAAATCACCGAGCCGCAACTCGGGCCGCTCATTTGTGGGGTGAAGAAACAAAGGATAGATGGCTGAAGGGGGACACGAGGGAGAGGGTAGGAATGCTTATTGAAGAAATTGAAAAAGAGGAAGTGAGGGATTTTTTAGATAGCTCGGATGTCTATTTGCTAAAGGTTTCAGATGATAATCAATTAATTCCGAGATCGCATAAGATTCCGAATTGCAATTGGATACAATTGGCCTCCCGGGTGGAGTTACGTCATCCGTCCATGAAGAACGGTCCTTGTGGATCTTTGGTAGGATATAATAATAATAATAACTCTTTGGCCAGCCGCTGATTTGTCGCGGTCCTCATAAGAGAAGGCCATCATTCCCCCTGCACCCCACCCCCTCTTCCCCTCCTCTCCTCCCAGCATTCAGATATAAACTGCTTAATAGTGTCCCTCACTTCCTCTTTTTCAATTTCTTCAATAAGCATTCCTACCCTCTCCCTCGTGTCCCCCTTCAGCCATCTATCCTTTGTTTCTTCACCCCACTTCTGCATTATTCTTCCAGTAAATTTTATTCTATGAGGTATATACTGTGGGCATTCCAAGAGAAAATGTTCCAGGGTCTCCACTACTCCAGAGTGGCACATTTGGCATCCCTTTTCCCCATCTCTCCCAATTTTTCCCCGAAGCTCCAGTGATCTTGATCTCAGTTTGAACAGCAGTGACCCTCCAAAGGTGCCATCTAGGTACTTCTCAAAAGCTGGCTTTTCTTTATATTGTAACCCCTGCAGTGATCTTTTCACGCTAACCCCTGCTCGCCAGTTTCGATTGCAATCTTCCATGACTCTCTCTTTGACAAACCTTTTGCCTTCTTTCATTCCTACTTCTATGTTTGTGACCTCTATAGAGTAATTGTCCATTAGTTCCCTCACATGTTTTGACCACCCCGTTTCT
This sequence comes from Pictodentalium vernedei, assembly GCA_031216915.1. Taxonomy (NCBI): domain Eukaryota; kingdom Metazoa; phylum Mollusca; class Scaphopoda; order Dentaliida; family Dentaliidae; genus Pictodentalium; species Pictodentalium vernedei. The sequence continues at coordinate 462,080,106 of CM062292.1, read as the reverse complement.
ATATTAGAATTCCAAATGGTATCGAGCATCAATTTGCATCACCGGTTGTCAGGCAGGTTTCTCAAGTAGTTAAAGTAACACAGTTTTCCCAAATCTACCCTGTCCTTGATTTTCATCCACCCAAGCTCCCCCCTTACTGCTTCCAAAGCTGCAGCATTACTCGACCCTGTTATCCATCTGCCGGCATCATTTTGAGTATTTTCCAACTTCTTAATAACGGTTTGGTTTAATGGAATCACGTCCGTGCCATACGTTATACTTGGTAAACCCACCCTCTCCCACAGTGTTTTCCCCACAAAGACCTTGTTGAAACTATTTTTCCCTAAAAGTTTTAGTTGGTTCAGAATTCTTTTCCCCTTCAGAATCAGTTTGGCTGAGTAATTTCTGTACACCCCTCTTCTCGTTATATTTATGCTTACCCCTAGATACTCATACTCTCCCGTTTCTCCTACAGTGATTTGTTTGCTTTCCCCTTCGGGGATTGAGAACTCCCCCACTCTCCATCTCTTCGTCATATCTACCTTGCGTCCAACGGGTATTACCTTGCTTTTATTTTCATTTAGTTCGAGCCGCCAAGTGTTCCCATATCTACCAACAATTTCCAGCAGTTTCTCTAGCCCCTGTTCAGTTCTAGACATTAACACCATGTCGTCCGCAAAGAATAAGCCTGGTATCTTTATGTCTCCAACATTTACCCCCTCCGCACTCTGAATTAGTTCGTCCCCTAAATCTTTAACATACAATGCAAACAAAATCGGTGAAAAGATACACCCCTGCTTGGGGCCTATATCCATAGGGACTCGTTTTGTAGTGATACTCCCTAGACTGAGTTGGCTTTGCACATCTGTATACAGTGCTTTCATGATTCCCACAAAGTCACCCCCCAGTCCGATGCCCTCGAGCTTTCGCCACATACCTTCCCTCCACACTCGGTCGTACGCTTTTTTCACATCTAGAAATGCCAGAAACATCTTTTTCTTTTCAGCCTTTGTTGATTCTATCAGTTGGGTGAGTGTAAATAGGTGATCAGTGACTCTTCGTCCTTTCCTGAAACCATTTTGAATTTCTCCTAAAAAACCTTTCTCTTCAATAACTTCCTCTAGTCTACCGTATATGACCTTACAGAATACTTTTCCGATGTTACTACTAACTGATATCCCCCTATAGTTATCTAGAACTTCCTTATCCCCCTTTTTGTGTATGAATGACACCTTACTTTCCCTCCACTCTCTGGGGACCTCTTGCTTTCGCAGAGCCAGGTTGAAAAGGTTTGTCAGGACTTCAATAAGTGCCTCCCCTCCATTTTTGAGGAATTCGTTCGGAATTTCATCAGTCCCTCCCGCTTTACCATTTTTTAATTTCGAGACCACGTTCCGCACTTCTTCTGCCGTTATTTCGCTACATACACGATTGGATAGGTTCTCCTCCACCAGTGTATTTCTTTTTGGTGGGACCCACTGCCCCATCGCCTATCGTTTATCTTTTCCCAGTGCTTGACTAACTCTGAAGCGATACGGCCTTTATCTTCTGTACTTTCCCCATCCACTTTGATACTCTGCACACTACTTTTCCCCCGTTTATTTACCCAGTTCCAAAATACGTTTGAGCTCGAACCCCCCGTTTTCTTTATTGTTCTGGCAAGACTGCAATTGCGCTCCTTCCTATTATTATTCTTTATCTCATTCACGTTTTTCCGTGCCAGTTCATATTCTCCTTTCATTAGTCTCGTGTCATTGTTATCCACCCCTTTAAGCTTCCTACTTCTTCTGTAAGCAGCGCATTTTACCTTCCTTTCTTTTATAGCCTTTTTCAGTCCCTCGTTAACCCTGTATCCAAGCTCTCTCGTTGGGACCCTCACCCTTCCTATACACTCCTTCCCTGCCTCTGTTAGGCTCTTTACTATGCCATCTGAATACTCTGGACATTTGCATCCCTAGGTATACATTCAAGATTTGGTTTTAGTTTTTCCCGAAACTGCTTCCAGTCGGCTCCTTGTTTTAGTCCCCAAACTTCCTTGAAGGTATTTCTGTCTCTATTCGTCTTTTTGCCCATAATCTTAACTGTTATCAGGTTGTGATCACTACCCAAGTCATTTTTTCCCTCGTCATCTATTTCTACATCTATAACCTCCCTCCATACGCTAATGTCAGTGAGTATATAATCAATTATTGTTTTCTTATCGTTCCTCTCCCAGGTCCATTTACCCTTACATTTCGCATCCCTGTTCAGGATCTTTAAACCAAGCTCTTTTGATAGGTCCAACATCTTCCTCCCATTCGTGTTAATTTTCCTATCACCTCCCTGTATGCCCTCCTCCTTATCCCCGATGTGCCCATTGAAGTCCCCCATTAGGACAATACTGAACCCTCTGCTCCCAAGCTCTGTGATATTCGATCTAAGAGTTGTATATATTGAATCATTCCACTCGGGCTTACTTCCCTCCACTGCTAAGTATACAACACCAACGGCAACACTCCTGCTTCCTAACTTGATTTTTGCCCAGACTATTTCGTTGGATACTGGAATCTGAGTCCTTGCTTCTGTGAGATCTGTAATCAATGAGGGCTGTAATTCCTCTTTAGCGTAGATGCCAACACCCCCACCCCGTTTCTGACCCTCAGTTCGCCCAGCTCCTATCCACACGCAACCCTTCATCTGATCAACCCGCTCATCCCGTCGTATCCACGTCTCACTTAGACCCATTATATCGAAGTCTCCTTCGTCCATCATTGTTGATATTTCGCTTACTTTCTTGTGCAGACCCTGGATGTTGCAGTACCCAAACTTAATGAATCTTTGTTTTTTTGTCATCACTGGCACATTATTATAACCCTGGTATGTCCCTGTATTGTGCATGTTTGTTGTTCTTCCTATGTTCCCAGCATTTGTGCCACTCTGGGTTACCGGCTGTGGTCCCCTACCCCCCTTTTCTCCAAAAAAGGCCCAGCCACCTGTAAGATTTTTTTGGCCCAACAGGTCTGTACCCATCCCCATCCTGTACCATGCAATCCGTCTCGCCCATACAACTCTCCTTGTCCCCAGAATGAATCCCATTGGTCAATGAAATGTACTCCCAAGTCTTTGCAGTGCTCTTCCAGCTCCTCGTTTAGTGCCATAATCCGCGAGTTCCTCTCATTCCCACCACCCATAACGGGGAGCACCCCTGAAACGATGATCCGAGCATTCCTGCTAAGTAGCTTACTAATTAGGTCCTTGTATGTGTCCACCAAACGAACTGATTTCCTCTCCCTGATGTTATTGGACCCCACATGTAATACCACTACCGGATCAGGCCCCGACCCAGCTACAATACCGTCCACTCTATCCCTCAGGTCCTCCACTTTAGCCCCCGGAAAGCACAGAACTGTTCTATTTTTACTGTCCGGACCACAGACAACCTTGTCGATCCCCCGAACTATGCTACTTCCCGCAACCACCAACTTACTTTTGGACCTCGCCCTATTTATCTCCTCTAGTCTCCTATTGTTTACAGCGTCCTCTTCCTCTCCAACAGCCCCACTCGGAATCAATATCGGTAACGGTATCTTTGACCTAGGATTACTCCTATCCTTGTCCCTCCGTCTCTTCCCTGGCCCTGAGCTACCTGGACTACTCCCCTGGTCTTCCCCCGGATCCCTCCTCCTTTTTCCTGGCCTAGACCCCAAGCTACTATCTGTTGCAACTACCTCCATCTCCTCCTCTGTCTCTTCCGAATCGAGCACATCAAATCTGTTTCTGGTGCTGCACTCCCCACTGCCTTTGGACTTTACACCCCTATCTACCTGCTTCTCTGGCCCCCCTTTCCTACCACTTTTGGTAGTCCACGCCAAATGCTTTACAGCATTGCTCCGGCCTGGGCCCCCCTCATCTGTCCTACGTACTTTTCTAGCAGCCCCCACCTCATCACCTACCTCATTCACATCAAAGGTTCTAACCCCATGTTTCCTCTTGGAACCACCGACAACCTTCCATCCTTCTCGGAAAGCCACTTTCACAGGCGTAACTCCAGACAGCCCCGCCCTACCAAGTTTTCCCTTCAGCTCAGCAATCTCCCCCTCAAACTTAACAATTGTCTCAAGTAGGCGGAGGATTTCCTGACAGTTTGCACATACCTCTCCATATCCCATCGAGCGACAGTCCCCATACATCATAGAACACTGTTTACAAACTTCAAGCCCAATATCGCCATCGGTGGCCCCACCAACCCGGCTCTGACCGACACCCCCAGTGACCTCTGTCTGCACACCAATACTTACTCCGTTGGCACCGTTGACCTGGACCGCGATATTACACGTATTTACCTCCATACTTACCTCCGTCTGAACAGACTTGCTCGCCATCATCAAGACAAAATTACGCGATCGGACAGGGAAAATTGTAAACACGCGACAAAAGGCAACACGACGAACCGTTCGACAACTTAGCGCTCACAGTTTTATTTAAGGCCTCCTAACTTTGTCCCAGTTACTATACTAAACTAACTCCCCACAAAGTTGAATAAAATAACCTGAAAATGAAATATATATGATTAGTAAACAATAAAAATACTTAATTTCGATTCGTAACCAAGGAGACTTCTGTATACTTCTTACTTATATAGACCAATCAGTATTTTACCTGTTTTTTCTAAAATTCTAGAGAAACTTATGCTTGTAAGACTCTTAAAATTTCTAAATAAATTTGATGTCTTTTTTCCGCATCAATACGGATTCAGAAAAGATCATAGTACATTACATCCTGTTATGCAATTGTTAAAATACATAGCCACAGAAAATAATAAACCTGCTAAAGACACTACCCTAGCATTATTCCTGGACTTATCAAAAGTTTTTGATACCATAAACCACATGATACTACTTCAAAAACTAGAGTATTATGGTATAAGAGGTAACGCTCACAACTGGTTCAAAAGCTACCTCAATATGTTTCGTTTGGCGAGAGTAAATCCAGTTTATCTGAAATGAGATGTGGTGTACCACAAGGCTCGATATTGGGCCCCATATTGTTCCTTCTTCACATAAATGATATACAAAATTCTACAACCCTAAACCTCAACCGTATGCAGATGACACCACAGGATACACATCCGGGGCGGAGATGGAACCGCTGGTCTCAGAATTCAATCAGGAATTACAAAAGATATTTGATTGGTGCGCTGCTAACTACCTAGCCCTGAACCCCAAGAAAACAAAATATATACTTATTAATCCATCCCATAAAGAACCCAACTACATCCATGAGGATATACGTACACATAATCAGATTATTGACAAGGTCGGTAATAGACAAAATGAGAAATCTGTAAAATTCCTTGTCATAAATAATATATAAATCTTATAATGCACGTGTATCACAAATTTGCTCGAAAGTTGCTCTTGCTAACTTCAGTCTCAATAAAGTAAAGAAAATCCTCCCGCATAGAGTCATGAAAAGCCTATATCTCACTTTGATACAAAGTCACTTCATCTACGGAATTCCAGTATGGGGAGCCTCAAAACCATGCAATCCACTTTTTAAACTTCAGAAACGGTCAATTCGTATCATTAATAATAGGAAAAATAATGCTCGTACCGACCCACTGTTTACCAAAGATGGTATTCTGAAGATAATAGTTGATCTTCATTAATCGTTGATAATCTTACGTTATCTTAAAGTTCAGTCACATATGATGCTGTCGCAGAGCGGTTGTGTGGTCTGCAGTTAGTAAAAGGGATTTATACAAATCGTAGAGCTTGGCGGGCTGCGGCAGCAGTGTTCATAAATGTTCCGAGCTCCGCACGACAATCGTGAAAGTCATGAAATAAAAATCCGTGAGGAGACCGCAAGGCACCATTTAACAAACTGCGAGGCGCACTCATGGCGACTGCAAGGCAATCGCACGGCGCCCGCACGGTCGTTGCGGTTACCACAAGGGCGCGGAGTGGAGACCTTGCGGACGAATCACAACGCCCTTGCGGTTTGTGGCGGATGCAATCGATTGTCTTGGCACACCAGACAGGGTGAAAACCGTGGGGGTGACATTGAGGTTACCTCACGGCCATCACATGGTCACCTCAAGGCCGGTCATACTATAATCGCGAGATAGTCTTACGACTGTCGTACGATTACCACAAACTTGTCGTACGATACAGGATAAAGATGATGTGAAATGCCGCCGCCGACGCTGATCCCTTCAAACAAAACGTTCCTTTGTAATTTTGGAGGTTAGTAAGAGAGACGATTTTCGGGTGGGACGTCGAGGAACATCACCGAACAGGTTATTAAGAAAATCAGAAAATACAACACACAGGTAAAAGAAAAATACGAATATGTACAACTCTTATGTGGATTTCAAGCTTTGGGACCATTTGCCGAAAGTTTAAAGTTTCTACAATGCCACATTAAGCTTAACTTTCACGGGTGTTGGCATTTTATGCCATGATTACCTATTCTAGTATATATAAAAAGCCTATGGCATAAATTTTAGTCCTACACTTCAACCGTGGTGAACACGTCAGCAATGGGATTTCGGTAGTTACAATTAACACGTATAGTGGAACTACATCCAAGTTGACCTTTGGTGACGTCGACCTGAATGCGAACTTGTTTGAATTTATCGCACGTCGCCTCGCGAAGAGTGAAATGAAAGTGACAATTATTATGTTTTAAATGGGTTTACCTCATAAGATGCCGAAAATTAACAAGCATACATTGTCTCAAGAGAATAAAGGATCCACAAATCGAAATAGTATGTTATTAAAACGAAAAAGGCTCAGTTTTTTTTTTCTTTTCGTTTCGATGATAAATTGACAGAGGAAGTACCGCCTGCCGATGTTCATGTAAACAAAAACAGATTCGCACGTATGCACGTTTGCTGTCAATAAAATCGAGAAAAAATAATAGCGACCCTTAATAAACTGATGGTCATGGTATAAATAACATATACCCAAAGTAGCTTGGTATACGAAATGTTCACCAATTGTGGTGAGCATTTGGTACATCAAGCTGCTATGATGGGTTTCCACGTGAGTACAAATGAAAAGGTGCGATAACCCGAAAGAGTCTTAATTATTTTCTGGTCAGCTATATAGTAAAAAAAAAAATCCTCGTATAACTAGAAATTCATTTTTTTTTTGGTTTCCAAAATATACGTTATGACCCCTCGACGCGGCCGTTCCAATCAGGGATCATAACCTATGTTTTGGAAGCAAAAATCGAAAATATAAAAAAATTGAATGCCGATCATGCCGAAAGTTAAGTGTATAGGGCTGTCCCGCTCAATCAAAGCTGATTTCTCCGCTTCCGACAACTGTCCCCGGGGGATCAAGATTGTGCATATCACTATTAGTTGGACTCTACGCGCAATTAAGGTTAGACCTTGAGGTTTTATTCCGCTTTAACCCGTTACCTAACATGAAAAGCAGACGACACTTGCAAAAAAAATTCTTGGAATAACTATTTTTTTCATTTTTTGTCTCAAAAACATAGGTTATGACCCCTCATTGGAACGATCTCGACGAGCTCGTTCCAATGAGGGGTCATAACCTATGTTTTTGAGACAAAAAATGAAAAAATAATGAAAATTAATAGGCGATTTTTGAGAATAGCGCTGGCCGGTTTTGGCCGTTACGTTGGGTAAAGGGTTAGCCGAAAAGCTACCCGGTTGACTGGAAGCCAAATTTTCGAAAGGAGTAAAATCGAGTCCAAGGCTCCACAAGCTCGCATTAAGCATCGATTTCGGTAGTATTGGAACTCTACGCGGATCGCAGGTATCCCCGAACAAGCATGCATGTAATTCCAAGTTATCGTTTTGGCATCTATCTTAAGTATGATTACATACTGGATATTGAAGGGACAATTTTCTTAGTTGTACCCTATCTAATCCTGAAAAAAAAACAGTCAATGTATGGTGCGAATTCGCGGAAATGGGCGGATATCCTTTAGAAGATGGCCAACACTTCCGCCATACTGAGTTTGCAGGCAAACTCGACATCGACTAAATGGGTTATTTGGCCACTCGAAGTTCACCTCAGAATGGAATCTATTGGTAAAGTGCGTTCAAGATTATAGAACAATTATAGATCGAACTTCAAAATTCAATAAAGTTACCGTTTGACTCACGTTTACTGCTGGCGATCATACTTTTTTGAGTTTCATCGAAATAATGTGCCACATAATCTCAACAAAATACTGGATATAGAAATGGAACTTCATAAGGTCATTTCCAAATAGAAATTAAAAATTAACGTCAGTTGGTGAGGGTTTTTAGATATTGAGTGTTTAAACAAAAAGTTTAGGGACGAACGTACGGGGCGACAGGAGGACGGATGGACGGACGGCGGGCGCACGTCATTCTCGCAATATAAGGCGGTATACTCAACGTGTTGTTGTTACAACAAAGATCAGTCTTAAAAAGAAATATTCATAAACCTAGAACGGCATTGCCGTAAAGTCATGGCTGAAGCAGTGTGGCAAGCTATTACACAACACCGACACTTTTTTGGTGAATTTCATAAGCCGATGAACTGAAACCAGTTTCGTGGTTATTGCTGGGTGAAAAATATAGCTCGCAGATTGAGTTGAAGTTTATATATAGAATATACCCACAGTAGCTTGGTGTACCAAATGTTCACCACGAGTGGTGAAGCGGTGTTAACCGCGAGCTTTCGGAGCGCGATTAACACCTCTTCACCACGAGTGACGAACATTTGGAACACCAAGCTACTATAGATATATTTTATTTTTACCATGATCGTCAGATTATTAAGAGTCGCTATTAGTTTTTCGCGATTTTACTGAACAGCAGACGTCATGGACAACTTTTCTCATCGACTTACGAAAAGGTTATCTCCCCTGATTGCTAAGAATTGCCTGGCAAAAATTAACACTAATTGAATGAGGAATTTTTATATTTCTCAAAATTATATAAAACCTATGAAAGCTATATTCGCTGTGCGCAACAACCCGTTAAGAACAGTATATATGCTCTCAGTTGGTGATATTGTCGAACGATTTCATTCGACCAATTTTTCCCACATTGATTTAAAATGCTACATTTATTTCCTGTATAATTCCTTGTAAAATGATAGAAAATTGCACTTTCGTCAACTTTTAGTAGTCAATATATTTTTCTTTGCTTCGTATTAGCAGTGCTATGCGCATACCGGAATATAATATAGATATTGTCTTATGTTGCCATTTAAAAATATACACTTGCCCATTTTTCCCTTTGATGTTAACCCTTTACCCAACGAATCGCCCGTATCCGCCCGCGTAATATGCAAATTGAGCAGTTGAAAAAAATTAATTTTTCAAAATATTTCAGCAAAACCATATCATGTGACACCTCATTGGAACGAGCTCTTTGAGCTCGTTCCAATGAGGGGTCACATGATATGGTTTTGTTGAAATTTTTTGAAAAATTAAAAAAAAATATATTTAAAATAATAAATTTTGATATCGTCTGCGTTGGGTAAAGGGTTAAAACCAGAATTGTATTGTAGTATGAACAGTTAAAAGCGCAGTCCACAATACCAGATGGGTTTCCACGTGAGTACAAATGAAAAGGTGCGATAACCCCCAAAGCGTCTTAATTAATTTCTGGTCAACTATATAGTAAAAAAAAAAAATCCTCGTATAACTAAAAATTCATTTTTTTGCTTCCAAAACATAGGTCATGACCCCTCGACGCGGTCGTTCCAATGAGGGATCATAACCTATGTTTTAGAAGCAAAAATCGAAAATATAAAAAAAAATTGAATACCGATCATGTCGAAAGTTTCGTGTATAGCGCTGTCCCGTTCACTCTAAGCTGATTTCTCCACTTCCGACAACTATTCCCGGGCGATCAAGATTTCATGCACACCTTTCAGAGGTTCAATGTTAAGTGGATTACAGCAAGACTCTTGTATTTACAAGGGGAGATAACTTTCACAACATTCAATATCTGTGGCGATACAAGTTGAGGGTGACATACGTGCGAACCTTTTTTTCTGTTTACATGAGCATCGGTGGGTGGTACTTCCGCTGCCAACTTAATCACCGAAACGAAAGAAAAAATAAAGGGAGCCTTCTTCATTTTAATAACATAATAACATAATATTTCAAGTTATGTGTGCTTTACTAGTAGTATTAAATATGTGGCAATACATGTTTGTTAATTTTTGGTATCTTATGACGGAAACCCATTTAAAAACGTAATAAACAATTGCCACTTTCATGCACTCTTCGCGAGGCGACGTGCGATAAATTTAGACAAGTTTGCATTCAGGTCGGCACCACCAAAGGGCAACTTGGATGTAGTTCTACAGTAGGTGTTAAATTTAACCACTGAAATCCCTTTGCTGGTGTGTAAACCAGCAAAGGGATTTCAGTAGTTAAATTCCATATATCGTAGAATAGGTAATCATGGTATAAAATCAAGTATTTGAATATTCAGTGATTATTGTTTTCGTGGGTGAGGCCTTTGAAGTATACAGGGCAGTTTGCGTGCGATCAATCCAGTAAAACAGTAATTGGTTCAGTTGTTCGTCGAAGCGAAAGATGGTGGCTTTTTAACTTGTGATTTGTGTACGGGAATTATTTCTCAAATGTTTATGCCAACTGGAGTTACATGTGCTATAAGTCAGGTTTAATTTGGAAATGGAATTGGGAAATGAAGAATATTTGGGTATTATATGCTACAAGCGAGAGAGGTACTGTGCTTAATGATGAATTGAGAACAGAGGGATGTATATCATCAGCAAGTTCGGTTCTAAATAGAGGTACAGTACGGCAGCTGTGGACTGGTCATTTTCCATGAGTGGGCATGTTTCCACGCACGTCCAAACACTAAGGGATTGGAGATTGATTTTTATTTGTAGGAATAAACATCAAAAATATAATTAATGAAGCACCGGGTACATTAATTAAAATTTTACTGATGTTGATTTCTATTACCTGGCAAACCCAAGAGTGGACATCACTGCACAAGCGTGGATTATGACACGTCCACGGCGACTGCACTGTAGTTGATGGAGCATCATGGACAGAAAGGCGATCAAATAGAAGCCTTTTAAATGGAGACCCACTACAGATAATCAGCTGGCCGAGATTTCTATTACTGTTTGTTTTCAGTTTGTTACCCCGAAAACATAGCTTATGACACATCGCGGGAACGGGGGAGATGGGCTCGTTTTAATCGAGGGGTAGGGATACATATGCTATGGGTTGAGGAAAACATTAAAGAGAAAAAATATTTAGTTAGGAATTTTTGAGTATTGCACAGGTCAATCGCGATCCGCTACGTAAGATAAATGCTTAAATGACACACTATTAGGGCTGGAACGGTTGGCTCATTTTCCTAACCGAGAGCTATAACCGGATAATATCCGGTTATCCGTGGCCCTTATTTAATCGAATATGGGATCAAACCTATAGGAATTGGAAAATAGTATTCTCAAACTATTCCGTAGTGTGTATACAAACGAACGTTGTCGAGTACTCGACAACGTTCGTTTATATACGCACAACGGAACAGTTTCTGGGCTTACTCATTACTCACGGAAACTGCCGATAATTAACGAAGTCTTGAACGCCAAAGACGATTATTTCTCAATATACACAATGCGGCTTCGATGTGTAATCTTTCATAAAGGAGAAGCGGCAGATTTACTACATTTGAAACGAGGAATGACGATCACTATCAATATTTCGGATAAACGGTTGACGGGTTTTCTAATCGGTTAGGTAGCTAACTGGTTTCAAACCGATTATCCGGTTAACTGTTTCAGTACTACACAAAAGAATCTCAAATTCATATCATCGAACACCAACAGCGTATCATACAATTACAAATACGTACATTTAACGTAGGTAGTTTTTCCAGGACCAGAGATCACTTTCTCTGACATCTCGCAAGACATGGTGATCTTGTTGTATGCAAATGATACACACGTTTCGTTTTTGTTGCACTGGGTAGCACATCTTATTTTTGAAAATGCCTTGGTGATGACGCCTTCTACCTCCCCGAGTTTCATATCGGTCTTGTGGAATACCTCTGTCAACAGACTTCCTTCGACCACGCGTCCTATCGAGAGAGCAAACATAATGGTCGCTATGTTATTGGCGACTCCTCTATTTTTAACAATTATTTTCATCTTTTTCCAAATATTTCAAAGTTTGCCCAAGTCAGAATGAATGTCTTGTTGGTAGTAGTGTATGGCAGATTTACACCGGTTTAAATGAATGATGCAGTTGTCTGAACTCCGCTCCTTCTATACACTGAGGCAGTCAATAACACTAACAACATCTCCATAAAACCAATCGACCGCTTAAGGAACACCGCAGAATCTATAGTTTTCAAGAAGGCTTACCTTTACTTTTGTCATTACAATTACTGCTTACACTCTAAAACCAGATGCGTTAAAAATTAACCCAAATCAACTAGGTTAATATAAGTTATCTCCGCCAACATATGTGGTATATGGATATTTAATACCTGGATGTCGTTTTTAAACACTGAGCCTCAGGCGAGGTATTTAAATGAGACATCCAGGTTTTAAATCCCCATATACCATACATGTTGGCGGAGATAACGTTTTTTCAGTTCAAAACAGAATACAAACATAGTGGAAATATATTTGTGGACGCAGTTCTCACGCTCCGCAATCATAAGGACCAAATTCGTGAATATGTTTTTGTTTTTATAAACGCAGAAGAAAACAGACAGAGTTACAACCATTTGGCCGTTAAGGAAACAGTAAACAGTATTTTAGTGACATACCGTCCCCTGGGTTGCAATGTGCTCTATGTGCCTACTGGCACAAGAACACATTGCAACTAAGGGAACGATATTTCCTCTTATTTTATTTTTCTCAAGTTGTTTCATTTAATTACTCGACTGTTTGATTTATAACGGCAAAATGTGATCGAATTGTCGGAAATCTGATGATATTTGTCGCTATTTTCAGGGTTTTTGGTTCAATTTTTATAGAAAGTAAAAAGCTTTCATTTAAACTACATGCCCCGATGTTTCGCGTGCGCTTATACCCTGGTGCTGCACGCTCTCATATACCTTGATGTTGGGGCTCCATTTGACATGGGTGTTTTTCAAAGGTATTCGGACCAATAAAAAGACAGACATTCTCGATATATAGGGACGAAACGTGTTAACGAGTTCACAATGCCCTCACCATGTTCGGCTGATTTCTTACAAATGACTCTCAAAATATTGACAAGCTTCCTGAAGTTGTGCAGGTTGTCACAGTCGAAGGACACTACAATTATTCCGGCCTAGGACACGCTCGGCTTTCAAACGATAGTGCAGGTTGTCTAGCGGTTTAGACCGTTAAGGGTACCCTTACATCTTCTCCTCGTTGTTGGACCAACTTGGCGATGGGCGTGTTTCGTTGGATGACTTCAGGAAATTAGTTTGCGAAAGTGTAACCAATTGATGATTTCAGAAATTAATATGCAGTTATTATTATTATTATTATTATTATTATTATTATTATTATTATTATTATTATTATTATTAGGGGGCGCGGTGGCTCAGTAGGTAGACGTGCAGGCTGCACGCCGAGAGGTCCTCGGTTCGAATCTCACCTGCGGCAATCGCGTTGTGTCCTTGGGCGAGACACTTCACCCTCATTGCCTACGTGGGGGCACGGTGACGTTGTGTACTAAGGCGTACTGCGCGTCGATGGTGCACCTGTCTTCAACCAATGCTAACCTTGCTTGTATGGAGTTCGTATGTTGGGGAGCTGACTGTTGCTCGGTGGTTCTCTCCGGGTACTCCGGCTTCCTCCACCCGTAAAACTGTCGCGGTCATGATTAGCCATTGCGCAGAAATATGTGACCTTAAACACCAATAAATAAATAAATAAATAAATAAATAAATAAATAATAATAATAATAATAATAATAATTATTATTGTTATTATTATTATTATTATTATTATTATTATTATTATTATTATTATTATTATTATTATTCGCCACAGGAGTGCTATGTCTGTGGTAAGATTTGAACGCTATAGTAAAAGTATTATCTATAGTAGTAGCAGTGATGATGGTGGTATTAGTAGTAATAGTAGTGGTAGCTATAGTAGAAACGGAAGCTTAGTCCAGTGCTATTCTCAAAAATCGACAATTAATTTTCATTATTTTTTCATTTTTTGTCTCAAAAACATAGGTTATGTCCCCTCGTTGGACCGAGCTCGTCGAGCTCGGTCCAACGAGGGGTCATAACCTATGTTTTTGAGACAAAAAATAAAAAAAAATAGTTATACAACAATTTTTTTTGCAAATGTCAGCTTTTCATGTTAGGTGAAGAGTTAAGCTGGAAAGAAGTAAACTAAAAGTCTTAGCTAATTATAAACAGAGTTCTTGGTTGAAAACCTGTTGATAACTTGCTCGATCCGCCAGCTTGCTCACAGGATATTATATAATGTCATCTGAAACCCCGTCCTCCATTAAAGTGCTCATTTTGATATTGAATTGAATATCTGTAGTATCTGATTCGTGATTAGTACAAGGCATTTCATCTTTTTCGTGGGAGTTTCTGATAAGCTCTTATACAACACAGGTTATTACCCTCATTGGAGCGAACTCATCGCGCTCGTAACAATGAGGGGTCATAACCTATGTTTTTGAGACAAAAAATGAAAAAAATTAGTTATTCAAGATTTTTTTTCTTAGTGTCGTCTGCTTTTCATGTTACGTAAAGGGTTGAAAAAACAAAAACAATGAAGTCCCCATTACACCCACGGCAAAGCGTCTTCGTTTGCGCGGACGGATACAATAATAATAATAACACTTTGGCCAGCCGCTGATTTGTCGTGGTTCTCGGACGAGAAGGCCATGGTTACCCATGTACTCCCAACTGCCTCCCTATTCCCACGCTTCTCCTCTCCTCCCAACACTCGGAGACGAACTGCTTGATGATATCCCTTGTCCCATTCTTCCCAATCTCTCCGATTAGCATATTAACCCTCTCCTTTGAGTCTCCCCCTAACCACATGTCCTTCATTCTCCCATCCCACTTCCCCATTATACTCCCAGTGAATCTCATTCTTTTAGACTGATACTTTGGGCATTCTAGAAGAAAGTGTCCCAGGGTCTCCACCATGTCCAAGTTACACATCTGGCACTCCCTTTCACCGTCTTTCCCAATTTTTCCCCTCAGCTCCAGGGATCGCGACTTCAGCTTGAACAACAGTGACCCCCAAAGGTGCCATCAAGGTACTCTTCAAAACCTGGCTTCTCTTTATCACGCAGGCCACCCAAAGACCTCTTTGATTTGACCCAATTGTTGATTGCATAATTCACTTGTTAAGTTATCGTTTATAATCAAATCGGGAAATCTCAGTAAATCACCCTTTGGAAAGTAATAAAAACTTCAAATGATCTCCAGTTAAAAGTAAAATTTACGGAACGCATTTACGTGCATACGTACCAAATTTACGTGCATACGTACCAAACATTTGGCCTGGTTTGGACGTACTTCATACAGAAGTACGTGCAAACCAGGCCAACTGTTTGGTACGTATGCACTGTTGTCATTAAATTTGTTTCACTTTCAATTGAGGACTCGTTGGAGATTGTCACTAATTCTCAATATTGTCCATTGTGCCTTTCATTGTCTAATTAATTAATGCGCAGAGGAAGCTCCACTGTGCATTTTGTGCTACGCTAACGCTTCCTCGCGACATTCAGATATAGTCTAGGCACATTAGACATAAAAATGAGAAAGTAAGGAAAAAAATCGGAGAAAGCTGATTTTTTTTATATGTTTCCGGGACACACATTGCGGATAAAGTGTGAAAAGTCCCCGCGAATCCGAGTTGAGCTTTTTTAGTTATAGCGTTTTTTTTTGATGAAAAAAAAAATTGAAAAAAAATTCGACCCAGCTCCATATTTCTCATTCTTATTCGCCTTAGTAGGGTGAGAATCATAAATATCGTGCTGAATTATATTGAGAATACATATCCCCAACAGAAAATGCCAACTTTGTACCAATCCTCACACTCAATGGTGAAATATTCACGAAAATGTACAAAATTACGAAAAAAATTTTATTGTTTTCATACACACAACGGTACACAACGTCCATTAAATCAAATCTACGACTACTTTGGGAGTTAAATTATATATCAAAAATTGCAGAAAAGCAGTGGCTTTATAATGATATATAACAATAGTCATTTATTCCATAATGAACTGGTGAAACGTGTGAAATATTAACCATACCCCCTAAACTCAAATTCAAACGGCATCGACTTTTCTCATTCAAATACCGTATTATAGCATCATTGTTTCAATTTCCATGTTCGATTAAATCACATAATGTGGTGTTCGCCTACACTCAAGATGCATTGGCATGTAATGTGTGCACGCCCTTGATGTGTACTCATAAACAAATTTGTATTGTATAGACAACGTCATATTTAGGGGCAATTGGTTCGATCATGGCTGGTAGCGGCTTGGATGAACTTTGGGTGACTGTTTATGCTGGTGGGTCAATCCATCATTTGATCAGTGGTCATGCATATTCAAGAGCAGTTCGTGCCCATTTGCTAACACAAATTGCCATTACAAAACTTGTGTTTGAAGAAAGCCGAACACTAGATAACAAAGACTGCACAGAAGTCAATGAAATATTCTGTGGACTTGCCAGAGGTGACTGTACAACAGCTGACGCTGTCAATCAAGAAAGTGTCAACCATCTACTGTCAAAATTACACGAACTGCTCCAGAATGCGTCCGTAGGACGCACAGGAAAGCTTTGGGTACAATACTACTAGCAAATAGGTCTTCTCCAGTTGTTCTTGAGAGCAGAGCGCACAGGCGACTGGGAACTCCACACATATTGTGTTCGCAATATGATTCCAGTATTTCACGCAGGTGGTCATTTTGCATACGCAAAAAGTTCTCATCTCTATTTGCAGCAGATGAATGAGCTAACAGAAATAATGCAACAGGATGATTTGAAGTTGTTCACTGAGAAAGGTTACTTTACCATAAGGCGCTCAGATAAATTCTGGGACGGGATATATTCTGATCAGACCATAGAGCAGTGTTTAATGAGAATGTTCAAGCTCCCTGGTGGTCTCACACATGGCAGGGGAATAACCGATAGCACTATTGCGAAATGGGTACATGGACTACCTCTTTGCCTTCCGATATGTAATGCTCTCGAAAATTTTGTTCATGTTCACACTGGCGAACAACATCGGGATCTCCGTCAAAGTTCACAATTGACTGATGCCAATGATATCACCAAATTATTGAACTGGCTCAGAGTGCATTCCCCCTTTCAGAATAGAGATCCACTACAATTAGTCTCTATAGCGACCGGGCTTGTGGCCGACGAAACTGTGAACTGTGACCAAGTTCGCAAAATTGGTGAATGTTGCGTATCGAATGTTGTAAGCAAAACGTTCAACAGCATCAAACTATGACGTGTTGACACTGTGAAGTCTTTCGCATCGATGGCAAATAGCATCAAAGTCCGTGGAAGTAAGGTAGTGATTGACCCCACAATTCTGTTCAACCGCATCACATGTGTTATTCAGTCACAAGCAGAGATGGAAGAGTATCTCAAATATGAACTCGCCCCGAAACCACCAGCATTGTTTGATTCTGCTGGAATGAGGAAGACACAGAAAAACACGCTCGGTAAGATCCTCAAAACATACGGTTCCGAGCAAACTAAAATCCCAGAACATTCTCTGTTTGTTGTAGATGGTGGATTTTTATTGAGGGCAGTTGTATGGCCTAAACAGTCGTCATATAAGGACATATGTACATCATATTCCAATTATCTAGTGAGACATTTTGGGGCGAACGTCGTGGTTGTTTTTGATGGTTATGCTTGTACAATGTCGACAAAGGGCATGGAACAAGCCGGTAGATCTAAAGACAGGTATTCCATTGATATCAATATCTCACCCGAGTTACCAGCCACCACACCCAATCCGATTTCCTTGCAAATGCCAAGAACAAAACCCAACTGATCGATCTTCTAATGCAGGAGCTATCTGCTATCAATATTCAGTCCAAGCAGGCCGAGGCTGATGCTGATGTACTGATAGCCGAAACTGCACTTGACATCGCTCAAGATGACAACAATGTTGTCGTTGTGGGAACAGACACAGACTTGTTAGTCATTCTTACCTCTCGAGTTCAACCGGGATGTAATATTCACATGATGTATTCCATTACCCCAAACTTACTAGTTTCAGTTAGTGAAATAGCAACCAAAATGGGTGACCATAGAAGGAACCTCCTTGTAGCACATTCTATAAGTGGTTGTGACACTACTTCTGCACTCTTTCGAGTTGGTAAGAAGAAAGTATTCAGTACAATTGTCTCCGATGTTACTAGCGACTCACAACAGTATGTCAACACAATTTTGGCGGATGACAGTACACCAAGTGAGTGCAGTAGCCGCTGCCGGGGAACAACTTCTCCTGATCTTATACGGGAGTAAAACTGTTTCCTCTCTCGACCAATATAGATATGTCACTTACAAACGTTATGTAGCAAAATCTAAACTGAATAAACCCATCGACCTAGCCTCACTCCCACCAAGCAGCGATGCTGCACAACAACATGTCTACAGATGTTATCTCCAGGTCCAACAATGGCTGGGCACTTCGCTTCCTCCGACGGATTGGGGGTGGTCGCTAGACAATGGACTTCTTGTACCGACTGCAGCCACAAAGCCATGTGCCCCCGATAACCTAGTGAATCTGATCAGTTGTGGTTGCAAGAGTGCTTGTACAAAAAGGTGTGGGTGTAAGAAGGCAGGACTCTCTTGCTCAGGTTTGTGTAATTGCAGTTCGGATTCTTGTAACAACCACAGAAACACTGTCCTGTCGGAAATTTCTGAGTTCGATGAATAATATGTATATAGATCAGGTCATTTCTGTATATAGCGTTGATAATAGTCAATGTAACTTAATCCATGTTGATTGATTTGTACATTCTGTAAATATTATTTATTGATTTTTGTACATTCTGTAAATATTATTTATTGATCTAATGCTGCCAGACACAGCCGTGTCTGTTCGGTCCCAAGCCCGAAAATAGTTGAGTTCTCATGCTCACGAATTTTATGCCAAAAGGGGAACTCGGCCAGAAGCAGAGGGGGTCTTCCATAATGTCTATTTTGTAAGGAATGATAAAAGTCTTCAAATGGTGGTGGATTTTTTATCGTCTGTCCAACTAACATCCCGTTCTGTACTACGACCCTTTGGGCAAATCCGTTAGGAAAATCGTCATTTTTTGCGTAAATCCGATACTTTTTTGTGAATTTTCAATAATTTTTCGCAGAAATTGTCACAGAATGCACATTTTCCTCTAGGTAAATGTATATTAGACATTATGTAGCTCAAAATACGCGTAAACAAAAAATACAGTTGGATCAATTCGAGGTTACAAAGTTCGTGCGATTTTTTTTATTTTTTTCAAACGCGTTTTCGAAAAAAGGCTGTAGAAAAAAAAGCTCAACTGGGATTTTAGGGGACTTTTGTCTAATCGTTCAGTGACATGTACTCGACATTCCCTGAAAAAATCAGCTTTCTCCGATTTGTTTCCCTAGTGAAACCTAATGTTCTTGGGCTAATAATAGACTTTTTCGAGAGCCTCACGTACAAAAGACTACATTACTAGAAAATACACGATTGAAGGATGCTGTCAATTTCTTTAAGATATTCTTACCCGAGGCACTCTAAGCTATAAAGATTTAGAGTAAGTTAATGGCTGATGTTTTCTGGTAAAAAAAACAATCGCCCACATTAAAGCTATGTTCAATTATCGGCCGCTTAAAATGAAGATATCTCTATCACCAGGCTTCCTTCTTCGCGATCAATAATCATTTTCGCGAACAGGTGTCTTTAAGCACGCGTGATAGCATGTTCACATTTAGCCACGTTCCGATATTTGTTAACCATTTAACTCGTTAATTAACCCTTTGAATACTGGTGTTATCTTCCATGCCAGTTAAATTGCAGAAATTGGACTGGTCCATATCCATTATTTGGGGGTAGAGCAATTAATATTTTCAACGTGCGGCCTGCAATATAAATTGTTCTACCACATACGTTCATGTAGTAGCCATCCTACTTAATGACATTATGACGTATCGTGTTGCTGCACCGGAAAGCGGCCCCTCGTGTTGAAAGAGGTAAACCCAGGCTCTTTGGATTACATCGCCTCATACTGCCTTTGTCAAAATAGGCGAATCCATTCTTCATGTCAAGGGAGATTCAGTAAAACCTTAATCCTACAGATCTGTACAGATTAATCCTTGAGCCCTGATGGTATCTAACATATCAGTTTAATGATAGCAACTGGAAGAGTCCATGTTCATTATTTAGAGGTAGAGCAGAGACATGCTCTTAACATCCATCCTATTTAATGAAATCATGACGTATCGTGTTTCAACCGCTCGTGTTCAAAGGGTTAACCCTTTACCCAACGTAACGGCCAAAACCGGCCAGCGCTATTCTCAAAAATCGCCAATTAATTTTCATTATTTTTTTCATTTTTGTCTCAAAAACATAGGTTATGACCCCTCATTGGAACGAGCTCGTTGAGCTCGTTCCAATGAGGGGTCATAACCTATGTTTTTGAGACAAAAAATGAAAAAAATTAGTTATTCGAGAGTTTTTTTTGCATGTGTCGTCTGCTTTTCATGTTAGGTAAAGGGTTAAGGATTGCATAAACTCACTATAGGTCTTCTTTTTATTGTTATACCCCGACTCGATAAGAGAAATGGGGTATATTAGACAACATGCGTCCGTGTGACCTCCATGCGTCTGTTTGTCTGCAGCGATATCTCATCAATGAGTGGATGGATTTCAACGAAACTTGGTGCGAGAACTCCTTATGACAAGACACCCCTGCACATGTTACAGAAAAAGTTGTTCGCATTTTTTCAAAAGAATTACGGTCCTTGGTCTGTTTGATAATTAATTTAGGTTTCATCGGTCCAGCACTGCAGCAATTTTATAATTGCCTTCGGCCATTGTTCTTGTTTTGTCAGCTCTGATCTAATGTCAAATTATTCACACCCAAACATGTATTCATACACGTTGGAAGACGAAAGCGATGTGGACAAAGACCCAGACGACAGACGAAAAAGGAACAAAAAGTATGAGTTGTATCCTCATGAACTATTTTGGCAATTCTGGAAGCTGCACTGACCAAGAGCACTACGCACAGGTAAGTACCAATTTCAGTGATGACAAATTAGGAGTATTTTCAACGTTTGGAAGCCTTCAGTAAGGGTCGATTTTATTTTAGTCCAGGCGTTATGATTTGATTTGCAGTATTCACACTCACAATCTGCCTTGTTTAAATCTGCCTCATTTAATAAACTGCATTAATGCACACTTAACTCGTTACCTAACATGCAAAGTAAATGACACTTGCAAACAAAATTCTTTGTTTAACTATTTTTTTTTTCATTTTTTGTCTCAAAAACATAGGTTATGACACTTTATTGGAACGAGCTCGTTCCAAAGAGGGGTCATAACCTGTTTCTGAGACAAAAAATAATAAAAATTAATTGGCGTTTTTTTGTGAATAGTGCTGACCGTTTTTTGGCCGTTACGTTGGGTAAAGGGTTAATCTTTCTCAATGTGCGAAAAAACTTGGGGGGAGGGGGGCATTAGCTATTAATAGTTCTGTCGCCAACTGTAAGGGTTTTTGTTTTGTTTTTCTAAGCGATCAGCTGAGTCGATCACTGAAACGAACATAGAATACATTCATGTGCCTGTTATGATAGCCAGTCGCGTTACCGGAAACGAGCCGTCTATAAGATAAGATAAGATTTATCAAGCAAAAACACCAGAACAAAGGCAGATTGCTTTAAATATACACAATCAACATAAATAGAAGCATAAAACAATACTACTTGTAATTCCTAACGACAAACGTAAATATTAAGGCTTATAGTGGTTGTGATGTAATACAGTTAAAACTAGAAGTCCTGTCATGAAATGCGCACAAATAGCACGACGATCTGCGCATTAATCTACGCGTTATGACCATAGTAAGGCTATCACATCCTGTATGGCCTATGCACAAGCAATGTTTCAGCCAATGCACCTCCGGGTAACCCGGGGGTCCATTGGCAGCAACATTGACTGCATTTGCTATGGGTAACCAGGAGAACCTGCCGTGCTTTGGATGCCATTCGATATGGCAATTGAGCGCAATTCCTATGCGCAATTAAGCCTAGATAAGAGCACAATTCGTGACAGGACTTCTATTTTTAACTGTATTGCTAATGTCACTTCTTGGTGTCAGATTGACAAAACTTGTTCTCTTTGTTTTAAGAATTGCTGGGTCATATTACAGATGATACCGCACAGCTGTGGCACATTGTTTCTCATCAGGAATATGAATCTCTTGGATATGTCCATCTCAACAAACTCTTGGTATTCTAAATCTATATGATTCGGAGTCAGAATGAGTCGTCTATATGATACGGAATTGGAACGTTTCGCGATACGTACCGTTTCTTGTTGTTTTCAGGCCAAAATCTACATGGCTGTTAGATAAATTGTGTGTTAATTTTATTCAATGAAAGTTATGTACAAACAAAACATTCAATTAGTTTAGATTTGGTCGCAAGTACAGTTAACTTGTTTTTTTCTAATAACTATTGTTTAAATAAGGAACAATCGTTTGTTTCTGTCTAATTATGGAGTTATGAAACCCCCAAAATAAAGGCCAAACAGTACAAAGTTCATAACTCAAGAAATAGACAGTAACAAACGAGCATTCCTGATAATTAAACTTGAGGATCAATGGATTTAAACACTCTCTATTTTGCGGAGTTAAAATAAACCAGGCCGCACCATTCTTTCTAGTGATAACTGAATAAAAAAGGCATTGTTTTCTAAAATTTTGTTTTAAATAACGATGCATTTCACTGAAACATGTTCTTGTGTTATTAAAAATTTTATTGACCAATGAATTGCGTAAGCTGAAGGGAACGTCGCAGGACACGCCCACACAAAACTTTAATCTCCTTTTCGACTTGACCGGAAGGTTCTGTAATTCAAAGCAACAGTGAGGTAAATTTAATTCTGATTTTGACCATTTTCTGAGAAACTGAAAGCACAATTTGTAAATGAGGAGTTTGATATAAAGACAGGTGACATGAAGTTGGTTGAACTTTGTCTCAGAAAGAGTTATTTTAGGCTATTTGGAAATTGGAATGTTTTGCTCGCGCGAGTTTCGATTGTGGATTATTATGACCGGCCAATGTTTATGTTTGATTTGGGTAAAATGATGAATGCAGACGATCCCCTATAATGACCTATTGCGTATAAACATATTTAACATGGAATAAGAAGCATGAAAAGGATTTCATTGTTTATTAAATTTTATTTTTATAGTCTGTTTAATATGATAAGATAAATATTAGTTACTTTTCATGTTGAAACAATATATTAGTGTGCAGGTATTTTTTTCCATTCACACTCTCCAACATAATTTGTAAACCGATATTGGGGCGTGGTTTAGGCCTGGCTGAATGTGGTTTTTTTCGGTTCATCATCAAAGATAAAAAAGAAATACTTTAGCCAATCATTTTGCCTGAAAATGCATGAACAGAAACAAAATGTTTAATTTTACTTAACTGACACCGTATTTTGATCATATTTCATTTGCATATAACATACGTCAGTCGAAAAATTGAAATTTTTAAGTCTCGTGATTTCACGCTCATTTAGAAGAGACTGCAAAGCAATAAAAATGTTCAACGAGTGAGTTCAATTTCAGTGAAGAAGTGCATAAGAGCACAAACTATTTCTTTTGCCTTATATCTAGATTGTTCTCGTAACCCTATTCTGTGGAGTTCGTCCTTCGTGGTACATGCCATTGTGTTTTTCTGCATATTTAACATATTACATTAATGACGCTATCGTCCGACACGAACTGGAACGTCTTCAGGGAGATTTTTATTTGAATAATGTATAAAATTACAGCCTTACAATTTTATTATAACTGTTGCATGAAATTTCCACACACACGCAGACGTGTATATACATCGTTTATATATGATTAATTCGTCTAAATAAAGCCCAAACAACACAGCATAAAAAACAATTATCACCTACATTTAAAACTAGAAGTCCTGGCATGAAATGCGCACAAATAGCACGCCAATCTGCGCGTTATGACCATAGTAAGGCTATCAAATTCTGTACATATGGCCTGTGCACAAGCAATGTTTCAGCCAATGGACCTCCGGGTAACCCGGGGGTCCATTGGCAGACACATTGCCTCTGTTCCCTATGAATAACCAGGAGAACTTGCCGTGCTCTGGAAGCCATTCGATATGGCAATTGCGCGCAATTCCTACGCGCAATTAAGACGAGATAAGCGCACAGTTCGTGACAGGACTTCTAGTTTTAACTGTATATTTCGGTTTGAAGAAAATATTGGAGTCAGCAACAAAAAAGTAATGAATGAAAGCATTTTTTTCTGTTAGCTGCTATTGTTCATTATTTAACAATAAACGCTATGGGCAACTTTACCGCGGGGTGAAAATAGACTTTTCAAGGGCGGTCGTAATGCAGTAATGGAAACTAATGGAGATCGTATTTTACTAGTATGCTAACAAATAGCATTCGTGCTGGAGGTACCTCGCATGTAAAACCAGTGATTAGAGACATATGATGTCATGGTTAGTAATGCATGAATGTTGAAGGTCGCTCTGATAGATTAGAGATAGCAGCAGTATGTGGTAAACGTTCAGTAGTTGTATGGTCGTTTGTGGGTAATTTCTGGTAATTATCGGGTTGTTCTCGGCGATTCCATGTACACTTCCATTGTTCGACCAGTACTGTTATAACCTTATGCGTAAGGAAGGAAACAGTAAGGGGTTAGTGTAGGTAAAAACGGGCCGAATAAAATCCATCAGCATGATTTGTGTTTCTAGAGCTGTCGATGTTTTGGCCTAAAATTGTCTACCATCCTACCTCACACAAAATCCAATAAAAGCAACACGTTTGCGTGCGGAAGTATCAATTTTACACCACTTTCTATTGCTACATGTGTGAGTGCGCATTTATTTATTTTTTGTTTGTTTTGGGGGTGTGGTTGGGGGTGGGGGTAATGTTTTTATCTTACAAGAACGTATTCAGTATGAATACAAACACGTCTAGGCAAAATACAAATCTGTATTGTGGATAGCGTTGTGTGGACGGCTTGTCTCATGTGACCAGTGCATGCGGGCTGCTTATCGCCCCTGTTACTCTCTTGCTCGAGAAAAGGTCTGCTGTTGCTCATTCATTGAAATAACTTTGAAACGCTGTGTTTTCAAGACGTCTATTGATCAGCTGCAGATCTCTGGTTATTCAGCATCAACGTTGACGTAATGATTCTTTGACTAATCGCCGTTAAATTATTATCAGAATTTACCATGCTGGAGACGATGGATTATAGAAAGAAGTGAGGGAAATAATAATCTGTCTTTCCATTTTGTCTGTTTCTCGGCTCATCAAACGTTATTTTCTTTTCTGTTTCATTCATTTATTTATTCGGTTTTTTTTTCGTAAATATATATCTTTCTAAGTTTTATGCTGCCATGTTTTTGTTTTGGTCAATCGTTGTCTGGTATTTTCTGGCAGTGTCGCTGAAACGTTGGAATACCTGCTTTTATTCATCTATGCATTTTCGTTCAAACGCCTGCCAGCTACGGATGCAGAGAATTAATGTACGAGCAGCTACTGCTGAGCAGTTTGAAACAATTGTCAAAATGTATCGAGATAAGGCCATCAGACTCGGGGAGTGTAGATAAATAAATGGATTGTAAGATTTAATGGGTTTGAAACGAGAAATCAAAATATCTATCGATGGATGGTGCAATTTGTTCATGAAAAGGGAGGTAACAATGACAAGGCCGAAACTTCAGTCGAAATTCACAGAAACGAACACTGAACATTCTACTGAATCTATGAAAATATATCGAAGTCAAGTGAGTGATTGTCAATTAAATTAGCTCGAGCACGTATGACATTCTGTCTATTTTACGCTTTGCTCTAACCCAATGTCATCAGCATTGCGCTTTTTCTCGAGCAGTGGGCTATGGTTGGTTACCCTGATCGGGGCACAACTTGACTAAATTTAGTTAGATTTATATGTTGAAAATCTGACGTTTTAGTCTGGGTATCCCAAAGTAGCTGAAGGGTTTATTCACATTTAGTGACAGACTTTAGACCGGCAGAGCTGGCTCTTCTGATGTGGGAACACTGTTGAGGTTCGATGAGACTTCCACATCAGAAGACATTGTTGCCTCCATGTAGGCGAATATCTGAATATCTGTCCTTGCTGCCGGACTGTTGGCTCATCACAGGATAAGAAAGTTCACCAAAATATATGGTTATATTTTCGGGTAAATTTTGGAATCGATAGGCCTGTGTGACTCCAAATTTGGGGCATTTTCACATTTTTGTAACAAACTAGTGCAGCATTAATAAACGTAAAGAAGCTTCAACAAGATGGGCATAACATGACTTGTTGTTTCTAATAAAAGTATGATTTTTAACATGGACATTTTTAACACCAGCACTTTTTGTCAAGATACTCACCTCCTTGTTTCTTAATACACGTGACGAGCACAAATCACACGTACTTTAGTGCAAACACAGTTGTATTGTAATTGATAGCGTTTGCTCTGCTGGTCATATTGTATAAGGACATCAACTTCACTTTCTTTTCGGCAAACGTTTTCCAATTGGCTTGCCCCCGTGGGAACCCCGGGAAGTGAAGCAGTGCCTGTTCACTGCAGTAAACAGGCTCTGTTTTACTGGTAAAATAGGACCCAGTCACAAATGCTTGGGAGGTGCAAACCCTCTCTAAAATTGGCAACATGGCTTATTAATGCTCACCTCTGGTTTTGAGTTGATACTCATGTTGTGGTCATGATTAGCCACTGTGCAAAAATATGTGAACTTAAACACCAATAAATAAATAAATTCCAATTGGTTTGAGGTGTTACAGTCGTGAAACTTTGTTTTCTCGCTAGCAATGACTTGTACACTTAAAATCTGACACTTGTTTACGCGAATCAGCAACATAAACTTTAAATTAGGGAGGGGCGTAGTGTGGGAGACTTGTATTATATGACCTATGCCTGTGAGTTGATTATCTGCGCTGATACTCTAACTCTTTTTTTACACGCCTGTTCTATGAAATTCCCTTCTACAGCAACACTAAACCATGCGGAAAATGAAAATCTGTTCCGCACATATGTGAGGAACGGAAATCGTTGACGGACTATTTTTAAATAGAAGCGAAATTTCACTGGAATTTTCTACAAATAGCGCAACGCAATTACAGTTGAATTGCTCGCGATAGCTGAAAATCGTCCCCCGAGTTCCAATGTGTTCTATGTGCCAGTAGGCACATAGAACACATTGGAACTCGAGGGACGAAACAGTACCACGGGTTGCCCTCGCAAATTTGTTTGGCCATGTGTTGTTTCTGTTGACAGTTGTCAAATATGTGTAATGTGACGTTTTATCCTTAAGAGCTGGCACTCGTGCCTTATCGATTAACCCGTTCACACAGGTGTGTCGTTCTGTGTATGTATTGTCAAGGTGTCTATTGTTCAGTTGCAGATCTCTGGTTATTCAGCATCAACGTTGAGATAATACTTCCTTGATGAATCACCGGTAAATTAAGTACAATCATTCCATTCAGAATGGCAACGCTTTTCATCTTCACTCAATTCAATTGACGCGGAATTATTTTTAACTTGTCAAGAATACTGTTTCATAACAGTAACTAAAAGATAAACAAATCCCCAGCCCATACGAAATGGAACAGAGCGGTGAGAGAGTACCCCAATTTCCCTTTTTGGAATTCCACTGGGTGCCCACTCGTCTGTCGGAACCACACTCTCTATCAAAATATGAAAGTGGCCAATCCTGCATGTCATCTTCGATCCTCAAAAAAAAAAAAAATCGAGAAAGATAAAAGTGTATGCATTTGTAAGATCAGTTGATGTTTACGAACCAGGTGAGGGATGAAGAGTGACAGTTACAGACCCATAATTGAACAATCAGATTTTGTAATTAACCCATCCTCTGTTTTATCCTTCACTCCTTCCTGGCTGCAAGAATAACCCCAGAGAAGGCTATTTGCTTAGACATCACCCAACAAAATATGGATATGAAGTTGGGAGTTTAGAATAGGTAACACAAGATCATTATTATTAGAGTTTTAATTGGTGTTTAATAGTGTTTTGAGGATCTCTTGATTCTCTTGAGAACTGAGATTGTCAAGTGGCTTCCTCAATATTTCTCAACTTCATTAATTGATAGATTCGCAAAGGTTTCACGTCGCCCCGTTCCATTCACACTGTATCCAGTTTGCATTTCAATTTATACTAAGTGGTGTGAAGGCGCATTAACCGTTACTTGTTCCAAGTTCGTGTATTCGCTATTCGTTATCAACTGAAAAAGTTCGTTGATAACGAACGTCGAATATGGAATTGGGGATGAGTAATGCTTGTCACGTCCCTGTGTGGTGATACCCTAGTCATAAAAGTGTAAGGAAATCAGAGCCAACCAACACAGGGTTAGAGGTACCAACTGTTTCAAATCTAACCATGTTTCGATTACTTTCGAATCTCTGAGATGGTTCGAATTGAATGTGTAAAGTTATTCGAAACCAAATATAATTTCAAAAGTTCGCCAGACCCTATCATTTTGGGTAAACAAATAAAGGAATTATTCTCAAAACATCGACCTATTTTTTGTACCTAATTCCACACCTCAGAGCAAAATATGTTTAACCGGTGGAGTACTGGAAGCCCATATTTGGGCTTTACTCTGAGGTGAAGGTACCACAACTTGAAGGCTTTATAATTATTAAATGTACTTCGTTTTATCTTTTAGGTGATATTATTTAATCCTTTGAATTCTAATGGTATCTTCCATGCCAGTTCAATGGCAGCAATTGGAAGAGTCCATTTTCATTATTTGGGGCAGACCAATCAATATTTTCGACATGCAGCCTTGAGACTGAATGTTGAAAATATTGATTAGTCTACCCCACATATTTATTGAACAGCCATCCTATATAATGACGTTATGACATATCATGTTTCTGGCCGGAAAAAACGGCCGCTAGGGTTCAGAGGGTTAATCAGCAAGGACAAGTCTTGTTACAAATCGAATCCCTCCTTTAAACAGTAACAAATTTCCCTGTCTTTAGTTGTTTCATTATAATACTGTATCTATGTTTTTCATATATTTTTTTTGTTACTCAACAATTGTTGTATGCATTTATCAATTATTGAATAAATATTGTTTAAACTAAATTAGATCTGTGAACAAATGCTGATGGCCAAAAGTAATTTAGCACTTTACCAGTTAAGCGCACACTTTCAGCAATGTATGACGTCCTTTATGGCTGATGATGACCTAATTCCACCCCTCAGAATAAAATGTGTTTAACTCGTAGAGAGCCGGAAGCCCATATTTGGGCTTTACTCTGTAATGAAGATACCACAACTCTGAGGCTTCATAATCATTGAGCTGTAAGAAAGCGAAGATTATGTGAAAAAAAAATAACTTGGAATTCTACGAGTTAAGCGCACACTTTCACCGACATATGTCGTCTTTATGGCCGATGATGATATCCACAGAAATTCACAGCACTGATGCGCCACAAGCATAATTTTATTGGTTGTCGATAGTCAACTGAAACTCATTGAAGGAAAGAACTATGCATACTAAATCAGCAAGTAGAAACTGTTGTTCCATTAAAGTCTCAAGTTGAACCATCAAACGCGATGCTTAAACATCAATCTGGCAGACGAAATGGTCACGTTTCTGATCGCAACTGTCGTCTGTAAATCTATACCCTTCGTTTTTTCTCGCAAATAGGCATTGCTGGTCTGGGTCATCCATCGTGGGCTCTCCATTACCCCAAGCCATCCAGCTCAGTGATTCCAGTTTCCAATTGGAATACTTTTTGTCTCTATCTTCGTCATATCCATCCAGATAAAATAAGGCTGTGAATGACACAAACTTTATTAATTAGTATTAATCTATTAATTCGACTGGACAAAACCTTGAATCGTATACTACTCAGAGTTTGCTAAGCACCAAATATTTGACACATTATTGTGAAATTTGCTTGTGACATATTTGCGATATTTTTGGTGGATAGGATTGAGGAATGCATTGAAATGGTCCCCAGTGTTTACATTAGCTCTCTTGACAGGCAGACTTTTCGTGACAGTCATGGCAAGCATGTAACCCTTGACTTTCATGATGTTTTCGTGTACTGTCTACATGTACATGGCAGGGTATTCAATCTTCATTTCAACCACAAACCCTTGTGATTTAATGATTGAATATGGCAAATGTAAATATAAGAAGACATTTGTCTGAAGCAGAAATGTGGCGGGCTGTAGGAATGGTGGAGCAAGGGGCTACGCATCGTCGGGTTGGTGAAGTCCTTGGTATGCATCATACGGTAATCACCAGAGCCTGGGCAAGATTTCAGCAGTATGGCACACTAGTAAGACTGCATGTTGGTGGCAGAGACAGGGCAACATCTGCAGCTGAAGACCGGTTTTTGATCATTCAGGCTCGTAGGAACGGCTTTGCCACTGCAACCCAGCTTCGCAGTGACCTTTAGAATGCATCCGGGGTAAATGTTTCGACGCAGACAATCCGGTTGAGGTAGCAAGAAGGTGGTCCCCGATCGAGAAGACCATGTATTCGCATTCCCCTGTCCCAGAACCACCGCCAGGTACGATATTAATGGGCCATGGACCACGTTGGGTGGACCAGAGAAGAATGGCGACCTGTCCTTTTTACAGATGAGTCAAGGAACTGCCTAGACCACACAGACAGGCGTTCTAAGGTATGGGGAAGATCAGGAGAGCGATTCCATGAAGCCAGCATTGCTGAGCATGACGGCTGTGGTGGAGGGTCAATCATGGCCTGGGGTGGCATCAGCTGGGATGGACGTACAGAGCTCTGTGTCCTTGAACGTGGTACATTGATTGCACAACGGTATATTGATGAGACACCGGATGTCCACTTCAGATTGTATGCAGGTGCAGTGGGTACAAGATTCACTCTAATGGACGATAATGTCCGGGGAGTACCGACAGAGGGAGGGGATTGAGCGTTTGGACTGACCAGCAAGATCCCTGACCTCAATCCAATCGAACATGTCTGAAATGAGTTGCAGCTTGCAATTTCAACCCGTCCAGTCCAGCTAAGAAGTGTCCAGGAGCTTGGTGCCATGCCGGTCCAAGAATGGAACAACATCCCACAAAGGACCACCGGGAACCTGATTGGGAGCATGATAAGGTGTTGTCAAGCTGCAATTAACAGTAATGGGTCTCATCCTCGATACTGAAGCCGTACCAGTTCGCTCCGTCAACTTTTTGGCATATTGAAACATTTCCTCTTTTAACAATAGCATCCATTTATGGTTATCGTATTCAAAAGGTAAACAATAATGTCAAACACAAATAAAATCTTTATTTCTGTAGTTGAATCATTAAAGATATATTTTAATAAAAAATATATACACTTTTCATTACAATATTTCAACCAAAACGTAAAACAGGCAGTTGGATATACTTGGTGCTTAGCAAACTTTGAGTAGCATATATAATCATAATCATCAAGTGGTTTTGGGGTGAGAGAGTATAAGTTATCTGCGCCAACATGTATGGTAAATGGAGATTTAATACATGTACCTGGATGTCGGTTTTTTAAACACCGTGCCGCAGGCGAGGTG
The DNA here is from genome assembly GCA_031216915.1 of Pictodentalium vernedei. Classification (NCBI taxonomy): domain Eukaryota; kingdom Metazoa; phylum Mollusca; class Scaphopoda; order Dentaliida; family Dentaliidae; genus Pictodentalium; species Pictodentalium vernedei. Next base: position 462,048,348 of record CM062292.1, on the reverse strand, counting down.
CTTAAATGACACATCCAGATATTAAATCTCCATATACCATACATGTCGGCGGAGATAACGTTTTTGTCCCGTTTGAAACACAATAGAAACATTGTGGAAATAAATTTGCGGACGCCTTTCTCACGCTCCGCAATTGTTTTGTTTTTACAAGGACAGAAGACAACAGATAGAGTTACATCACTTGCGTCGTTAAGGATACGAGTAAACAGTATTTTGTTGACATATCGTCCCCTGAGTTCCAATGTGTTCTATGTGCCTACTGGCGACAAAATGTTTTTTCATAGCCAAATTCTAGAATGTCTAACAACAAGAGATGTTTTTCTCACGCCTCTTCCAATACAAGATATGTGTGTCCCTCGTTAGAGGTATCACGGAACTAAATATTTTCCCATAGGCGACCATTATAACGTTCAGGCAGAAAAAAAAATATAATCGCACCACTCTAATTTTGGCATTCAAATACCTTTGTCAAGTATAGCCATTCAGCCAACTCTTTCTGACCCCAAAACAGGGGGTCATGCAACAAATAAGAGAGAAAAATTGACAACAAGGGAAGTACCGGTCACGTGCATGTATTTTTCAGGGAATTCCCAACAAAAAATACACCAAATGTAATTTGTATTTTTAGGCCCAAATTCATCAAATCACCCTCTTTTTTTATCTGGACTATTCGTCAATAATGCAAGATGTCAGTAGAATGTATCAAACGTTTATTGAAACAATTTATTTTCCAAAGGTTGTTTATTATTAGAGATTGCATCACTTCCGAGTGCACGGCGGGTATTTCTAATACAAATATGTAGTTCAGTGATACCTGAAAGACCATGTGAGATTTCTATCTATCTCACATGATCCACGTGGCCGGCATATTTAATGGGGTTAGTCTCACGTAGCCTGTCGGACGAAGGTAATTAACTACAAACACTGTTAAGTAAACTTGCTATAGTCCGTATGAATGAATTGTCTCACTCAGCCTGTTTGGATTAATTTAATGATAACTGATCATTGTGTTACTACATACTGGGTCGAAGGTGACCATGGACGTTGTATGTGGAACCATTTTGACACGGTTGGACCCCGTACCACTAACCACAACGAAGGGTGGCACAGAAAGCTGAGTTTTTTTTATTGCTGGCTCCCACCCCAACTTGTATCGCATGATTAATAATAACTCTTTGGCCAGCCGCTGATTTGTCGCGGTCCTCATAAGAGAAGGCCATCATTCCCCCTGCACCCCACCCCCTCTTCCCCTCCTCTCCTCCCAGCATTCAGATATAAACTGCTTAATAGTGTCCCTCACTTCCTCTTTTTCAATTTCTTCAATAAGCATTCCTACCCTCTCCCTCGTGTCCCCCTTCAGCCATCTATCCTTTGTTTCTTCACCCCACTTCTGCATTATTCTTCCAGTAAATTTTATTCTATGAGGTATATACTGTGGGCATTCCAAGAGAAAATGTTCCAGGGTCTCCACTACTCCAGAGTGGCACATTTGGCATCCCTTTTCCCCATCTCTCCCAATTTTTCCCCGAAGCTCCAGTGATCTTGATCTCAGTTTGAACAGCAGTGACCCTCCAAAGGTGCCATCTAGGTACTTCTCAAAAGCTGGCTTTTCTTTATATTGTAACCCCTGCAGTGATCTTTTCACGCTAACCCCTGCTCGCCAGTTTCGATTGCAATCTTCCATGACTCTCTCTTTGACAAACCTTTTGCCTTCTTTCATTCCCACTTCTATGTTTGTGACCTCTATAGAGTAATTGTCCATTAGTTCCCTCACATGTTTTGACCACCCCGTTTCTATATTGGAATTCCAAATGGTATCGAGCATCAATTTGCACCACCGGTTGTCAGGCAGGTTTCTCAAGTAGTTAAAGTAACACAGTTTTCCCAAATCTACCCTGTCCTTGATTTTCATCCACCCAAGCTCCCCCCTTACTGCTTCCAAAGCTGCAGCATTACTCGACTCGACCCTGTTATCCATCTGCCGGCATCATTTTGAGTATTTTCCAACTTCTTAATAACGGTTTGGTTTAATGGAATCACGTCCGTGCCATACGTTATACTTGGTAAACCCACCCTCTCCCACAGTGTTTTCCCCACAAAGACCTTGTTGAAACTATTTTTCCCTAAAAGTTTTAGTTGGTTCAGAATTCTTTTCCCCTTCAGAATCAGTTTGGCTGAGTAATTTCTGTACACCCCTCTTCCCGTTATATTTATGCTTACCCCTAGATACTCAGACTCTCCCGTTTCTCCTACAGTGATTTGTTTGCTTTCCCCTTCGGGGATTGAGAACTCCCCCACTCTCCATCTCTTCGTCATATCTACCTTGCGTCCAACGGGTATTACCTTGCTTTTATTTTCATTTAGTTCGAGCCGCCAAGTGTTCCCATATCTACCAACAATTTCCAGCAGTTTCTCTAGCCCCTGTTCAGTTCTAGACATTAACACCATGTCGTCCGCAAAGAATAAGCCTGGTATCTTTATGTCTCCAACATTTACCCCCTCCGCACTCTGAATTAGTTCGTCCCCTAAATCTTTAACATACAATGCAAACAAAATCGGTGAAAAGATACACCCCTGCTTGAGGCCTATATCCATAGGGACTCGTTTTGTAGTGATACTCCCTAGACTGAGTTGGCTTTGCACATCTGTATACAGTGCTTTCATGATTCCCACAAAGTCACCCCCCAGTCCGATGCCCTCGAGCTTTCGCCACATACCTTCCCTCCACACTCGGTCGTACGCTTTTTTCACATCTAGAAATGCCAGAAACATCTTTTTCTTTTCAGCCTTTGTTGATTCTATCAGTTGGGTGAGTGTAAATAGGTGATCAGTGACTCTTCGTCCTTTCCTGAAACCATTTTGAATTTCTCCTAAAAAACCTTTCTCTTCAATAACTTCCTCTAGTCTACCGTATATGACCTTACAGAATACTTTTCCGATGTTACTACTAACTGATATCCCCCTATAGTTATCTAGAACTTCCTTATCCCCCTTTTTGTGTATGAACGACACCTTACTTTCCCTCCACTCTCTGGGGACCTCTTGCTTTCGCAGAGCCAGGTTGAAAAGGTTTGTCAGGACTTCAATAAGTGCCTCCCCTCCATTTTTGAGGAATTCGTTCGGAATTTCATCAGTCCCTCCCGCTTTACCATTTTTTAATTTCGAGACCACGTTCCGCACTTCTTCTGTCGTTATTTCGCTACATACACGATTGGATAGGTTCTCCTCCACCAGTGTATTTCTTTTTGGTGGGGACCCACTGCCCCATCGCCTATCGTTTATCTTTTCCCAGTGCTTGACTAACTCTGAAGCGATACGGCCTTTATCTTCTGTACTTTCCCCATCCACTTTGATACTCTGCACACTACTTTTCCCCCGTTTATTTACCCAGTTCCAAAATACGTTTGAGCTCGAACCCCCCGTTTTCTTTATTGTTCTGGCAAGACTGCAATTGCGCTCCTTCCTATTATTATTCTTTATCTCATTCACCTTTTTCCGTGCCAGTTCATATTCTCCTTTCATTAGTCCCGTGTCATTGTTATCCACCCCTTTAAGCTTCCTACTTCTTCTGTAAGCAGCGCATTTTACCTTCCTTTCTTTTATAGCCTTTCTCAGTCCCTCGTTAACCCTGTATCCAAGCTCTCTCGTTGGGACCCTCACCCTTCCTATACACTCCTTCCCTGCCTCTGTTAGGCTATTTACTATGCCATCTGAAATACTCTGGACATTTGCATCCCTAGGTATACATTCAAGATTTGGTTTTAGTTTTTCCCGAAACTGCTTCCAGTCGGCTCCTTGTTTTAGTCCCCAAACTTCCTTGAAGGTATTTCTGTCTCTATTCGTCTTTTTGCCCATAATCTTAACTGTTATCAGGTTGTGATCACTACCCAAGTCATTTTTTCCCTCGTCATCTATTTCTACATCTATAACCTCCATCCATACGCTAATGTCAGTGAGTATATAATCAATTATTGTTTTCTTATCGTTCCTCTCCCAGGTCCATTTACCCTTACATTTCGCATCCCTGTTCAGGATCTTTAAACCAAGCTCTTTTGATAGGTCCAACATCTTCCTCCCATTCGTGTTAATTTTCCTAATTGACTTCATTAAGAAGGAACAAGCTTACCAGGAAGCAACTGAATGCTGGTGGGAGACTTCAACCACGGAAGAAAAAGTACAGGAAAATTGACAATTCCACTTCAAGAGAAAGTTTCTCAGTGGTGATAAAGGACTACTACGCTATTTAGATTCTGTGTCACATCTAACTGGATGTTGAAGTGGTACGTACTATATTTATTATTTATTATACGGCAGTAGAAAAGTTAATATCAATCAATAAATTTGTCAGTTTTACAAGTAAACCTTGTACTTTATTAGGTAACGACTATAGTCGGCAACTTTTTGATCACAAGGTAGTTCACACCTTACTCCGAAACAATGCCAACCGACTAAGTGTGACGACCCCATTTTATGAGCGCAGGACAATTCAATCATCGCATGTTCTTCTATAAACAAACAACATGATGTCGCTTTTCGGAAACATTAACAGACGAACGTTTGTCGAAGAAAACAGAAATAAAATCACAGACCGCAAAACTAAAGGACGCTTGACTCTTTTATGTACATTTTTGGGGTGAACGCACTTATGAGTGGAGAGAGTTGCAGGAAATTCCAGTCGAAAAGTTATGCGAATGCATTGCAGAATTCATAATATGACTTCATCGGAATGTATCAATGTTCATTTCGCTACAAATCTTTTAACACCCTGTCTTGTCGGCTTTAAGAGTTAATTTCGTGGTATATACCTGTGGTATATACATAACTTTTGTGTGCCCTTTCCGAGAAGCAAATCATTTTTTTTTTAGAACTGGACAAAAAACTACCCTTATAAAAAAGTACCATGGTACTTATAAGGGTGTTCAATACAGCTGCACGTGCCCCTAAATTACTTTGGTAACGCCAGGGCGTTTTCATGGGGGGGGGGGGGGGGGGGAGAAAAATTATCCCTGATCGGTGTGGGTGTGAGATGGGGAAATCTCCTTCTCGGGACAAGATATCTGGTCCATACACTTGGCAAGCCTCGTGACTAACCCAAACATCTTGCCCGTGGTGAGATTTCCCATATCTCATACCCTCACCCACCAGGGATAATGCTAATCTCCTAATTGAATTGTCGATAGGGAGATCGTACCGATGTTTGACTTATTGATAGATACGAGTAAGACAGAACACAAGCAGGGTGGAATGAAGGAAATCGCCAATTAATTTTCAGTATTTTTTTTCATTTTTTGTCTCAAAAACATAGGTTATGACCCCTCGTTGGAACGAGCTCGTCGAGCTCGTTCCAACGAGGGGTCATAACCTATGTTTTTGAGACAAAAAACGAAAAAAATTAGTTGTTCAAGAATTATTTTTACAAGTGTCGTCTGCTTTTCATGTTAGGTAAAGGGTTAATACACAGCTGTGACCTAAGATTGCGCACCTAATGCTCCGATCGCGATTCACTGATTGAACGCCTGATACAATTTCCAAACAGATTAACAAATGGATAGAGCAACTATAGATCTCTAGAAATGTAAAAATAAAACGAGGTTTGAAAATAATTGACAACGAATGTAAGCAAAAGAATGCACTCACCCCATGTAATCTGCCATCAACTGTTGTGTTACCTAACATTGCGCACTGAAGTACCTCCGATGTTTCCGGTCTAGAAAATCACTGTACGGTGGCCCAGAAGGTACCATCACCGGCCACAAAATGTTAGTCTAGGCCTATATTCAGTTAGTTATCACAAATCCATCGTGCAACTTTTAGTGATGGGCCGATGATCGGTAATGACAATCGGAAGCTGCCGATTTCGGGCAATCGGGGCACAATCGGAAGTCCTTGTCAAACATCGGTATTACTGATTGCTGGGGTCAAAAATCGAAATAACGCTTGTCTGCTTGTCGCCGACAAATAATTTCTATCCGTGACAGCCAGAAATTAAAATCGTTTGTCCCGGGTGACAAGTGTTTGTTTACAGAAGACCAAAAATATCGCGTGCGCAATGTTCGGTCATGCGCAATCTTAGGTCACTCGACTGTACCAGGAACGGGAATTCCACAACTCTGTGGCTCCATATTTTGAAAGTCAATCACGAAAAACGGGAAATTCATAAACAGTAGAATGAATGATTGCGTTTTATAGTTGATAAGATTACAGTAAATATCAGTTTCTTCCGAGATCAGCATCGCCCTTTGCGATATGGTTTAATCTCTCGAACGGGAATTTCCAGGATACCGGTTCTGAAAATGAGTGCTAATGCCCGACGTAATCTTTGATTCCTGGTTCTGTTCTATAAATTCCCCGGGTATCGGGACTGATATTCAGAAACGACAACTGGAAAATTCCCGGTATCGGGACTGTCGTTCAAAAATGAGAACCAGAAAATTTCCGTTCCCGCAATTTATCCCTAGACTGGAATCAGAGACACACAAGTTTGAATTTTCCTTGTATTTCATCGACGGGGAAACAAAACAACAATAGGAGTTGTTGGTTCCTGTCCCCATCCAGCTCTCTACTACGCAAGCTGTGTTCTGTTTCTATACGAGTATTAAACTTGAAATGAATGAGTGAGAAGACGAAAAATAATAATAATAAAAAAAACCAGAAGTCTGTCTACATAAATGTTTGACACCGTTTTAAGTCACAGCATTTCATTCGTGCAATGACGTCATTCAGATGCATAACAACCAATCATCTACGTCATTACTTAACCCTTTACCCAACGTAACGGCCAAAACCGGCCGGCGCTATTCTCAAAAATCGACAAATCATTTTTATTATTTTTTTCATCTTTTGTCTCCAAAACATGGGTTATGACCCCTCATTGGAACGAGCTCGTCGAGCTCGTGCCAATGAGGGGTCATAACCTATGTTTCTAAGACAAAAAATGAATTAGTAATTCAAGAATTTTATTTGCAAACATGTTAGGTAAAGGGTTAGTGTTCTAACACATAGATTAGACTCCACACGTGATGAACCTATCACATTTTCAATCTTTGTATTCAAGGGTGTAGCCAGGGTGGGTCATGAAGGTCGTACAACCCCCTCCACCGCCCCGAATCCCAAAGGTCCACGGCCGATATTCTCCACGGCAAACTAAAACATGTCTACATTGGATTTGCTTCACTTCCACTCAACATGGAATCTTTGATCACTGCTGATATCAAATATTGAAGATTTTTTTCCGGGGGACCCCTCCCAATCGGACCACCTCCGATGGCCAAAGGTCAAGTTGGAGGAATTTATGGGAGGGGTCCTCCACCCCCATAATCTCTTCCAATTTGACCTTTGCTCTGGACAAGATTTCAGTCTTTTTAGTTGCCAGACATTCTCACCCCCTCCCCTAAAAGAATTGCTGGCTACACCACGGGTATTGTATTGGGTGACGTTGAATATGAAGAATATAAAGAACAATTAAGGTATAGCATTAAAGGTGGACCTGCATACGTTCAAGATTTGTTAATGATGAGTTGAGCCCAAAATTATAATAGGGCACGGTTGAATAACATTCATTCGTCAGTCGCAACAGTTCTGACATAGACAAGCAATGCACAGGGGTGTGGCTAGAGGGTTTCAGCTGGGAGGGGGGGGGGGGTTGCCACCGGTGTAAATTCCAACTGTTAGTGGTTTCGATAGGTGGTTGCACTTCAGCGCTGGGTGATATATTTTAACCCTTTACCCCCCCTCCCACGTAATATGCAAATACAGCTGCTGAAAAAATATTATTTTTCAAAAAATTTCAACAAAACCATATCATGTGACCCCTCTTTGGAACGAGCTCGTTCCAAAGAGGGGGCACATGATATGGTTTTGTTGAAAATCTTTAAAAAATTTTAAAAAAATTATATTTAAAATAATGAATTTTGAAATCGTCTGTGTTGGGTAAAATGTTATGAACCCTTCTGAAAATTTTCACTAGTCCTGAAATGGAAAAAGCATCATTTATAATGTGTCAGGGTCAGAAAATTTACCGGATTGATGTCAAAGTCGAAATTTTGACGCCATGTCAATTTTAGAGTAGGAAATTTGAAACTCAAGTTTCCAGTTGGAAATAAAAGATCAAAATTTCTCATCATCAGTTGGAATTTTAATATTTTTCATGAACAATGTTAATTTATTGAATTTCCAACTATTTGATTTTTGACCTCGGAATTTCCAACTATTGAAAAAAAATACCCCTAGCTGGGGGGTGGGAGGGACACCCCCACACACTCCTGTCGCCACATCCCTGGCAATGCACGTCAGATAGTTTCGAGTGTTTTGTTTATCGCTACAAACTGAATCAATAACATAAAACTGAGAAGTAACGTTCAAATGTACGAAAACCGCACCTCACGGATAATATTCACCAATCTTCTAACGAGGCGAAACAAGGTCACCCACCCACAGCACGGTCGCCATGGGCTGGTCACTTTTCACGGGTGGGCAATATTGCCACGGACGCAATAATATTTGACTAGAAACCCTAATTATAGGTTTACTCAGCAAAATCGAAAATTTGAAAATTTAATTAATGAAGCACCTGGGACAACCCTGTGCTTCATGGCAGGTTCTCCTGGTTACTCATAGCAAACACAGGCAATGTTTCTGCCAATGGACCTCCGGATTACCCGGAGGTCCATTGGCTGAAACATTGCTTGTGCACAGGCCATATGTACAGAATTAGATTAACGCGCAGATCAACGTACTATTTGTGCGCATTTCATGACAAGACTTCTAGTTTTAACTGTATTCAGTGTATAATTACACATCTGTCAACATTTTAAGATTCAAAAACTTCAAAATCGTGAAATTTGAATTTGTCGCCAAATTTCTCTCTTGTTCACCATTCTTGAATCTTCCAACGAAACAAATCTTGCTTTCAAATTTTAACTCAACAAACAGCTTTTTTTGATTTCGGGTTCAAAAGATTTTTTTTTTTAAATTGAAATTCAGATTAAAATTTGGAATTCCGGGTGAAATAATGCTGACAATGTCGTATTAAAATTATGTAGATCGCTTTGGACTCAATTTCCGACCTTCGGTTTACATATGTGTTCTGATATTGTAATTCCGGGAATTTGGGTAATCAAAGCCCTTAATATTTCCCTGTCATCGGATACACTACAAGACTACAACTTCAGCAAGAACTGGGAAACTGGTGAAAGATTATGTTAATCCTATGAAACCTGGTGGTACTTTCATTGTAAGTTCAATGACAACAATTGGAAGTGTCCATATTCTGTATTTAAGCGAAGGCCAATTATTATTTTCAACGTGCAGCCAAGGGCATCACGTTCACAGTTCTGGTAAAGTTGTCTTACCGGTTCAAAGGGTTACTGAGTGTTACCACTGTTAATAACTCGATGCGAATATTCAAACGACAACTTTCAATATCACATTGGCCAAACTGCTGCTACTGTGGCCTGGTGTCCCTAGTAGTAATAATAACGGGATCTCCCCATGCGCGTCGCTCCATTATCGGACATCCATCAGCCAGTGGCTGCCCTACGCCGTTAGAGGCTCTCGCCTATCGCTTGAGCCTCTAAGGTTTCTGCGCTTTTAATCAAAGAGGGAGGTTCCATAATGCTTACCAGATCCTCTGAAAAATCATGACGCTAATAATGATTTAAGAATCGTCAAAAACGTAAAATGCTAAACGAACACAAATTAAATGTAACGGGGTGTTCTCTAACGGCCATGTGACAGCAACGTTACTCAGTAGCATATTCTCTTAACCCTTTACCCAACGTAACGGCCAAAACCGGCCAGCGCTATTCTCAAAAATCGCCAATAAATTTTCATTATATTTTCATTTTTTGTCTCAAAAACATAGGTTATGACCCCTCGTTGGAACGAGCTCGTTCCAACGAGGGGTCATAACCTATGTTTTTGAGACAAAAAATGAAAAAAATTAGTTATTCAAGAATTTTTTTTGCAAGTGTCGTCTGCTTTTCATGTTAGGTAAAGGGTTAAACCTTTACCCAACCCACAATATATCAAAATTACGGCGGCGTAGAAGCGACATGTGATGTTTAGTTACTAAATTGAATATTCAGTTTACTAAATTGAATATTTAATTTAGTAAATTGAAAAAACAGTCTCGTAATAAATTGAATAAACAGTCTCGTAATAAATTGAAAAAACAGTCTTGTAATAAATTGAATATTCAAGTTACTAAACTGAAAAAAACAGTCTTGTAATAAATTGAAAAATACAGTCTCGTAATAAATTGAATAAACAGTCTTGTAATAAATGGAATATTCAATTTAGTAACCAAACATCACATGTCGCTTCTACGCCGTCCTACAAAATGTATTCTTTCTTTTTTTTAATATTTCGAAACATTCTACAGTGTATAAAAATATTGGAGTGGGTATGAGGGTAATTTGGCTATTTCAAGTCTATTTTGTATACACCAATACATTACCATCGTCTCTTGAATTCAGCTTATCTAAAAAATCGAAAACATTCAATCTCATGTTTTCACTCTCAATCAGTAGGAGATGTCCGCCATCTTCATCACACATGCTCTTAGCATCCTGCAGATCATTTACAGATGTATCACTGTATCTTAAACAAAGAGTCATATCAGGATAAGTCTGCTGGACATAATTTTTATCTGTGGGACACGTCTTCCTTGACGCTGGAAAATTAAGAAAGACACCACTAAGTCTAGAGGAAAGGAATATTTACCGTGATCTGTAAATATAAGTATGTGTAAATATGGTGAAAGCTACAGTTAAAACTAGAAGTCCTGTCATGAAATGCACACAGATAGAACGTCGATCGGCGCGTTAGTCTACGGGTTGTGGCCACAGTAAGGCTATCAAATTATGTACATATGGCCTGTGCACAAGCAATGTTTCAGCCAATGGACCTCCGGGTAGCCCGGAGGTCCACTGGCAGAAACATTGCCTGTGTTTGCTATGAGTAACCAGGAGAACCTGACGTGCTTTGGATGCCATTCGATATGGCAATTGTGCGCAATTCCTACGCGCAATTAAGCCTAGATAAACGCACAGTTCGTGACAGGACTTATAGTTTTGACTGTAAAGTATTGGAAGTAATCTGTAGAGAAATAAAATGTATGGAGACTTATTGGCGTGTGTAAAATGTCTCCAAGAAAACCAGACAGTGTTTATTGTAGGCCTCTGCGATTGAATCTTTCCACTGGAATATAGCTGAGCATCAGTCATTTCATCGTTTTACAACACGTATATTTCTGGTAGAAATTATACGTAAATAATATTGAAAATAACGACTCAGTGTTGCTTCCGCCATTAAGTGTAGTCTCTGAACCCATGTCACCAGCCATGCTGATTCCAGTCTTTGTTGAAAAAAATTAAAGTTTCCAAGCAATATCAACAATATAGCCTTGTACCCAGTACCGATGATTATTATGCTAGTAAATTTGTTTATCCAATCAAATGAAGTTACTAAGAGACATAGACTCCGCAATATTAGGTTCAGGGTGGCCGAAAAGCACCCAATATTAATTTAATATTAGGCGCCCGTCAGCCATTTTGTTTTATTATTATATCCACGCGCCTCAGCTTTTAATTTACACGTACGTACATTCTGCAGCGCAGTCGTACAGAAGATCCACCATATAAAATAGCCCGCCGTTTAAACATTGAATTCAATTGAATGAAACTGTTATAATAAAATGCCAAATCAGCCCAAAACATTGGCGGTTATAGAACAAGTCACGAGTGATTTATTAGTATGCGGAAGCAAAATTACTACCCTTGTTGCGTATGTAAACATCGTCTGCTTTGTTTACATTTTTCGAGAAGTGCGCATCATTTAACTATTCGTTGAGTTAACTTCCTCAATGACATTTCAGCACGCCGTGCATAATAAATACATTACAGGGCGTTTAGTTGGCAGATACTATTAGTTACACAGTTTGTTGGTGGCCTAATATGGTATATATGGTGTCAGTTAATCCATATGGAATTAACTGACACCATATAAACCATATTAGGCCACCAACAATTCGCTCGAGTCCAACATGGAATTAACTGACACCACATGTGCCATATTAGGCCACCAACAAACTGTGTAACGAATATATCTTACCGACTGCTGCATCGATGCACAGAACTAATAACAACAGCGATCAAAATTAAATGAGAGAATTCTAACAATGTGTTCATGTGTCTTTGCCTTGGCAATCTCCCGTAAATTTTAACAAGGCAAATTCATACGTACCAAACAGTTTCATTTCGAAGGTAACAGGACACAGATCCACAGAATATGAAGCATTTTAAGTTGCCTAACCTGCACTTCAGACCACATATGAGCTTCCAACACTCAGTGTTTCAACTAGAAGCGTTTAACGGCTGCCGCCATTTTGAATAATCAATGAACAAAGGGGAGATTACCCACAGCTGTCAGCGTATATTGATGTTGACAGGCAGTATTTGGTTTTATATGCAGTCTGCATGTGACGTCTTTGAACCAATGAAATTCCCAGATACTTGTAGGAGGTAAGATATAGTGTTATATACGGATCAGAGAAAACAATATTAGGATAGGCTTCGCCTCACATAATATTGTTTTCTCTTCGCCGTATATGACACTGTACCTGCCAACCAAACGCCCTGCAACTTATATTCTCGCACCTGTTTCTGTTTTTGGACTATAATCCTAACTGGATAATATTCTAAATACATCACCAAGGTATAGCGTCGTCGAAGGCATGACTTGGTGATGTAGTTGTAAAATTTTATTCGTCGGGGCATGGACTATCGCTGTCAGAACAAATCAGATTTACCGGACCCACTTCCCACATTCGGTCATTCTCAATGCATCCCTGATTCGATTCGAATTCGAATAATAGAACCGATTCGATTCGAAGCGAAAATGGGTGATTTCCAGATGCCCAGTTTACTGATTTCCGCACAGTAACCAGATAAAATATTTCAAGAACCCAGGAATTGAATTTCGAGCACCACGTTTAATGTGTTTTGTAAAGGGATCAAAAAAGGATTTTGAAGAAGTCAGAAATATGTTGTGTATTCAATTCTCTTTCTCAGAAACCTTCACCAATACTTTGATCTTCCATTGAGTTTTGACTGACTTGGTGCTGATCCCAGGGTCATAGGTCATTCCATACTTCTGAAATGAGAGTGGCTAACTTTCAGGGAGCGACAGAAAAAAACAATAATCGACTACGTACTCACAGGCCCTGAGCTATGGAGAGATGTCATAGACAAGGACATAGAAATAGAGTTAGATGGTGATCACTGACTGATAATAATAAGGGCTTGTGATAATGGGATATCAACGCTAAGAGCTGTCTTTAACTGGTATAGTGCTGGAAGCCCATATTTTGGCTTTACTAAGAAGTGCAGGTGCTGCCATAAAAGGGCGTATATGCTCGGGATATACTTTGTATTATCTGTGGAGTGAAATTATTCAGTCTGTAAGGATTTGCCTTGTTACAATTTATGGGAGAGTGCCTGTAGGCACTCTCCCATAAAATGTAACAAGGCAAAGACACGTGATCGGGTTTTGCCAAGTAAAAATAATTCAGCACTCTACCAGTTAAGGACAATGGGAAACTGGAAAGAGAAACATACAAGAGCAATTTGAGGCAGGGGTGGCGCCAGGGATTTCTCGACAAGGGGGCTGACCTCTCCGACAGGGGGGCTATAATATTTGACCTCCCAAATGAAGGAAAATGAGTGAAAATTGGTAAACTGTAGAACCAGAATAGAAGCAAATTGAGTATGTTTGTTGATTATTTAACGTAAACATGTTATAATAAGGTCGGGAAATGTTTCATCTATAAAGCCAGTTTGACGAACGACATTAAGGAATTTCGTGAGAATCATTATCCTCTATCAAAGTTCCAGTGCTGCACGGATTCGAGTCCACCCTGCGACACTGGAATATTGACAGAGAATAGCGATTCTCGCGAGTTTCATTGATGTCGTTCGTCAAACTGGTTTTATAGATTAAACAAACAATAATATCCCAACATTCCAGGGAAATCAAATAAATCTTAACGTCATGCACACAGCTTGTGCCAGATGATAACCGATGATTGGGTATGGATGTAATGGAACGCCAGTTGGATAACAACTGTCATAATGCCTTACAAAGAAGAACCATATACCTCGTTCTTGATCGACACAAGACGAGATATCTACATTCGATTGTCGGAAATTTCTCTTGAAGTCAGGTTTACGAGACTCTCCGACGGACTGACTAAAAATCCCCGACGGGAGGGGGGGTGGACCTCTCGACGGAAGGGCTGTAGACCCCCCCCGACCCCCTTGGCGCCACCACTGCTTTGAGGATAATTTAAAATCAAAGCTAGAAAATTTGGCAATCGGGGATTACGTTCAGGAGTTGGCCTATTCAATAGTAAGAAGTCAAAAAGATGATGTAAGGGAAAGCATAGGGGGATTAGAGTAACGACAATGACGAGAGTGCAGACGCGCAATAACGGAGAGAAAGGAAAAAAAAACTGAAGGGGGTAAGCGTATTTTCCACATAATTTATGGGGTTAGCCCGCCACAGAGCTTTTTTTGCAGTTTCTATTGTCTTTTGGTTTATTTACAAAGGCATGTAAAATTTATTTATCTGGTGTATGGAAGAGTGGAGGCTCTCAGAATTCGAGGTACGCTGGGAAGGCTAAGAGGAATACACATGTATGTTCTAGATTTGTATTCAACCGCACAAAATCTGCAGCAGACTTAACAAAAATCATTCCATCTCAATGTTAATTATCCAATTAAGACTTTATCAAGTGTAAGCTTTAAAACGGACCATTACACACTAAAAACTAAAGTGTTAAAAACTACACTTGAAGTGCTGTATTTAACACTTACTAAGTGCTGAGCTAGCACTTTGTTCAAGTGTAGATATCCCAGAACTTGACAGGTGTTGCCAATAATACCACTTGACAAGTGTAATGTCACGACACTTAAAAGGAAACAACGCAGATGACGCGGATCAGGCTCAAACTCTCAAGCATGATCCGCGTCATCTGCGTTGTGTCCTTTTAATTATGTACCCACCAAGCGCAAATCAAATTATGGACGATTCTGGAAGAACCACCAATGTTAGACACATGGGAAGTGCCATCCATTCAAGTTTCAGATGTCTGACGATTGTCATGTCCAAGTGCTTAAAGCATTGCACTTTGAGTGTTAAAATCAAACCCTAAGAGTTAGAATGGGTTTAACACCTTGAAAGTGTCAGTTTTAACACTTTAAACACTTTAGTTTTTAGTGTGCACTATAAAACATTCGTCATTAGAACTGCATTTAATCACGTAATTACCATCATATAGCTCATAACGGAAATACATATCGCGATACGTCTAATAAACGCGTGACGTCAGAAATCAGTGTCAGAAATCGTAACACAGTGTTTCATTACCTATTAACCAAATATGATTAGCAGACGTATAAAAACTGTTTCGCAAATAAACTAAAAATTTCGCCTTGGAAACATAACTTATGATTTTTCATAGTAAAGAGGTCGACGCGCTAGTTCTAATGAGGTGCTATTGGCTACGTTTTCGAGGCGAACATTGAAAAAAATAATATTAAAATTTGGTTGGCATTTTTTGTGAACAGCGCAGGTCGGTATTACCCGTTACGACAGTAAGGGGTTAAGTTGCACAATATCCGATCGCCATAATATCAAATTCCTCGCAACAAAACTGAAAAATAAATTCAGGGGATTAAATGCGCCGCAATTTTACGTGATTTTTTTTTAATCCCGTTCACTAAAGCGACCAGAGCCGATGTTAACCGCGGCTCAGATCGACTTTCGTGAACTCAGTTTAGAAATTGCATATAAAATCGCCACATATTTGAGCTCCTGTATATATTTTCCAGTTTTGTGTAAATCATAGCTCGCAGCTTTTGTTAGAGCCAGCTCTTCTTTGAACTAATCGTGAGCGCGGCGCCTCAGTTGTTAAAGTATCGGGCGTCAATCCAAGAAGGCCGCTCTTCTATTTTGCCCATGGATACATGTGTTGTGTCCTCGTGCAAGGCACTTACCCTTTTGCTGCTACAGGTCCATATTGAGTACGGAACCAACTGTTGACGGCCTGTGCGATAAGTCCGTTCTCAGTACGGAGATACCACATACATGTACAGGGAATGGATACCATAACTCGTTGTTATTCTCAATAGAACGCATGTTATACGAAATGCAAGCGACAGACGATATCAACCATTTGTCTCGTCTATGTAAATTCCGAAATACCCGAGGCAACAACGAACTCAATAGTCCAATCTTGTCCCAACATATATAATTGTTTTTTGTTGTCCTGTGCCACACGGGGACGAAACAAAACAAAAATTATATAACGGCCTGTGGAGCAAAGTTTGGACTACATGGTCAGTCCATTAAATAGGAACTAAATTCAAGTCGACTAGACGTCTTTTCTTTTGAGATTTATGGAGTGTGGCTGGGAGTAGTTTTGGAAACATTGTTGAACTCAGTCAACGTTGTTCCAATTTTCAGTACGTGGATAATGGATTGTAACAAAATCAGCCGTAGAGTGGAGGTATCACCCAAAGTATCACTTTCAAATTCTGGACATATGGACAAAAATCACTAACAATGTTTCAGCCAATGGACCTCCGGGTTTAACCCGGAGGTCCATTGACTGGAACTTTGCTTGTGCTTGTCCTGGTTTGCAACAAATCTGCAATTATTGCTTCGGTGGAATCGCCACTCCAGGGGTGATTTAGTGATAATACACTATCCACGAACTGTATAGTAACAGTTTTAAATTTACAAATACGTGAACGTTATTGGCGCTTTCATTTTTTTCACGTTAACCCCATTCCCTCCAATGGTTCAGCACAGGATATTACCAAATTGCACTGCAGCGAAATGGTTAACCTCAGTCGCCCAAATGGCAGCGCGGTGGTTACTTTGACTAAGGAGTACTGCATGTTGATGGTGCACTTGCCTTCAGCCAATACTTACCCACGGAGTTGGACAGCCCGATATTTGCTCGTACTGCTCTGTGTGGTTCTACCAATGTACTCCGGCTCCCTCCACCCGACACGAAGTGACCCTGACTGTCGAAAATGTCGTCAAAGCTCAATAAAGAATTAAACTCTAACCTTTTACCCAACGTAACGGCCAAGCGCTATTCACAGAAAATCGCCAATTAATTTTCATTATTTTTTCATTTTTTGGTCTCAAAATATAGGTTATGACCTCTCGTTGGAACAAGGTTGTAGAGCGAGCTCGTTCCAGCGACGGGTCATAACCTATGTTTCTGAGGCAAAAAAATGAGTTATTCACTAACTTTTTTGCAAGTGTCGTCTGCATTTCATGTTAGGTAAAGAGTTAAACTACGCAATGATATTTAAGTATATAACTCTGTCGCATGTTTATCACACACCATCCTTGGGGATGGGGGTGGAAGGGGGAGTCAAATAAGTTTTGTCAAGACGTTCAAGAGTCCACTGACAGGTTCTGAATTTTGCACTGATGTGAGCTACTACTTCTAGAGCAAATGTCGTCAATCAAAACATAATTTTATATGTCAAACGCTGATGCTAGGTCTGCATGGTATATCGATAAACCGATATATACCGGTATTCAAACCAATATCGATTGAATACCGGTGCAATTACAAAAATATCCGTTTATCGTCATTATTTTATTTACCCACAATTTAATTTTCAAGTTGTCTTGAGTTTTTTAACTGTAGCCCCGAATGAATAATATCATCCCTTTATCCAAGGAATCGTCTGCTTGTGCCCCCGTAACATACAAATTCAGCAGTCGAAAAAATAATTTTCAAAAATTTCAACAAAACTATATCATGTGACCCCCTCATTGGAACGAGCTCATTGAGCTCGTTCCAATGAGGGGGTCACATGATATAGTTTTGTTGAAATCTTTGCGGAAAATCTGATATACAAATTTTGAGAATAATAAATTTTGATTGTGTTCATACATCTGAACAGTTTTCGATATACTGGTATACCGCGGTATTTTTTTGAATACCGATACCGGTATTCAGTTTTGAATATCGTGCAGCCCTAGCTGATACTCAAACAAAATTTGTAAAGTTCACACAAAAAGCTAATTGGTATTGTCTTTGAGGTGTCTTTGTAACAACTCACATGTGATAAAACACCCACAATATTTAACATTATTATAAATACGTACATTTAACGTAGGCAATTTTGCCAGGACCAGATATCACTTTATCTGACATCTCACAGAAATTGGTAATCCTGTTGTATGCAAACGATATACAGGTTTGGTCCTTGTTACACAAAGTTGCACATCGTATTTTCGAAGATGCCCTGCCGATGATGCCTGTTACCTCCCCAAGTTTTAGCTCGTCTTTGTGAAAAACCTCTGCCAACAAATTTCCTTCGACCGCGCGTCCTATTAAGAAAGCACACAAAATGTTCCTTACGATATTGGTACCTCCTCTTTTTTCAACAATTATTTTCATATTTCTTCAAAAAACTTTCAACCTTTGTTCAAGCCAGGATGAATGTATCGTTGGTAGTAGTGGTATGGCAGTTTTACACCAGTTAATATGAGTGACACGTTAGCCTGAACTCCTCTCCTTCTGTACGCCGAGGCAGTCAATAACACTTAAAACATCTCCATAAAACCGATCGACCGCTTGAGGTTCACCACAGAATCTTCAGTTTTTAAGGGCTCTTACCTTTACGTATGTCATTACGATTACTGCTTACACTCTAAAATCACTTGAGTTAAAAATCAAGCCAAATCAACTGGATAGAGTGAATATGAACCCAAATGGGTTCATATTCACTCAACCCAGTTGATCTGGGTTAATCTTTAACCCAATATATTTTAGAGTGTGCAATATTTACTAGAAAGATATTTAATCACCCCCCCCCCCTTTCCTATCGCCCCCTCCCTCAACGGCGTCTCATTTAAAAATAGACAGGTAATAGCTATTATCTTTTCCGTACGACTATTTTTTTTTAATTCATACTGTTTTTCAATAGGGTATATACATCTAGAACACGACGCGTTTCGACGTTCGGTCGGTTTTCACTGGTTTTAGTCAATTCGAAACCGCCCTGCTCTGGTCGACTTTAGTGAACTCGGCTTGGAAATTGCATATAAAATCTTCACATATTTAAGCTCCTGTATATATTTTTCAGTTTTGTCTAAAAACATAGCTCTCAGCTTTTATCAGAGCCAGTTCTTCTTTGAACTAAGCACGAGAGCTGCGCCTCAGTTGTTAAAGTATCGGACGTCAAATCAAGAAGGTCGCGGTTCTGTTTTGCCCATGGATAAATGAGATGTGTCCCCGTGCAAGGCATTTAATCTTAGTCGCCCAATTTGCAGCACGGTGGTTAGTTTGGCTAAGGCGTACTGCACGTCGATGGTGCACTTGCCTTCTGCCGATGCTTGCAAACGGAGTTGGACAACCCGATAGTTGCTCGTACTGCTCTGTGGCTCTACCAGTGTACTCCGGTTTCACCCACCCGACACGAAGTGACCCTGACTGTCGAAAAGCCATTAAAGCGCAATAAAGAAATTAAATTTTAACCCTTTACCCAACGTAACGACCAAAAGCGGCCAGCGCTATTCACAAAAATCGCCAATAAATTTTTAATTTTTTTTTTCATTTTTTGTCTCAAAAACATTGGTTAAGACCCCTCGCTGGAACGAGCTATGGTCTATTTCGTACGACCATTTTTTCAATTCGAAACACAGAAACTTCATACTGCTGTTCAATAGGGTATGTACATCTAGAACACGGCGCGTTTCGACGTTCGGTCGGTTTTCACTGGTTTTAGTCAATTCGAAACCGCCCTGCTCTGGTCGACTTTAGAGAACTCGGCTTGGAAATTGGGTATAAAATCTTCACATATTTAAGCTCCTGTATATATTTTTCTGCTTTGTCTAAAAACATAGCTCTCAGCTTTTGTCAGAGCCAGCTCTTCTTTGAACTAAGCACGAGAGCTGCGACTCAGTTGTTAAAGTATCGGACGTCAAATCAAGAAGGTCGCGATTCTGTTTTGCCCATGGATAAATGTGTTGTGTCCTCGTGTAAGGCATTTAATCTTAGTCGCCCAATTGGCAGCACGGTGGTTAGTTTGGCTAAGGCGTACTGCACGTCGATGGTGCACTTGCCTTCTGCCGATGCTTGCAAACGGAGTTGGACAACCCGATAGTTGCTCGTACTGCTCTGTGGCTCTACCAGTGTACTCCGGTTTCACCCACCCGACACGAAGTGACCCTGACTGTCAAAAAAGCCATTAAAGCGCAATAAAGAAATTAAATTTTAACCCTTTACCCAACGTAACGACCAAAAGCGGCCAGCGCTATTCACAAAAATCGCCAATAAATTTTTAAAATTTTTTTTCATTTTTTGTCTCAAAAACATTGGTTAAGACCCCTCGCTGGAACGAGCTATGGTCTATTTCGTACGACCATTTTTTCAATTCGAAACACAGAAACTTCATACTGCTGTTCAATAGGGTATGTACATCTAGAACACGGCGCGTTTCGACGTTCGGCCGGTTTTCACTGGTTTTAGTCAATTCGAAACCACCCTGCTCTGGTCGACTTTAGTGAACTCGGCTTGGAAATTGCATATAAAATCTTCACATATTTAAGCTCCTGTATATATTTTTCAGTGTTGTTTAAAAACATAGCTCTCAGCTTTTGTCAGAGCCAGTTCTTCTTTGAACTAAGCACGAGAGCTGCACCTCCGTTGTTAAAGTATCGGGCGTCAAATCAAGAAGGTCGCGGTTCTGTTTTGCCCATGGATAAATGTGATGTGTCCCCGTGCAAGGCATTTAATCTTAGTCGCCCAATTTTGCAGCACGGTGGTTAGTTTGGCTAAGGCGTACTGCACGTCGATGGTGCACTTGCCTTCTGCCGATGCTTGCAAACGGAGTTGGACAACCCGATAGTTGCTCGTACTGCTCTGTGGCTCTACCAGTGTACTCCGGTTTCACCCACCCGACACGAAGTGACCCTGACTGTCGAAAAAGCCGTTAAAGCGCAATAAAGAAATTAAATTTTAACCCTTTACCCAACGTAACGACCAAAAGCGGCCAGCGCTATTCACAAAAATCGCCAATAAATTTTTAAAATTTTTTTTCATTTTTTGTCTCAAAAACATTGGTTAAGACCCCTCGCTGGAACGAGCTATGGTCTATTTCGTACGACCATTTTTTCAATTCGAAACACAGAAACTTCATACTGCTGTTCAATAGGGTATGTACATCTAGAACACGGCGCGTTTCGACGTTCGGTCGGTTTTCACTGGTTTTAGTCAATTCGAAACCATCCTGCTCTGGTCGACTTTAGTGAACTCGGCTTGGAAATTGCATATAAAATCTTCACATATTTAAGCTCCTGTATATATGTTTCAGTGTTGTATAAAAACATAGCTCTCAGCTTTTGTCAGAGCCAGTTCTTCTTTGAACTAAGCACGAGAGCTGCGCCTCAGTTGTTAAATTATCGGACGTCAAACCAAGAAGGTCGCGGCTCTGTTTTGCCCATGGATAAATGTGTTGTGTCCTCGTGTAAGGCATTTAATCTTAGTCGCCCAATTGGCAGCACGGTGGTTAGTTTGGCTAAGGCGTACTGCACGCCGTTGGTGCACTTACCTTCTGCAAATGCTTGCATACGGAGTTGGACAACCCGATAGTTGCTCGTACTGCTCTGTGGTTCTACCAGTGCACTCCGGTTTCACCCACCTGACACGAAGTGACCCTGACTGTCGAAAAAGCCGTTAAAGCGCAACAAACAAATTAAACTTTAACCCTTTACCCAACGTAACGACCAAAAGCGGCCAGCGCTATTCACAAAAAACTAATTTTCATTATTTTTTTCATTTTTTGTCTCAAACACATTGGTTATGACCCCTCGCTGGAACGAGCTATGGTCTATTCCATACGACTATTTTTTTTTCAATTCGAAACACATTCATACTGTTGTTCAATAGGTATATGCATCTGGAACACGGCGAGTTTCGACGTTCGGTGGTTATCACTGGTTTTAGTCAATTCGAAACCGCCCCAGTTATTAGACAAAATAGAATCACGTCGATTTTGAAGTTTCGGGTGCGACCACTTCCATGCTTTAATTGGACAGGGTTTCCACATCCCTACAGAGTCCAAGGTAACACCGCAGAGTAACACCATCAGTGAGGGAAGAGGGTGCATTTTCATGCGCGCTCAACCTGTCACTCTCATGCACGCTTATCCTAACAACAATAAAATAGACACTTCGTGGTGTTATTTTAGCTGTTGAGGAGACGTGAAACCCAAGCCATCCCATTAATGAGGCTGAGGATGTCACTCTTCGAGCTCCACAAGCCTCAACCCGAAAGCCCTTCAATTCCTAAACAGTTTAAAAAAGTACTGGTAGCATCCCCATGCTTTTGGTCCGATTGGACATAGGTTATGACCCCTCTTTGAAACGAGCTCGTTGAGCTCGTCCCAACGAGAGGTTATAACCTATGTTTTTGAGACAAAAAAATAGTTATTCAAGAATTTTGTTAGCAAGTATCGTCTGCTTTTCATATTAACACCATTTCATCAATGTATTGTATAATGGAAAATAATGACAACTGGAATTACAATTCTATTTCTTCAAAATCATATTCTCCAATGCAAATTTAGGTCTTGTAAGGCAATGTTTGTCAGACCACCAGTGTCCAATTTGGGATTCTTTTCCACTGTCCCCAGTTATTTTATTATTGCGATACTGAGTTCTTTTGTTTCATATGATCGTTTTATATGATTCTCGCGCGAAACTTCAACCCTGTCCTCTGATCGTTTCGTAGTCTGCATTTTGAAAGAATATCGTCGCCTGAGTGCTAGAATGTTCTATGTCCCCTATGGGACATAGAACATTCTAGCACTCAGGCGACGATATGGCCCTATGTCCCCTGTAGGACATAGAACATTCTAGCCCTCAGGCGACGATATGGCCCTATGTCCCATATGGGACATAGAACATTCTAGCACTCAGGCGACGATATGGCCCTATGTCTCCTGTGGGACATAGAACATTCTAACACTCAGGCGACGATATTACCCTGTGTCCACTATGGAACAAAGAACATTCTAGCACTCAGGCGACGATGTGGCCCTATGTCCCCTATGGGGCATAGAACATTCTAGCACTCGGGTACGATATGGCCCTATGTCCCCTGTGGGACATAGGACATTCTTGCACTCAGGCGACGATATGGCCCTATGTCCCCTATGAGACAGAGAACATTCTAGCACTCGGGCGACGATATGGCCCTATGTCCCCTGTGGGACATAGAACATTCTAGCACTCAGGCGACGATATGGCCCTATGTCCCCTGTGGGACATAGAACATTCTAGCACTCAGGCGACGATATGGCCCTATGTCCCCTGTGGGACATAGAACATTCGAGCACTCGGGCGACGATGTGGTCCTATGTCCCCTGTGGGACATAGAACATTCTAGCACTCGGGCGACGATGTGGCCCTATGTCCCCTGTGGGACATAGAACATTCTAGCACTCGGGCGACGATGTGGCCCTATGTCCCCTGTGGGACATAGAACATTCTAGCACTCGGGCGATGATATGGCCCTATGTCATCTGTGGGGCATAGAACATTCTAGCACTCAGGCGACGATATGGCCCTATGTCCTCTGTGGGACATAGAACATTCTAGCACTCAGACGACGATATGGCCCTATGTCCCCTATGGGCCTATGTCCCCTGTGGGACATAGAACATTCTAGCACTCAGGCGACGATATGGCCCTATGTCCCCTATGGGACATATAACATTCTAGCACTCAGGCGATGATATGGCCCTATGTCCCCTGTGGGACATAGAACATTCTAGCACTCGGGCGATGATATGGCCCTATGTCATCTGTGGGGCATAGAACATTCTAGCACTCAGGCGACGATATGGCCCTATGTCCTCTGTGGGACATAGAACATTCTAGCACTCAGACGACGATATGGCCCTATGTCCCCTATGGGCCTATGTCCCCTGTGGGACATAGAACATTCTAGCACTCAGGCGACGATATGGCCCTATGTCCCCTATGGGACATATAACATTCTAGCACTCAGGCGACGATATGGCCCTATGTCCTCTGTGGGACATAGAACATTCTAGCACTCAGACGACGATATGGCCCTATGTCCCCTATGGGCCTATGTCCCCTGTGGGACATAGAACATTCTAGCACTCAGGCGACGATATGGCCCTATGTCCCCTATGGGACATATAACATTCTAGCACTCAGGCGATGATATGGCCCTATGTCCTCTGTGGGACATAGAACATTCTAGCACTCAGGCGATGATATGGCCCTATGTCCTCTGTGGGACATAGAACATTCTAGCACTCAGGCGACGATATGGCCCTATGTCCCCTATGGGACATAGAACATTCTAGCACTCAGGCGACGATATGGCCCTATGTCCCCTGTGGGCATATGTCCCCTGTGGAACATGGAACAATCTAGCACTCAGGCGACGATATGGCCCTATGTCCCCTGTGAGACATAGAACATTCTAGCACTCAGGCCACGGTATGGCTTCTGAGTTTGGATCCGTTTCACTAAATTATGAAATTAAATGGGATAAAATATAATCATCAACAACAGACTATGTTGGAGTAGACGCTATGCTGAACTACGCACTCTTCTTAGGTGCGTAATTCAGACCATTGGAGGAAGCGATATTTTTTTCTCGATGCATTTAGATCTAATTTGTGAATTTAGGATCAAGCAATAAATACAAATTTCTACTAATCTTCAGTCCATACGAATATAATTAAACATGTTTTCAGGCAAAATGATTAGCTAAAGTATTTCTTTTTTTAACACAATGAACCGAAACAAATGCATTTAGGCCCGCCCTAAACCACGCCCCCAATATCTGTCTAAAAAAATACGTTGCACAGAGTCAATGGAAAAAAATCCCGTACGCTCATGTATTTTTTCAACCTGAAAAGTAATTAATATTTATCTCATCATATTAAAAAGACTTTCAAAATAAAATTTAATAAATAATGAAATCCTCACCATGCTATTTATTCCATGTTCAACTTGCTTATACGCAAGAGGCGATCATCTGCCTTCATAGTTTTACCCAAATGAAACGTAAACAATGGCATGTCATAACAATCCACAAACGAAACTCACGCGAGTTTCGTTTGTGGATTGTTATGACCTACTATTGTTTACCTGAATGTTAATGGTCTGAATGAACTCTTTGTGAGACAAATTCAACCAACTCCATGTCATCTGGGTTTATATCGAACTTCACATCTGCATTTTTTTCAGTTGTTTATGAAACAAAATCAGAATTAAATTTACGCAGTGTTGCTTTGAATGACCGCACCCTTCCGTCAAGTGGAAAAGGAGATTGAAGTTTTGTGTGGACGGGCCATGTGACGTTCCTTTTAACGTACGTATTTCTTTGGTGAATAAAATGTTTAATGTGACAAGAACGGTCTCGGTAAAGTGTATCGTTATTTCAAAGAAAATTTTGGAAAACTATGCGTTTTTTATTCAGTTATCACTAGGAGGCATGATGCGACCTGGATTTTCATTTAACTCCGCAAAGTAGAGTGTTTAAATATATTTCCCCTCAAGATTGATTCTAAGGAATCATCGTTTGTTTCTGTCTATTTCTTGAGTTGTGAACCTGAGAAACAAAGATCAAACATAGTGTAAAATGGGCTCATTTACAGAGAGAGAGAGAGAGAGAGCGAGAGAGAGAGAGAGAGAGAGAGAGAGAGAGAGAGAGAGAGAGAGAGAGAGAGGTGGAGGGAGGGAGGGAGACAGACAGACAGACAGACAGACAGACAGAAAAGAACGATCATTCCTTATGAAAAGTGCTTCGCTTCTAAACCAATCTATGAAGGTAGCTATGTAATGTTCTCGTTCATTAATTTCACTATAAATTGAAATAGAAGACTCGTTGGAGACTTTCTCATGCCCTTCTTCACAATCATTATCCAATCAATTAATGTGTGGATGGAAGTTTCAATATGCATTTTGTGGTACACTTCTTGGCGACATTTAAAAGGCTGCATTGCTATAAATACACGATCGAAGAATGCTGTTTATTCGGTACTTCAAAATAGTTTACGTGCTTGTATCGTGTTCTTGTAGATTTATAGAGTTTTGCTTTGCCTACTTAACCGAAGCACTCTGAAATTCAAAGCGGCAGTTAATAGTTGATGTTTCCTTGTATATGAATCTCCCACATTGGAGCTCTGTTCAATTATCGGTCACTTGAATGAAGAGTAACACAATTTTTAAGGCCGCTCTCTTTTACCAGGCTTCCTAAACCGTAATCAATAATAATTTGCGAATTTAACCCTTTGGGCTATGCTGGTATATTCCATGCCACTACAAAGTCGTCAGCTGGTAGTGTTTATAGTCGTTACTTGGCGGAAGACCAATCACTATTTTCAACGTGCAGCCCAGGGGTTGCACGTTGCAAATATTGATTACTCTGCCACATAAATTCGTTAACCCTTTACCTAACGTAACGGCCAAAACCGGCCAGCGCTATTCTCAAAAATCGCCAATTAATTTTCATTATTTTTTTCATTTTTTGTCTCAAAAACATAGGTTATGACCCCTCGTTGGAACGAGCTCGTCGAGCTCGTTCCAACGAGGGGTCATAACCTATGTTTTTGAGACAAAAAATGAAAACAAAATTAGTTATTCAAGAATTAGTTTTGCAAGTGTCGTCTGCTTTTCAGGTTAGGTAAAGGGTTAAGCAACAATGTACTTTATGAATTCAGGCCGTGTGGCGATTTTGAGTAGAAACAGCGATCATTGGAGCTCAAAGAGTTTAGTATGTTTAGGTACATGTGATAACAAGTTCGAATTCACCAATGGTTCGATATCCAAACTTATTTAAATCGTTCACCCTGGTGCACTAGATCACTACGTCTCCGACCTTACTGTTTATGTCAAAATCGGCGAATCTATTCTGCATCTACAGAGGGATTCAGTGGAAACTTAATCCTATAGGTCAGTAGAGATTTGGATTAAATCATAACTCATTATCGATTTACTCGTCATTGTTTTGTCTGCTCGTGGGGCGCCAAATTCTTCCCAAGCAAACATTTATTTATACATGTTGAAAAAAACATGTATAAATAAATGCTTGCGTGGGTAGAATTTGGCGCCTCTAGATCGCGAACGGCCTTCCAAATTCCAATGCCACTGCTGCCGACTTGTCCACAGTTACCACCATCTGCAGTTTCACAAGCGTTCATTACATACATTGTCCGATCCTTTATAAGGTAGCATGTTTAAGAACGCATTGTGGAAACCTATAAACATTCATTTTGACAGTCCATTATGTCCCGATACCAACCGCAATACCCTGCAGTGATTCGTCAATGCCTCGTTGATTTTATTTTATGTCGCCGGGCACGCGCATATGTCTACTGTCAGCGATTCTTATGTCCACTGTCAAGGAAAGCGTCTCGTTGCCATGAGCAACGGTTCATCGCAATGTCTTTTTTCACTTGAATTCAACTGAGACAAATACATTTAACTGAAGTAAAATACACACAAAAGTACCGTCATTACGTACAAAAAGATTAGTTATGTAAACATGGGTAATTATTTATGAAACCGATTAGATTATAAGGTCTCTTTTCATTAATTGACTGTAACATAAACTGAAATCGCTTCATTCGAATCATTTTAAAATTTGTTGTTGTATAGCGAATATTAGAAAACAGAGATTTCGGTAAGGTGTTGACTTTTATCATTTTTTCGACGCCTCGGTTGGATATAAATTTCATGCAGGGAACGTGAGAACATGTCCGCTGTCAACAAACAGAATAACTTATAATGTCTAAATTTCCGCTGGTAATCACATAAAAAACTAGACACAAAAACTGTTTTGTTTTTGTTTTGTGCTATAACTAAAACGCTGCACCAAAACGTCGCCCTGACAGTGCAATGGCGCAAGTGATGTCATTTGATTAGTTACTCCATGGACACCGATTTACCATTTAAACCTGAGACCATTTATTGCTTCATACTCAAACTTAGGAAATTCTCTTTTTTTCGCGTGTTTAGCACCCATAAGTTTTACATGTCCTGTAGATATGACATCACTAGCGTCATTGCACTTTCAGCGCGGCATTTTGGTGCAGTGTTTTTAGTTATAGCACAAAACGGAAAAAAAGAAGTTTTGTGGTCAATTTTTTTGTGTTTACCTGCGGAAAAATAGACATAATGGAATATCAAAATGGTTATAGGTTTTCAAAATTCTTAAATATGCTACCTTATAAGGATCGGACAACGAACGCTGGTGAAATTGTAGACACGATTTCCAAAACTCATATGTGTCTCTGTAACGTATGGGCGGTGCACACATTGTAGACTTGTACGCAAGCACATATCAGTACTTCCATCCCCTGCCCATACGTGTTGTTCTCACGATCCATCAAACACCAGACACACGTTCTGTAGCACCCCATTTCAGCACCCATAATTAACAAGCGACTCGCCTTTGGCGCCTCTTCTTCGTCGTATGAGCCGGTATACCGGTGCACACTGTGGGTGAAACGTGTACAGCACATAGACACATGCACTAACAAAAAGGTGGTGCCATATCTAGTCGCTTGTTAATTACTTGTGTTGAAAGTGAGGTTCCACGGAATGTGGAGCTGTTGTTCGAACGGAAAGTGTCTATGTGTTAATGCATAAGGTGTCCACTGCACATGGGCATAATACTAATAATTAATTATGCTTTATGTGCTGACATTTTCTTGAGTGTTGTTGCACAATGTACGCACAACACGCGCAACACATATTGGTTTAGGAATTGAATGCAATTTTTATAATCTTTATTGGAGTATGATCGTGTGGGAATGGGTACAAATTATGTATGAATCCCGAAGGGATTCATACAATTTGTACCCATTCCCACACTTTCATACTCCAATACAGATTATAAAAATTGCATTCAATTCTTATAATTACATTCGTAACTGTTTAAACTACTTTTTACCAAAACAACAAAGCAGAAAGACGAAATAAACCATGTACGAACGAACGAGGCGAAAAACACCCCCATACAAAATACAAAGCGCACAACTCTGATTATTAATTATCACAACTTTAGAAATGGAAACGAGTATTTTAGTAACGGGCTTTATTCCACAGTTGGGAAATGTCACCAAAGAAACAGCAGCGGAGTTGATCACTGCGAGAGGCGCTAAAAGTTAAAAACCCGCCCAAACACCGCCCGAATTACATTCTGTCAACTGCGCTCTACCGTAAATGCGGGTCAAGGTTCGACCAAATGTATTCATTGGAAAATGAATTACATTTAGTCATGACGTTTTAACCCAGCTGACCAATGGGAATTGAATATTTGGACCCAAAACTTATAACTACATTAACAATGTAATTATTTGCGAATGAACCAGCGACATGTCGATGTACTATTGGAGGTAATTTATAGGAGGATGCATCTTTGAAGATAGTTATGGGATTATAGCTATCTGAGGATTGTTATGGATCCTAGCACACGTTCGGCTCCTTTTTCTACAGTGCCCCAAGACCACTAATGTTGCACTGTCGGTAACAGCCACCACCCATCCTATTATCAACTTCTACTTTATTCACCCAATCCTATAGTCTTCTACAACAGTTTGTATACAGTTTGCTGTATGTATTCCTGAAAATGTTACATAAAGTCTTGTCCCATTATCCAGATAAATTGGGTCTTTTGATTGGTCAGAATTCCCCGAACAAAAAGCCATGGCAATGGGTGTACCCAACATCCAAGGTATATGAGAGCGTGCAACATTCAGGGTATAAGCGCACGCGAAACATCGGGGGTATATGGTTTAAACGAAAACTTTCCGCTTTTGCTCGCCTCGAAATAAAAATCGAACCAGAAAATAGTCTCAAAAATATCATCAGATTTCCGACAATTCAGTCATTAAAATAAAATAAGAGCAAATAATTCGTCCCCTGAGTGCCATAGAACACATTGGAACTCAGGGGAAGGTATGTCAACAAAATACTGTTTACTCGTTTCCTTAACGACCCAAGGGATGTAACTATACCTGTTGTCTTCTGCGATTATAAAAAAACAAAATAATCAACACGAACTTGGTCCGTGATTGTGGAGCTGAGAAATGCGTCCACAAATTTATTTCCACTATGTTTGTATTGTGTTTCAAACGGGGCAAAAACGTGATGGCGGAACAAGATTGTTGTGGCTCGAGAGCAGATCCAGAAACACGACTTGTAATCATCCCACCGATTGCTATGTAATTGGATTGCTGAAACGTCAGCGAAAAACGTCGCCACTGAAATTCCCCCATCCCATAATATGGCTTCGAGTCAATCAACGCTGCAACTCCTCCCAATGCATGACGTTTGATGACCTGAGAGCCCTGACGCCACGGGTTTCACTTTACCAAACAGTATGTTGTCTGCCTTGGGCGAAAACTGATAACATTGTATCATCCTTCCATTCTCGGCACTAGTTTTTCTCGATACTATGTCGTAAATATTCAATCTGCATGCCAGAAACATTCAATGGCTATATCGTGGCAATGAAAAGTATGTATAATATTAACAGAGGTCTTCATCTTCCATAAAATAAAACGAGTCGATGAAATCTCGAAGGAACACGAGCAATGAAAACGAGTAGTAAAACGGTGGTGAGAAATTGACACCAGTTGTTTAGAGGACAATACGAAAATCATCAACCCGTTGAATATATATGAATGGACGAGTACTTGAAATAATATAATAATTTAAAATGTATTTAAAATTTTAGTGAGAAATTTATGATAGATTGTGTGCAAAATAAGAGACACTGCAGCTTTGAATTACCGCCTAATAAGATTAAAATCTATGCAGTGCAAAAATTGTGTTTGTTTCACTGTCAACATATTCTCGTAGCATATTATCTTCCAGGAATGTGTAAGTCTCGTATCGCCGATACGCCCAGGGACGAGGCGAGATGTGTCTCACCCCCCCCCCCCCCCCAAATCCTGACCAAAATTTCCTATAGTTGGAAATTCGGAGGGCAGGTCAAGAGTAGTTGGAAATTCCATCGATCTGGATTTTAGAGCTTCTTTGGTAATGCTGATGTCTTCTTTACTTCCCAAAATCCCAACTCGGTTTCAAATCGGCAAAAATTCCAAGTGTTACTATTTACAACTACAGTGTACGCAATATTGAGCTTCATAAGTATGCGGGGTGTCATTCGGTACGAGATTTGTATAGTATGTTTACTAATAGTAATAAAAAAATCCTCGAAATGCACTCCAAGAAAATCACAAAATCGTTATCCTGAGTTAATCCCATCATTCACAGTTACAAAATGATGAAACATCGAAAACTGACCACTCCGCATAAGATCTGATTTAATGTTAGGTCAGTGTGAATTGCTCAAAGTTCTAAGCTTGAGCATTTGTTTCGCAATTATTCAGTTCACAGAATAATACCAAATGATAATGACCTGATAATTCTATCATAAATGTGTTGGCATATCAGTTACTAGAATCAATTTTATGCCCCCTTTCATGGCTTCATTTTCAAAATGTTTCTCGGTAGTGAATTTCCAACTAGGGGGAAGGACCGGAAGGGGTTGCCCTTCCGGTCCCCCCTCTAGTTGGAAATTCACTACCGTACACCCCTCCAATTGGAAACCTGTAGCCATGTCACTGGATACGACATCGTGTCTGAACTACAGAGTATTTTCTACAGACATACAAAGGTTACTAGACGGATATCGATTAATGATATTTCATATGAAGCGATGGAGCTTCGTCGCCCTATCCCACTCCGCCTGCCATATATTGATTTGGTGTATTTATCGATATGTGGTTTCTATTTACTGAAATGAAATGGATTTTAAAACGGTTGTAGGCCTATTTAGAGTCTATTTTGCTGCACATTCTGCTCTTATATTACCGGAGATACCACGATAATCAGGTAAACAGAAAATATGGTATCATATTGGTCCTAGCGGAGAATATCTAATTTCCCACGAAGTTCCAATTCGAGAAGATTCTTCAAATAGGGGTTCAATAAAGCTAGCGAAGAGGAAAGAGAGTTGGAAAATATTACGATGGACTTCTTTTTCTGTACATTTTAGTGTGTTCAAGCTGGGTGCAAAGCTTTAATGCCAGCTGTTAAAATGGAACTTTTATTTGAGATTCCGATAGAGGTGATCACATCACGAGTGAGAACGGTCGATGATACATTGTCACCATCTTTAGATCCGTCTGTATCGATCCTTCTATACTTAGAATATATTTCGGCATTTGTTTGTTTGAACTTCTGAGGTCACAAAATAACATGTGCCCCGTATCCGCCAACTAAGCACATTCTGGCGTATTTGTGTTACCAGTCGCCAAATTCACTTATACAATAAACGAGTTACCGCCCTTTAAGCACCCGAAACAGATGTTTTATTAAACAAAAACACCCGTGTACAAAATCGGTCATTTGCAACATGAAATCTTTCGGAAATTCGTCAGTACAAGGGACATGGTGTAGTGTACAAAAGGGGAAACTCACACTCTGAAAACACAACAAATTCGAAAGATTACCAATAGTTCGAATGTGCTGTGTTTTCACAGTGTACAAACGTCTGCTTTGGGTGTTGCAAGATCTCTAAATCAGTTTTCGTTTGAATTATACATCATCGGTCGGTTTGTAGATAACTTAAGACTGCCTGAAGTGGTGAGATAATTTGGCGTCACCCTCTCAGCGACGCGTCTTCAGTACGTTGAGAGTGTATTATCACTAAATCACCCGCAGAGTGGAGATTCCACCCGAGCAATAATTGCAAATTTGTTGCAAAA
Source organism: Pictodentalium vernedei (assembly GCA_031216915.1). Taxonomy (NCBI): domain Eukaryota; kingdom Metazoa; phylum Mollusca; class Scaphopoda; order Dentaliida; family Dentaliidae; genus Pictodentalium; species Pictodentalium vernedei. The sequence continues at coordinate 462,015,487 of CM062292.1, read as the reverse complement.
CATAACCAGCACAGCAAAGTTTCAGCCAATGGACCTCCGGGTTAAACCCGGAGGTCCATTGGCTGAAACATTGCTTGTGTTTTTTGTCGATATATACAAAATTTGAAAGTTATAGCTTGGGTGATAACTCCACTCTGTGGGTGATTTAGTTGCAATCCACTCTCCACGTACTGTATATTGAGATTGAGATCCAGAATGGCATCTACTCACCTCATGTAGGTATGTTCACGTGCGAGGTGATAGTATGTGACCCAGTCTTGTGTGACTAATTCTGCACGCTGACTGTTAAAAAAAAAACTTGCAGGTAAAATATGTTTGGTATGGTACCATTCATCAGCGTCCACATGATGGTATCGTTCCTTCGGAGTAAGCGGCATGCACAGTATGCGTCCCCAAGGTAGTACGTTTTCTCAGCTCAAACTCTCAAGTATAGACTAAGGGAATGCATAACCAAGACTGACGTCTAAATATCAACATTGCAGGAAGTCAATCATAGGACTTGGAGACAATAATTTCTCTGGTAGTGATAGATGACCGAATGAGTAGAAACTAATCGCAGGACTAATGTGGTAGCTGTAGTAGCTGTACGCTGAGAGAAATCTACACCAACACAAATATGTTTCCAAGCAGAACCAAAACCCATCGAAGAACCAAAACAAATGAATCCCCATGTGATCTAGAACCAGGCGTGTTAATATACAGTTGCCTATCTTGTGTATATAAAGAGTTTCTGTTATCCGCGTTGTCACAAGTGCCATATCGATTAACCCATTTACACGTGTCGTTCTGTGTATATTACACGCCTTCACGTCTATAAAAAACAGTTATTAGAAGGACACTCAGCAATTTATTTAATTAACAACTATCAACAAAGAGAACGCATTTTATCACCAGCCAAATTTGCGAGGGGAACCCGTCTTACTGTTTTGTTTCAAAGTGCCAGTAGGCATATAGAATACAATGGAACTCAGGGGACAATTTTCAGCTCTCGCTAGGGATTCAAATTGTAATTGCGTTGCACGATTTGTAGACAATTTCACTTCGATTTAAAAAATAGTCTGTCAACGATTTCCTTTCCGCACATCTGTACGGAACAGCTTTTCATTTCCCGCATGATTCAGTGTTGCTGTATTTCAAAGAACAGGCTTGTAATCAAATGTTGAGACGTTTTACGCTGTAATTCCAGCAAGCCGGTTGTGTAGAGATCATTGGTGTTTCACAATCTAAGAAATATCTGGGCGAGAGAACATACTAGTAAATAGATCACGAATTTTCCGACAGTAGCTGTATAAAAGCTGGCAACTGTCTGGAAAAAGGTATGAGGACTATTCCAACCTGCACTTACCACACGTGTCCCCGCCACTGGGAGCTCGCTGTACGCAAGTAAACAGCACAAATCAAATTATTGGAAGTGATTCTGCGGTAAATTGGGAACATACCAGCAATTCTGGTAAAATCAGTTGTCGATTAACTGTTTTAACTCTTCTCTTTCGGGGGCATATTCTTTTCTGTAATTGAATTCAATCCAAATTCATTGGAAGGTACAGTTAAAACTAGAAGTCCTGTCATGAAATGCGCACAAATAGCTCGTCGATCTGCACGTTAATCTATGCGTTATGACCATAGTAAGGCTATCAAATTCTGTACATATGGCCTGTGCACAAGCAACGTTTCAGCCATTGGATTTCCGGGTAAACCGGGGGTCCATTGTCAGAAACATTGCTTGTGTTTGCTGTGCTATACTAGGTGAACTTGCTATGCTTTGGATGCCATTCGGTATGGCAATTGCGCGCAATTCCTTCGCGCAATTAAACCTAGATAAGGGCACAGTTCGTGACAGGACTTCTAGTTTTAACAATAGTCTGTTTTGTTGAATAGGCTGAAAGGCAATTTTCTTTTTCAAGAGTCGAAACGTTCGGATAAATTAGCTCGCTAAAGTTAGTTTTCTCTCTCCTATCGGATCTTCCATTTTATTGCATTCTAGCCTGTGAATTATCGCAAATTCTTTAAAAGATATTTCTCGATATCCATTGACTCGATGAATATCGAGAAATATCCAGCAGTAGCTTCCTAAATGACGTCACGCTTCGGCGCATGTCGTCGCCTTGAACGTTGCCTTGATGGTACGATCAGCAGATCTTTGTTATTGTCTTGAAACTGTTTGCAGAGGAATTGGGCTGAATATTGCGCAGTGAAATGTCACGTAGCATATAATAAAAAATAAAATCTACCCAATTTTAGTGAATATCGGGGATCATCTCATTCGTGTGGACCTGAAAGTAAGCAAGCGCTCGTGAAAAATAAAACTTTCAGGTCCACACTCATGAGATAATTCCAGATATTCTCTAAACAGCGTAGATATCCTCTATGAATTCAGACCAATGAGTGTGTTCAAGTGTTTTAAACAATGAACGTTTTCAATCAGAGGATATGCTTTTCTCGAGGGCGTGGAAAACTAAATGTTTGAATTGTTATTGATATGTAACTGTTCGCGCATACAGCATTCAATCCTTATATTATAAATAAACTACCCTTCTGTGACATTTACTTACGGGTAAACAAAAACGGTGATAATACTCCACTCAACATCGATCGATAAAAACACTCTGCTCAACGGTAGAATGGAAAATGTCATCAAAGAAGCCGACAAAATTAGGCACTTCAGAAAAGAAGCTGGCCATGCGAGGTCGCCAGTCGTCATAGGGACAAGGTGGTAATGGTTCGTCGAGTAACCCGTGTTGTGCCGGATTGAGAGAGAAAATTACAGAAATTGGGAGAAGCTTTGTGTTTTACAGTTAAAACTAGATGTCCTGTCATGACATGCGCACAAATAGCACATCGATCGGCGCGTTAATCTACGCCTTATAACCATAGCAAGACTATGACATTCTGTACACATGGCCTGTGCACAAGCAGTAATTCAGCCAATAGGCCCGGATGTCCATTGGCAGAAACACTGCCTGTGTTTGGTATGAGTAACCAGGAGAGCCTGCCGTGCTTTGGATGCCATTCGATATGGCAATTGCGCGCAATTCCTACGTGTAATTAAGTCTAGATAAGCGCACAGTTCGTGACAGGACTTCTAGTTTTAACTGTACCTTCAGTAGGCGGTATTTGTTCTATTGTTGCCTGCAGTATCGACAATAATGTGAAGATGCTCAAGGTGGAGAATGAATCGTTCATTTGATTAACTCCTTAAACCCCGTGGTATCTTCCGTATCAGTCAATGGCAGAATTAAGAGAGTCCATATTCATTATGTACTTGAAACAATATTTTATTTCCAAAAGAAAGACAGACAAATAGACAGACAATAATTAATTTACATTGAGAACAAAACTCTCTTGAATATGGAAAGAGTATTCAGCAGTAAGCTAAATGCTTTTTCGAGGCCGTCTTCCGGTAGTTGTGTATTACAGTTATAATGTAAAGATGATTTGATCTGCATGATACGATAAAAATATAATGGGTGAGTAGGGAAGGGAAAGGAGAAGACAAAAAATGGAAGAAATGGAGAGAGAGAGAGAGAGAGAGAGAGAGAGAGAGAGAGAGAGAGAGAGAGAGAGAGAGAGAGAGAGAGAGAGAGAGAGAGAGAGAGACCCCGCGAGGTGGTCACTGGTCTGATCTTAGTAGCTGAATGCATATTCAATATTACATTCATTATTTGGGGTAGATCAATTAATAGTTTCAACGTGCAGACTTAGTTTTCTCGATCCTGTTCGTTCCCAACGGCCTCAATATTTGTATTATTCAGAGATAAGTTAACGTTGTTTACCCTATACAAATCATTTTGTGGGTGAAGAAGCATATATTTAGTCTTAGTGGGGTTGAGGGCTAATTTGTTAGCAGAACACCAGTGATTTATTTTGTCAAATTCGGAATTTACATTATCTGTAAGGGTGTCAAGGTTGTTGCCTGATCTATGTGCCGTTGTATCATCGGCAAAGGAAAGTAGATTGAGCACAGTGGAGCTAATATCGTTAATGACAACAAGAATAGGGGGTGGGGGTGGCTCAGTAGGTAGAGGTGCAGGCTGCAAGCCGAGAGGTCCTCGGTTCGAATCCCACCCGCGGCAACCGCGTTGTGTCCTTGGGCAACACACTTCACACCCCCCCCCCCCATTGCCCACGTGGGGGGCACGGTGGCGCTGTGTACTAAGGCGTACTGCACGTCGATGGTGCACTTGTGTTCAACCAATGCTAACCCTGCTTGTGTGGAGTTAGTATGTTGGGGAGCTGACAGTTGCTCGCCGTTGCTCGGTGGTTCTCTCCGGGTACTCCGGCTTCCTCCACCCGTAAAACTGTCATGGTCATGATTAGCCATTGTGCAGAAGTATGTGACCTTAAACACTAATAAATAAATAAATATAAATAACAACAAGAATAGAATAGGACCACGAATAGACCTTTGAGGTACACCGGTGTTTATGTTTAAGATCTCTGAAACAATATTCGAGAACGAAATAAATTGGCTTTGGTCGGTTAAATAATTTTGAAACCACTGGTGGGTTATACTTCTAATATCATAGTATTCAAGTTTCTGGAGTACGATTGAGTGGTCAAAGTTGTCGAATGCTTTCGAGAAGTCCAAGAATATAGAAAGGGTGCAGTTCTTTGTTGGTTTATAATTGTCAGTTACCACTCTATTCAGTAAGTGCAATATGGGGTGGACAGTCGAATGCTTTGTTCTAAAGCCAAACTGGTATTTGTATAAGATGTCACTTTTATCAATAAACTCCACTAGTCTTTTGTACATTAATTTCTCAAGTACTTTTGAGAACATGGGTAGGATACTGATAGGGCGATAGTTGTTAAAAAATTGAGGATCACCAGACTTGAAGATTGGTATGACTTTGGCTGTTTTCATTTTGAATGGCACGTGACCAGATGGGAATGAAGTATTAATGATGTGTGTTAATGGACTGGCAACTTCATAAGCGACTGCTTTCAGGAGTTTCGTGGACAGTTCGCCCTGATCCCTTGTTGGTTTCGAGGACAACTTAGAAATGTTATGAATAACTTCCTGGGTGTTCGTTGGTGTCAGAAATAATGAGTTTCCGTTACTTTGCTTCATGTAGTGTGACAAATGTATGTTCGTATCGGGCACTTGTTCACCTGCTGATTTTCCAATGTTTGAGAAGAATGTATTGAATTTACCGGCAATGATTTTGGGATCCGTTACAGGGGTATCACCACCCAAACATTATCAGGTGATTCAATTTTTCGGTCTGATTTATTAATTGCTTTACGTAGGATTTCCCACGACTTTTTAAGGTTATTTTTATTTTCCAGTAAAATATTATGATAATAATCTGATTAGCATGCCCGTTTGATCTGATTGAAGATTTGACAGTATTGCTTGTAGGCTGTAGTATTTTGAGCTGTTGGAGATTTTAGCTTTTTGGAGTACAATTTTTGTTTATGTAGAGAAGACTGTAATAGTCCAGCTGTCATCCAGGGCGAGCGTTTAATATATTTCGAGGGAACTGATGTTGCTTTTAATGGGAAAGCTTCATTGAATGCTTTATAGAAGGTGTCAAAAAATAGGTCGTATGCCAGGATGGTATCGGAAGCGTCGAAGACGCTAGACAAATCACTGCCTAATAAGAGTCTTTTAAAGCGATCGATGTTCTCTTTCGAGAACGAGCGTTTATAAATTTTGGTAGGGCGTGCAAGTTGTTCTTCCAAGTCCCCGATGCAAAACGTTGCAAAGTGATCGGTGATGTCAGAAATAACAATTCCAGAAACATGCTCAGAGGAATCGTTACTAAAGATATGGTCTATAAGAGTTGCTGAAGTATCGGTAACTCTTGTTGGTTTAGTGACAAGGGGCATGAAACCTGAGGTGAACATAGAGTCGATAAAAAGTTCAGTTTTATTATGATTAGTGAAGTTGAGCAGGTCAAAGTTGAAGTTATCCATAAGGTAGGCTCTTTTGTTTTCGATGTTGATTTTAATCAATAGATCGGACATTGTGGACAAAAAAAGGTCAAGATCAGATTTTGGTGCAGTGTTAGGCCTGTAGACAATCCTCATTATGCATTTCTTTTTAAAGGTAGTTTTAATGAAATGGGATGTAAATACGTGTGGTATAAAGACTGACAGATCACTTTGATGTTTAAAGCTGACGTTGTCCTTGATGAATAATCCTACACCTCCCCTGCCATCATTTTCAGGTCGAGTGTGGTGGATTAGCGAATGACAACCTTCGAGTTCAAAACAGATATTCTGTTTGACATCGAATATTTCAGTAAGTCCCACGACATCAAATAGATTTTTCCCAAGAAGAATGTCGTGTAAGAGGTTTTGGATATTCTCTAAGTTAGCATTCAGACTTCGGCAGTTCATGTTGAAAAGAGAAAACGACTTATTTTTTGCTGGGATTTCCCTACTAAAGTTTTCTGGTGTATAATATTTACAGCTGGGGTTTTCAATAGCGTAGGGACGGTCTGCGTCACTATCGTCAATTCTCAGTGATGTGTTAAACTTAGATATGAAGTCATAAGCATCAGACGTCTGGATCTCATCAAAATGGATAGTATTAGCCACAGTCAAAAACTGAAGCCCTGCCTTTGAGAGATGATATATTTTTACTTAAAATGGGATATTTACAAAATAATTTAGGCATTACCGGGATTACACTGATGCCAAAGATGTATGAGCGGAAGCATGGTGTCATTAAAATGATGGGAGTACCCTTTAAGAGTTATAAAATTGTTTATAAGGCAAAGAGGCGTAAATTGAGAAACCAGATGTTTGAAAACACTCGACTATATAAATTGTACGAACACATACATACATGTGCATACACATATACATATACATGTGCATGCGGCCTCCTACACACATGATCCTTCCACGAACCAGCCAACGTAGTAGCGTGCAGGCTAATTCGTAAAAGGACCATGTGTGCATGAAGGTACAAACCTCAACATATAAATTTTATCGAAGTTGTAAGTACTCTTGTGCTGCGGAAGCGAGTAAGATAATAAACACGTCACCCGTATAGGTATCAGGGAACTAAATATTTGAATTAGAGTTTCCCGCCTTGAAATGTTGCATACAGTTTGGACACTTTTCCTTAAAAGAGCAAATTTCCCTTGTTTTTGACTCATTAGAAGCCAAAAGTTGGATTCTAATGCAGAAATGATTCTTTTATCTCATGAAAGTGGTAAAATATCTCTTTTAGGGTTGGGGATGATTACAGGTATCACTGAACTAAATATTTGAATTAGAAATACCCGCCTCGGGAGTGATGCAATCTGTAAAAATAAGCAGCCTTGGGAAAATAAATTGTTTCAATAAATGTTAGAAGCCATCTATTGACATCTTGCATTATTGATGAATATTCCACATAAAAAAGAGGGAGATTTGATGACTTTTAGACCTAAAAAATACAATTTATATTTGGTGTGTTTCTGTAGGGAATTACCTGAAAAATATGTGCATGTGACCGGTACTTCCCTTCCTGTCAATTTTTCTCTCTTACTTGTTGCATGACCTCCTGTTTTGGGGTCAGAAAAAGTTGTCTGAAGGGCTATACTTGACAAAGATATTTAAATGCCAAAATTAAAGTGATGCGATCATATTTTTTTTTGCCTGAACGTTATAATGGTCGCTTACTGGAAAATATTTAGTTCCGTGATACCTATAACATTTTCAGAAGTGTAACTATAAATGACTGAATTCTTAGAATTGACATTGTGTTATCAACCGACAATTAATTGGGTGGTATTTGATACTTTTTGTTTGAAGTTGAACAGATGCAGAGAAATTCTCGGGGATTCGTGTAACACCACTGGTCGAAATTGTGTCAGTAAACGGTTTGTTACCACAAACTGGACACTGATGGGTAGAGGAAGATAATTAATCGAATTATTGTGTTTGGGAAGAAACACTTGACTGAACACAGAAGTGTCGCTGAGTTGCAGTTGTATCGCAAGATTTAAATATACTGAGTCAAAAAAGAAAATATATTAAACTTTGAGGAGCATTTTCTTTAGTATTATGAACTTTAATCCCAAACAAATTATTGTAAATTCATATTCGCGTCTAGCTGTATGAATTTGCATAATTTCGTGTTCTTACTGTTGCCAGCGTCACGTCACGACGTCGCAATTTAGACATGGGGTGAAATAAAAAGTTCACACATGCAGTCAATGGTGTGTATGCCCACCGTTTGCCTCTTGGATGGCAAGACTTCGACGGCACATGGACCTGATAAGTCTCTGGATGTCACCCTGTGGTATTGCGTTCCACTCCTGCCTTAGAACATCACGTAAATCGCCTAACATCTGAAGATCATGGAGTCGTACCCGACGGTCCAGTTGATCCCAAAGATGTTCGATTGTCGACAAATCTGGCGAAAGTGGGGACCAGGAAGATGTTCGATGCTCTGCTCCTCAATAAAGTCACGACAGATACGCGTCACGTGACATCGGGCATTGTCTTGCTGGAATAACTACAATCCGATGTTAGCGTTGAACAACGGGACAACAACAGCGTTAAGAATTTCGTCCCAAAATCGCTGTCCATTCAGATTACCACCGATGACGATCAACTGCGTTCAATGGTGCCCAGAAATTCCTGCCCAAACCATTACACTTCCCTTGCCGAAATGGCCGCATTCCCACACGCAAGCATCAGAAAACCGTTCTCCTCGTCGATGATACACTCTTGCCCTACCATCAGCGCCCCGTAGACAAAATCGTGATACATCACCAAAAAGAACTGTGCTCGAACGCTGCTGAGTCCATCGAACACGCTGGCGTACCCATTCCACTCTGACGGTACGATGACGTTTGGTAAGGATTGGTCCGTGGTATGGACGCCTAATTCGGATGTCGTGTTCAGCGAGTCTGTTGCGGACAGAATGTGCGCTAATTCTATTTTTAGTTCTACCAGGAGTAATTGCTGCTGTCCTCATCGCCGGAAGGAAACGTTCCCGCAAGTAAGCGTTCCCGCAAGCAAGACGTCCTGATGTGTCGGTCTTGTGCAGGGGTCATAATTGTTGGTCGACCTCAACGCGGTCGGTCGGTCGGCAGTAGATCCAGTGGTTTTATAACCTTCCAATGAGACGGTAAATTGTGGTCACAGTGACTCCGAACTCAGCAGCGAGCTCATCTGGAGGTATCCCAGCCTCATGCATACCAATGGCACGCAATGTCTGATTTTCGGTTTGGCACGCAAAGTCTGATTTTCGGTTAAGCTTGGCATTTATTAAAATGTCGGAAGACAAAAACTAACGTGTTTTCTCAGTAACCCAGGCTCTCTAGCACAACATAACGCAAAGAAAATGGTCTGTCACTCATTCAATTTGACATTCTCGGGTAGCACGTGCTATTTTTAAATCTGTAGCAAAATTGTATACGGTTGGGTGGACAACAACATGTCATTAAACTCTTTGCACGACATCTTGTCCGTGAACATGCAACATTAGAACTATTATATTTCATCCTTTATGCTATTTTTTCACATTTGTTTCTATTGTACTTTCTTTTTTGACTCAGTATATGTTTCTTCGTATATCTCACATTTATCAAATATCCCCTACTTTTTTTGAATAGTATAGAAAAGTATGATTTAAACGATGTTTGGGGGATGGAAAACCAGGTGGAGAGACATTATATTTGGAGAGGGGTCGCAAGTAAAATGGCAAGACCAGATTATTTTCTAAGGTCATCTAACTTGGATTTTTTTCAAGAAAGATGATATCCGTCCGAGATATCGCAATGACCACAACCCATTTTCGATCACTCTTTCATTCAGCAATCAGCCAAGAGGAGGGGGTTTCTGGAAATTTAATATTACTTTAGTAGGTACTCCTGATTTCTTGCTTAACCCCCTGCACTCTGATGACGAAACGCCTGATTTGTCACCCATGGTTATCCCTCCTGTGTTGTCAGAAATTCAGCAGTTTAGATTTTGGTTGACAGAGCTCCAATTGAGCTCTGTCAACCAAAATCTAAATTGCTGAATTTCTGACAACACAGGGGGGATAACCATGGATGACAGGGAGGTGTGGTGGGGCTTAGAGTGGGGGAGGTGTCGAGTATTCTCGACATCAGAGTGCAGGGGGTTAAGCGTGGTTAAACAAATTATAGTAGAAACTGTGGAACAGTACAGAAATGGCAATAATGATATAACAAAAACATGAGTTTGGAGGGAGTTACGGAAGGCCATTAAATAAATTGGGCTCTATTCACAATATTAGGAATAGAGTCCAATTCATTTAGTGAGGATTATATTCTAAAAATCGCGACATCGACGCCGTAGCTGCGACGGGTGGTGCAATCTCAAAAATTTCTAAATTCATCAAGGGCCATAACTCCAAGAAAAATATTTGGAACAACACATGCATTGAACAGTGGCTAGACATCAATAAGATACACTTACGTGCCAAATATAAAGTCATTCCATCAAGGATTTCAAAAGTTATTGAGTTTTGAAACTCGTTGGTCACAGACAGACCGACCGACAGACCGACCGTCGGGCCATAACTCCAAGAAAAATATTTGGAACAACATATGCATTGAACAGTGGCTAGACATCAATAAGATACACTTACATGCCAAATATAAAGTCATTCCATCAAGTATTTCAAAAGTTATTGAGTTTTGAAACTCGTTGGTCACAGACCGACCGACCGACCGACCGACCGTCCGACCGACCGACCGACCGACCGACCGACCGACCGACCGACCGACAGACCGACAGACAGACCGACAGACCGACAGACCGACATTGCCACTTATAGAGCTGCTACTCGCAGCTAAAAAACTATTTTAATAAAATGGGAAATACAGATAAGTTGCTAAACTACTGGTCATTCCGTAACCTGACTTTAATAGGAAAGCCAACAGTATGAAAACATTGGCTTTACCCAATACTACAGTTAAAACAAGAAGTCCTGTCATGAAATGCGCACAAATAGCACGCTGATTTGCGCGTTGATCTACGCGTTATAACCATAGCAAGGCTATCAAATTCTGTACATATGACCTATGCACAAGCAATGTTTCAGCCAATGGACCTCCGGGTAACCCGGAGGTCCATTGGCAGAAACATTGCATGTGTTTGTTATGGGTGACCAGGAGAACCTGCCGTGCTTTGGATGCCATTCGATATGGCAATTGCGCAATGGCAATTTATCCTCTTGGTACCTCTGGGTACCTCTTTCTGTTTAGTTTGGTTTTGAGACCCTCAGATTGAGATTCGCAGAGGGTAAATTTAGTGATGCTACCATCCTGTGCAGGGTCGCATCACTAAATTCACCCTCTGGGGACTTCATTTTGCAGATGACAGTCTGCTTATTTTCATGCTTTTGTAGAATAAAGAGCAACCTGCATCTGAGTAGTACCTACAGTTAAAACTAGAGGTCCTGTCATGAAATGTGCACAAACGGCACGTCGATTTGCGCGTTAATCTACGCGTTATGACCATAGTAAGGCTATAAAATTCTGTACATATGGCCTGTGCACAAGCAATGTTCCAGCCAATGGACCTCCGGGTAACCCAGAGGTCCATTGACAGAAACATTGCATGTGTTTGCTATGTGTGACCAGGAGAACCTGCCGTGCTTTGGATGCCATTCGATATGGCAATTGCGCGCAATTCCTACGCGCAATTAAGCCTAGATAATCGCACAGTTCGTGACAGGACATCTGTTTTTAGCTGTAAAATTTAAATTCAGTTGAAATGCATTGGGTTTGTCTTTCGAACGTGTTTTGCCCTGTAGCAGACAAGCCTTTCGAAGCATTCGGGCTATGTTGTTGAACATGTATAATATGTTTTTTTACTTATTCTGGTGTTGCTATTGGAGGTATATTGGCATTCATTTTGAAAGTATATACCTCTCTTCTCCAAATAAATTAAACATTTCCGACATGTAGGGGACTTACTGCCGATAAATTATTGTTTAAGATAGACCAATTCTCGATATCGTCTTCGCTTAATGTGTTGGTAATTCTTTTACGCAGAAGTTAGAGTTAGGAAAATAATCGTTTGGCTTTCGGTGTACTCAGCAGCAGCTCCAGCTTATGTAGTGTGAACAAGCTGGCCTAACAATTGTTACATTTCCATGGGTTGGCGATCGCGATGTTGTCTGTGGCTCAGTGGGATTAATGCGTTTACCTAACATTGCCCCCCCCCCCCCCCCCCCCCCCACCTAGACTGGTATGGTGCCGCAAACATAGGCTAAACGTCCTGTGTCGAACAGTATATAGTAACCCGTAAACGACGGGGCTGACAGCCACTGCTGACATAATATGATTGAAGTGTTTTGTGGGAGTGCGGCCGTGAGCTTGATGTGGTGCGAGCGATGCGATAATGTTGTAATTAACAATTTCTTAGATTTCTTTTTAATTCGAGTTGAAGACCGTGGGAGATCTTAAGCTAACATGCTAAAGAATGATGGCAAATTTATCAATCGAAGAGACAGACATGCGCAGTCTGATTGCTTTTGTATTATTTTTATTTTATTCTTTTTTCTGCCACGTTATTGTTTTATTTTTTTCTGCAAAGGTATCAGAAATATGATAAAAAAAACTGACATAATGACTGACCACATATATCGAACCGAATGGCTTCTCCTATTTGGGATCGTTCCCGGTTCGTATCCGTTGCATCGTTCGCATCGCCTTTGGGTATGTTGTGGCAATATCGCCAAAAGTTATTATTTTGGAAATCCAAAAGTCTTGTATATACATACAATATACTGAAGATTGCAACATTACACCTTGTACTTACATAGACCTTTGCCTAAAATGTATGGAGAACGATGCTATTTTGCAAGTATTTCTTTGCTATCTCAAAAAGAAAACATAAAAAAATAATAAATACATTTTTTCCATTAACGCTTTGAACCCCAGCGGCCGCTTTTCTGGTCTTCTGGTCAGGAACATGATATATCATAACGTCATTAAATAGGATTGTTGTTCAGCAAATATGTAGGACAGACCAATCAATATTTTCAACGTGCAGTCCCAAGGCTGTAAGTCGGTTGTAAATGATCTGTTTTATATTTTGGAGTTAAAAAGGGTGTTTTCAGTCTCCTATTTTTACTATCCAAAAACGGATGCAATGGATTTTCTGGCTGCCATGAATGTGTGTGTCGCTGTGCATAAAAGGTCGGATGAACTTATTTTGTGAAACTCACCAACCTTACAAATGTAATTTGCATCAGATTATCGACCAATGTTACACTTTGTTCTTTTTTATTTTTATTTCTGGGTTCGCGGTGTCTCATCGGTTAGAGCACAGGCCATCAGCTTATTTACTACTTGGATTTAACGACACTTTCGATAGCCATGTTCGCCTCGCATCAGAGAGTATACGATTGGAGGAAGCCGGAATACCCGGAGAAAACCACCGATCGGCGACGAGCAACTGTCAAACTCCCCAACATACTAACTCCCACAAGAAGGGTCAGCATTGGTTGAAGTCAAGTGCACCATCGATCAAGGACACAAAACAGTTACTCCTGGAGGGGAATGAACGGAGGATCATTCGTTTTAACCCTTTACCCAACGTAACGTAATGCCCTGTTAAACTTTGTTAATGTACTAGGGAACGCCCTATAAAGTGGTAATAATAAACTAGATCAGCCGTATATGCATGCCTCTGTCCCGTTGTTTTTTTCCGGACTCTGCGAGGTGACATACCCGAAAAGCTGTACGACACGATATTACGATATTAACCATTTCGCTGCTGCGCAATTTGGTGATATCCTGTGCTGAACCATATATTGGAGGGAATGGGGTTAAAGTGAAAAAAATGAAAGCGCCAATAACCTCCACGTATTTGTAAATTTCAAACTGTTATTATACAGTACGTGGATAGTGTATTATCACTAAATCACCCCTGGAGTGGCGATTCTACCCAAGCAATAATTGCAGATTTGTTGCAAACCATAACACGCACCAGGAGGTCAATTGGCTGAAACATTGTTTGTGATTTTTGTCCATATGTGCAGAATTTGAAAGTGATACTTTGGGTGATACCTCCACTCTACGGGCGATTTTGTTACAATCCATTCTCCACGTACTGTATATTGGAACAACGTTGACTGAGTTCAACAATGTTTCCAAAACTACTCCCAGCCACACTCCATAAATCTCAAAAGAAAAGGCGTCCAGTCGACTTGAATTTAGTTCCTATTTAATGGATTGACCATGTAATCCAAACTTTGCTCCACAGGCCGTTATATAATTTTTGTTTTGTTTTGTCGCCGTGTGGCACAGGACAACAAAAAAACAATTATATATGTTGGGACAAGTTTGGACTATTGAGTTCGTTGTTGCCTCGGGTATTTCGGAATTTACATAGACGCGAAAAATGATTGAGATCAAATGGATAATGCCATATCGTCTGTCGCTTGCATTTCGTATAACATACGTTCTATTGAGAATAACAACGAGCTATGATATCCATTCCCTGTACATGTATGTGGTATCTCCGTACTGTGTACGGACTTATCGCACAGGTCGTCAAAAGTTGGTTCCGTACTCAATATGGACCTGTAGCAGCGAAAGGGTTAACCGGACAGTTGAAAGTGTCGTTGAATTAGTCAGCCTGGGTTAATCTGAGATTTTACTTGCTGAGACTAAAATCTCATTTTTATTGTGATTGGGACTAGAAGTTAATGCTCTTGGACGTGAGACCAGAGCTCCAAATTAAACTACCGGAAAGTTGTACTGGAGCCTCTGCTAGTTGTCACTGATATAAACTATTTTGTCCTTATATTCCGATAAATTCTCTCTTTTGATGGGTCAGAAAGCCTTGGACAAATATCCATGGCAAAGGGTGCAACCAAATCCAAGGTATATGAGAGCGTGCAACATCCAGGGTATAATCGCCGTTTCGGCGAAACATCAGGAGTATATGGTGCAAATACAAGCTTTTCACTTCCCCTCACCTCGTTATAAAAATCGATCCCTAAAACCTGGAAATCGTCACAAATATATCAGATTTCCGACAGTTCTATCATATCTTGCCGTTTTAAATTAAATAGTCGAATAATTAAATGAGACAACTTGAGAAAAATAAAATAAGATCAAATATCGTCCTCTGTGTACTTATGTGTTCTATGTACCGGTGAGCACGCAGAACACATTGCAACTCGGGGAACGAAATGTAAACAAAATACTGTTTACTTAACGACCCAAGGGGATAGCGCGGTGGCTCAGTGGTAGACTGTTGGACTTCTATGCTAGAGGCCCCGAGTTCGATGCCCGTCCGGGACGACCCGCGTTGTATCCTTGGGCAAGGCACTTTACAGGTTGCCTACATGGGGGCACGACGACGCCGTGTACTAAGGCGCACTGCACGTCGATCGATGGTGCACATGTCTTCAATCACTGTAATCCTGCTTGAGCGGAGAGCTTGAACAGGGTTAGAATGTTGAGGAGCTGACAGTTGCTCGTCGATGATCGGTGGTTTTCTCCTAGTTCTTCGGCTTCCTCCACCCATAAAACTGTCGCGATCACGATTAGCCATTGTGCATAAGTATGTGACCTTAAACATCAATAAATAAATAAATAAATAACGATCCAAGGGACGAAACTCTATCTGTTGTCTTCTGCGTTTGTAAAAACAAAACAGTTAGTTATTCAAGAATTTTTACGGAGCGCGAGAAACACGTCCATATATTTTTCTCCTCTATGTTTCCATTGTGTTTCAAACGGGACAAAAACGTTATCTCCGTCAACATGTATGGCATATAGAGATTTAATACCTGGATGTCTCATTTAAACACCTCGCCTGCGATCCCAGTCTCCACTACAGAAACTGAAATTACAACTCGTCCCCTGAGTTCCAATGTGTTCTATGTGCCTACTGGCACATAGAACACATTGGAACTCAGGGGACGAATTGTTTCACAGCTTTTCACTTTGACGAATTTCATATTCTTTTCCTGGAACACACGCCTTCAGCCACATAAAACATGTTCATTTTTCAGTTAATCTTTTTGCTCCGTATGCGGGTTTTTTTCTATCTTGATCTAAAATGCTTTGTTGACGTGGATGCATACAGAACCAAACTCCTAGTGTAAGAAACCTTTACCAAACACAAAAAGAGCACGATCCCTTATTGGAACGATTTCCCCCAAAGAGGTGTCAAAAGCTATGTTTGTAAGCAAGTACAACACTTTTGATGACATTTTGTAAATAGAGTTGCCTGGTGTTGGTCCTTACAGGAGGTGGACGGGGTAAAAGTACTTTGTGAGAAAGGATGTGGCTGGTACCTACCGCTGACTACAGTACACTCGCCGTGGATTGGTCGTAATCCACACGTGGGCAATTATGTCCACGCATGTGTTTACCAGGTAGTAAAAATCATCATCAGCAAAATTTTAATTAATGAAGCACCGGGTTATACCCGGTGCTTCATTAATTAAATTTTTGATGATTATTCCTGTAATTAGTGTTTGGAATCTAAAATTATTGCGTCCGTGGAAATATTGCCCACACATGGAAAGTGACCAGTCCACTGCGACTGTACTGTACCACTGATCTTGAAGTCCGTTTCCACTGTCTATAATACATGCCCAGATGAAACATACTGAGCGTCACAGTGATTGTGACAGGTGTTCCTAGTAAAATGATGAACATGCTAAAATAATTTGACATTAGTCCGAGGAAAGCTCCAGTATGTCTATCACTTGTGTAGACTTTGTTCATAACACCGAAGATGCAACGTGAGCATTATGAAGAACAAAAGACTAGACTTCACAATAAGTTGTTCCCTCTTGAAACATTTAGCAAAATGTTATGCATCAATCTGACAGAGGAAATGTTTACGTTTCCAGTCGCAATTCCCATCATTCAGAAAACAATCTTCACTTAATTTCACCAGCATACAGTCCTGCTTGCTGTTGTCGGGGCATCCAGGATACCAAGATAACCAAGCCCAAGACAATGGATCTCCCTTCCAGTTAACAAAAACATCATTTCCCGCAGCATCAAATCCGTCCACAAAGAGGAATTCTGTAAAAGAAATGAATATTTACGAATTATTCATCAATATTTTAACAGCCAGTATTGTTTGGCTCAGACGGATTACAAAAACTTAAAGTTGAGTAGTGAAAAGCAAGGTGGTAGGATTTCATTCATCATTCCTTCGGTCATTTTCATTCACACTTCTGAATTCAGAGCGTGAGCACCAGATCGAGATCACGGAAAAGCCGGCGCTTGGAGGCATTCCGGAATAGGAAGAAAGAGTTGAGTGAGGGGGTGGAGGCTCTGGAGGCAGTCGCCAGTTCCCCTCCTAATCCCACTGGTACACCCAATCAACTGCCGGCTCCTGAGCTGGTACATTTGGATGAGGACCATCCAGTGGAGACTGAGGAGGAACTGGAAGTTGCTTTTTCACCGCCTCCCACCCCTCACTCCCCCATTCCTTCACTACCGGAAAGCCCGGGAGCGGAACAGCCACCACTCTCTCTTGAGACCATAATGCAAAACGCAATGAGAGAACTAGAGTTCTAGAGTTGTCAAAAGCAGAACGGGCAAAAACAAGAGAGTACCTAAAATAACTTAACGCGAGCTCTTCAACACCACCAACAGCCTCATCACCATCACCATGCCAACCTCCACCAAAGAAAAAGAGCCGCAAAAAGACCAGAAGGGGATAAACCTTTTCCCTCCTTCCTTTTCCTCCTCCAACAAGCCTAGACATGTGTCAACCATCAATATACAGTCACCGAGGGTCGAAAGGGGCTTGTTCCCCATGCCGTCCCTGCGCGCCTTCGACGCGCGAAACCATTTCGTTCGAAGGTGGTAGGTCAGGCCATTGCTGAGCCGCACCTATTTTTGAACCTCATGTTGAAAAAAGAAACTCACTTTAATACCTTTGTCAAAGTATGACTGATCAAATTGCCATATCACAGAACGCTGCTACTTCTGTTTGATTTACATGGTTATATATATGATATCCAGCGAGCTCCTAATTCACAGTAAAATTTACGAAACCCAATCACGAACTTTGGAAGGGAGCTCGGCAATGTGAGAACTAAAAATCTAACTAACTAGTCTAGTTTCGTAAATGGGGGTGTCTGGGACACATGTAACTCAAGATCACGTCAGAGTTACATAAGCTGGTGATTCCTTCCATCGATCACGTGTGATATTTTGAACGTTGTTACACTGTCACTGGCTCGGTGGCGTTGTGTACTATGGCGTACAGCACGTTGTATACTAAGGCGTACAGCACGTTGTGTACTAAGGCGTACAGCACGCTCCAACGACGTACTAACTCCACTCCTGCTGGTGTGGAGTTGTTACGCTGAGGCGTGTGGCAGTTGTTCGCTGTTGCTCCTTGGTTCTATTCGGGTACTCCGGCTTCCTCCACCCGTAAGTACTAAGGGAAGGCACTCGGGCGTTAAAATTCAACACTGAAATCACCATAAACATTGGTTCGCCAGAGCAAATTTTCGTCTAGAAGGAAACGGGCGTAAACATTTCACATAGACAAAAATATATATAGGAATTTTCAGTGTTAATTTTTTACGCCCGTTTCCTTTTACGTCAATGTTCATGCCAAATTCAAGACCCGATGAGAATTTTCAGTGTTCAGTTTTTACTATCGTTTCCTTCCAGATGAAAATTTGCTCTGGCGAACAAATGTCTATGGAGATTTCAGTGTTAAATTTTAACGCCCAAGTACCTTCTCTTACTACTCCCGTAAAACGCACCGACACAAGGTGACCATGGCTGTCGAAAGTGTAGTTAACCCCCAATAAATAAATACACTGTGATTGTAGTCACAGTGTAACACCTTCCACATCATAAAACATAAAGGTTACAAACGAAAACCTACCACGTAACTAGTTACATCGTATCAACTTGCTTTTTGTCAACAAACAAAACTAAAATGTGTTCTGAAAATTTAATTTGCTCTGTCGTAAATATCATCAACATATTCGCTTCTTACAGGCTTCAAAGCATGCTCTGTATAAGGTAACCGAGGGCAGCAAAACACTGCAGCATTGGAAACGATCGAGAAGCGAGTTTTGTTTGTTTTAGCATTGTCAGTTCAAGCAACATTTACCTTCCCTCCCCGTAAGATGGAAGCAGTCGAGACATTCTTCTGTCTGTGACCAATCGGCGTTCCGGCAATCCATTTGCATATAATTCGATGAACATATCAACGGAATGGAACTTCGTCTAGTTATTCCCCCCCAAAAAAATCGGGGAATCTAGCCGTGACGTCGTCCATCTGTCCGTATGTCCGTCTGTCCGTCCGGGCGTAGACGGAATTCGTGTCCGGTCCATAACTTCTTACAGCCTTCAAGGATATTAATGATACTTGGTATTATTATTGCCCACAAGGCTTTTTTCGGGGGAATCAGCCACCCTTTGGTGGCCATCCTCTAGTTTTCTTCAATATACTAAATAGAGAGTAATCGCTTGACTGGACTGGTTACGTGAAATAATTCATGAGAGGTGAGGGACGCTGTACAAACACGAGTGCGCGAATGTGCACGAGTGTTTTACAATATAGGCCATCGCCTCGAATGAACTATTTCACGTAACCAGTCCAGTCAAGCGATTACTCTGTTTATTACTTTTCATTATTAACGATAATTGTATTATTTAACCCTTTACCTAACGTAACGGCCAAAACCTGTCAGCGCTATGCTCAACAATCGACAATTAATTTTCATTATTTTTTCATTTTTTGTCTCTAAAACACAGGTTATGACCCCTAATTGGAACGAGCTCGGCGAGCTCGTTCCAATGATGGGTCATAACCTATGTTTTTGCAAGTGTCGTCTGCTTTTCATGTTAGGTAAAGGGTTAAAAAAAAAAACATGAAGTTCCCATTACACCCACGGTAAAGCGTCTTCGTTTGCGCGCACGGATACATGACACAATTGTTGATTGCATAATTCACTTGTGAAGTTATCGTTTATAACCAAACCCGGAAATCCCAGTAAATCACACTTAAGAAAGTTATAAATTTGTATTATTTACCGTTATCGGACACATCCCTAAGTATTCTCAGTCATAGCTTCCCAAGGACATGGTGCCACCTTTAGCCAAGTGATGGGAGCGAAAAGTTCACGCAGTCACCCCACTTCTCAATGCCAAAACACCAGTTAAACTGCAATGTCACTGTGGATCCAGGGTGGAGCTGGGGACTACAACACCAGTCGGGGAGGGTTTTCCCTCGGGCAAATTCTTCGGGGAAATAAAATCATACAAACACCATAAAGATAGAAATAATACCAACAAGGACACTACATACGTGTACAATAAGAATAACCCGATGGGCATATAATCAATGTGGCATGGCAGAGTTAATTACACTGCAAGAGTTCTATTTTAGTCCGATACCAAAACCTTTCTACACAATCACTGGTTGCCAGATATCTAGTCTGTGTTGGGAGTTTTATAGTTTATCGCATGTATTAAATTGGTGGCTTGTAGAACAAGGTTATCAAAAAAAAAAAAAAAAACAAATCGCCAGGACACCTGTTTTTGACCTCGCACTTTCTCAAGCCACAATATTTTTTATTTTTTTTTTTGCGTTTCGTGTTGTCTCTCTCAAAGTTTCTGGAGTCATGAATAATGCGAGTATTTCACAACTAAAACCAAACTTTGTGCCGCCGGACCTAAACATTGAATGCTCTGTGGGTTCTGGATCTCTGTAGTATCCCTGTTGGGATCATAGCCACCACGTCGAGGGACACATGGCGCCACTCCTGCTGTAGAGTCAGCAAAATATTACACTCGCTTGTCTGCTAAGTTAATGAGTGGGGTAGGCCAACCAATATGTTCAATGTGCCGTCCCTAGGCTGCAGGTTGAAAATATTAATTGGTCTGTCCCTAAATAATGAATATCGACTCTTCCAATTCTTGCCGTCAAACTGACATGGACGATACCGTCAGTGTTCACAGGATTAATCAATAATGTAATTGAAGTTTACAGAAAGTGTAATAACCAGTATAATAAAATTATCCAGTGGTGTTATAACCAGTAATGTAATAAAGCTAACCAAGAGTGTAATAAATGGGATGTGTTTACGTCATACCGTTCAGCTGTCCGACCGACAGAAAATCTTTGTTAAGTTTTCAAACGTCTGTAGCGGATAAAACATTTTATTATACGCTAAACGATAGACTATCGAAGAAATTGCGGAAAGATAGAAATCGTATCTCCCACTGTGAAGATATAGAAATTTTCACTTTCGCGGTATCAATCAAAATGGCGGCTTTCAAAACATTACTTCAAGGTGAATACTAGTCAAATCATCACTGGGATGAAAATCTAGTGTTTTTGAGTGGATACGGATCAATTCCCAGCAATAATTCAACACGTATTCATCTTGAATTGATGCATGAAACGCGCTAGTCCAAACATGACATGAAAGTCCGTAATATAAGTTTTTGGTTTGGTACGTCCTTTCAAAGGACGTACCAAACCAAAAACATACATTACGGACTTTCAGGCCATGTTTGGACTAGAAATCGGCCAAACGAATCCGATTGCAAAAGGCTATCTGTTCCGAGTATCGATCAAACCACTTCAGTGTATCATTGATCCAATGCGCTGTTTACTTTCATGCATCAATTCAAGGTTGAATCTAGTGAAATTATCAGATTCGTGTAAAAAGCTTATAATAAAAAGAAAATCTGGTGTTTTCGAGTGAATACCGAAAATTATCTCACTTGTGACCGAGATAAATGGTTGTCTCCGCTCTCCCAGGCGCTCGCGAAAAATAAACATTTGTCTCAATCATGGGATAACTTTCGGTATCCACTCAAAATGTGCTCAAAAGTGTATAACTCCTGTTCTAGACGCAGTACATATCCGCAGTGTCATCCAAAAATCACTCTGTTGGAAGGGGAGAAGGAGAGATGAGTGGTAAGATAGCAGATTAGTAAAAGAAACAAGCGGGACACTAGGCAATTAATGCAACATCACTCGGTACAAAGGTATATATATTTATAAAACTACACATTACCGTTAGCTGGTGCACCCAGTCTCTGTAAAACATCAAAAATATGCAGTCTCATGCTGTCGCTGGCAATCAACGCGAGATGTCCACCACCTTCCTTGCATTTGCTCTTGGCATCATGTTGATCGATTACCGTTGTCGAACTGTATTTTAAGCAAAGTGCCATGTCAGAGTAACTCCACAGATTATACCCCTCGTACGTGAGGCATTTTCTTGTAGCTGAAAAATAGCAGGTAAAGGTCTCTGTTAAATAAATCTGTCTCGGCCAGAATATCTGATTCTTGGGTTACTGATTTGCAGGAACTCCAGCGGGAAAAGTTTAAACTCATTTTGTCCATCGTTGACGATTGATGACATGAGAGAGTAAAAAAATTCACATCATAAAATGTTGTTGTGTTGACCGAAAGCGTACACTCTAATATCAGTTGGGTTTTAGTACTGAAACCGTTAACCGGATAATCGGTCTGAAACCAGTTAGCTACCTAACCGAAAAACTCGTCAACCGGTTATCCGAAATATCGATAGTGATCGTCATTCCTCGTTTCAAATGTAGTAAATCTGCCGCTTCTCCTTTATGAAAGATTACACACCGAAGCCGCATTGTGTATATTGAGAAATAATCGTCTTTGGCGTTCAAGACTTTGTTAATTATCGGCAGTTTCCGTGAGTAATGAGTAAGCCCAGAAACTGTTCCGTTGTGCGTATATAAACGAACGTTGTCGAGTACTCGACAACGTTCGTTTGTATACACACTGCGGAATAGTTTGAGAATACTACTTTCCAATTCCTATAGTTTTGATCCCATATTCGGTGAAATAATGGCCACGGATAACTGGATATTATCCGGTTATAGCTCTCGGTTAGTCGGTTACGAAAATGAGCCAACCGTTTCAGTCCTATTGGGTTTATTTATTTATTGGTGTTTAAGGTCACATACTTATGCATAATGGCTAATCATAGACGTGACAGCTTTACGGGTGGAGGAAGTCGGAGTACCCGAAGAGAACCACCGAGC
Source organism: Pictodentalium vernedei (assembly GCA_031216915.1). Taxonomy (NCBI): domain Eukaryota; kingdom Metazoa; phylum Mollusca; class Scaphopoda; order Dentaliida; family Dentaliidae; genus Pictodentalium; species Pictodentalium vernedei. Next base: position 461,992,514 of record CM062292.1, on the reverse strand, counting down.
AATGACGAGCAGCTCCCCAACATCGCAACTCTGCATTGCAGCACAGGCAGGGTTAGATTGGTTGAAGACATGCGCACCATCGACGTGCAGTACGCCTTAGTCCACGGCGTCATCGTGCCCCCATGTGGACAATCGGGGTTAAGTGCCTTGCCCAAGGACATAACGCGGGAGTCCGAATCGATCGCTCAGACGGTCACCCATCCGAGTATTAACCGGGCTCGACGTTGCTTAACTTCGGTGAGCTGACGAGAACCACAGACTTCAAGTAAAATCAGTGTAAAGCACATAGATTATAGATTTGTCGGGTATGTGAAGTCAGCCATTAGCATTGTGTTGTTTTTGAACTAGTCTGTGCATTCATTGACAAGTATATTCTATCTCCGGCTGTTTTCTGTTTATAATAGTTAGTCTATGTGTGTGGTATCTTTGTAGATTTTCAGTCAAATATAGTACCCCACTCACCGGTTCTCAATTTTTGTCAACAATTTTTTTATGGCATTACAGAATATTTCAATTCCAGAGAAACTGAATTTATCTTGCTCTAATTTGCAGAGGTCAAAGGTTTAAATCCCAGAACGACATTTTTTACGTTGTGGCAGAGATCGATATAAAAACAGCAATATAAAGATGCGTGTTGCAGCTTGCACAAAAAAGTAACCAGTCTCTGCATATTCTTTGACCAAACACACATACAAACTGCAAAATTTATTTGTAATTTATTTTTAACAAAATATGCACGTAATATAAAAATGGATTTCCCATATTCTCAATCAAAGCTTTCAAATTTGCAGGGGAACAATTTGATATAAATTATTTGACATGTTGTTGTGAAATGGTTCGTTTTGACAACTGAAAAGAAATAAATTGGCTGGTGTCAAACGTTTTATCAGAAGTACTGGATTGAAGGAAAATGCGAAAGTAGATATAAAGTCGTCCCCTGAGTTGCAATGTGTTCTATGTGCCAGCAGGCACATAGAACACATTGGAACCCAGGGGTCGAAGTGTTCAAATTTATTAAGGGCACATGTGTTTTAGAAACATATGAATACTAATTTTGAACGTCACACACTTGGGCTATTGAATGAAACGCCTTTTGACCTTGACGCCAGGAAAGCTTATAGTCGATAATATAAAACGGTGCCGCTTGAAAACTTCAGAAATGCCTTAAAGAGGTATTTGAAATCTCCTCGACATTTAAAAATGTTTGAAATTATCAAAGATCAGGACTTCTGTTCAAGCAAAGGGTGATTCAGGACGGTCTATAGTGAGATAGAGGCTACCGGAAAAAAGTGGCCGCGCCAAGGCTGCACGTGGGGAATACCGATCAGTCTTTCCCCAAGGCACGAATATATACTCTGCCAGTTCATGGCTCAGAACTGGCACGGTATATACCAACAGGGTCCAAAGTGCTAATTTGAATATAGCCAACACTAAACTATGGCAACGTCCAATTGTCTCACACTGTGATAGCAATGCAGCATGGCGTGCACTATAATCGGTAGGGGACTTCATTCATGACACGGCTTAGTAAATTAAAGGCTCCTATGTATTATCTCAGATATACACAAAATATTCGTCACATGCAACAGATGATACTATCATTGTAAGACACATTGTAAGTAACAAGCGACGAATCTGTCAGTTTACTCTCCACATTCTACAGGATGCCCAAGGAAGGGAAACACTTTCAACAGAACTGTTGAAACAAATACTTCCAAATTAGACGAAGAAGCCACGAATTATGAATAACCTCCAATTTGGCAAGTAAATTAAAACGCTTCAAAGATAAATTATGTTGCAATTTCGGAGATCCATTTGGGGACATGGGAATGTTTGAAAATTTTGCCGACTTATTTTCTGTGGACTTTAACTTAGAAACTTTGACAGGAGAGCAGAACTGTTGACGACATCTCAAGATCTTTTTTCTTCAACAACTGCACAATACGGAAAGTTGAAATTATCTTTAGAAAAGAAGTGAGAACAAACATTAATTTTTAAAAGTGTTAACATTTTGTTAAGAGTAACATCTGACATCATTACCCTGGGATCTCTTGGGGAGAGCCCTGCTGGTTATCTAATTTAGTTAAAACATAACATATTTTCATGTTTTTGTAGGAATGAAAACAAGAACAGGTTGTAATTGTTGTAATTTCTGAAAATGTGTGTGAAATATTCTGTTTGTGTGAGGGTGTGCATGTGTGTATGTATGAGGGTGGGAGTGTTGGTGGCTTGTGTGTGTGTCATGCCATTCTGGAGATGTTTGACTCAATGGAGGGGTTATAATATTTTTTAACTCAGAAAATGTTGTTCTAGTCTTTTTGTATTTCTGAAACAATGGGTTATAACGGTGACTGGATGAGGAGGGGGGGGGGGGGGGGGGGGGGTGAGTGGTAAACTAAATATGACTACAGTGAAAATATTTTGTTCTTAAGTTTTCTGACTGAAAGAAATAAATATGTTGTATCTGTTCTTATTCAGGGGTCGTGGTAGTTTCAGGTTTTAATGAGGGAGGGTCTGGTGGTGGTAGACACTGTTTTTGGTGCCACTTATGTCTATGAAACTGCGTGAAATCTTCTGTGTGGGTAGGTAGGTAGGGGTTGAGAGTATAACTTGTCTTTCTAATGATTTGTGGCATTTTACGGAGGTCGAGGGAAGTGTCCACATATCACTATATTTAAAATTTGTTTCAAAAGGCCTCTACTGTAGAAATAAATAATATTGCATGCTATGACGTCTTGAAGCCATATCGTCCACTGAGTTCCAATGTGTTCTATGTGCCTACTGGCTGCCTACTGGCACATAGAACACATTGGAACTCAAGGGACGATATGTTGCTATGGTAGTAACCTTGTAATTTGCGGGGTGGAACACAAATTTGTTTTCCTGTGGATTCTCCAGGTATATGGGAATTTACCCAGGTTTGGAAACTCGTATACCTTTCAGCTTGATCCTCATGATGCGTGAATTTCTAGACCGGTGTAAATTCCCATACGCCCCAGGAAACAAAAGACTAATCAATAATATAGAGAGATTATTACCATTATGTCGATGTACGAAACATGTGTCCGAGTCGAGCTCCGGAGCGAGACTCGGATACATATTTTGTACATCCACATAATGGTAAAAATCATTTTATCTTACAATATATTGGGGATAAGTCAAGAATGTAGACGAATATATAACGAATTATTTATTCGTACGGATGAACAAAAATGAAAAAGAAATGGAACTCACGCGAAAGGGTCGTGCTTGCCTCCGATCCCCTGATACAAACACCTGTATCAGGGGGTCGGATACAGGACAGTTGCGGAGTTAATACAGACAAAATACATGTTGATTGTAAGATTGTAACATAAATATATTGCTCTGCGGTTTCAGTATAAACAAGAATGCTATTTAATGGCGGATTCACGAAGTTCCATTTGCATCAATTACATTACTTACTGCCAGCACACTCTAAAATCAGTTGGGTTAACAATTAACTCAAATGAACTGGGTTGAGTGAATATGGATCCGATTGGGTTAATATTTACCCAACCCAGTTGATATGGGGCGATGTTTAACCTCACAGATTTTAGAGTGCACATTTCCAGGCTACGTTGTGACCCGAAATGGCCCGATAAGGAGGTCATTTGAAAAGTGGTCAGTCACAAGTATACTTGAATCATTCCGAGTTCCTCGAACTTTATCTCTGGATACTTATATGTCGTGACGCATGGGTTAACCATCTTTTTATTCAATTAGAAGGTACCTTACTACAACTTGGCTGTGCTCGAAACGGGTACCACAAATTTGCATTTGTATGACCGACTGTGAGTAAGTCTAAAATCTGAGAATCATATTATATTTCCCTTAGAAAGTATATGTTTACTTGCAAGAGACACTTCGTCTCTTGGGTTCCAATGTGTTCTATGTGCCTACTGGCACATAGAACACATTGGAACCCAGGGGACGACTTGATATCTGTACTTTTGTCAAAACAGTTCAGATTTTCACGCAGACATTTCGTACCAATTATTGCTTTTTGTATCATTCCCGTAGTCAGACACTACACGGGTATCCGAGGATACGTTTACTTTAAGGAGTGGGAGAGAAATGTCGAATGTAGTCAATACAACAAACTCGAGATAGTTTCTTCAGTACATCATCCGATTATTAACAACACATCATCATGAAACTGAAACACAAACTGAAAGTTTTCTTGTACCAACACCGATTGGGTGCGAGAACGTTATCATGGAATGAGTGTTCCAGGTACCAACCGATTGACCGAAATAGCGGATACTACTCAGATAGTGCACCGGTTAACATTTCGTACGCGTTTCTTGTTTGGTGTAGGGAATGGCAGCTCATTGAAGTTTTCAAATAATTGCCTGCTGGTGTTGCATGGCTGTGATCTGAGCTTACTGCCACACCGATTGAGCTAACATCTAGATTTAATTGCTTCATAAATCATGCAGAACTCAACTCCCAGATAATCGAATATGTAGTTGTCAGAAATGTGTTTAATTATGAAAAATGCACACGTTACGAGTCATGTTAAATTATTGCAGTATTACAAAATAAATTATTTTGTTGCCAGGTACACGAGGTGATTTTCCTATGAAGAAACATGTACTAATTGAACACGAATGGCCAGATTGTTGCAGCCAGATATATTTCGGGTCTTATAATAAAAACGTCTAACACGTCACAAAATCTTCAATCTTCAGTCGTCTATTATTCTGCAGTTAGTACAATGGACATCCTAGAGACAATATGTTGTAATTGCACAAATCTGTAAATACACAGAACGGCAAGGTTTGTGAATGCGTTCGTCGATACCACACGAGTCCCAGATCGCGAGGATAAAATGAGAGGCGCAACCTTGAGTTGTATTCTCTCCCTGATAGCTTGAGTGTCGTATTTCGCAATCTTCGCCTTTGATAATAATCTCGACAACTTGATTGAAAGAGACAGAAGCGAGCCTTCAAACAAAAGTGATTGGTGCCATGCTTATAAGCCAGAACTCAATGCCACACACAATTGTTTCTTCATCACAAAGCCAATTTACAGAAATCATTCAGCGAAGCACGGCCAACACCATTTTGAGGCCCAAGCTGTTTAGTTTTGGTGTCAAAGTCTATTTGTATTTTGATTAGATTTTGGAAATTTCGAAAGAGAAATGTTACAAATGATGTTGAAAACGAAGGTAAACACAGACATATAAAATTGGTATCGCTGACATCCAAAGTCAAAATGTTATTCCAAAACGGGGGGTTAACAAGTTTAAATGACTAGAAAATGGCATGTGATGTTTTATAGTCTAAACGTTGAAGTGATGTAAATACGCCAAAATAACGATAAATGAGGAAAAAACAACTGTCTCATATTTTTTTTTAGCTTTACAACATACTAGAGTTTGAAAAACCTGGCCCATTTTTCTTTTTGACTCAGTGACCCCTCATGACGTCACCTCAAGGGCATCTCGGTGTTCGACCATAAGGAGGTAATTTCCTCCCTAGTATGGCACCATATTTAGGTATATGGTTTTCACCTCAAGCGTCACCTCAGAGTTCGGTCATAACTGTTGCAATTTCCTAGAACGGTACAAGATTTGTGATATGATTTTTGTTGGAGATTACATTCCCAACATTTCAAAAGGCAGAGGCTCAAAATAAGGTTGAAATGAAAAGAACAAGGAAATGACGTGAAACTTGCAACACGAGTGCATCACAGCGACATTTCAATTCCCGATATGGGTCTGCACATGCAGCGCGGAGATTTTTGAATTCCAGAAAGACGTGCAGCATTTCAATTGCTCATAACAACGACATCTGAAATAGCGATTTCATTGGCTCAAACTTCTCGAATATGATTTTGGATCTTTGTTCTGAACATGTGTCACTTCATCCGTTTCATGCCACATACCTACAGGATAATAAGCTATGACAACACAAACTCCACAATTGATGTTGCTCGAAATTGTTTGGACACTACGGGCCTACAAAATGTGGTATGTTTCATCGACACTGGATGAGAATATTGTTACTTTCCCATGTTTCTAATCTCTACTAATTTCTACATTGCAAACATAAATAGTATAAACTACTCGTTTTATCTCCAGTGATAGTACAGTTAAAATTAGAAGTCTCGTCACGAACTGTCTAGGCTTAATTGCGCGTAGGAATTGCGCGCAATTGCCATATCGAATGACACCCAAAGCACGGCAGGTTCTCCTGGTTACTCATCGCAAACACAAGCAATGTTTCTGCCAATGGACCTCCGGGTTACCCGGAGGTCTGTTGGCTGAAACATTGCTTGTGCACAGTCCATATGTACAGAATTTGACAGCATTACTATGGTCATAACGCGCAAATTAACGCGCAGATCGACGTGCTATTTGAGCGCATTTTATGACAAGACTTCTAGTTTTAACTGTAAATCGAGTGTAAGCTTCTTTACAAAACAATAATTTATGCCAACTGACATATCGCAAGACCGATTATTAAATATTGTCTGTCCTGAAATATAGTATTACCGTTTCTGTGAAAAAATAAAAGAAGGGATAAGCATACACCGTGTAGAACCTCATTGGGATAATCATAGAGCTATCATCAGGGGCGCCGGTAGCAAACATTTTGCCGATCATGATTTTTTTGTGATCGACGTTCAGCCGAACGTCATTCATATCAAATAACCAGGCTATGATTTTTTAATTTTGCTCTGGCGGATATCTGGAAATAGTGCGCGCATAGATCATCTTGTTTCTTCAATATTGTGCACACAATGGCGACTATTAATGACCAGTTAATATAAGATAAGGAAATTTTGGGGCCACTTCTTTAATATTCCAAGCGCTTCGGAAGCGGTTGGAATACTAAAGAAGTAGCCACAAAATGCGTTTCAGAGAGGTAATTTTTCAAACTTTTTCTGGGGGCAGGGCCGGATTTACGAATGGGCAGACTGGGCGCACGCCCAGGACCTCCACACTTTCGCCCCCCCCCCCCCCAACACATTAAAGTTCGTCTTTCGAGGAATATAATATGACAAAATTCCCTGCCAAATTGCCAAATCATTTGGCAATTTGGCAGGGAATTTTGTCATATTATGTTCCTCGAAAGACGAACTGCATTTACTGTCATTTTTTTTCTCCCCTACATAATCGACGGCAACAATTCGAAAAAAACCAATGGAATTGAGGTTAGTAGCTCCAATTTTTTTAACTACACAAATTTTATCAACAAAAAGTACTCATTTTCCTGTTGAAATGTTCCAGCATTTTGGAGCTCACAGTGCCTTCAAAGGCCACCTGAAAGCCTCCGGAAATCAAATTTTTTCCTGGGGGAGAACCTCCCCAGCCCCCCCCCCCCCCCTTTGGGATCTGGGTGTTATGGTCGGGCCAATGTTTGGACCGTTCCGGCGCCCCTGAAGTCATACAGATTAAATTATAAATAAAGAATATCGAATGTTTCTCTCAATACGTACATTTATAATAAGTGACTTTACCAGGACCGGCAATCACTTTATCTGACATCTCGCAAGATTTTGTGCTCTTGTTATACGCAAACGATGAACACGCGTCGTCCGTGTTGCACATCGTGGCACAGTGTAGTTTTGAAGATACGCGTGTGATGATGCCATTCATCTCCGGCAATGCTGCATTATTCCGTTGGAAAGACTCTTCCAACATATTTCCTTCCACAGTACTTCTCAGAAGTAGACCAAACACTATTCCCATTATGGTGTTCGAACCTGGTCGGGTTCCACCAATTCCTTTCATCTTCCGGAATATTCTGAATCGCCTGTAAGTCGAAAATGGTTTTATTTCTATAACTTAAACGACAGCTTTATAAAAGCCATATGTTTGAAAAGAAACCGAACCTTGTTTAGATTGATCATCAATAAATCTTAAAATATTCTCACAAAGCAAATCGATCCCTGTTTATCATTAAGGGAGGGGTCGCAAATGTTAACTGCCCAAACATATTGTTCCATACAGATTCCCGATCAATAAACAGCTCTTCACAAACTCAGCACACAATGTGGGTAATAAGTGATATTATATATCACTCTTTAAAATCAGCTGTGTTACAAAACAACCCAACTCAAATTCGATGAATAAATATGAACCCAACTTCGTTGATTTGGGTATAATTTTTCAAACCCAACCGATTTAAGGGTGTGCTCTCAACTTTCTGAAGCCACTCAACTCGCTAATTAAAAGAGAAAGTTCACAAAGATTGCTTCAAGATCCACTGGGGCACTTGGATCTCAACGTGAAGATAGACCAAACCCAAGCGCATATTGTTGTTTGTTGTCCATGGTCTGAACTCGGAGATGGTTTGTCGGGTAAAGTCGGGGTACCAGTTTATGTCGTCGCTTTATTGATTGAAAGGTGTGGGAAATAGAACTCTGTGCACTTCCCGAACGTATGGAGGTCGAAGTTTATTCATTCTAAAGGGGAATACGGAATAGTTTTTCCTTGTAAAATAATACACTTTTGATCCATTCCGCGTTATGTGGCAATGACTTATTTGGTGGATTTATTTGAAAAAAATAGAGATTTTTTATGGTTTGCCATATTGGGTGTCATTTTGTTAAGCTAAACGTTATGATGTCAAGCACATACCGGGAAAGTACCTCAACTGTAAAACAGTATGTCCTCCATTGACAAGAGTTTCCTTTTAACTCCTGTTAAACTGTAAAAAAGGAAACACTTTACGGCGACATATTGGCCGCCATTTTGTATTTATATTCCAATGTTGTCCACTGAAAAAATCAGCATATCTGTGCAACAGGTCTGCATGAATTATGTTGAGATTCTATCTTTTCGGTTCCAGTGATACGGCACAGACGATCAAATGTGGTGGCCATCTTGGAACCCTTAGCTGAAACAGGTTAAAAGTAGCTAGAAATAAGATAGATTTTCTTGGCTAATTTGAAGAAAGCGCACCTATAAAACTCACAAAGTGGTACCTTTTTTTCCTACTCCGTTCCAAAATGACTCAAGTTTGCTGCTAAACTACACGACCATACCAGCAATGTCGAGGAGTGTTCCAAGTATATTATTTGCTCATGTAGTGCATGAAATTTAAATCAGATTTAAATTTTCCAAATTCACATTACGATCTTTCAAATATAACCATACAGCTGCAAATAGTTGAATTTTCCTTTTGAATTATCCAGAATCATTGAAATCTGTTGCCCTGAGAAGCTTCGAGATTCGATTTCGAATCTTAAGTTGGTATTCGTTTCGATTCGAAATCGGCTGTCCGATTCGTTTTTCCTCGAATCATTTCACTAGAATTTCGCTTGTTATCAGTCATCTTTGTCGTCTCGCAAAACGTATAGCTGAGATAGAAACTGTACCCAAATAATGTTGAAAATAAAGACTGGGTGTAGCTGTCGCTTATTAACATAAAAAGCATCTGTACCCATGCCACCATCCATGCTAATTCTAGTTTTACTAGTCACTACCACTGTTGAAAGGAAATATAAAGTTCTCAACCAATATCGACGACGAGCTCACGATGGGTAGCGGCTGGGCCGTGCTGCTCCCAGTACAGAATTCTCGGACCCGTTTCTGTTTTTGAACAAAATTCATAACTGGGTAATCTTCCAGTAACATCATCAATGCATGCCTTCGACGAAGGCATGCCTTGATGATGTAGTTGGAATATTTTATCAGTCGGGACTTCAAGATGCCTGTATTCGGTTCGAGGTTCGATTCGATTTCAAATAATAGAATTGGTTCGATTTGAGATTCGATTCGAATTGAAAATGTGTGCTCCTCATGGCCCTTTTAAAATCGTTTGAAGAAAACTTACATAAGTTTCGTTTTTTGACGTCTAAAATTTGCGAGAGACTTAGATTACTGATGAAAAAACATTTCCAGTTTAGAGTAATTTTTGGCACAATGAACGAAAAAACTCCAAACGTCAACTACATGTTCGGGAACGCCATTGACTGTTCTCCGTGTTTAAGTTGTGATTTGAAAAAACAAGGTGGGTGTGAGTGATCGCGTACTCTCTGAGGGAAATTTCCATTTCTGTATCTTGGAGTACGCAGATTCACCTTTTCAGAATTTTGGACATTTGTGAGAAACTGCCTCAAGAATTTTTGGCCAACTGTCTTGCTTTTACCCTTTGGAATCTAGCGACCGTTTTTCCGGCCAGCAACATGATACGTCACAACGCCATTAAATAGGATGGTTGTTCAATAAATGTGCGGGGTAGACCAATAAATATTTTCAACGTTGAAAATATTGATTGGTCTACCCCAAATGATGAATATGGACTCTTCTAATTGCTTCCATCGAACTGGAATGGAAGATACCACTAGAGTACCGGGGGTTAAGATACGCGTCGTTTTGGCGTTCAAATCCCAACAGCCATCACCGAATTTAACAGATTAAGCACGAAATACAAATCTTTAATTCACTGTATCATTTCTATCTCTCTCGACGACTTGTCCGAATGTATCTCGAAAAGATTAAACCTTATTCGGTGAAACCGTAGTCGACACCGAAATAAGATCTTAGAGATTAAACTCCTGATTATATCATAGAAGGCATTCCAGTACAAGCTAAGAATTACGTTGGATGAGGTGTGACTATTATCCGTGTAAACAGGTAGGGAAATGAATTGCAGTTGACTTCGTTCTGTCGTTGGGAGATAGCACTACCCAGGGCAGCATATATTTTATCACCAGGTAAGTGCAATTTGTACATTTTTGTGTCATTTGATTTCCATTTATTTGAATCGTCGTTTAACGAATAATTTCTTAAGTTGAACTCTGGGGGGAATTTGTATGACATCCAATAGGGGTGTATCACTGCGCGTTAGATTTGAGTACAAAATCTTTAAAAAGTTCTCAGTAGTTTAAGAGATAAATCTGTTGATGTAGGAAAATTCTACGTTTTCAGTAAAAAGTATTTTCGAGAAGTTCAATGTGGAGGAGTAAGAATTATGATTATTTATTTAACGACACTTCAACAGCCAAGGTCATATCGTGTTTTACGAGTGGAGGAAGCCGGAGTACCCCGAGAGAACCACAGAGCAACGACGAGCATCTTATAGCGCCACAACTTCATAACTCCTCAATGTAGCACAGGCAGGGTTAGATTGGCTGAAGACATGCGCACCATCGACGTGCTGTACACCTTAGTACACGGCGCCATCGTGCCCCCTGTGGACAGTCGGGGTTAAGTTTCTTGCCCAACGACGCAACGCGGGAGTCCGAATCGGACGAACAGGTGGTCACTCACCCATCCAAGGAGTAACCGGGCTCGACGTTGCTTAACGTCGGTGATCTGACGAGAACTGGTTACCGCAACGCCCCCCGCTCATCCTATCCGACCACGTGATTTGAAAATTAAGCAGTTGACAAAATTATATTTTTCAAAATCTTTCAACAAAACCATATCATGTGAACCCTCATTGGGACGAGCTCGTCCCAATGAGGGTTTACATGATAGATTTTTGTTTTGTTGAGATTGGTTAAAAAACATTGATAAAAACAAAAAATAAAATAATTACGTTTGATATACTGTGCGTTAATTGGTTAATTGAACAAAAGGCCGAGGAGTTATCCATGACGCGTTCTTATATACTCATCATTTCGTGGTTAACTGTAGCACTAGCGTTTCTACTTTGTGCGCGCGCGTTCATAATTTTAGTTAGATATTTATTTTAAATATTGTTTTTATTTTTTTATCGTGATTTTCGGAACGAACCTGTCACTGGAATACACTTAAAATAAAAGCAAGCTTTCATTCGACTGATCTCCATTCAATGAAGTATTTTCAAATACAAATTATATCTAATGATAACGCGAATCAATAGAACAAATACAACATCTTTGCTTTTATCTTCACATTATGTTTTAATGGTGTTCATCGCTTTCCAAAACAGTCAGATTGTCAGCTGTCATTTAAGAAAAGTAAGTAAGACAAAAAGAAAACAAAACGCGATCGTTCGAAACAAACACTCAATGTTCATGAGATGTTTGTGACAACCAAAAGAGGTTCTTAACACTTTTGGCACGTACTATTCCGAGAAAGAGAATACCCAGCGCGTGATATATATCAGGAATTTTGCCAAAATAAGGATTATTAGACAAAATAGGTATAATTTTAAAACTGCTTCTCGGACTCCCTGATACATTTTTCAGAGGGGAAAATGTTTTTTCCCTGTATTATCTAACCGTTCACAAGAGCAACTCCACGAACCTGAGGGAATATAGTTTGATTCCACCTTTTAAATTTATGTGGGATAATTGGTGGTAATTGGCTGATTGGAGATGCATATGGAAATTACCAGCAGACAACGTGGTACTCAATGCTGCTTCCCTATCACTACCTGCAACTAAAAGACGTTCTTAACACTTTTGGCACGGAATATTCCGAGAAACAAAATTTCAGCGTCTGATATATTTCAGGAGTTTTACCAAAATAATGGTTATTAGACAAAATAGGTATAATTTTAAAACTGCTTTTTTCAGAGGGGTAATGTTTTGTTTCATGTATTATCTAGCCGTTCACAAGAGCATCTCCACGAACCTGAGGGAATATAGCTTGATTCCACTTCTTCCACTTTTGTGGTGGTAATTGTCTGTTTGGAGATGTGTGCGGCAATTACCGAAAACTATCGTTTTCGTTGTACAATAAAGTCTGACAGTGGTCCCGATTCCAATTCACTGTTGTTATCGGGTTAGGAGTCTAAATCGCCATTTATAACTGATAACGCTTCTGGTAACGTTCATTTCGTAGCATTTCTTGTGCTATTGTTTGGTGACTTCTCCACAGGGACGTGGCTAGAGGTTTCCGATTGGAGGGGTGTAGGGTAATGAATTTCCAAATAGGGGGAGGGATCGGGAGGGGGAACCCCCTCCCGGCCCGTCCCCTAGTTGGAAATTCACTTCCGAGAAACATTTTGAAAACGAAGCCATGAAAGGGGGCATAAAATTGATTCTAGTAACTGAAATGCCAACACATTTATGATAGAATTATCAGGTTATTATTATTTGATATTATTCTGTGAATTGAGTATGTGCTAAACAAATTCTCAAGCTTAGAACTTTGAACAATTTACACTGTCCTAACATTAAATCAGATCTTATGCAGGAATGATCAATTTTCGATGTTTCATCATTTTGTAACTGTGAATGATGGAATTAACTCGGGATAACGATTTTACATGATGCGATTTTTTGAAGTGCATTTGGAGGATTTTTTTTATTACGATAAGTAAACGTACTATAGAAATCTCTCACCGACTGACATCATGAAACTCGAAATTGCGTTCACTGTAATTGTAAATAGTAACAGTTGGAATTTTCGCCGATTTAAACCCGAGTTGGAATTTGGGGAAGTAAAGGAGACATCAGCATCACCAAAGCAGCTCTAAAATCCAGATAGATGCAATTTCCAACTACTCATGACTAGCCCTCCGAATTTCCAATTATAAGAGATTTTGGCCAGGATGGGGGAGGGGGACACACCCACCCCTCTCGCCACGTCTCTGCGTCTCCAGTCAAAATAAATACAATGTGACCTGAATATTTAAAAAATATTCTTGGAGAGCACGAAACAGAGGAAGATGTACGTTTTTAATTTAAACAATATTTATTCATGAAAAAGTATGATGCATACATATAATAAACTGCAACATGATTGCCATACAGAGTGCGCAGTACAATGGTATGCATTAAAGCAATGAGTCAAGAACGAGATTTGTTGAAAGGATTCAGCAGTAAACTTTTAGCTTTTATAAGCCGTCTCCTCTGGAATACTGACGAAATTTGATAGTAGCTGCAAACACTACGTAAAATATTGTTTAAACATAGAAGACAGAGAGAGTAAGGAAAACAATAGAGAGAATGAGAGAATGAAAGGAAAAGAAAAACTTAACCCCTTGCCCAACACGTGTAGCAGGCGACACTTGAAGAAAATGTTTTTCAATAACCGGAAATTTCCAATGACAGTCCCCAGAAAAAGGCTCACGGTCCCTCACTGGAACGAGCTCATTCCAATGGGGGTCATAAGCCATGCTCCCGAGACAAATATTGAAAATATAAAAGGATTTAGATGGCGATTTTTATGGGTTACACTGGCGGTACATTGGGCAAGGGGTTAACTAGGAAACAAAGGAACAACCTTAATTCAATGTTCGCTACCAAAGAATATTCCATAGGGCAGCCTCAATAGTATATCGGTAACGGTGGCCCATTTGTGTGGCAAGCAACACCGGAAGAGTATAAGAGTGCACCGCTACTTATTGAAAGCGTCCACTCAGTATGATATAGTCCTGCAGGGCTCTGAAGACAGGAAGGTTTTCCTTATTATTTAGTAGTTCGGATCCAAATAAGAGTGTGGAAAGCTCAAGAGTAAATGGCAATGCATTGATTGTGGAATCACGAGCATCGTTAAAGATTGGGCAGTGCACAAGATAGTGCTCAGTAGTTTCGAGATCCCCACACTGGCAACGTGGAGATGTTGAGAGATGGTTATCGTATAAGTGAACGTTGATATTACTGCAATGCAGGCGTAACCTGCAATGATAAATTTGGGCAGCATGGGATTTGGATCCATAGTAAAAAAATGGTGGCCGTAGGTTCGCACTATTTATAAACGTCTTGAAGTTTATGAGGGAACAATTTTCTCTTACTGAGGGGGGTAATCCATTCCACTGGTCGGTAACTTCCAGGATGAACGATGACTTATATAAATTGGTGTGACAAAAGGGAACACATTGGTTATTTTCGGATCGGAGATTGTGGCTTTGGGTAATAGATGAAATAATTGGTGGCACCTTATTGGAGATATATGGAGGTGTTAATTTATGATACATCTTAAAGAATTGGATGAGCTTGTGCTTTCGGTGTCTTTCCTTTCTTCCAGTGGATCCCATTGGGTTTCTGTGTAGAGAAGGTCTTTACTGCAGCCCACAGTGGCGCCAGTAACTATTCTTGCTGCAGCTATTTTCTCCAGGTCCACAGCTTGAGTTGCTGAGCAGTTGTCCCAGACAGAGTCAGCGTATTCTAAAAGAGGTCGGACAAATGCGAAGTATATCTTTTCAAGGACTTTCCGGTCAAGTGTAAACTTATGGGCCCTGAGCATGTCAATACGTGTCCAGGCTTTAGCGCACACATGATCGATATGGTCGTTCCATGTACAAACTTTATTCAAAATTACACCCAGATGCTTGTGGCTACTCACCTCAGAAATTTGAGTTCCGCTTAAAAATATTGGTGGGTGCACTGGGACGTTACTTTTACGTGATATGATCATGGTTTCCGTTTTAAGGGGGTTGAACTCAACGAGCCAAGTTTTAGCTGTGTTCAATTGTGGCTAAATCACGGTGGAGTATGAAAGCACCTTGGTCAGGATTCTCAATTATAAGATAAAATGATGTATCATCTGCAGACAAACGTATACTGCTAAGTAGGTTTTCAGTAATATCGTTGATGTAAATTAAGAATAACAGGGGACCAAGGATCGAACCCTGTGGGACACCAGACGTTATTGGTTTCCAAGGGGATGCCTCAGAGGCTACAAGGAGGCGCTGGTACCGATGATAAAGGTAAGATTTTAGGAAACAAAGCAAGTCGCCAGATATTCCTATTTTCTCGAGCTTGTGAATAAGAACAGCATGCCAAACTTTTTCAAATGCCTTGCTAACATCACAAAAGACAACTCTTACTTCTTTTCCTTCGTCACGAGCATGACATAATTCATCATAGAGGTCTGTCAGTTGTAAGACCGTAGCGTCACCTGGAGTAACATCAGACTGGAACTGGCTCAGTATATTGTTATCACATAAAAATGCCATAATCGTTTGAAGACACATTTTCAAGTATTTTACCAGTACGGCTAGGCAAAGATATTGGGCGATAGTTAGTAACTACATTAGACGGATTTTTTTTCAACACCGGTGTCACATTGGCTTTTTGCCATAAAATTGGACAATAACAGTTATCTAATAACCTATTGAAGAGGGCCGTAAGTGGGTCACACAATGGGTGTCTACATTCTTTTAAAAGCCGGGGACTTATAAGATCAGGACCACATGCCTTCGATACCTTAATACTCTTGATTGCTTCGTACACTTCATGGCTTTCAAGTGTTATCTTGTCACGCGTTTGAAGGGGAGGCAGGGGTGGATCTGGCAAGGATGCATTAGTGTCATCCAATGTCGAAATGGAACAGAAGTATTCATTGAACACTTCCGCCTTTTCGGGATTGGTTGAATAGAGTTTGTTAAGGTGACTTATAGTAGGAATTCTGGGATATTTTTACAGATAAATGTTTTCCACCACACTGACGAGGGTGTTTCCGGACAACTTAGATGTACGTTTTTGAGTAATAGCACGTGAAGATGGACGCACACCGTTGGGGGAAATATCGATTTTATCACACACTTATTAATGTAAAAGACGGGATTTCCACTGTTCTGCATGTACAATAAAACTAAACCTGCATCGCACATGTGGTGATACAAAACACGTTCGATTTCGTTTCCTACCTAAACAGGGAACGGGCCTGTGTAAAAAAAAAATCGTCATCGTTGGTTGAATGCACCGGCGTCGAGATCGCTTCCAAGTTCCTCATTTAGATTTGTTTACCCGGGATTAGAGATGGGAGGTTAACCGCAACCACCGGTCGGGATCGGTAGTGAGAGACTACCGAAAATCGCAACCACGCTCCAATAAACACAACCACAAATTCGGTTTTAAAATTCCAGCGCATTTTTATGATACTGCACGTAATATCGAATTACCAGAATGACCACATTATTCACTTTATAATAAATGCAATATCTACGAATCTGTTGGCCATTTTCAAATAATTTGTATACCCGTTTGAATGGAATTTAAAAAAAACTGCAGTACACTATACTTGCACCAATGGCATTTTGAAGACAGTAAGCCAAGATTTGAGGCTTTCAGTATCAATACACGAAACTCAACACGATATTCATTAATATTCATGACGTGTCAACACAGAGTCTGAAACATTGTAAAATGTTCATCAGTTTATCAGGTGCGGTTTCCTTTAACCCCCTGCACACTGATGTCAAAATATCCAGATTTGAAGTAGCCATTTTCCCCATGATGCAACTGGGAATTTAACCAATTCAATCTTGTTTGACAGAGCTCATTGAGCTCTGTCAAACAAGATTGAATTGGTTAAATTCCTAAGTGCATTATGGGAAATATTTGCACCCCGAACTTTAGATATTTCGACATCAGTGTGCAGGGGGTTAATGAGGTACAACTTGCCACTTACTCTTCATTTATACTGTCCGATATATTTATTTCTACATGTAATTACGAAAGCTTGAACATCAGACTCGGTTTCAAATTCACAGTTGAAATCGGATAGAAAGTTAGGGTTACAACGACCTAAATGAGCGACTTTTACATGGTAAAATTTTGTTGGTCGGCATAATTTTTCAGGGTGTGTTGGTTTATCCTAAACACAGTTTGGGTTTTTATTTTGGCCTGACATTTTCCAACATTACTGGCATAGATATGCTATATTTATTTATTCAACTGATACATCAACAGAAGATGTCTTGTTAGTTGTTAGATAGAAGATGTTGTAATTACAGGGCTAATCTGATAGGTATATGCGGATGATTTCTATATGCTCATGGGCAACCGAAACCAGAACCGCAACCGAGGTTTTTTGATTTAAAAAAACCGAAATTGCAACCGCAGTGAAAAACCCACAACCTCCCATCCCTACCCGGGATATTTAAACAACCAGATTCGAATCTGAGTCAAAAATTTACAAAATAAAAATAATATTCTGACTGCTAGTTTCTTGGCAAATACTTTTCACAACTGGTCATATAATTATGTTGTGTAATTTCTTTCTGTTTAGTCAATATTTGAAGTTCGATCATCGTGACCGTGACACTGATCGGCGTCAAACATTTTCGACCAACTGAATGCCGTAAAAATTAAAAAGCAAATTAGTATTCCACCACCCAACACTGATACCTCTTAACAAGGAAGGACACGCAGCAATTATCCAGTTGAAAAATGAATTTAATTCAAGTTTCGTGTAGACTGGTTGTTACATGGGAGGTGTGTGGTAAGTACAGAACCGCTCATATGTTTGAATGGGTTAAGAATTATCGTACTCGATTGCTTTGACAATCAAAAGATGACGTTAATATTTAACGCCAATCCTGAGCCAAAGCACTCGATTGCTTTGTCCCAGGATATCACCCGAGCCTTCGGCTCTCGTGATATCCTGGGACAAAGCAACCTCGGGCGATAAATCTTAACCCATTCAAACGTATTTAAGGCTATGTATATGTAGACACCTATCGCGATGTTCCTTGTTGTCGACATTATTCGACTGTCGTGTCAAGAGTTAACACAATACGTGGTACGAACGGAACACCTAAACTACAGTTTTGGTCCTAATTTCCAGCGATCGTAACACAGTTATCCATGCAGAAATTATTTCGTCGCACCAGCTCTTCTGAGTTCACTCTAAATAATTTATATACCTCACCTCATCCCCTCCTCACCCCCTAATGAACTATAATAGCATTTTCTTACCACAGGTTGGCCATTCTAAGAACACTGTGGGTGTATTAGAATTGTCACTATACACTTGGAATACAGAGTTGTAAACACAGCACAGTTCGAATGTGGTTGTCTTAGATGATGCTGTATGTTTCGGATTACATCATTGCTGATTGAGGAGGAATTGGTGTTTTCGCCAGAAGGTAGTTTCATCACGAAATCTCACTTATTGTTTTCCACTACAAATCCATGTTTTATGGATTGAAAAACACGATAGTGCAAAACAACGACCCGGGTGTAACGGCAGGTGTACGTAGTTATATTATTCCACATGATGTTAAACCTGTCGTGTTGTCGTCCGTTTAAAACACGAAACATTACATCTGTTAATAAGGGCCGAATTGCCGTTTCAGGATATGTTATTGACTATTTCAAAATATCTACGTCCTCTTTTGGTAGTGAACGCTCTGGCAAACAAGGCAAAGTTTTAGTCACGTGATTCGATGCCGACATTGACGTGTTGTGCATACCACGATTGCCGTGTGTATCCAACGTATAGACATTGGGAAACGCACACCATGCTTGGAATCCGGCTAACATGTAAGAACGTCATGTAAAACGCATCTGATTGGTCGTTACGCACGAGAATGACGTCACAACGTCAACGAATTGTTTTAACACAATACAGCGTCAAGCGAGAAAGTAAACAGACAGTCGGATGTGATATTTGTCTTTAAAGATATCAGCCTCTTTCACTTAATTTAAGTTTAATCGTGGTTAAATTGAGGATATCAACGTTGTTATAGTGAATATCGGGAATTATCTCATGTGGACATGAAAGTTTTATTTTTCACGAGCGTTTGCGAGAGTGAAAAATAATACTTTCAGTCACACGAATGAAAGGGTATCTCGAAATTTCGTGTAACAATCCAGTCTAGAGAACCATGAAAAGTAGAAAAAGTAGAAAACGTGTCTTGTCTATTGATATGCAAGAGCCGTGTAGATGGGGCAATAAGGGGTGGAAGTTTCATTCCCTATATATTTTGGTCCAACAATGTTGAATTGACAACAGGAAGAAAATGATCACACACAACATTCACTTTTTTATCCAAGCTAATGCGCTTCTACGTTTAATGGCTGGTTTTTATACTGGCTATCCATTGTACAAAGCACTTCCTTCTAAGCCGGTAATTATCCTAGTCGATGTTGGCGCCGACGTCAGATTTGCAAACAATCAACAAAACCATATCATGTCACACTCCTACGGGAAGGTGACATAAAAGGTTTAAGCCTTCGCGTGTCTTGCGGTTTAACTTCAGAACATAGGCTATTTTTTACTGTTGAACAAGGGAACATATATTATTCCAAAATGGAATTACAGAAATAAAAAAAAATGTTGTGATATCTCTTAACTCTTTACCTAACAGAAAAACCAGACGACCTTTGCACAAAAATTTCTTGAATAAATTTTTTTTTTCATTTTTTGTCTCAAAAACATTACTTATTTATTGGTGTTTAAGGTCACATACTTATGCACAATGGCTACTCGCGACCGCACTGAAAACACAGAACGTCGGTTAACCTTTTACCTGACATGAAAAGAATACACTTGCAAAAAAATTATTCAATCACTATTTTTTTTCATTTTTTGTCTCATGGGTGGAAGAAGCCGGAGTACCTGGCGAGAACCACCGAGCATCGACGAGCAACTGTTAGCTCCTCAACATTCTAACTCTGTTCAAGTTCTGCTGAATTGAAGTTCCGGTCAAGCAGGGTTACAGCGGTCGAAGACATGTGCACCATCGGCGTGCAGTACGTCTTAGTACACGGCGTCATCGTGCCCCCATGTAGGCAACCGGGATAAAGTGCCTCGCCCAAGGACACAATGCGGGTCGTCCCGGACGGAGATCGAACTCGGGACCTCTAGCATAGAAGTCCAGCAGTCTGCCACTGAGCCACCGCGCTTCTTCACAAAAACATGGTTATGATCCCTCATTGGAACGAGCTGGACGAAAAATAATGAAAATTAATTGGCGGTTTTTGTGAATAGCGATGGCCGGTTTTGGCCATTACGTTGGGTAAAGGGTTAACTCCTTGATTTTATGAGACAAATAAGTAGAGCATTTGGAATATTTAACCTGGCTTGCCCACCCTAATCCCAGGTCTATATCCTATTAACAACAGAAGTATTTTTTCTTGCCACAAGGGCCACACAGCTCTATTTTTCTTGATTGTGATCACTTTAGTAAGAAGCCACCTTAGTTTGGAGTTGGAGTATTCGAATAACGAATTATCATTCGAATGACGGACTGTTCCAACGATCGATCGACCAGTCAGTAATCGCGAAAACGTCGGTGAAAAACACCTTAAAGGATTAGTGACCTCATGGGCATAGTGTCGCTGTTTGATTGCAGCACGCTGACCTTAAACGTACACTACTGCCTTGCTGATATCACACAGGCTAAATGCATGATCATAATTCGATAATCACGACAGTGGATGATTAGTCTCTACGCAAAACTCAGTGAGTCGACTCCACAACCGTTAAGCAGCACATTGTGTTATCACGAACCATTCTGAATTTCTTCCGCCCAACCCTATAGACTCTTTGGGAATATAGGCAGTAGTTAATCCCGCGTTCAGTTGAAAGTCTCCACGCTTTGCTTTATGCGATAATATAATATTACGAGTCCATTTTGATACGCAGTCGACAGCGATCATGCACTCCAAACAGGCCAGCCCCTGCACGATTGCCTGGTACTTAATTCAACGAGAGGACACTAGTATTTACCTCTCCAAATCTCACTCAAATGATCAGTATTCGTCCCTTTGATGACTATTTCAATGTGCTTTCGACTAAAAATGAAAATATCAGAATGACGTTGGACAAACAGTCGCGTAACGCATTCAACACATTATTCAGGTCCTTGTTTATGGCCCTATTGACTAATTGTAACCCTTTGAACTCTAGTGGTATCTTCCTTGTCATTTCAATGGCAGCAAATAGAAGAGTCCATATTCATTATTTGGGGCAGACCAATCAGTACTTTCAACGTGCAGCCTCAGGCTGCACGTTGAAAATACTGATTGGTCTACCCCACAATATTTATTGAACAGCCATCCTATATAATGACGTTATGACCTATCATATTCCAAGCCGGAAAAGCGGCCGCTGGGGTTCAAAGGGCCAATTTCATCGCGGCGTATTCCTATTATGTGTCGTGTTCATGCTTTTGTGATTTGGAATGTTAGGCGACAACCCCACCTGTAAAATTAAAGTGATTTACACACAAACCAGTGCAGTGAAATGCAAAATAACGATTGAAATTTTGAAAAAGTTTAAACCCTTCTCGAGCATTTCACAGGCGGGTGTTTCGAAAGTGTCTCTCTCAATAATGATTATGCGGGGTTTCGATTGGAAATTTAAATGATGTTGTCTTGTTTGTTCCCGTGTTCATGCATAAGATTATTTAAAAAAACCATGATGCGAGATTCTGTTTTGTTCGATCCGACGTTTGTCCATGTACGCTATGAATTCGGGAGATATCGGATAAGTCAAATAAAACGTAATACTGACTGTACAGAGAGAATATAGGTAGCGTTGTGAAAATATGAGTTTAAAAAAATAAAAATAATCAACAACTCAATCAGTTTTTCAACCCCCTCCACACCCCCAAATGGAGTTATATCGGTTGATGAAGCTGGAGCTGGCGCGCTCGGAATGTAGTCGCAGGGTAACAACTTTCGCTTTCCGTTCTGCAACTGCATGGAATTGTGAAATGAGGAAAGTGCTGTGGTTCACCTCTGACGAAGACTGGCACGGGCCTGTGTGTGTTTTTGAAGGAAACATTCATGATTTGGGGGAATTTAGAATGTTGGTTTCTGATCTCCTACCGGGAATCGTGCCCATGTCAATCCCGGCTGGCAATTAGGAGTCCAACACATAAACCACGAGACCACTGCACATCGTAACATACGATGGCCGGAATCAATATTGTTAGATGAAAATAAGTTTATCCTTCGAATAGGCTGACTCAGTAAATATGTCTACAGACTGCACTGCTCCAAACCGTCTCAATTTACATGCTACAGTAAGGCGAGGGTACATAGGACATTGATCAGAAGGTATGGAATAATATTATTTGTGTGCCATTATAGACTCGTTAGCTTTATGTCATGTGTTTCAGAATTTTAGAATTTTCAAATATTGGTTTGCAGAACCGAGGCGTGTAACCCTACTTATTTGTACACATTACCGGACCTAGCATGACAAATGGATCTAGAGTGCCTCCAGGATTGTTTTAGACACTGACATGCAAAAAGGTTATTACCATGTGAGCTTCCGAAATGGTGTTTTGACCTAGAGAACTCTTCTCTTTTCATATACCGACGAGTCCGTTACAATTATTTGTAGCGGCCGAGTGAATTCTCATTTATTGCACAACTCTGAGAAATATATAAGCTGTGATATTACTGAGAGATTCACTTTAGCCCTTTACCCAACGTAACGGCCAAAACCGGCCAGCGGTTTTCACAAAAATCACCATCCAATTTTCATTAGTTTTTCACTTTTTGCTTCAAAAACATAGCTTATGACCCCTCATTGGAACGAGCTCAAGGAGCTCGTTCCAATGAGGGGTCTTAAGCTATGTTTTTGACGCAAAAAATTGAAAAAAAAAGTTATTCAAGAATAATATTTGCAAGTGTCGTCTTCCTTTCGTGTTAGGTAAAGGGTTAAGAAAATCGCAACTATTGCACAACATTGGGGACTACATATGGACGTGCGAATTCCTGATGGCACTGCATTATGGGATCGGAGGGTACCTTATGAGGATACCTCTTTTCCCATAGACTTGGGTTCGGATCTACAGTTTCGCACTGCTGCACTGGGGTAAACTTCGAAACTGAGGGCACGTGCTGAAATTAATGCCATATAAATTGAGGATGTCTTGTAGTATCAGATGTATTATTACACTAGGCTTTTTACTGGACTACCAAATTTGAGGTTTCAGTCGCAGAGTTGGACTCTGATGCATAGATTAAATTATCAGAGGAATTACGCGAGAGAGTGTCTTCGAAAAATTGATTATTTTTAAAATGCCAATTTTACACTGAAGTATTACCAGGCAAAAAACTAAAAAAATGAGATGGAAAAATAGAATTTTGGTTTCACATTTTAGAAACATGAAGGACTCCGTGGGTAGATATATGAGGGCAGTTAGACAATTCTGGTTGTGAGGCTGCTGAAAGGTTGAAAATAACTGGTTTCAGGATTTTTGTGCAATTTATCAGACTAAAGCTTTGCATTTGACAGTAAATTATTTCACCACATTCAAACTGTCTATTCCTAGTATGTCAGATAGTGTTGACTGATTTTAGTGGATTTGGAAAATGTAATACATGTTATGGTTTAGAAATTTAGAAAACTGTGTTAAAGGATGTTCACATTTGAAAAAGTGCATGGCATGTCATTTTTAGAAATGCCTGAAAAACTGTGGAACGCAACCGTAAAGACAGTTTGCTTTCGGTGCCAATGCTTGAAACATGGAGTCCTTTATTTGTGATTGAGTTGTAAATGCACAATTGTTCATAGTATCTCAACATAACTAGAAAGCGTATAAAAGAGGAACGTATTAGAAATGTGTTGAAATAGCTAATTTCACAACTTTTTTATATTTTATTTATTCGGATTGCGCAAACACAAAAGGATAAAGTACAATATTTCCTCGACAGTTTGGTTTATATTCATGACAGACATAGATATATATAGAATAATCGTATAGTGTTTTCAAGTAAAAAAAAAAATATTCTACGAGTAGGATTAAGAATGAAACCGACGAGCCTCTGGCGAGTCGGTTTCATTCTTAATCCTACGAGTAGAATAAAGTTTTTACTTGAAAACACTATACGTTTATTTTGTTTATTCAATAAATCTTCTACAGGGCAGTCGCGGCAAAATCGGGCTATAATTCGTTGCAAAACACAGCGAGAGGTGAGGAGCACATTGGTCCAATTCGATCGACCAACAAAATTGGAAAAATTAAACAGGGCGGAGTAATACATTTCTGTCTAAAAATAATTCCTCTACAAACTTCAGTTAAACTTGCAAATATACTTTATTATATGAGCAGTGGGTGATGTTTTCTACTGGCATTGTGTAATACTTTTAAAAAGATTTAAAGAAATCAACAATCGAACTATT
Source organism: Pictodentalium vernedei (assembly GCA_031216915.1). Lineage (NCBI taxonomy): Eukaryota > Metazoa > Mollusca > Scaphopoda > Dentaliida > Dentaliidae > Pictodentalium > Pictodentalium vernedei. The sequence goes on along the minus strand of CM062292.1, from coordinate 461,967,787 downwards.
AATTATGCTAGACAAATGTGGTAAAGGCCAGAGGTCAACATGTCATGCTACTAGGGGAAAAACTTCTTACAGTGTTAAATCTACGGGGAAAATTTATCACCCTACTCGATGAATAAAGCAAAAATTTATCCAAGGCCTTTATTGTTCAAATAAACGGCCATTTATGGGATAAATATCTATATGCCACTATGATCAAACGGATCATTATTCACCACAGAACTGGATTCATGGTATCTTTCTCAAAAATGCACTTAATGAAACCTGGTTATCCATACGACCTTGACCCATCTTTTGAACCTTCTGCGAGTTTCAACTCCTTTCGTGTTGGTCGCAGGTACATAGGCCACCCCATGTCTGAGATAGGAACATGACCGACTTTCAACATTTTTGTTTTACCTCGTTCACTTTTTTGATTTTAAAATACAATCTCCAACTTCGCGAATGTGTTATGGGGGTCATAACATGCGATTTATAGCAATTCTTAGAAATGCAGGCAATGTCTCCTATGTGAAACACGTGTCCTGGACCCATAATTTGAACCTCCGCCGCGTTTCGACTCGTTTGGTATAGGTTCAAGATTTTGAACATGTATACACCTCCGGAATGCAATGGCGCGGGGTGGGGATCTTTAAATATGATTTCCAGCAATTTTGAAAAATTCATTCAGTGACTCCCAAGGGACTTCAGTGGGCTTGACTCACTTGTCAACTTCCAGCGAGTTTAGAGTCATTTGAAGTCGATATCAGGTTCCTCCGTCAAATCATGCTTGAGACAGGAGAGCGAACCACTTTTAAAACATCCCAATGAAGACTCCCCGCCCAGCATGACCCAGAAGCCTCCAAAATATAAAATATATTCTACCCCCTTCCCTGTCAAATGTACTATTCCCTTACACGTGCATTCCTTCCTATTTTCCATTGTACAGTAGATTTATTTTTTCTTTCATTTTTTTCGCACATTTAAAATTACTCACCTTCTACATATATTTCTCATAACAAGAATGACTGGAACACACACTGGACCACAATGTATTCCAAAACGTCATATTTTTCAGTACCTGCCTCTTCCGTTTGTATACGTTCACCGCATTTTGCTTGTGGAGACGACATTAAATAAGCTTAAAGCTTGGAGTCGGATCCACAAATAGTAGTTATGTATTAGTATCTTTGTAATACAACTGGAAATAAATGTTGTTGAACACTGTGAACACTGGTGGTATCGTCCATGTCAGTTTCATGGTAGCAATAGGAAGAGTTCATATTTATTATTTGGGGGTAGACCAGTTAATATTTTCAACATGCAGCCTTAGGGCTGCACGTTGAAAATATTCATTGGTCTTCACCACACATTTACCTTGTAGTCATCCCCCTTAATGACATTATGACGTAGCTTGTGACCCGGCCGGACAAACGGCCTCTGGTGTTCAAAGGGTTAAACTAAAACATACAGGCCAGGCATTTTCGCCTACTGCTCGCCTTAAAAAAATTGAGGAGGGCGAAAAATAGCCCTCCTAGCCTTAGAAAATAATGATTACCACAACAGCCTATTCCTAAAATCTACTGGTTTTCAGATTTCTGCTATGTTAGTGATCTCTTCAATATGGCCACACTGCCCCTCAGACACCTCCGGGCCTTACCAAGGCCCGGAGGTATTGGAGGAGCAGTGTAGCCCCTCCCATACCTCCGGGCCTTACCAAGGCCCGGAGGCATTGGAGGGACAGTGTAGCCGTCTCACAGAGACTACCTGGTTAGCAGCACCAAATAAAATGTACTTAGCCCACAGGGCAAAATTCATTAACAGTACAACTTCATTTTCCCACTTTTAGCTTTTGTAAGCTTGAGGAGTGCTAATCGCTCCCATAGGCCATGTGAGGAGGGCGATTTTAGCCCTCCTGCATTTCTAAGAATGCCAGGCCTGAACATAAATGGCTGAGTGCGATTGATTGTCTGCCAAAATGCGTCGAAACAAGTAGATGTGTATTCGGGTTATCGTTTGGAGCAGAAAGTGATGACAGAACAAGAATAAAAAATGGAAAACAAAACGAAACCATACAAACACACTATAGTCCATGGTTCACGCACACTAAATAGTATTCAACAACGTTTCTGCCTAAATCTAAATCCAACCACAATGTTTATACATCATATTGACAAACAAAATAGTTCCGCTGCCAACCACAATTTCCATCTCTCAGCAAAAAGTTGTCAATCAGTCTCGAGATCATGCAATCATTAATGCCACCGTCAGGCTCTCCACCAGCCCAAACAATCCACGTCATTGAATCTCCTTTCCAATTCACAAACTTATCATTTCCCAAACTATCGAACCCATCTATAAATACCACATCTGTAAAATAGAAAACAGCAGTTCTCATTCATATTTATATTTTTTTCAGCAACAGAATGAACGCATTACCGTAATTTCGTCAGGACTAAATAAAAGCAGTTGCTCATAAATATACACGGCCATAGATCTCTTACGGCCCTTAAATCGTTACTTATGTGGCGAAGCCCTCCACGTTGTGATTGATTTTTGGCCTCGTTCAGTCTAGATCATCTAGGCTCCACCACACTCCACTTTCAACTATAACTGGAATAAGTCTGGAAAATGAACCAAGTTCCTTGGAGTCTGAATTCTGTGGTACATGGGTCAAACACTCAATACAAGACAACTCTGTCTATACAGTGGGATGTATAAGCTAACCTTATACACTTTTATTAACTTACAACTTTCAATATAAGTACAGTGTCCTACACTGGAGTCCCTCTGATATGTGTTAACAACTCAAGTATGAACATAATAATTTCTATCTGAGAAAAACATTTCTGAAAGTCCGTCCTGGAAATAATAACCCACTGTAGGTTTTTAGATGTGATCAGCATGAGTTTTCAGAGGAGACTGCTGACAAAATGGCCGACTGGGGATTATATATTATTAATCACGTGGTTTATTTTCCTGTTAAAATCAGGAAAACTTTCCTTAGGAATTTCGATGCCATCTTTGTTGACGTTCAACTTCAGTATCAGGGAGTTAAACTTTCATGTACTTTCATGCCAAGTATTGGGGGTACAATCTCACTTGGCAGAAAAGTATCAATTGTTGCACTCTCCTGACCAGAGATGGAGTTCCTTGTTAAGTGCTTAACTCCGATATATTCTAGCTTATAATTGGCTTTTGATAGGTTTTATATCCTTATTACATTTAATATCACGTACCCATACCTCTGGTGAGTGGAAAGCCAATTATTGTGATTGGTTTTAGATATGTCTTATACCTTTAATTCCAATATTGTCACAAACCTCTCTAAAACAGTCAGATTAGAATTGCTTTATGACATTAATCTCCAATACTCCTCGAGAGTAATGAGATAATTAGTTATACCTTCTCTTAAACAATGGCTTTTGGAAATGTTTTTACCTTTCTAATCTTTCAACTTCGTGGGAAACCACTTTTACCTACACACCTGGACATTGAGATCATGATAGTATTATTTCACTAACCTAATTGTTCGAATAACTTTCCACTGTTCTCTTAAAGGGATTCTTGTGTAATGTAAATACTTGTGGCTGCTAACACTTTCTGACAATAACTTTCTACTGCTCTCTTAAAGGGGCTCTGTTGTAATGCAATGTTTATGGCTGCTAACATTCTGTGGCTCTATCCACAATGTGAGCGTTTCTAAGAGCTACAAGCTCATTAAGCAAGGGGGGTTCTCACGGGGCTAGGGTGCATTTCGTCACATTCCTCCCTTATCCAGGAGCAAGGCCCGTAAAACGGGGCTTGATCGTAGAGGCAAGAGGCATGGCTCAGAAATGCACTTGAGGTGATACCAGAGAGGTGCCATTATTCCAGGTACGGCGAATAAAACAACCCACATATATAAATAGATACTAAAATGCATTCAACCACCGTAATATTTTATTAACTATATATATTGACCGAGTAATATTCATATAGCATCTGGCATCAGTGTTGGAGTTGAGTATAATCAAAGCTATGTTTATCCAGGGTGGTACCCCAGACCAAAGGTTGACGACAATAGGGACAATTATGTCTCCGCATCATCCATTTCAACCCACAACGTATGTGCACACACTTTGCACAACGAGGGCATTGATACGCTTTGCGGGGCCCTATTGGCACATTCTCTAAACATACTATACAATGTTGACTATTTCCATCAACCAGGTTAATTAACATTTGTTGATGTCGTCGATGTTGATGATAGGATAGAGCTTGTTGTAATCGTGCAAACTGAGGCTGCATTTTCTCCCATTCATATGTTTCCCTAGGGTCCAAAAAGAGTCCTTCCCTTCCAATGATAATAGAACGTGATGCATCCTCAGTGGCAGGTTCAGACAAAACAAACTCGAACCAACCCATCATTAGGTTCAAGATTCTCGGGCATGGGAGATAAAACATCAGGGATACGATGATCATAATATCGTCCATCCCACCGGCTATCATTCCAGTATCGGATGACATCATGGAAACCTGCAAAATAATATTCATCCCCTTGGGGTTTTCGAGGAGGATTTTTAATGGTCGTTAGATGGGGAAGAGCAATTTGTGTCCCCTCTTCACTTTGTCTAAGGCAATATTGGTAATACACCTCGTATAACACGAGTTCCATATCACCAGTTTCGGCATTAGCATCTGCTGTTTCCCAATATCTAATCCGTCGACGGAAGGTAATCAAATCATCAGGCTGGGGAAGATGGGAAGTTGTCATAGTCATCCCCCTGGCCATCCAGACTTCTGCTTGATCGTCAGGGAACTCCATATAATTAGCAGTAGATACTGATGCCAGCATATTGGCCATCCAGTAATCTTCTCGTTCTTCTGCAAACTGAGTGAAACCATGAATTGACACTGATGCCATTATTTCTCTAAATATATTTATATATAAAAAAAAAAAGAAATCAACAATTCTCGTTTTCCGTTCCACAATAAACAAATTACAGGAATTATGGCTCAGCAATAAGAAAACTAATATTTAATTATTCAATTTGATAAACTATTTTACAGTTGCCGCCGTATAAACACTTCTAGTTTGTTTCCTAAAGAGTTTTCTCGCTAGCTTAGAGGTTGTCACCTGCACACCTTCAGGGATACTTATCTAAATCCGTCTAAAGGGGCAGTATCAGTATAAGATTTGCGTATTTTCATTAGGCAATAGATCACTAATAGAGACAACCGTGAATGACGGCGGAGGTCGTTATCGAGGTTTGGAAAACAAATTGGGGTCAATTTCACGCTTCTCCTGTCCCCACTCAACATTTGTCCGACAATGGGGGCATGTTCGAGAAGTATTCATCCACCTTTGACCACACGCAACATGTACTCGTTGGTCACAAACATGGCACCAGTAAGCGGTTTCAGGCTGTTGTTCTACTGTACCATAACAAATACAACATTTTTCACCGGTTCCGTGCGTCATTCCACAGCAAAGGTATCTTTGTCTCCGAGCCTCATGGCGACGGAGAGTGTCTATTAAAAGAATATACATGGGCTGCTCTCTCTCCCATGCATACGTCTTTTGGACATCATTATGTTGTGGAACAAGGGCAAAAGAGGGAGCCTTCGGAATATGCCATATTTCTAAACTAAAGTGATATGGTGGAATAAAAAAAGAAGGCTCCATCGGGGAATGCCATAACTCAATACTGCGGAATGGTCGAATTAATCCTGGATTGGGGTTAATTGCATACCGTGAAGTGGGTAAATCAACCCTATGGTCGAAGAAGCGGCCATTCCATTGTTCGCTATTCCAATAACTAAGAATTGCGTCAGGTTGCCCGGCATCTAAATTATTCCAAGAAGGGGCCTCTCTGGGTTGTCCCACCACTTCCAGTAATCTTGGAAATAATAATTTTGTCTTTTGTATGTTAACATGATACATATAAAAGACCTTATGTAGAATTAATTCAGTTTTATTTGTTTTGGGGTTAAAATGTTGTACTACCCAATGTCGAACATATCTGATCACACTCTCCCAACCCAAATCCTTAGCTTCCCTAGTGTAACACTGAGGAGAGACACTCCTCATATTCCTTAAATTTTCATGATATTTCAATTGTTCATCCGTCAATTCAGTAAATTCGGGAATTATTGCTGAAGCCATGATTCACTTTCTCACTGTCTATTTACTTAATTACCTGTACTCAAATAATTCAAAATGCAATGTAAATATTCGATACCTAATAAGTCACCAATACACAATACTCAATATATAGGATATATCTGACAATTATTTATTCACACTTTATATAAACCCGTACAACTGTACTCACTCCCCTAGGTTCGCATGTACCTGGTGTTTCTGGTTAGTATCCTTTTTCCACCAGCTTTCCTCTTGGATGTCTTGTCAGTTGGAGTGTCGTGTGCAACTTATCTAATACACTCCAGACACTCCAACCTTTTCGCAATTTAAATTTGACTTGATCAGTTCAGTATTAATTAGCCGAATCACAGTTTTGGACAAGACAAACACATACGACCTAAAATTTCCATGGAAACTCTCCCGCCATCTCATTTATCAACAACGGATGAGGGGTCAGTATCCATCCAACATTCTTCATCATAGCTTTTATTTGTTTCATCATTAGTCTCATGATTCTCTTTCTCTATTACGACCTGGTAGGTTATAGCGTCGATACACAGTATTGGGACCGGTGCTGTAATCGAAGGTGTAACCATGATAATCAGGGTGTGACTGTCGGTATAAGACATATGCTTGATAACTCCTGGGACGTCCGTCTCGGTGGAACAAGGCACGTAACCTTCTTGTCCAATCACGGAAGCGAGGGAAAGGTCTTACGCTCTCTACATGTCTTCTCGACTGGAACCTTGACCTTGTTGACCTATGGACTGCTATGTTATGATTATAAAAATGGTAATTATTCTGTAATAATGTAGGGGGTCGGGTCAAATCTGGACAGTTGTATATAGCCAGGTATCTCGTCCTTTCTTCAAACGTCAAATGTGTTTGAAGGGCAGACTCATGATAATAGACAAGTTCTCTTTCCAATTCAACATAAACATTATAATTGATAAAGTCATAATAAACACATCCAAATGTCTCTGCTGTAATTTCTCCTTGATACATTCGAAAGAATCTGTATTCATAAGTGTTGGGTCGAATGATTGGCCTTTCTGGGGCATGACAAGGGGCTGTTAAGAGTGGTTCAGCATACAGCCTCGCTACTGCCCAATCCCAAGGTCCTGGGACAGGTTCAGATATACGATAGGGGTGATTTCTGGGAATTTGTGTTTGGATGAGATGAGCTCCTTGTTGTATATTCTCATCTAGTTCAGGGTCATGAAATAGGTCACCTGGTTGTATTGGGGCAGAATAAGTTTCCATTGGTTCTCCCAGTTCATTCAGAAATGCATCAACTTCAGGAGTTTCAGATGTATCGGAATGTTCTGGAGTAGTATCACTATCACTAGGTGTACCAGGTGCTGTTGCCATAGTTACTGAAACAAAAATCACACAATCACTGAGCAAGAGACTCACTTTTGGGCTTTGCTTCATCGATATCCCTATCCACAAGAGTAATGTTAACAGTTTCAGTACCAGGGTCATGATGAATACGAGGATATTCTTGCCGTCGACTCAGTTTTGGTGAATTTGCGGCATTTTGAATAGTTCGTTTCATCAAATCTACTATACTTCTCGGAGGTTGGGGTGCAGAGGGTCGTTTCTGGGGTCTCATGTCGGCGTATACCTCATCTTCAGCAAATGCAAAATTAGACATTCCACACTCATCACCAGCAGAACAGGTCGGTTTACCCTTAAATCTAAGATTTCTGATCCAATGGTATACCTTAATGTGCCCGTCTTTTCTACAGCAGCGCACAAGAAGATATACCACAAATATAATTACTAGGCTCGCGACAAAGTAAGCCCATTTCGGCACGTCAAAGACTTCAATCTTTGATAAATTCAATGAATCCAATTCATGGACGAGGTCATCCATGGGCAAGTTATCTAAGTGTTGCAACACTTTCGGTACCTTGAATTCACTAATATTCACTCGGGTCCATATCGGTTTCCATATCTGTCGTTGCGTAATCGAGAAATTTGGTAACACTGTTTTTGTTACTAATTCATATGTCGCATTATCCCTCTGATGAAAATAACTTGTTAATGTCAACTGGCCACTAGTGGCCATACACAGGGGTCGTAATTCCACAAACCCTATAGGAGGTTGAATCCATCGAGGTTTTGGATTCCTTCGTTTTGGACATGTGATCAAGAAACGTAACGGCACATCTGTCGTTACATACCATATGCCTTCCTCAATGCGTGTAGCAAAGGGTAAATCAATATTTAATCTTATCTCTGTTGTACAGAGCTTTTTTATCTCCTGTTTCATATTAAGGAATATGGCCAATAAACAACTCGTAGTGGTATGTATGGTTCGCACCGCTCCGACTAATGGACAAAATAATTTATTGTTGTCCACACATTGATCATTGCCAATCTCTGGTACATATTTAGTTCTCTGTTTATCCACTATTAACGTATCAGCTTCTAAGCGATAGATCGCAACAAGTTTATTCGCCTCTTTTGACGCATTTTTACTAATGTTCACTAATGGCACAGGTAATGCTTGTACCTTAAAGACTTTGAATTGGAAATTTGAATTGCTTAAGGGGATCTTCATTAAGATCACTAATTTATCATTGGCAAATACCGTTGTCGTGGTCAATAAGTGATAATACTGCCATAGTTCTTTATGCAAGTCCAGTGGCAGTAATGTGCGATCGTCAAGCCTATCTCTTACTCCTTCGAGTACCGAAGTGAGCAGAGAGGGGCTCACAATTTTTGGTGATAATTTCTCATCGGCCAAAATATCCATTTGATCGTGCAGATCCCTCATATAGGCTTCTGCAGCGAGCAACATTAACTCTAATTGATTCAATACCATTTCGACTTGATGATACGCATGGGTAAAATGTTCAAGTATGACTACTCGCTTCTCATGGTCTTGTATGGTGCGTGTAACATCTTCAGCGAAGATAGCTACGGATCGTGACAAATTTGTCATATACTCGCGATTCTCTTGAATTGCCTCATGATTCAATTTTATCATTGTTAGACTAACTTTAACACTATGTTGTATTATTCCTTGATTTGCACTTAATCGATCAATATTTTCTTTCATTCCCTTAAGATCGGATTCGGTTACAGTGCCAAAGAGGAAACTCAAACCTTCACCTATAAAATTGAACACTCCTCGCCTCTCTCATGACGAGGGAGTATGCCCATTTAGTGTGCGGTAATCGGTTAGATCGTTTTTGACTTGTTTACAGCAGTTTCATACAAATTTGATCTCTTGGTTCACATCCATTATCATCGATTTAAAAGCGGTTTGAAGGGTGAGGTTCTCAGTACCAATGGCCACAATAACTTCACTAAAATCATGTTCTATGTCACGGTAAAAGTTAGTTGCCAATTTCACGCCTTGTTCAACTCTTTCAACATATTGGATAAATGGTTTCAAGTCAAACACATACATTGTTGTCCAGTCACTTGTGACCATATTAACTTCTTTAACTTTCTTGAATATCACATTGTTTCTTATTATAGTATTTCCTTCCACTATTGTCACTAAACTTATTAGAACAACCAAGATTGCCTTGTATAACATCATGCTCCTACAACGAGAAAGGAGACATGGGTTAGTGTCGACAGGTGATTCTCGGGTCAAAATTTACATTCTCTACCATTTCACTTCTGGATTGAGAGATGGCAGAAAGAACAATCAAATAGGGAGTAACCACTATGTAGGTTCGCGAGACCTTCCATGGTCACCTCACTATTTCCCACTCTTGACAAACTATAAATCAATATAATTTTGTCACCCACAGTCACCTTCCCTATCCCCATTCTGAAGTATAGCATTGCATCTGCATATTATGATGTCTAATCTATATTACTCCAGGTAGTTGGTTGAACTATTGTTTCTCTATTATTATTTTTAACTTCTTCATGTTTACTTAAAACTTTCTGAATATTATTAATCATCTCACTTATTTTTACCTCTGACGGTTTATTTCTTACTAAATTAGCCACTTCTGGAATATCAATTTTTACATGGTTTACATCCATGGGTTGATCATACACTACTGCATTGTGTGGCAGTTGTGTATGACTAGTACTAGCCACTGTCGGCTCTTTGTCTGACAGCAACTTCTTCATTTTTTCTTGGGCTTCCCGAGAACGTTTCAGACGTTTTCTTAGCTCTTCCATGGGAACCATCTCTTCTTCAGAAGACGAACGTTCCCTTATTTGTCTCTTTGAGTTGATCAATTTTGCCAATGGCTTATCATACTCACTTCCATCACTACTGTCACCAGTATCAGTAGAAGTGTCAGCTGGTGGGGCTACATAACGTTGTATACGTTTTGCTTGGTTCGGTTCAGGTACCTCCCACTCCTGGGGTGCTAAACTAAGGCGTTCCCCATGACATTTAATTATTCTGCGAGTTAATTGGTCTTCAATTTTGTAACTCACAGGTCCTGTCTTCTCGATAACCCTAAATGGATATTCCCATTTAGCTTCTAATTTACCTTTAGGTTTCCCATCAGTGTACATGACTGAATCACCAACCTTAAAGTCAATATTCTTTGCTTTTTCATTATATAATCTTTGCTGTTTGATTACACGTTTCTTTTGTGTGGCTTGTTGCCTTGAAAATGCTTTATGTTGTTCCTGTAGGGCTATTTCGTGGGGTTCTTCACCCATATATTTTTCTCTGGGCTTGAGTATATTATCTAATGGTGAAACTACGTCACGGCCATACACTAAGTAGAATGGAGAGAAACCTGATGATTCACTCCCATTGAACCTAATGGCTGCCAAAGCCTGATTGAGAAATAGGTCCCAAGTTTCAAGTTCTTTTCGAGCCAACTTAGCAATTGTATCATTTAAGGTTCTGTGAAACCTCTCTACTTTCCCGTTTGATTGTGGATGATAGTAGGAAGTTGTCACATGATGTACCCTAAAGTATTCCGTCAAATGTTTCATTACTTCATTACAATTTTCAGATCCATTGTCTGTCAGTAATTCTAAAGGACAGCCAAATCTTGGGAATATCTGATCAGTTAGCAAATTAGCTATGGTCTCTGCACGTTTATCTGAGACAGGAAATGCTTCAGGCCAGCCAGAATATACATCTATAAACGTAACTATATATTTATTTCCCGACAGTGTTGTTGGGAACGGACCACTCATATCCAAAGCAATTTTAGCGAATGGATATGGAGGTCGGTCAGCTTCTTGTAAGGGCAGTTTATGTTTCCGAGTATTTCTTGCTCTACATGTAAGACATTTTTCAACATAATGATAAATTTGTTTATATAAGTTCCACCAATAATATTTCCTACTGATGTTATAGTATACTTTATCAATCCCTAGATGTCCTAGGTCGTCATGGTATTGTCTTAATACATCCTCAGTCAAGTGTTCAGGAATACACAATCTTACGCGTGGTTCATTATCCACTGCACTGATATAATATAACACTCCCTCAATCATCAAATATTTACTACTAATACTTGATGGGGTGTTATTACTTAAGTATTTCTTCACAATTTCCACAATCTTTTGGTCTTTTTCTTGTTCTATTTTCATGTTTAGGTTTTTGTAACTAATACTCTGGGGTTCCACAGGAGTGTCTTGTTTGTCTACTTTGACATGAGCATATTTTCTAGGGTCAATTTTATTGCTATTAATAACTCCTACTTGTAATGCCTTTTCTGTTTCCACATTATCCATTTCGTAATCTGGGTCAGCATTTGCAATCCCTTCAGGTAATCTAGAAAGTAGGTCAGCACAGGTATTTTGTCGACCAGGTAAATATTCGATCTTACAGTTATAGCTGGCTATTTTTAATGCCCATCGTTGGACTTTAGCATTGTTCTGTTGGCTTTTCAACAAATATTGCAAAGGGGCATGATCTGTCTTAATGACAAACTGTGCTCCCTGCAGATAATTGTTGAATTTGTCTAATGCATAAGATATTGCAAATGCCTCCTTTTCAAAAGTAGACCACTTTTGCTGAGTTTCACCCAATTTATGCGAAAGGAATACGATGGGTTTTTCATCTGGTACTCCTGGCAATTGACCTTGTTCATTCTCACAAGGTTGGGCTAAAACCGCTCCTACACAGGTGCCAGAAGCATCGGTGTAAAGTACGTATGGTTTCTGAGGATTTGGGTATGACAAATGTGCTACCTGGGTTAATCTCTCCTTTAGCTCTTCAAATGACTTTTGTTGAGCCTCCTTCCAGTGGAACCTTGAATGTTTCTTAGTCAAGGCTATTAATGGCTGAGCTATGTCACTAAAGCATGGAATGAACCTTCGATAATAACTGACCATCCCCATGAAGCTTCTCACTTCAGTCACAGTTTTTGGTGGGATTAATTTTCTTATAATTTCAACTTTAGATAATTCTGGCTTGATTCCATCTTGAATCCAAGATAAGACGTTTCTGTCTGAAAAAATGAGCACTTTTTAGCTTTTAATTTTAATTTATGCTGTCGTAACCATTGGAATACCTGTTTAATATGCTCAATGTGCGACTTAACATCACGGCTAAAAATTAAAATATCATCCAGATAAGCCAAAGAAAATTTTTCTAGGCCTTCCAGGACTATAGTCATGAGCTCCTGATAGGCGCTAGGGGCATTAACAAGCCCAAAAGCCATTACATTGAATTCATAAAGGCCTTTGTGACACGTAAAAGCTGTTTTTGGTCTATCTTCTTCATCCATCTTGACTTGCCAATAACCTGACTTCATGTCAAGAGTCGTAAAATACTGACAACCATTCAGTAAGGTGAAAATGTCATCAATCAAAGGTAACGGCCAGCTTGTCACTTTCGTGACTCGATTTAATTCTCTAAAATCGACGCAGAATCGCTTCAAGCCATCTTTCTTGTCCACTAGCAAACAAGGAAAACTCCAAGTGCTATTAGAGCGTCGAATTATACCAGCATCTAACATTTCCTTCAATGCTTCATCCATAATCTTTCTTTTTAATAAAGGTACCCTGTATGCCCTTTTTCTAATAGGCACTGTGTCTCCAGTATCAATTTTTATTTTTATTGTATCTGTTTGAGTTAATTCTTTGTCTGTTCTCGCAAATAGATCTTGATTTTCATTAATTACTTTCATTAACAGGTTTCGTTTATTTGGTGGCACCTGGATTTCTGATTCAGTTATTTTATCTTCCCCCTTATCTGGTCCTACCCTTTGTTCTGTCAATAACTGTTTAACTTCCAATAATTTTTCTCCTTCATTTACGGGTTCAAGTTTCCCTATTATACATCCCCGCTTCAATGTGTAATGTTTATTAGTACTATTAACTATCATCACTGGTATATTTCCATTCTCATTTGCTACTATGCTGTTACTAACAAGTAAGCCTGGTTGCTCGGCTACATAGCCTGTCTTTAATCCATAATGTTCTAAAAATTTTGAAGAAAAAGTCGACCTTGCACCAACTGCCTTAGCTGTACAAAGACAGGTGGTTTGTGGTGCTAGTTCTACCTGATTAACCAAACGTGTAAGACAACTGACATGTAAATCTTTAACCAGAGGTATATATTGGTCTTGTAATCTCAATTTTCTCATTCCCCAATAAGTGGTAATGTCATTTGCAAGAATCCAATCCAATCCCAGTAGCATACTTCGATTCAATTCATCCAATACCAAGAAATTATGTCTTTGGTAAATACCTTGTATATGAAACTCTAACTCAATGATTCCCCGAGGGCAAACGTCATTTCCTGTAACGCCAGAAATTCGCGGAAGTTGGTTCTTATCCCCCCTCAACTTTGGCCTATTGTGCAAATTTTTCCAGAATTTTGTACTAATACATGATGTTTGTGCCCCTGAATCAAGGAGGGCTCGAATCTTTTGCTTACCAATATGTATTTGAACACTATCTAAAGAAGCAGTCCCAATATTTATATTAATTGTCTGTATTTTAGCAGACTTTTGTTGTTGTACTTTTCTTGGGTAATTAACATTGTTTATTACATTATTTGTTCTTGGGTTTTTCAAATTATCTCCCTTCTTCCTATTTTGTTTACATGGAGTCTTCTTATTTGTTCGATCTTGACTTCCTAATTTCTTATTTCCTGGTTCAATTTTTGATTCTTCAGAATGTTCTGACATATATACCTTAGTACTTGTCGGAATCATCTGAGTTTCATTTCCTTTTATGTTCATGTAAGCATTTTTCACAAGTGCTACTATTTCAGGATTTAAATCCACTATGTGTATTTCCTTAAGATTGCTATTATTATTATTAGCAGCAGAATTGTCTTGAATGGCCTCAACATAAATTTCTGCACACTTATTCTTGGGTAACCCATATATGCCACTACTAATAGTAGGCATGGCTACTATCTGGAATTTTCTTTCCTCACTCACCTGTAAAATTTTCCTTATGGTTTTATACAACTCATAAAAACATTTATTTTTATCAGTGTAATCGCTCCATCGAGGACCAACAGCATGGATAACCTTGAGGCATGGTAGATAACCACATGTGGTTACTACATTATCACTTACATGTAGATTTCCATGATGTTGTATGTGTTGTTGGCATTCTTTCATAAGAGCAGGCCCAGCACTACGAGCGATTGCCTTGGCAACGCCTCCGCCATGTGACAGCTGACTATTGGCAGCATTCACTATGGCATCGGCATTTATCTGAGTGATATCAGCTGGGTATACCTCCACCTTCAATCCAGTATCGGTCTGGAAGACAAAAGTATCTTGTTTTTCTATTAACCTTTTACAGTTCTTAGTAAAATGTCCGCCAATTGTGCAATGATCACATTGTTTGGCTCCTTTACAAAATTTTGTATAATGCTTCATACTACCACAATTTTTACATATTTCCCCAGGTGTATAAGGGTTAATTTCTTTGGGTTCGGTTACCTTTTGTTTTGTTTTGGTCCTCCTCATAGTCACTTGTCTGTCTGTCAAAGGGCTGGGTTTATGTTTTAGCAAACACTCTTTCCAATGATGCCCCAAATTTGTACACTTTTTGCATTGATTAGCATTGCCTATTACTGGAGAGCTATTTTTAATTTCCCCACATTTATTCATTCTTATTTTTGGTTTACCATTACTGAGAACACTATTCTTGTACCCATGAGGTTTATTGGTAGTGTGAGGGTTTGTTTTCATAGGAGAACCATCCTTGGGCCTCGTTAACTCATGTTTAACTGTCACCCTGGGAGAATTATTTTTGATTCTTGTAAAATATTTATTTTGCTTCTGGTGATCCTGAGTCCCATATTTCTTAGTTGGGTTATACACAAACTTATGTCTATTCTCATTAACCCTTAAATGCCTCACTTCTCCCATCCGTTTAATACTATTTTTTCTATTTTCAGTTTCTCGGTTTTTGGGAGCTTGTGATTGTTGTAACTTAACCCCGCCTACTGCCCCGTGTAGACAGAGTTCTGCTCGTTTAAATTAACCCTGCAATTCCAGGCGTAATGTCCTAATTTCCCACACCGAAAGCAGGTAAAACCAGGTCCCCCTGGTCCCTCATTGGGTTGCTGTATGTCTAACACCCGTACCTGTTTTATTATATTTACCCTACAATCTTTTTTTACATGGCCTGGCCGGCCACAGCGGTGGCAGATAGGCCGATTAACCCTCATTGTTCCCTGGAACCTATTTCTATTATTTGTGGGATACCGATTATTATTCATATTTCTGGTGGGCATAACCCTAGTATTTTGACGCGCAACATGTTGACGTAAATTACCTGTTTGTGGTCGGTTATACGTACTTTTGGTCAACATATTTACACTGTGACGTCGCCTATTTGTGTCCACTTCCATTGATTTGATGTTCCTATCATCCTCATTTTCTCTGCCAATACGATCACGTATGTTTGGCTCTCACATTTCCCTGGTTATATTTTTACACCATGTGGGCATTCGTACTCCCTGACCTTGACAGTCTGAACGGGCTCGGAATTTAATTTGTACTGTGGACTCAAACATAGCCTTACTTAAAGCCTGGTCAAAATTCACAGGGGCTGCCCTAATAAGCTTGTATTTCATATCCCCATCATACAATCCATCGCAGACGTAGTCAGCGATTAATTGTTGGATTATCGGTTCATCGATTTGTTCACCATAGGCCTCTTTTGCGAGGTCCAATAATCGTTCCCCATAGCCTACTACAGTCTCATTTTTCTCCTGTTTCATATAGCGGAGAAACTTTCCAGCGATCGCGGTATCCATCACTTCAGAATAGCGCAAGCGTAATTCCTTATATAAGTCAGCCCATTTCAACTTTGGGTCCTTTCGCATAGACTGCAGCACAAAATCAGACACCACATGGTGACTGGTTTGTGCAGCGATCATCTTGCGATCGTCTATCAGTATTCTGTTTGTATCACAATAAAGCTCTATTGATTTTATCCACTCATGGAAATTGCAAGGGTTGCCATCAAAGCGTTTAATTTGGGAGGCAAGATTTTGAGATCGAGTTGTGGCAGCTGTTGTCGCATTATGTTCATTGCCTTCCTTTAGAGATTCATGCAAGTCTATGATGGCTTGAGCTGCAGCATCATTTCCCCCAGCAGTTACTGTGGGAGTTTGGGGTCCAACATTACCCATTTTGAACTCATCCCTCAACCTACTGGTCACTGCATCAATGTCCAGTTGGTGTTGGGTGTCCAAAATAGTTTTTTGTCTATTTAATTCTACTATATGGTCTCCCCTTTCCTTTGCTATTATCGCCTGTAATGCCTGATCGGTTTGCTGGTGGGCACTCTTTTCATTAACAAGTGCAGACTCTGCTAAGTCACCGCGCTCTGTAGCCTTTTCTAATTGTTGTTCTCCAGCAATCAATCGCATTTGGAACTCCAATTCAGCTTGTTCTAGTCGCTTTTGGGCCAATCTTTCTGCGCGTTGCTGTATTTCATGTTCCATTTCTGCACTTGGCACTGACATTTTTGTGGGGTTAATTTAATTAATTTATCTAGCAAATTATTCAGAACTTCCAAATATTAAAATGAAGCGATTTGTGTGGATCAAGGTGCTATTATTACACTCAACAATACAGTTCTGCTGGAAACAAATGAAAATGTACTAAATTTGCACCTACCTTGTTTATGTAAACACTTGACGAGTTCTTTCCAGTAGGCGTTTAAAGTCAGTATCGTTCTGTTTCTGTCCTTGAGTCACGGTTCTCTGTTGATGTGTCTCTAAATACTTTAAAAATGTCAGTAACAAAGCCCTGTGTGCTCTGTCCAAGCTCACTTGCAAATGGAAAGTTTGTTCTTTAACCACTGGTGTTGCTGATGCTTCCGACATTCACTTCTTCTTAAGGTATCATGAAGGGAATACTTTCTGTTACTTTCTCAGAAAATACAGTGTCTATTTGTTGAGCTAACTGCTAATAGTCACTTTGAATAGTTTTGATTAAGTTTTTCTTCACTTTGTCAAAGAAAAATAGCATGGAAATGTCAAATTTCACACTTAAATTTTCGGCACAGCTCCCCTGCAAGCAGTATATGTTCAGCTTCCCTGGTCTGACTGTTCATAAATGGATGTAGTGTCCCACAGTGGCAGGTATTCTTCCCCTGAATTGGAAGATTCTGGAGATTCTGGTGTTTTTCCCACTTACACACACAAATTTTATCAAAGTCCAAGATCCTGGTCACGGCACCAAAGTGAAAGGGTTAATGTGGCGAAGCCCTCCACGTTGTGATTGATTTTTGGCCTCGTTCAGTCTAGATCATCTAGGCTCCACCACACTCCACTTTCCAGGGCTCGATTTAACTGGATTAGCATAGCACTTTGCTCTCCAATTTCTGAATTTTGCTATTCAAGATTTATTAGTTTCAAGTGCTTTTGGATCAACTGCTAATCAATTTTCCAGGGTGAATAGTAAATTGCTATTCAAAATTTTCAGATTAAATCAAGCCCTGCTTTCAACTATAACTGGAATAAGTCTGGAAAATGAACCAAGTTCCTTGGAGTCTGAATTCTGTGGTACATGGGTCAAACACTCAATACAAGACAAGACTGTCTATACAGTGGGATGTATAAGCTAACCTTATACACTTTTATTAACTTACAACTTTCAATATAAGTACAGTGTCCTACACTGGAGTCCCTCTGATATGTGTTAACAACTCAAGTTTGAACATAATAATTTCTATCTGAGAAAAACATTTCTGAAAGTCCGTCCTGGAAATAATAACCCACTGTAGGTTTTTAGATGTGATCAGCATGAGTTTTCAGAGGAGACTGCTGACAAAATGGCCGACTGGGGATTATATATTATTAATCACGTGGTTTATTTTCCTGTTAAAATCAGGAAAACTTTCCTTAGGAATTTCGATGCCATCTTTGTTGACGTTCAACTTCAGTATCAGGGAGTTAAACTTTCATGTACTTTCATGCCAAGTATTGGGGGTACAATCTCACTTGGCAGAAAAGTATCAATTGTTGCACTCTCCTGACCAGAGATGGAGTTCCTTGTTAAGTGCTTAACTCCGATATATTCTAGCTTATAATTGGCTTTTGATAGGTTTTATATCCTTATTACATTTAATATCACGTACCCATACCTCTGGTAAGTGGAAAGCCAATTATTGTGATTGGTTTTAGATATGTCTTATACCTTTAATTCCAATATTGTCACAAACCTCTCTAAAACAGTCAGATTAGAATTGCTTTATGACATTAATCTCCAATACTCCTCAAGAGTAATGAGATAATTAGTTATACCTTCTCTTAAACAATGGCTTTTGGAAATGTTTTTACCTTTCTAATCTTTCAACTTCGTGGGAAACCACTTTTACCTACACACCTGGACATTGAGATCATGATAGTATTATTTCACTAACCTAATTGTTCGAATAACTTTCCACTGTTCTCTTAAAGGGATTCTTGTGTAATGTAAATACTTGTGGCTGCTAACACTTTCTGATAATAACTTTCTACTGCTCTCTTAAAGGGGCTCTGTTGTAATGCAATGTTTATGGCTGCTAACATTCTGTGGCTCTATCCACAATGTGAGCGTTTCTAAGAGCTACAAGCTCATTAAGCAAGGGGGGGTTCTCATGGGGCTAGGGTGCATTTCGTCACACTTATATTGTGCCACATAAGATATTTTGAAGGGAAAATACCCTGTGTTGACTCAACAAAGTTTCATATATAGAGGATATGGAATGAGTGTTTTTCCCATATAATATTTATGAAACGTGTCTAAGAATTTTCCGTTTGGGCGAGCCTCTGGCGAGCCCAAACGGAAAATTCGGACGAGTTTCATAAATATTATATGAGAAAAACACTCATTTCATATTCTATTTATCATATGACACACACACGCACAAATTAGCCACTTAGTATGACTTTTTAACCCATCACCTAGCTGGAGTTGCAGACGGCACTTGGAAAAAACATCCTCGTACATGTATAACTAAAACTTTTCATTTTTGCTTCGAAAACATAGGTTACGACCCCTCATTGGAACGAGCGCGACACGCTAGTTCCAATGAGGGGTCATAACCTATGTTTTGGAAGCAAAAAGTGAAACTATAAAAAAAATGAATGGCGTTTTTCTTGTATTGCGCGAGACGGTTTTTGCCGTTACGTTAGTAAAAGATTAATACAATATAACCCACCCTAAATAGGACAGATAAAGTAAATTCTCCCTACTGAAATTATGCAAATGTGACCCAGTTGTATTTTGTTTAGCCAATCAAATTGTCCAGTTTTGAAATTGACCAATGAATGCTCCCAACTCTAATTATGCAAATTATGAAAATGTGGCCCAGCTGTATTTTGTTCAGCCAATCAAATTGTCTAGTTTTGAAATTGACCAATGAAATTGACGGAAGGCTTTATTTATCACTGATTGATATGAAAACAAAATATCAAATGTTTCAAAGTGAATAAAACGGACGAGTCATATGATAAATATAATACATTACAACAGTCAGTTGACCCGAGTTGATGAATTCCATCGAGTTGAAGAAACCAGGCGTCAATACGATAAACCTTTCACAATCGTATTTCTTGAATTGTATTATTTACCTGGTTATATAACAAACTGAAATTAATCATTAGAAATTTAAAAAAAATATGACAATTTGCCAATCGGCAAATTCACACACCTTTGAAAATGCTAATGGTTCATTTCAACCCATTTAAAGTCACAACTAGAAAAGAGAATTCAAGAAAATACAATTGTTAAAGTTTCATAGTATTGGCCCCAGATCAGCTCCAATAAACAATACCCTGACTGACAATTGTTAAAGTTTGTGTATTATATAACAGCGACTATTGTTAAAGTTTGTTTATCTGATAACCATAGAGTATAACAACCGTTGTATATACTTCAAGTATATACAACGGGTGTTGTATATAATTATAATTTATGCGAACTACCTCTGACCTCTTTCAATTCCATTTTCATTCATTCATTCATGAAACATCGTTATATCACAGGGCAGGTTTTAATTGTACGCTTATTGCACTTTGTCAAAATCCTCTGATTGTGTCATTTCTTATTTATTTTGCTTCAATAAAGGCAACCTAAAATTTTGCTTCAAAACATTGTAGAAATTACTTGAATGTTAATACTAATTAGTATGCGGCGACTGCGAACTATTTATAGTCACGGCCTCGATCAAAAGTACTCGCGGAACTGCGCTAATTAAAAGTTCGTCTGCTCTACCTGAAAAAAAAACACTTCATAAAAATTGTAAACAAACGCAAAATTATTTGTTATATTGGGACTACAGCATAAAACACGGAAGAAAACTGGAACTATGTCAAAAAAAGAATAACTCTACTGAAACACCGTTTTGTTACTGTTAATAAAAGAGTTGAAATTTATTTTGTTCCAGCGCAGTTACATGATGCAAGAAGTGCAATCGTACTTTACAATCGCCGTCATCGATTTTGTAATGTAAGGGACACAACGCTATGCATCTTGTCCTATTTCTTTTGTCTCGTAGACTGGTTTTCTTTGGAGGCCCGTGGGAAGCATATATAAGTCGGGTAGACGCACGAGACGGGTGTCTGTTTGTTATCAGATAAAAACAATAAACATATAGTGTGTTTTTATATCTGTGTTATACAACTCGCTGAAATATGGTTTATTTTTTCTCGGCGAAGCCTCGAAAAAATAAACCATATTTCAACTCGTTGTATAACACAGATATAAAAACACACTATATGTTTATTGTCTATGTATTATATAACAGCGAATCTTTAAAAAATGAATACGACAGACAAACTATAATCAAAAAAAAAGTATGAAGTTTTGTCTGGAGCGTTCGACGACATGGCATTTGAGTTTGTATTTCTCGTTTGTGAAAGTGTCGCTTCGAAAATATCCGAACATCGGTGACGTTGTGAAAAGCTCGTTTTAGACAGCCATGCTAGGGCTTTTACATATTTGAGACTCTCGTTTTCCTTAGGACCAGAATGGATCGAAAAACTTTTGTGGTATTTCGGGAAATTTTATTCATGTTAATAATAATTTACCAAGCCTGTAAGGGAGAATAATAAACTTGGAACAAAGATTGAAAAGTTTAGCCGGCCCGCGGACCGGCTAGCCTGCGCTGTCGTTCTGCGCATGACGCCATTTCGTCTTCCTGGCAATATGTTTATGTTTCCCGACCAAGTTTACATTTCATTGGTTTTAATTGGGAGAAAGTGTTCTGCCTTAAACTGCTTAATAAATGGTATTTCACATTGATTCTTTTCACGAAATAATATAAATCCAAAAGGGACGAAAATCGTTCATATAATTTCTAAGTATTGACAATAGTAATAAGATGATTTCCCCAGGCGTCGTTTGGCTCCATTACTGGGCCTCCGTCTGCGATTAGCCGCCCCACACCCATTAGCGGCATGCAACTGTCGTCTTGGGCTGCTAATGACTGCTGGGGTGCTACTCCCAGATGGCCCTTGCGTAATGGAGTCCAACG
The DNA here is from genome assembly GCA_031216915.1 of Pictodentalium vernedei. Lineage (NCBI taxonomy): Eukaryota > Metazoa > Mollusca > Scaphopoda > Dentaliida > Dentaliidae > Pictodentalium > Pictodentalium vernedei. Next base: position 461,945,784 of record CM062292.1, on the reverse strand, counting down.
CCCTCGAAAATCATGACTAACTGCTAGAATTAGTCTCCATACTTTATCGGTAGACAAACTTATTGGCCAATAGTTTGTTTGATTAGATCAATAACGACATGTTCCTTTACCTTTTCTTTGATGTGTATTTTCCGTATTACAAAATTTACGTGACCTTTTTGCTTTTTTTTCCAGCTTATTCCTTCTCTTCCCACCTCTATCCTGCCACTACATGCGACCATACGAACAAAGATACTGTTAATCTTGAAACAAAATACTCTACAGAAGCATTATCACCCTCTCTAGCGTGTGCTGGGAGTGCATAATGACATATGCCCGCTCAGGCACGCAACTATGACAACCTACCTGACGACCATGATGTACTGGATGCACAACGCTACTTCCACAACAATTGTTTTACCACCACGAAGAGACAGCATAATGGGAACTGAGCACACTGTTTCAACCTCGGTAATGGAGGGGGGTGGGGGGGGGGGTGGGGGGCTCAAATTCCATAATATACTACTGGAATTTTTATTGGGTATCTTCAAACCATTAAGAAAATTATATATGATCTGTAAGACTAATAGGTACATTGCGCATTGGGAGCGCATTGACGTTTATTAAGGTGACTAACCCACGGAGCAGACCGGCTGATTGAGGTATGGAGAAACTTCGGTGGACCAGTGTTTCTACGCTACATGGCCGTTGTCATTACCTTGACAACAGTCATGGGACACTCGCCACTTCAGAGGTGTTCAGCAAAGGTGCTGGAATATTATAGTGTAGTTTGGGCAAATATTAAATTAATGTTTTTTATTACAGTTTGAGAACATTTTCAGCGCTTGTGGCACCGTCACGGGCACTGTAAGTGAGGAGTGAAATCTAGAGCATGCTACATAGAGGACCTCTAAGACGTGGCGATTTAACCCTTTGATATCACCCTGGTCATATCACCCTGGTGATATTTTCCAAGGAAATGGAAGAGTCAATATTTAGTATTTGGCGTAGGCCAATCAATATTTTAACGTGTAGCTCAAAGACCACACGTTGAACATATTGATTGCTCTACCTTTCACTTTAACTACTCAGAGAACGTATGGAGTATTCTTTTCATGGGCCGGGAAATCGGTCTCTCGGATTCAAAGGATTAATGTCAAATCAAGACGAATTTTAATATAGAATATACCCACAGTAGCTCGGTGTTCCAAATGTTCACCACGTGGTGTGAACATTTGCAACACCAATCTACTTTGGGTATATTTTTTTCATGATCGTCAGATTATTAAGAGTCGCTACTATTTTTTCTCGATTTTACTGAGAAGCAGACGTGCATACGTGCGAATCTGTTTTGTTTTCGTGAGCACCGGTGCGCGGGACTTCCGCTGTCAACTTTAGCGCAGAAACGAAAATGGAAAAAGAAATGAATAAATCACAGAGTCTTTTTCATTTTAATAACATAATATCATACTATTTCGAGTTAAGGATGGTTTATTAACATGCGACAACGTATGTTTGTAATTTTGCCTTCACGAGACGACGAGTGATAAATGTAGACAGGTTTGCATTCAAGGCGAGGTCACTAAACCATGTAGTTCAATTGTAGGTGTAAGTTTTAACTGTTGAAATCCCATTGCTGTTGTGTTCACCATGGTTGGTGTGTAAAGCTAAAATTCATGTCACAGGCTTTTTATATATAGTAGAATCGGTAATCATGGTTTAAGATTATCTTAAAATCACATAATGCATACTTATATATTTTATTATACGCTAAATGATAGATTATCGAAGAAACTGTGGAAAGATAGAAATCGTATCCCCCACTGTGAAGATATAGAAATTTTCACTTTCACTGCATCACACAAAATGGCGGCTTTGAAAGCATCACTTCAAGGTGAATACGAGTCAAATTATGATCAGTTTGTTCTAAAAACGTATAATGAAAATAAATCTAGCGTTTTTGAGTGGATACCAATCATTTCCAGCAATAATTCAACACGTATTCACCTTGAATTGATGCATGAAACCTGCTAGTCCAAACATGGCCTGAAAACCCGTAATATAAGTGTTTGGTTTAGTACGTCCTTTGAAAGGACGCACCAAACCAAACACTTATATTACGGACTTTAGGCGAGGTTTGTACTAGAAACCCGCCAGCTGAATCAGATCGCAAGGCGCTATCTGTTACGAGTATCAATCAAATCACTTCCGCGTTTCAATGATTCAATGCGCTTTTTATACTTTCATGCATCAATTAAAGGTTGAAAAGAGTGGAATTATCAGATTCTTATAAAAAAGCGTATAATAAAAAGAAAATCTAGTGTTTTTGAGTGGATAACGATAATGATCTCACTTGTGACCGAGACAAAAGGTAATTTTCGCTCGCGCAAACGCTCGCGAAAAATAAACATTTGTCTCGGTCACTCGTGAGATAATTTTAGGTATCCACTCAAAAACACTAGATATCCTCTATTTAGCTAACGTAACGACTAAATCTGGTCCACGCTGTACACAAAAATCACCAATTTTTTTTTTCAACTTTAACCTCAGAAACACAGCTTATGATGCCTAATTAGAGGTAATGAGAGATGATAGCCTAGCTATGTTTTCGAGACAAAAAATAAAACGTAATTCAGGAAATGTTTTCTGGAAATGTTGTCCGCTGTTTGTATTTAGTAGACATTTAATGGGAAATAAGAGCAGATTAATTGAATTCTACTTCCGAAACCAACTCATTCACAACGTTACCACGTCGACGTTGACTTCTGAGGTCATTCCAGGATTAGAAGAGTTGTCAAATATATCTTCCGTAGTGAGATTTTCGACAAAAAGTAACAAAAGGAAACTTGTTTTTTTTTTGTTGCAAGCTAATTTGAAGCAACCCTTTCAAAGATAATCTGTCATTAAGAATATCTAACATTAAGTGTCAAATGAATGTGCTTTTACAGAAATTTTCATTTTTTTAATTCTGCCCAGGAAAAAATATGATAAAGCTCGCCTCCAATAGTTTATATTAATGAAAAGAGCGGGAGCTGGTTTATATGTCGCGATGCTCACGCTGTTGAAAGAATAAACAGATAAAAAGTTACAGAACATCAAAAGATGGTGAAAACGCCGTTTTCTTATTTTTTTTAAAAAAGGGTTAACATTTAAAAAAAATCAGACTGATTAGGAAAAATGTATTTTTGACTTGATGCGCACATCGATGATTCAAATTCGCTAACATTTCGACAATTCAATCTTTATATAAAAGTGCTACACTTGTAGTTTCAAATTTGCTGACAGCATCAGGAAATTAAGGGGAGGTACCTTTCCCTTTAAAACTCTTCCAGTGACGAAAATTGTCACCCATCAGAGCGATTGTTTGACACACATAAAGCACATGAGACATGTAAAACACGGATTTAGAATTTACGCTTTTTATTTTAAATGAATTGGTTGACGCAAAACACCCGAGGGTGCGGTAGACAGTCTGTGTTCTTTTTCAGGCCGTACTTGACAATTGAAATTCCAGTTATCATGGCTAAAGCACCTGATCTTTTTCTAATTTTGGTGTATCGATCTCATACTTTTTTTAAAATTATGTACAGCTACCAGGGGTGGCGCCAGGGATTTCTCGGCGGGGGGGGGGGGGGGGGGGGGGGGGGGGGAGGGGGCTGACCTCTCCGCCAGGGGGGCTATAACATTTGACCTCCCAAACGAAGGAAATTGAGTGAAAATTGGTAAATTGGAGAACCAAAATAGAAGCAAATTGAGTATGTTTGTTGATTATTTAACCCTTTACCTAACCTGAAAAGCAGACGACACTTGCAAAAATAATTCTTGTATAAGTAATTTTTTTTCATTTTTTGTCTCAAAAACATAGGTTATGACCCCCCCCCCCCCCCCCCGTTGGAACGAGCTCGACGAGCTCGTTCCAACGAGGGGTCATAACCTATGTTTTTGAGACAAAAAATGAAAAAAATAATGAAAATTAATTGGCAATTTTTGAGAATAGCGCTGGCCGGTTTTGGTCGTTACCTTAGGTAAAGGGTTAAAGTAAACATATTATAATAAGGTCGGGAAATATTTCATCTATAAAGCCAGTTTGACGAACGACATTAAGGAATTTCGTGAGAATCACTATTCTCTATCAAAGTTCCTGTGCTGCACGGGTTCGAGACTGACAAGACGAGATATCAACATTCGATTGTCGGAAATTTCTCGTGAAGTCGGGTTTACGAGACTCTCCGAGGACTGACTAAAAATCTCCGACGGGGGGGGGGGGGGGGCGGTTGCCCCCCCCCCCCGCCCCCCTTGGCGCCACCACTGACAACTACTAAACCATCTTTCACAGAATTGTGTTGAAACACTACAAAAAGAAACAAAAATCAGATTGGATATCGTTCATTTTACATTGTAAACCATCTTATGAGACTTATTATTCGGTACTGTAAGAATCTGACCCCTGCATTACTCTTTTTTCAAACCATCAACAAAAATGTCAACGTCCTGGCATTTCAGACACTATGGGTTGGAAACAACCAAAACTGTCCATTCCGATACGAACGATAAAACTGTTTATCCGAAGTTGTGCCAGAAGAACTGAAATATACAACTATTTAGTTATTTAGTTATTTTAAGTCATGTTTTCATAAAAGATTTTGGTCTTTTAATTATGTCACAGCTAACTTTCACAAAGAGCTTCTCCAAAAACAGTCGCATTTTAATGGCAGATTTTAGCCCATTTCCATCGATGTTTCATTACAAACAATTTGATAATATGTTCAAATAAGACTAAAAGCCTCTTCCCCCCGATTGGACGGAGCTCGTTTAGCGTTTCTATTTTTCCGGCTCCAGAGGCATATATGTTACCGTATGACATTACCAAGTGAAATGTTTGAAAATATGGTAACAATGGGAGGAAATTCAAAGTGCATATTGCCCATAAAATCGTATTTTGCGAGGCCAGTGATCATTCTATAAATGTATACTCACAACTTATAAACAAGTCGAGATTACAACTTATTCATGATTTGAACTGAGATGGAGTAAGCTTGACATTTATGTTATTGGTGTTTATTTTGGTTGTCCAGCGACGTCGTGGGGTACCCGAGAGGTTTATTTATTAAAGTTTTTATCGTTATAGAACCCTTGTTCATTGATGTTGCCTTCATTTAACTAAGTGTGTGTTGGGCGTTTGGGCTTTGGGTAGGGTCCTTTTGCAACATATATCTACTTTATTGTGATGTATTGATGGTGACATGGTCAGAGGTTTGCGGCTCAGAGCGTATGTTCGATCTCGACGCTTCGCGCCTCGGTTGCACATAAGCTTCAAGCAGCAAACCTCCGACCATGTTACCAACAGTTCATCATAATAAATTATAATATATATCATTTTGCCGCAGGTTGCCGAATTACTGTTTTAAGTTAACCTACTAATAATTTATTCATATCAATATACATTACCGTAAGGTGCGGCACCCAGTGTCTGTAATATTTCAGTTACATGCGATCGTGTGCTTTCGCTGTCAACAAGTAGAAGATGTCCGCCATCCTGTTTGCATTTTTGCACGGCATCCTGTTGATTTGTTACCACTGTCGGGCTGTATTTCAGACAAAGTGTCATGTCGGGGTAAGTCCAAAGTGTATAGCCCTTGTCTGTGGGACATACATTCAATAACGCTGAAAAAATAGCATACATAAATACACACGTATAGAAGAACCTATTATTGACAATTATTTCTTCGAAAACAATCCATAAAAAGCAAAGACCAGCAGAATCTCCCGGTCTTGCAGTGATGAGTGTTAAGTCAACTTAATATCGGCGAGGGTTTCGTAATCGGTTTGGTGAACAGAATACTATGTGAATTTATCCCATGAATGGCCATTTATTTGAACAATAAAGGGCTTGGATAATTTTTTGCTTTATTCACCTTGTAGGGTGATAAATTTTCCCCGTAGGTTTAACACTGAAAGAATTTATTTCCCTACTAGCGACGGACTTGTTGACCTCTGACCTCTACCACATTTGTCTAGCATAATTAATAGTTCGATTGTTGATTTCGTTAACTCTTTTTGAAAGTATTACACAATGCCAGTAGAAAACACCACCCACTGCTCATATAATAAAGTATTTTTGCAAGTTTAGCTAAAGTTTGTAGGGGAATTATTTTTAGACAGAAATGTATTACTGCGCCTTGTTTAATTTTGCTGGTCGATCGAATTGGACCAATGTGCCCCTCACTTCTCGCCGTGTTTTGTGGCGAATTATAGCCCGATTTTGCCGCGACTGCCCTGTAGAAGTTTTATGGTATAAACAAAATAAACGTATAGTGTTTTAAGTAAAAAATTTATTCTACTCGTAGAATTAAGAATGAAACCGACTCGCCAGAGGCTCGTCGGTTTCATTCTTAATCCTACTCGTAGAATAATTTTTGTACTTGAAAACACTATACGTTTATTCTATATGAGTGGAGCTGATTAACGAAAATAGCTGACGAATAAAACACTCTCCTAAACCGCTCAAATTCTGCCAAGGCATGACGAAGACGACTGACGTTACTAACTCGACATACTCTATCTTTCAGTTCCAAATTGCTGTGTATCTCTAAACTTGTCCGCGTTTATAAGAAACAAACCCAAAAAGCATAGCGCACATTGGATCAACATGTCTGGGTTAAAAAATGACGATGGTATCAATAAATTTATCATCACATTTATGGACTAAGATTTGTATATGAAGAGTCTTCAATTTTTTTCCTATTTTTATGGGGCGGGGTGGTAGAAAGGTAATTTGAGCTGATTCCATGCCCATTCCATGCCCATTTGCATTCCGTGCGGAGGGACATAAATAGTCTGGGTTCGAGAATGTGCTCCTCCATATTTCCAACTGTACCTTTACGGTGAAATATTCGACTTTTCAGAAAACAATTTTAAAGATCATGTTCCAACTGTCACTTGCGAATTTCAAGTTATTAAAAGTTTTTTAACAGCGATTGTGGTTGAAAACGTTATACTCCAAGTCATCCTCTCGGCCCGCCTAGTGCCTATCTGTATTTTGGGGTATAGGACATTGCAACGTAATGATTTGTTTGACATTATTTTATTTCCAAACATGATAAAACAAGATAAAAAATACCAAAACATGCAAACGAAGATTACACAACATTAGCAAAACATTGTGAATTAGGAAAAGGATCCAGCAGTAAGATGATGCTTATGTAAGGTGTCTCCACATCTGGAAATAAATATTGGAGTACGGACTACCGAAGACCACTTATATATTGTCACTGTAACATTGTCATCTGGAAAGTGACGTTGCATTTAAGAATTGAATCAAGACTATACGAATTGACGAAACACATCGTGGATTTCGAACAGTTATGATTCAATTCGTATGTCTGTTCCCTTCATAAAACGTAATTAGTTTATGTCTGGACACTTGGCTTATCTGTATACAAGGCACGGCCTTGATTAACCATAATTCGGTCAAGTTCAATTCCAAAGAAGAAACAAAACAACATATCTTCTGATACAAAATAGTTCCCGTAAACTGTCAATATAGTTCTTAAAATACAACTCGCACTCGAGTTGGGGAAACCGTCTCGTTATAGAACATAAGCAAACATTACTAAACGTAAATAGAGACTCGAAAATCGAATGTATTGCGTAATATCAATGCGAGATGTTCAAGTGTCACATGATCAACTGGTATTCTTGGCATCAATCATATGATCAACTAGTATTCATTGGAAACTAACATGACCTGAAAATCCATTGACAATACAGTATTCATTGAAAACAATTTAGTTGTGGTGTAAACGTTTTGCAGTAACAGTGTTTTTAATATTTAATGGCGAATGGTGTAGGATGTGGAGGTTGGAGTTGTTTAACTTGTCGAGTGTGCACTGCCACTATCGGGCTCCTGTGGGATAGATTGGATGGGATAAGTTGTAATGGCTAAACTGCTGAATCAGATTTAACTTAGCTCGTATTCTAAACTAAAATATGTATGTGCATTAATTAACTTAATGATTTGCTTTAAGAGTGTTGTTTCAGAAAAAAACTAATTAATATTTTAGGAGTTCCCTAGACTAGCCGGAAACAATTGCCACCGCCTCCTACCCAAAGTACAACATAGACTTCGAAGTTATTGCAGTTGCTGTTGAAGTCCTGTTGGTTTAGAACTACTGTTATTTGTGGCGTGGAAGAGGCCGCATAGTGGTTGCTTTCTTCGGGAACAAAAACTCTCTTCTGTTTTAAGGCGTTGAAAAAGAATAGAAATAAAGTAAGGGACGACAATACAATCAAATTGATGTCTTGCATTAAGTTCTGTTAACTATTTTGTTGACGTGCACCATTTAGTTTAAAGAAATGATAAGTTCAGCACCTCACCAGGAACCCGAAAGTTTGCTTTTCTTTGGGCGAAAATGTCCTGTTTTTCTTTTTTAATTCTTTTTTATGGTCGTCTGAGTGGATGGTGAAAATTATCTCATTACAGAAATATACTACGAGAAACACGGGGCGGTGTGGAGCACATTTGTCATGATATACATGAAATATGAAATATCCTGAGCCTCTTCGCTAAAATCGATTTGAGTATCTGTAAACCTCGTGCGAGATCAATTTTAGTAAACACAGTTCAGAATTGTTCTCAATAACCCTTTGGACACTGGTGGTAGCTTCCATGTCAGTTCAAATTCTATTCTTTAATTAGAAGAGTCCATCTTCATTATTTAGGGGTAGACCAATCAATATTTTCAATGTGCAGCCTTAGGGACTTAATCTTCTCAGATTACTTCCTTCTGTGTTTTTTGAACCGACAATCGCAGTGACATTGTTTAAAAGATTGTAATTTTGCTTCAATTAAAACATGACGTGCGAATTAGCATGAGATGCCTTGGGTTTCAAACTGTAAACTTGAGTTCAGTTAAGCTTTATATCTCACACAAAGCACTATTAAGTGTCCGCATCGTAGAAAAAAACAACAACATTTGACAGAAGTTTCCGGCGCACTCCCCATCGGTGTTTTAATTGCGGGCGTGTTCAAGCCTAGCCAGTGTGGAGCGCATCTGTCCCCTTTACCTGCGACACTCCCGCTGTGTTCAAGACATCGTAATATATGAAAAATTGCTACATAGTTTTCATAAGAAGGGGAATTGTTGGAAAATGTTGGAAAAAGCGGCCTTAAAACATTTTTTTTTGTTTCTATCAGTAAATTATTATTAAACCCAAACAATCATTGTTAACATCAATATTAATACGTACGTTTGACATAAGTGACCTTACCAGGACCAGAGATCACTTTATCTGACATCTCGCAAGACATGGTGTTCCTGTTGTACGAAAACGATATACACGTTTCGTCTTTGCTGCACATTATGGCGCATCGAAGTTTTGAAGATGCCCTGGTAATGCTGCCGATCACCTCTGTGGACGTTGCTTCGTTCCTGTAGAATGAATCTACCATCATGTTTCCTAGGACCCTGCGGCACAGAAATAGAACAAATAATACCCCCGTTATGATATTAGGCCTTATCCTAGAATCAACAATTACTTTCATAATTTTAGATGGGTTAGAGTCCTCTCAGGCTTGAAAGTTGGTTCTCTGCATTGTGAAGGCACAACGTCATTATAAGAGTGATAGGTTTGACATGGAACCGCCCCAGACTGGTCGGAGCCAGGCAAAATGATCGATTTCCTGTCCACTATTAAACGATTCACAGTCTGAAGGCGGTCGCTAATGTGTATCTATTCATGCTGTGGTCACATCATTTGCCTAAGAATACAACAAAACAACGTATATATGCACAATAGAGAACACTTTAACACCTAAGTTGTGGCGGACCTGACAAATCAAAGCATGAATTATTTTAGGTTTTGAGATCAAGGCTCATATTTCGATAAAAAACTCAAGTCCTATTTGGATTCACGACTGAGTTTTAATCAAGTTGGATATTTTAAAAAATATCTTAAATACGAGATCAAATTCAGACTCAAGTCTCCACTCAAGATCCTAAGTCAAATAGAATGGTGACTTAATCCTTTTAATTCCGAGATCCCGAGAGGGATCATCAAACACAATACTACCTACAGGAATTAGCAGACTATGTTTTGTCGGAATGTTTATAAAAAAAAATATCCTTAGTTTGACTCTTTTGGCGCGGAATAATCTCAGAAACAGAATTCTTAGCGCCTAATATTCATCAGGAATTTTACAGAAAGTATAGGTTGTTAGACTAAAGCGTTATTATTTTAAAATATGTTCTAATGATCTAATTGACAGTTTTTCAAATGATTTCCTGTATATATATAAATAGCACCTTTATGCTTTCAAGGGACGATATAGTTGTTCATGGATAGGATATAAATGGTGCGTGAAACATAGGAATACGTATGTTTGTTTAACCCTTTACACAACGAATCGGCCGCATCCACCCGCGAACTATGCAACTTCATAGTTAAACAAATATTATTTTTCATAAGATTTCAACAAAACCATATCATGTGACCCCTCGTTGGAACGAGCTCTCCGAGCTCGTTCCAACGAGGGGTTACATCATATGGGTTTGTTGAAATTGTTTGAAAAATTTGAAAAAAGTTATATTTAAAATAATAAATTTTGATATCGTCTGCGTTGGGTAAAGGGTTAAAAGCACTTAGAAATGGACACACACAGTTGGCTAAATGCAGTACCTTTCCGCGGTCTGCCGTATGTTGACTTTAGTCACCTGTCGCGCCAAAGGAGTTAAACATATTTTATTTGCAATTTTTTTTACAGCAAATCGGATCGGAAGACACGTTCTTAACACTTAGCAATCCCTCCTTTCCGTTTCAAATATCATAAATATAAGCCAGTGAGGTAAAAACAGTAATAAATATAAAATATTAAACACAAACAATGTTGAAGATTACACAAATATAACAAGTAAGAGATATAAGAAGATTGAGATATAGAGAGATTTATTTTTATTTCATCCCCTGAGTCCAACGTGTTCTATGCGCCTACTTGCACATAGAACACATTGGAACTCAGGGAATGATTTTTAGCTATCGCAAGCTATTCAAATTATTATTGCGGCGCACGATTTGTAAAAACTTCCATTGAAATTTCGCTTCTATTTAAAAATAGCCCGTCAAAGATTTCCATTCCGCACATATCTGCGGAACAGATTTTCATTTTCCGCATGGTTAGTGTTGCTGTATATGTGGATTTCATAGAACAGGCGTGTTATAAAAAGTTAAATGACACATTATCTAATAAAAATAATCTCATACATTTCTGCATTATTTCTATCGTAGATGGTGGGACAATCGGGGCTTGAAATCGATATTGGGTATTAATTCGCCATTTACCTTGGATGTTGCCCGAGATAACTTCAAATGGTACTGGTGGGTTTTCTGTGCTTATTTTATAATTTAGTTTTCACAGTATTTTGGTCAGGTGTCACTGGCAATTTCGCGACGTGTGTCGTTGCCAAAATATGTTCACAAGTCTTTGACTTGTTGTATTTTATATAAACTGTAACAAGGCAAATCCACGCAGATGGAATCAATTCACTTCTAAGAGTTTGTGAATCACATTCACAGAATATGAAATCATTATGTTCTGGTACTTGCACTTTTGAATAGAGCCTAAATATGGCCTTCCTGCACACAACCGGTTAAAATACCGATAAGCAGACAGGCCGGGGATGTTCATTTATTATTTTTTATTTATTTCGTTTGACGAAAGCAATTCTTTAAAATTATATAAATACACGAACTTATTTCAGTTAGTAGGCTATTCGATTGGCATGTACCTGTAACGAATTATTTGATGCAAAAGGTATCTTAAACACGAGGTAACGTTACAGAACGAATATTGTAGGAAACTAATTCTCACACAATATCTGAGATAATAAGATAAGCATGAGATATTCTTATTTGCACATGTATGTGTGGTCAAATACGCGGAAAACCATCAAAATCTTGACTTAAGACAATCATTCTAAACAAGTTTGACAAGCCTGTTCCCTCGATGGCTAGCAATATCCAATTAAAAACCTCTTCGACCAAACAGACTTTAAACATGGAACAGTGCAACGATCGCTCTTAGCAAAGCTACATTGCGGGGTTATTTGTATCAACAATGCAATACTGTGTTTTTTTTGTTTTCTTCCTTATCTGGTGGACCGCACATCACCGATGATTTTTATAAGTTCAGTTAACCTCTAGGAGATTATATGTATATTTTTAGTTTATTCCACAACGATCTCTCTAAAAGTTTTAAAAAACAAATACACAAGTGTGCGCTAGACCGTCGAAACGTTTGCCCCTATATCAGTTGGGCGAGAGACTTGTGCAGTAGTGTATCAACGGTAGGGCAGTTTGTAAATTATGTCAATGCCAGTGGAATATGGTAGAGTTGGGACTATGCTCAGGCCTTTTGACCAGTTCGAAAGTCTCTGTGTTGGCAATAAAATGATTTAACGAAGTTAAATAGCGCAAATAGAGGAGGGGGCGGGGTGGGTCACTGTGTGAATTATGAACTGGTTGGTTTACTTCGTCATTCAGAGGTAGCATAATTATGTGCAAGACAGATTGGAATAGGTCGGAGAGGAATGGAGAGCAGGCCAATTTAATAAACACAGTAACACGTGACAGACGACTTTCCTCCAAGATTTCAGATTTTCTGAATTACTTGAATGCAGATCTATCGTCATAAAATATCGTAGTTTATTACACATCTACTACATTTCGTTCAGTTCCATATTTACAAACCCGTACGGAACTCGTGTTACATACGGATTTCCGTTGACGGACTATGTTGTCCAACTGACGCCATGGATTCATCAAAAGAAATAAACTTTGCTAATGTCGTAAGCGGTCAATCAAAACGTCGCATCATGATCCAGGTCAATTCGGAAGCTGTCGTGATAGCCGATAAATCTAATATCAAATTGGAACATGTCGAATCGAATCTTGAATCGAATCTTAAAAGAAAAGTTATTTCATATTGCACCAAACGGAAGTTACGGAACACTGCGATGACCCTTACAAGACTGAGTGAACACACAATAAATAAATATTCTCTGTAGCACCGTCGCTGAAACAGCTAGGCCTATTATCCATAGTTTTAGTTTTTGAAGGCTAAACTTGTTACTATTCACGTTCTTAAGAACGTGAATAGTAACAAGTTAAGCCTTCAAAAGCTAAAACTATGGATAATGTTCTGGTCATAATTCACTACTTTCCTTACAATTAAACATTGCCGAAATTAAACTTGTTCTGCAAATGGGAAGTAAGTTGATAACACTCAAGTTCTGACTCTGAAGCCAATATCACTCAGATAATGCAAGCTAATTTCTTTAAAATATGAATAAATAACCTTATTTCCAAATGAAACAAAAAACTGCGTTTTGAGTGGCAGAGATGTACGGTGTAACTTGCAATCCACGGTAGCTTTTTTACACCGTTATTAACCATGGTGTAAAAACAAGAATACACAATAGCAGGCTATATGGCTAAAAAAGTACGCATTTTTAATTATTATTTCATCCCTTCTGCTCGGTTATGTTAGAACAAAAGTAAAAATACAGGAAATTTAATATGTACGTGCAATAAAATATTACAGATATGAATGTCATTGGAACTAGCTCATCGGGCCAGTTCCAATGACAACCATATTTGTCTGGTTTTATTAAAGTACAAATTTTCAGTCAGTTTTTTCCAACAATTAAGGTTAAAGTATTAAGTACACCAGACACCAAAATTCTTAGAAATAAACCCATTATCCTCGGGTTGCCATCTCAAATTTTGTCGACGTTTCTTCTCCGATTTGTCCAAATCTAGCACGACTGACGTCTCGTCCATTCGCTAATTTCGGAAATCAAAACCGCAAGAACGTCTTTAGCTTGAATGCAGTTCATACCACAGGAAGTGTTACATTACAAAGTGAGGAACCAAAAACTAAATTCCAGTGTTTTGGACTTCGTATTTAATTACAATAGGGAACTTCCAAATTAAAGTCTGCAGGTACGCATATTTTCTAATTATTCTAGATGGCGAATATTTTATCTTGTTGACAACCAGCTGAGGAAGCGAAATTGCTATCATGAACGGGGCGTTGAGCTATGACCCATTGTCGCATTTGCTTTTACGGTTAACCAGGGCTGGTATGAGTTAAAAAGTTTAACACGTTAACGTGTTAAATAACTCTGCGTTCACGAGTTAAATGACGTTAAATGTTAAAATGAACAAAATTTTAATAATTTCAGCCATTTTTATTGATTTGAATTTGAATATAATTGAACTTACGTTCAGTTCGTCTCTTGAGTGTTCCAATGTGTTCTATGTGCCTACTGACAGCCTACTGGCACATAGAACACATTGGAACTCAGGGGACGAGTAGTTAAGAGAGCTCTCCCAGGTTATCGTAAATTTTAACATTCAGAGATGATTTCATTCAAGAATACAATCGCTGCGGCCGTATCCTTAGAACGAGACATCTGCCGTTGCTCGAATTTGAGTCCTTACATGGAAACCAGGCAATCGGATGAGGCTGATATTGCTGTACCGTCAAACATCGGCGGGCCAACTTCGCCAACGTTTGTAGGAGGGCTTCACGGTCTCTCCACATGACCACGACGCAATGCCACGTATTATACAATTATAATCTTCAAAGTTAAACGTTAATAATTAAACTTGTTTTCGGTTCATGCGTTTTCAGATAAAACGATTGGCTCACACGATTCTGTTTTTTTTTCATTTCGTAACTCAATGAACCAAAAAAAAACACAATTAGGTCCGCCCTCAGCCACGCCCCTAAAATACCAGTCTTCGGAGTTGCAACATGGTGTTAAATCAATAGAAGTTAGAACACTGGCACGTTCTAAATCTGAAAAAGAAACATAAATTTATATTACTAATTTATGACCATGAAGTTATTTATAAAATATTTAAATGACCGTGGTGGGTCAATTTTTCTTTTTCTTCACAACTGTATTTATTTGACATTTCAATTTTTACGCACACTGGGCGATCGTCTGGGTTCATCGTTTTACCCAAATCGATTGTAAACAATGGCTGGTCACGACGAATACTGCAATTTTGACATTGCTAATTTGAATGAAATTTTCGGAAATCAAAATGTTTTTACATTTAACTCCACTTTTACAAACTGTTTTTCAGTTCTCGGGAAACGGTCAAAACCAAAATAAAATGTAATACTGATGGCCTACTTCCACCTACCACGGAACGTAACTTTTACGTGAAGTGAACAGTTGAATGAAATTTGAAGGAGGCGTGGCTTATGATGTTTTCTTTGCATTACGTAATTCATTGGTCAATAAAAAATTTAATGACATAAGTGCATTTGACTTGGAAAGTGTGTCAATTGCTACCTGCATTTCAATAATATGCGCCCTCTTTTATGCCAGAAAAATAATATGTCTACCAGTTTTCGTTTTTAAGTCTTTGTTCGCTGAAGTAGAGGACGACTAACACTATTTATTTCTTTGGGTCGCGAACGTTTAATTATAAGGAATGATCGTTTCTTTTTGTCTATTTCTTGAGTTATGAACCCCAAAAAACAAAGTCCAAACATCGCGTAAACGCCCACACAGTTTGGACTTTGTTTTGGGGTGTTCATAACTCAAGAAATAGACAAAAAGAAACGATCATTCCTTAATTAACTTGGTTAATTTTTGTTGACGTTGTTAAAATAATTTAACACGTTAACATTTGAAACGTTAACTGCTCCCAGCCATGCGTTTAACATATTTTGTTTTTAGTTTTGTTTTCTGACATTATTTAACAGCCTGGTAACGGACGTACGTTCTCTCTTTCTAAGCCATGTTAATAGCGTCTTATAGCTCGTTTATACAGGAAGAACACATAGCTTTTATTTATTACGTTTTTGTGAAGAATGGATTTCAATTTCTGAATGCAATTGACACCACAGAGGCATTTTAAACAAAATCCCCGTGTTGTATTTTTAATCTGCAGTAACATCTTTTTTTAACTTGAAATTAACTTTAATGTAACACTAATGCGATTCGATAGAACATATACATTACGCCAAATGCTTAACCCTTTCGCTCCTACAGGTCCATATTGAGTACGGAACCAACTGTTGGCGGCCTGTACGATAAGTCCGTACTCAGTACGGAGATACCACATACATGTACAAGGAATGGATGTCATAGCTCATTGTTATTCTCAATAGAACGCATGTTATACGAAATGCAAGCGACAGACGATATGGCATTATCCATTTGATCTCAACCATTTTTCGCGTCTGTGTAAATTCCGAAACACCCGAGGCAACAACGAACTCAATAGTCCAAACTTGTCCCAACATATATAATTGTTTTTTGTTGTCCTGTGACACACGGCGACAAAACAAAACAAAAATTATATAACGGCCTGTGGAGCAAAGTTTGGACTACGTGGTCAGTCCATTAAATAGGAACTAAATTCAAGTCGACTAGACGTCTTTTCTTTTTAAGAATTATGGAGTGTGGTTGGGAGTAGTTTTGGAAACATTGTTGAACTCTCTCAACGTTGTTCCAATATACAGTACGTGCAGAATGGGTTGAAACAAAATCACCCGTAGAGTGGAGGTATCACCCAAAGTATCACTTTCAAATTCTGCACATATGGACAAAAATCACAATCAATGTTTCAGCCAATGGACCTCCAGGTTTAACCCGGAGGTCCATTGGCTGGAACGTTGCTTGTGCTTGTTATGGTTTGCAACAATTCTGCAATTATTGTTTGGGTGGAATGGCCACTCCAGGGGTGATTTAGTGATAATACACTATCCACGTACTGTATAATAACAGTTTTAAATTTACAAATACGTGAACGTTATTGGCGCTTTCATTTTTTTCACTTCAACTCCATTCCCTCCAATATATGGTTCAGCACAGGATATTACCAAATTGCACAGCAGCGAAATGGTTAATTGCATCCTAAGGCATTACAGCAGGATGTCAGCTTTCAACGACGATTACTAAAATACGTAAACAGTGAGAAACATGGAGAGATAGAAAATAAGTCTAAGTTATTTAACCCCCTGCACACTGATGTCGAAATATCTAAAGTTTAAGGTGTAAATTTTTCCCATAATGCAACTAGAAATTTAACCAATTCAATCTTGTTTGACAGAGCTCATTGAGCTCTGTCAAACAAGATTGAATTGGTTAAATTCCCAGTTGCATTATGGGAAAAGTGTTTTTTTTTAAATTTGGATATTTTGACAACAGAGTGAAGGGAGTTAAAGCAAGTTTTCAATGAACACAGACAGTTATTGACAGCAAATGATAACACGCCAAATTACCACAATATGGTGAGTTATTCGCGCACAAATAACTATCTATATTGTGGTAATTTCTAAGACATGTTATTGTAACTGCCATTAGGCTCTGGATAGTAATGTCAAAATGCCACCATTTCAATTGGTGATTATTTTTTTTCCATAATCAACTGAAAATTCAACAAAATTACTGTTTGGGGCAGGTTGCTTCTTGTAATCTCGGTACATTACTATCACTACAGGGAGTTAAGTTTGTTCATATTTTGGAACACTGAATATTGTATTGTTTTATTATTTTGTTCATTCTTTCCGAGTAACTGTTTATTATATTATTTAGAATATTAACCCCCTACACATAGATGTCGATATATCTAAAGTTCAGGGTGCAAATTTTTCCCATAATGCAAGTAGAAATTTAACCAATTCAATCTTGTTTGACAGAACTCAATGAGCTCTGTCAAACACGATTGAATTGGCTAAATTCCCAGTTGCATTATGGGAAAAATGGCTACTTGAAATCTAGATATTTTGACATCAGTGTGCAGGGGGTTAATTTACTCCCGTTCACAGATTAGTTGGTGGCAACGTATAACATTTTATCCCATAAATGTCTGTTTATTCGAACAATAAATGCCTTGGATAAATGTTTGCTTTATTCACATAGTAGGGTGATAATTTTTCCCCATAGGTTTAACACTGAAAGAATTTATTCCTACAGAAGAGACGGACGTGTTGACCTCTGACCTCTACCGCATTAGTGTAGTATAATAAACAGTTCAATTGTTGTTTTCTTCTAACCTGTTGGAAAGTATTACACAATATCAGTAGAAAACGCAACACATTGTTCATTTAATAAAGTATTTTTGCAAGTTTAGCTCAGGTTTGTAGTGGAATTATGTTTAAACAGAAATGTATCACTGCGCCTTTTTTATTTTGGGCAATTTTGCTTGTCTTCGAATTGAACTTATGTGCTTCTCACTTCTCGCCGTGTTTTGTAGCGAGTAACAGCACGCTTTCACCGCGACTACCCTGTAAAAGATTTATGTGATAAACAAACTATATTTATTCTACTCATAGAATTAAGAATGAAATGGACTCGGCAGAGGCTCGTCGGTTTCATTCTTAATCCTACTCGTAGAATAATTGTTTTACTTGAAAATGCTATACGTTTATTCTATATTTATTCTTACTGTTTATTTATGTTCATTTATTAGGGGGACAAGTAAGCATCCAATTTAGCGATACCACCCCCTTCATAGATTAGTTGGTGGCTGCGTATAACATTTTATTCTTACTGTTTATTTATGTTCGTTTATTGGGGTGGGGGGGGGGGGAGTAAACATCCAATCTAACGATACCCCCTACATTATACATTATACTGTCTACTATACTATTTATTATACTTTTTATGAACATGTAACCGTTTCTATACAGTACGTGGAGAGTGTATTATCACTAAATCACCCGCAGAGTGGAGATTCTACCCAAGCAATAATTGCAAATTTGTCGCAAAGCCTAACCAGCACAAGCAAAGTTTCAGCCAATGGACCTCCGGGTTAAACCCGGAGGTCCATTGGCTGAAAAATTGCTTGTGTTTTTTGTCGATATGTACAACATTTGAAAGTTATATCTCGGGTGATAACTCCACTCCGCGGGTGATTTAGTTACAATCCACTCTCCACGTACTGTATATACTAGGAATAAAATTATTCAGTATCTCTTTCGTTTCGTTTCTCTATCACAGGTTCTGTATCTAAACTAACTGTAACTGATTCATCAACTCATTGCACTTTCAAGCGCTTTTTTAAAGGGCGAAGGGGACGATGGCTCCCGAGCGAGACGTCGTCGCCGTGCGAAATCGTCCTTTATATTGTTTTCACATTTCTTTACCGTCGGAAGTTTTTGCGAGACGTGATTTGCCGAGACTTCTCAGTGAATCAACGATTATTAAAAGAAGCTCAGGCCCGAAATTTCTTGGAAGCTATGATTTTGAAATGTTAATAACGGCATGGGGCTAAAAGTAGTGCAGGCAAAATAAAATGAATGTTAACATCCTGCATCTAACAAGTTGGAATTATTGTCTTAATAAGGAGAAATAATGGCAGGTGAATCCATAGCCACGAGGTTGTTTTCTTAACAACCGGCTTATTCGTGGACTGATTTTGATATAATTGTATACAAATGTCCACTCGTTAGTAATGAACTAAAATAAGATGACAAGCAGACCACGCGATCACCATAGCAACCAGCGTGCTTCCTTGGCAACGGGTTAACTACTGTGTCGATTTAGATGATATTTATACGCAGATTCACAACTTAGCCAGAACCTAAATAAACTATTAGCAAACAGAATCACGCGATCTTCATAGCAAGCAGAGTGCGTATTAGCAACGGCTTTGCTACTAGGGAGATCTTGATGTTATTTTATACACAACAGAAAACGTCACGAGTTGTTTTCGAGAAAAAGCTCGACGAGAATGATTACTGTCTCATTGATTTTTTGGAATAAAATGAAGACAAAATATTATCATTTTCAGGGACCTTTGGACATTAACACAAGCAGGACGTAGTCACTGAATTTGAGAAGAGTGACCAAAATACAATTAGAATCCAACCTATCGAGCCACTGACCACGATGCCACTTAACTCAATACAGGATTCCATAATAAATGACAGACTACTGCGCCGATTTTAATCGAATTTGGTATGTGAACCCGCGATGTTTCACGAATTCGATCTATTGGGTCATTGACCATGTTACATAACTTCCATAGCAACCAGCGCAACTCCATAGCAACGGGCAAACTACTAGGCTGATTTCAACCAAACTTGGTGTATGAAACCATAATGCCTCGGATATTTGATCTATTGCGCCACTTGCCATGTGACGTAATATCCATAGCAACCAGCGCGACTCCCTAGAAGCGGGCAAACTGCTTTAATCAAATTTGGTATCTGAGCCCACAATGTATTGGGAGATCTACCCATTGAACCATTTATCATGTCACGTGACATCCATAGAAAAGTTTGACTTACCTATTGTGTTGGTTTTAACGAAGTTTGGTTATGGACTAACAATACTCAGGTAATCCAGACAGAATGGTCTGTGATAATATCTCATCATTCTCTTGCAATAGAATCGTATACAGTGTATCTGAGTCAACAATAATATCACGTGAATCCTCACTACCCATACTGACTACCTAATATCACGTGAAACCATGCTGCCCATACTGACTGTCTAAGGCAGTCAGTATGGGTAGCAAGGAATCACATGATATTATTGTTGACTCAGATACTTGCATACCCAATGTAATATTGACTATATATCAATAACTCTGTATAAGATTCTGTTGAAAGAGAGTCACTGTGTTTGCTAGGAGAATTAATCTATGAAATATTATCACAGACCAATCTGTCTGGATTGCCTGTGTATTGTGAGTCCATGAACCAAATATCGTTAAAACCAACACAACAGATAATAGGTTGCCTAGTCACCTTGGTTGGCGGAGACATTATGTGGTAATATCGACGATCTGTATGCTTTTTACAGTATCGGCTAAGAAGCCAAATTTTGCGAAAAAATTTGTTGCTTGGAACTCACTTTGGTTGCTATGGAAGTCACGTAACATGCAACATTGTCAGTGCCATAATAGGTCAAAGTTCAAATGTGTTATGGGTTCACATATCAAATTTGGTCTAAAGTGGCCGAGTACTTTCCTTGTTGCTAGAGAATCGCTTTCGTTGCTATGGAAGTCACATGACATAGTCAGTCACCCAATAGGCCGGTTTTCCAATGTATTATGCGTCCAATATCGGATTTGACCAAAAGTATACGGGTAATCCAGACAGAATGGTCTGTGATAATATCTCATTTATTTCTCCTAGCAAACACTGTGATCTCTTGCAATAGAATCGTATACACAATTATTGATATATAGTGTGTATTGCATTGGGTATCATAGTAGGAGAGTTAACAATTATACCACGTGAATCATCGCTACCCATCCTGCCTGTCTTGCACAGGGCAAACTTAAGTACATCCCACTCTATGCAGTCGTGATACAATGGCAGCTCTCTCTAGTGGTCCCAAGCAAAGCGAATCCCCATTGAGCAAATATTAATCGCCTCTGGATCAGTACGAAGTATGGCTCTAAAACAACAAGACTGCATTAGGGCTTACTCACTTTTCTTTAACGAACGAGGACTGGATGCACATCTTTGGGCTTTACTCTGCAATACAAGTACCGCAATTCTTTGGACCTTAGTCTAAAATTAGGGTACCGCAACTTAAAGTTCTCACATGTTGTGCATGGCCTCTAGCAGAAATTCCCTACCACCCATTACCAAAGGAATCGACCAAATGCTACAAACCCAGCCGTGGGAGGTAAAAAAAAACTTCACTTAACTGTATCTTTCTTTGCCTATCACGGACCACAGCCTGTAACCCTCACTGATATGAGCCTGTTGAACTCATTCCAGTGAGTGCCATGGGCTGTGATTGGGGGAAAATCGACGATCTTGGAAAATGAAATGGTACCGTCCCCGGCAAACTGCACCAGTTCGGTAATAAGAGGTATTCCAGCTAATCAAAAAACAAACTCTTAGCCGATATCACCACCCAACCCACCAAGAATATGTGTATAACATATCTAATCTTATTACAAACTGTATATACTTGTTATTTCATAACAGTTACTTCTGTGTTTCCTCTCATCCTCTTCAAATACTGCCACTCACTCTCACTGCTGCGCAACCAACCTGTATCAAAAATACTAAATGCATTCCATGGCACCTCGGCGGGCCCCTTTTCCACCTGTTATCCAGACTTGAATCATGGGTATTGGCAATCGAGCAACACAGGACGGCAGTCGGTTTGCACAACAATCTCCTCGTGTACAGGTACCGTGTGACGAGTAAATCCGTTTCACGCTGGTTCTGTGCATTATTCTTGGCATCATTCTTCTGTCTGGCGACATCGAAGTTAATCCAGGAGCATCCCAAACTGAGCCAGCAGGCGTACGTAGTATTTCTATTCTTAATTATAACATCAGAAGCATCAGGAATAAGCTTGATCATATTACAGACGACATTGATGATTTCAACATTATCTGCTTTACCGAAACGCACCTCGATCCCAGCTTCAATTCTGACAACATGTTGATTCCCATTTACCTCCACCAGTTCGAAAGGAAAGGAACCAACATGGTGGCGGTGTCGCGGTTTATTTCTCAAAAGAAATTTATGCCAAACGTTTACCTGAACTAGAATTTGACCAGTCGGTCTTATGGTTTGAGATTACCTCAAAACGCAAGTTTTTGCTCTGTCTGGCATACCGATCGGTTCAGTTCTCTACCAACGACTACTGTGAAAAGCTCGAAGGAGCCATTGAAGAGTTAATCAGCATAAATCCGTCCCTGATAATTACGGGAGATTTAAATAGCAACCTTCTTAACCCTTCTAGTCGATTAAACGAAATTATAAACTTTTACAACCTACAAAACGTTATTGAACAGCCGACTCATGTAACGCCAACCTCAAGTACTTTATTAGACCCAATAATAGTTAGTGATAATGTTGTGATTTTGAACTCAGAAGTTCACGAACTTGGTGTTTCCGACCACAAAGCTGTATCAGCAGTCATAGAGACTGGAACCGCACAGCCCGAAACGAAAATTCGACAGATCTGGAATTATAACAGGGCAAATTTCCCCAAAATGAATAATCTGATTTTCGAAACAGACTGGTCTTTCATCTCAGACACGACTACCCCTGATATGTCATACCATAAATTTGCATTCAAATTTTTAAATATTGCTAGAGAATGTATTCCATCTTATAACGTAGTTATCCGTCCCCATGATAAACCCTGATTTGACTCGGCTCTTCGCCAGGAAATTCGCCATAGAGACCGTTTACGGAAACGAATTCTGAAAAATCCAAACCCACGAATAATTGAAAAATACAAACATGCCCGAAACAAAGTAAATAAAATGAAAAAGAAGGCTAAATCCATCTATTTTTCAAAATTAGATACTTCACTTTCAGTTAAGTAGAAACCCCAAAGACTTCTGGCACACTGTTAAACAGTTACTGAATAATTTTGAAAGTAAGCCTTCTGTCCCTTTTCTTAACCATAAAGACAATGCGGGTAGTCCAGTTATGGTAACAGATGACAAAGAAAAAGCTGACTTGCTCAACAAAATATTTTTGTCAAATAGTAAGATAAATTACGACGGACATGGTTTACCTGCTTTCAGAAGCAAGTGTTCTGAGAGTCTCTCTGAGATAGACTTCTCTGAGGATGAAGTGACTCGAATCCTAGGCAAACTAGATACCAAAAAAGCAACTGGACATGATGGCATAAGTAATCGCATGCTTAAAGAAACCAAAGCCACAATATGCAAGCCTTTGGTTCAGTTATTTAGGCTTTCTTTTTCTTCACGTGTCTACCCATTGGAATGGAAGCTGGCAACTGTCGTACCTATATTTAAAAAGGGAGACACACACGACCCCAATAATTATAGACCTATTTCTCTACTAATCTGTGTCAGTAAAGTTATGGAGAGGATTGTTTTTAACCAAATGTACGAATATTGTTGTGTCAACAATTCACTTTTTAAATACCAGTCTGGCTTTCTACCCCAAAATAGCACCGTCTATCAGCTCATCGAAATATATCATAATCTCTACTTAGCCTTTGATAGGAACCAGTTTTCACTTGGAGTATTCTGCGACATATCAAAAGCATTCGATAGGGTTTGGCCCAAAGGGTTAATTTACAAACTGAGACAAAATGGTATATCTGGCCTACTACTTCAGTGGACCAAAAGCTATTTATCTGATCGTAAACAAAGGGTAACTATTAACTCAACTCCCTCTGAGTACTTACCTGTTAATTACGGTGTTCCCCAGGGATCCGTCTTAGGACCCTTCCTCTTCCTTATATACATAAATGACATTTCTGAAAATTTAAATGCACCGGCTGCTTGTGGACTATTTGCAGATGATACAAATATAACAGAAACTGGATTTGAACTGGACGATATTGTTTCAAAGTGTAATGAAAACCTTGCGGCCGTTTCCGAATGGGAAAATGCATGGCTTGTTACATTTAACCCTTCAAAAACTGAAACTGTTTTATTCACCAAAAAACGTGTTAATGTAAGCAGTGTGGTAATGTTTGACATGCCACTCGAAATGGAGAAGTCTCACGTCCACTTCGGTCTATCTTTACAGGGAGGCTTAAACTGAAATGTCCAAATTCATAGATTATGCCAAAAGGCTAATTCCAGGCTGTCTCAGTTACGAAAATTAAAGTATATTCTAGGTCGAAAAAGCCTGGAAACGTTATACAAATCATTCATACTCCCTATCTTAGAATACGCCGATGTGGTGTGGGCCGGTGCGCCCGACTACCAACTTACCAAAATGGATAGAATAAACGCGGATGTAGCGAGAATAATATCCGGTCTAACGAGATCAACCCCGGTATCTGCTCTATTTGCAGAACTTGTTTGGGAAACCCTTGCGCAGAGTCGTCATCTCCACAAAATGAAAGCGTTTTTTAAAATCGTAAATAATCGGGCCCCCCACATATCTCTCTGACTTATTGCCACGGACCTTCGAGGACATTTCCACGTATAGCACCCGGTCGGATACTAATTTTCAATTACCACTAACACACACGGCAACATTTAAGCGCTCATTTATCCCCTCATGTATCTCGGAATGGAATGCATTACCCCAAGAAATAAGACAATCGAGTTCACTGAATAACTTTGTCAAATGGTTTAATAGCGGTGCATGCAGAGCACCTAAGTACTTTAACAATGGCGATAGAGCCGTCAATATTATACGCTGTAAGTTGCGGAATTCCTGTAGCGACCTAAATTATGATAAATACTCCAACTACGTCCATGATACACCTATCTGTTCGTGTGGCTACGAGACTGAAGACGCGAAACATTACTTTTTCGACTGTAATGACTATTCAAACGAAAGACCAACCCTACAGAGAAATCTTGCGCATCTTACAATAAGATCGATCAGCGATCTTCTTTATGGTATTCCCAACCTACCAGAATCCGTCAACATCCACCTTTTTCGAAGTGTACAAAATTTCATTAAGGCCACGAAGAGATTTTAAGACTAGTCTGAAAACATCTTCCCAGCCAAATGTCCTATAACACGAGTGTCCATTTTCATTTTCACTTCCATTTCCTTCAGTCACGGCTTTGTGCATTCCGCATGTTTGTCCTGTATGCCCTGGCAATAGCAGTGGTAACGGGGCTACGTCTAAATCGCGGTTCCGCTGGAATCGCGATTGTGCCGTACTATGACACGTTGGCTAGTTGACCAAGTCCAGCAGTGTTGCGACGTGGCAGTTCACCTTTCACCTTTCTGCTCTCCTCCCTGTCACCTATCTGTTCTGACTCTTGTAAAGTCGATTACTTACCAACATTCATCTTGAAGAGTGTACATATACAATATTGTTTTAATTATTCATAAGTTTGCTTTGCCATTGCATGCACATTTTGGTAACTTTTTGTAAATATTTGTAAACACAATTTGAAATTTTCAAATGTATATTAAGAAAAGCATTTTATCTAAGTGCCCGGCACTTGTTATCCAATCCATTTTGTTATAACAAATAAAATATGTTTAATAATACAATGGCAGCACTCATGACTTCCATGACGTCATTCAAAAAGGAAGGAATTCTTGCTGAATTTGACAAGGTTGAGTTATTGAACGCTATAAAATCTTGGGAGATTCGCAGAAATAGTGTTTTTTTTCTCTTTGCCCTTTTTTGCATATCTTTGCTGTAATTTGTTGTTTATTTTCGCATTTAACTTGATGCTGATGTATTTTAGTGGAGCGACGAAATTATTTGTCTTAATATTTACTTTGTAGAGAAGGTAGTGTATCAATAGAAGGAATATCAGTGTAGGCTGTAAATAAACAGCACGGATGTCTGAAAAAAATAATCAAGAGCGAGTCAGATATTGACGATTTTTAATTAGATACTCGAATGTGTGCTCGTTTCTCATAAGAGTACTGACGAGAATTTGAAAATATTGCCCAAAGCGTCACATATAGAATATACACATAGCAGCTTGGTGTACCGAATGTTCACCACGAGTGATGAACATTTGGTACACTAAACTACTTTGGGTATATTTTATTTATGCCATGATCGTCAGATTATTAAGAGTCGCTATTATCTTTTCTCGATTTAACTGAGCAGCAGACGTACATACGTGATAATCTGTGTTTGTTTATATGAGCACCGGTGGGCGGTACTTCCGCTGTCAGTTTTATCGCAGAAACAAAATGGAAAAAGAAACACACAAATCACGGGGCCTTTTTCATTTTAATAACACAATAACATACTCTTTCGGCTTATGGATGCTTTATTACCATGAGACAACGCATGTTTCTTAATCTTTGGAATCTTCTGAGGTAAACTAATTTAAAACATTATAAATAATTGCCGCCTTCAGTTCATTCTTCGCGAGGCGACGAGCGATAAATTTAGACAAGACTGCATTCAAGTCGAAGTCACCAAAGGTCAACTTGGATGCACTTCCACTGTAGGTGAAAATTGTATCTACTGAAATCCTATTGCTGGCGTGTTCACCAAGCAGGCCTTTAAATTCTTCCCAACTAACGACGGTAAACGCTGTGCCCAAATAAGATAACTGCGCCCAAATTATGCGGAGTTTGAAACTTTTTCCAAAGTTTTGCAGTCTTTCGGAAATATATGGTTTGGCCTGTTTTCGCTGATGCTCGCAATATAGCTTAGAGCTTACCTTCGAATCAAACAATGCAACAGATAAATATTTTTTAAAAAAACCCACAGAGTTCGCCAGAGAAAAGCAATCGGCGTTGACAGTGTCGTATACGACACTGTCGACGCCGATTGCTTTTCTGTGGCGAATTCCATATGATCATGCAATTAAAGCTTGTGATCCATTATATTCATATTTGTGGCATTTCTCAGTAAATGCCAAGCGTATCGTATTTACATTCAGATAGACCTATGACTCGACACTGGGAAACTAAGAAGCCTTCTTGAGTAGTCGAGTAAACTTACGTCAAAGGGTGGTGTGAGGGAACCAGTGATAATGGTGAAGAACTATAACAAGCGGTTGTAAACTAGCATTTTAAGACGGGGGACCTACAACCTAAAACAGACACCAAGAAGAAGAAAATACCGGTGTTTTTTCTCCAACCATGCAGGCCACATCCATATTTGCTGTTGTGCCCAAATTAGACTGATCTAAAGGTCTGTCACCAAGGTTGGTGTGTAAAGTTAAAATTGATGTCATTGGCTTTTTGTCAATAGTACGGTAGGTATCATGGTATAAAAGTCGTTCTACTACAGGTGCATTGGGATTTGTGGCTCTTATTCGTTGTGTTCCAAATTCCTCAGCTGTCACCAGTTATACGATGAGAGACAAACAAACATTTCAGTTGTCTATCCGTTCATTTTTTATTCCGCTGTGTTATAAAACACTCTCTGGTTGATCCTACATCCTTTATGATAGGGTCGTGAATATTATGCCATAATTTTATTCCAGTCTCCAGTCAAGTTGCAGTCCCAGAACTTACGCACCCATTGACCACTCCAGTTGTCTTTCAGTTTTTGCGCTGATGTATTACACCATACGTTCGATTTAGTCTCTGGTCATACTTGGGTCAATACCTCCGCATTAGGTCTATACCACCGGCACAGTTATCCCAAAGGAATAACGCTGAAACTGGCCAAAGCATCTTGGGTCCAGATCACATACTCCGACTACCATTTGCTATAAGCGGTACATCTACCTGTTCTCCTATCCATACTGCAACACAATATTCCACCCCTGCCATTTGTCCCATGGATTACTTCAGCTACTATTAACGCTGCTCGGCGCTGCTGCAGAACCTTTGTTTGAGGCTATTAGATGACGGTCTGTCTGCTGCCACGATTCTTTAGCCCGTATGGTTGATCAGCAGTTTATAGGCATATTGAAACCATAGAAAGGTGTACCGAAAGTGGAAGCAAAGGGAAATTGCCTGCCAGTGCCAAAGTATGAACATGAGAACTTGAGACCTTACAGACTCCATGATCTCAATACTACCCCCACCCAACCTCCGTCCTGAGCATCGATGTCAAACTACCAATTTGAGCCGCATCTTATACACAATGTGTTACGAAATCACTGAGGTCAGTCTATCAAGATTAATTTGATTAGATTTCTAGATGGATTGTGTAAAGAGTTCTCAGTTTAAGATGTTCAGATTTCCTTTTTATAGGTTCAGTCGAATGAATAACCAACTCTGAGGAAATTTGCGGCTTCTTTTGTCTTTGTCGAGCCACCGCAAAGAAAATGAGAGAGGTTAGCCAGCTCCACTAGACAGAAGGCGCTATAGGGCCCAATGTACAAACTGATCTGTTCCACGCCTAAATCAAGAAAGTCCACATTTTCACCAGTTCTTAAGTAAGTGGGAAAATATTGTTACAATACGTAAAATGAAATCAAATTCTCGCAATAAAACATACACAAAATATGCCAAGAAATTACATTCCGGTTGCTTTCATTTGATGTCTTCTTGACGCAAAAACTGAAGTTTCAAGCACTACTGTACGTGTCACGTAACCTAGTGTATCATTTATTTATTTATTGGTGTTTAAGGTCACATATTTCTGCACAACGGCTAACCATGACCGTGACAGTTTTACAGGTGGAGTAAGCCGGAGTTCCCAGAGAGAACCACCGAGCAACGGCGAGCAACTGTCAGCTCCTCAACATACCAACTCCACTGTGTTTAACGACACATTAACAACCAGGGTCATATCATGTCGGTGACAGTTTTACAGGTGGAGGAAGCCTAGTACCAAGAGAGAACCACCGAGCAACCACGAGCAGCTGTCAGCTCTCCAACATCGTAACTCTGAACTCTGCCCCGCGGCACAGGCAGGGTTAGCATTGCTTGAAGACAGCTGCGCCATCGATTTGCAGTATGCCTTAGTACACAGCGTCACCATGCCCCCACGTGGGCAATGGGGGTGAAGTGTCATGCCCAATGACACAACGCGGTTGCCGCAGGTGGGATTCGAACCGAGGACCTCTCGTCTTGCAGCCTGCACCTCTACCAATTAAGCCTGCACGCCCCCTACCTAGTGTATCAGCATGGTACTATCCTTCAATAAAAAAAATGATGTAGTTACTTCTGACAGCTTAAGATTGCGCCCGCATTGAAAACACAGTCGGTATCCAAATATGCCAGAAACCTCTTGACACAGAGTTCGGCTGCCGTCGACTCGTTACTTTCCCAGGGTGGGCAATGTTTCCACGGATGCAATAATATTATATTCCAAACACTAATTATAGGAATAACCCTCATAAAGTTAATTAATGAAGCACCGGGTATAACCCGGTGCTTCATTAATTAAAATTTTGCTGTTGATTATTTTTATTACCTAGTAAACGCATGCGTGGACAACAATGCCCACGCGTTGATTACGATCAGTGAGGCGGAAGTATTTGTTTTGTGGGATTACCCAGTTAAAAAGGTCAATATTCAGTATCAATTCCCTTACTTATGACTTTACTTACCTGCAGTATAGAGTTATAAAATTGACAATATAACACACAATCACCATCAAATAGCTCATTACGGAAAACACAGTTCACAGTTCATCGAAGACTGAAATAATGAGAAAGGCTACACAACTCCGCAGGGCCCTGTAGTGTTAAAGTGTACGAAATGATCCGTTTCACGCCAAAATAAAGATTGCCTCACGTTTTCACAAGTTCTTAAGTAAGTGCAAAATTATTTTATACAATTTTTATTTTATACAATGCTCGCCAACGTTACTGCCTGTGAAAATTATGTGTGTTAATTTTTTGTTTTAAACTACCGGTGCAAAGCTTCTATTGCGGTTAAAAAAATTACACCAAAAGTCGGACGTAACATCTAGCTTGACGTTTGACATGATACAATTTGCAACCTCTGATACATTCACACTTCGCGATGTTTTATTTAACCTTACAACGATTTGCGGTACCATCTACTACATGCATTGACTTATTAAATATAAAATACCTACAATTAAATATTTAAAATAAATTTTAAGAATTTTTAATAATTTGACTGAAAATGAACAGTAAATTCAATCAACTTTCAATCAATCAAACCCGGAAATCCCAGTAAATCACACTTTGGAACGTAATAAATAACTTTGACCGCTATTGTCCGCTATCGTGATGAGTCGGGAACGTTTTTCTCAAACCTGATTCCTTTTTAAGAATGTTGTGTAACGCGCAACTAATGATTCTTGAGTGATGCATAACAGTCTTGAAAGGACAGATTGTTTTTAATTTCAGGTATTTTATTATTTGATTGCCCAAAATATGACTGAAAGCTTCATATTTTGTTGGGTTTTTTTTTT
The DNA here is from genome assembly GCA_031216915.1 of Pictodentalium vernedei. Taxonomy (NCBI): domain Eukaryota; kingdom Metazoa; phylum Mollusca; class Scaphopoda; order Dentaliida; family Dentaliidae; genus Pictodentalium; species Pictodentalium vernedei. The sequence continues at coordinate 461,915,080 of CM062292.1, read as the reverse complement.
GTCAACCGCCGCAGTATCTTGCGCTCCTCGGCAAAAGACGCAAACATCTCAGACTCTTCAAATCCGAGAGGCATTCCATACTACTCTTCCAGTTCTGTTAAAACGTCCTTCGAGTCAAACTAAAATTATTGTAACATAAATAGATCACGGTTCACATGTTTTAGTAATTGAATTGTGCCGTATACGTGACCTCAAATCGTCAAACAGATCTCTTACAAGTTTAAAAAAAAATTATCTTACAATCAACATGCATTTTGTCGTGTATCGAACCCCCTGATACAGATGTTTGTATCACGGGGTCGGATACAAGCACGCTCCTCTCGCGTGAGTTCCATTTTTTTTCTTTCTGTACATCCGTACGAATAAATAGTTCGTAATATATTCGTCTACATTCTTGACTTATCCCCAATATATTGTAAGATAAAATGATTATTACTATTGTGTAGATGTACAAAATATGTATCCGAGTCTCGCTCCGGGTTCTAAGGGTAGATCACGACTCGTCTTCGACGAGTCGTGATCTACCCTTAGAACCCGGAGCGAGACTCGGATACATATTTTGTGCATCGACGAAATGGTAATAATCTCTCTACATATAGAGGATATCTAATGTTTTTGAGTGGATACTGAAAATTATCTCATGAGTTACCGCGACAAATGTTTATTTTTCGCGAGCGCTTGCGCGAGCGAAAATGTCCTTATATCTCGGTCACAAGTGAGATAACTTTAGGTATCCAATCAAAAACACTAGATTTTCTTTTTGTTACACGCTTTTTATAAGAATCTGATAATTCCACTCGTTCCAACCTTGAATTGAGGCATGAAAGTAGAAAGCGCATTGAATCATTGATACGCGGAAGTGATTTTTTCGATATTCGGAACAAATAGCGTCTTGCAATCTGATTTAGCGGGCGAGCTTCCAGTCCAAGCATGGCCGGAAAGTCCGTAATAAAAGTTATTGGTTTGGTACGTCCTTTGAAGGAACGTACCAAACCAAAAACTTATATTACGGTCTTTCAGGACATGTTTGGACTAGCGAGTTTCACGCATCAATTCAATGTGAATACGTGTTGAACTATTGCTGGAAATGATCGGTATCCACGCAAAAACAAATAACTTTTTTCGTCATACGTTTTTAGAACAAACTGACCACTTCCAGTGAAAATTTGACTCGTATTCACCCTGAAGTGATGCTTTGAAAGTCGTCATTTTTGAGTGATAGCATGAAAGTGAAAATTTCTATATCTTCACAGTGGGGGGATACGATTTCTATCTTTCTGCAATTTCTTCGATAATCTATCGTTTAGAGAATAATAAATTATTATACTAAAACATATATTATTCCCGTGTTCTCATTAATAACGTCACGTAGAAAGTTGTCAGAAGGTATACACTTGATCTGGGTGTTTTTTTCGGATTGGGTTCCGGGTTTGGCGTCAAACCGGAAAACCGAACTGCAAGACGTAGCAAAACCGGGCGAACGGTTTTTCTGTATTCGCCCATAAACAGGTCAAAGTACCTTACAGGGAGGGAACTGAACTAATTAATTGATTGACTATTTACTTCACATTTTACATATATACAAAATATGTACAGAGATAATTAAGCATTTATAGGACAAAGGTAAGGCATATGCATACTGTGGGGGGACTAATGGGCCATATGGGCTTTCGTCACTTTGTTTATCCGGCAAATGGGTGAATACGTCAAGTTGTAATTGTCACGTTTTCTCCCTTATATACTCGGCCACCAGACTAGTCAATACGGGAGATAATCTAACAATGAGACCACAATATTGATTACATCAACTTTATTTATCTGTTACTCTAATTTATGCTTTTTTCTTTGATCATTCTTGGGAGTTACAGTGGGTCAGTTGCTAAGCCTTTTGCCGGTTCGGGTATACTCATTTGTAAATTATGCAGCACAAGTATGCTGCAAACTGTGTTTTCATTGCTTAAATGATGATTGATTGACATGGACTTAATAACAGGAATTATCAGTCTGGGAGGAGTTGAATGTAGTATTCGTCTGTTTTCTGTGATTGACATTTGGTGAATTGCAGACATGATAGAATACAGTAACTGTTTTTGACAATAATATACCTACAGGGGTATGTACATCCTATGCTATACTACCGTTCTTCAACTTCGATAATTTGATATAGTACCGTTTTTACGAGGGAAGTAGGGCTAGACCCAAGGGAGATACTTATCGACTGGGCTTTTTGCGGTGAGTGGTGTCATCCAAACTGTCCCGTATTTCTCCAAGTTCAGGAACCTGCAGAATTATTTATTATCTGCTCTTAACCCTTTACCTAACACGAAAAGCAGACGACACTTGCAAAATATAAAATTTCTGAATAACTATGTTTTTCATTTTTTGTCTCAAAAACATAGGTTATGACCCCTCGTTCCAACGAGGGGTCATAACCTATGCTTTGAGACAAAAAATGAAAAAAATAATAAAAATTAATTGGCGATTTTTGAGAATAGCGCTGGCCGATTTTGGCCGTTACTTTAGGTGAAGGGTTAACAGAAAGAAAACGGAACCGAAACCAAGTTTTTTTCCTGAAACCGAATGTGAAAAACTGAAACTTTCCAGGGCTACTGCATACAATTCGCATTTACAAAACATGTTTAAAGGTCTATACATTTATTTCATGCAAAGTATTGAAGACTTTTATTTACAAAAAATAAATCACAATCGAATGAATTTTCACACGACAACATGTTACATGATGACATCATCAGATAATTAAAGCTAATAAGAAAGCATCGTACAAAAACCAAATGAAAATGATGTTTCTGAGCCCTCACTCTCCGCCATAATGTAGTAGGTGTTTTTTCCCTGGACTGAAGTCTCCGCCTCATATACAAGCCACATAAAGAGGATACACACGCTAGTTTTGTGAATATCGTGAATTATCTCATTAGTGTGAACCTGAAAGTTTTAAAATAAAATATTCAGATCCTTACGAATGAGATATTTCCCAGTATTCACTAAAATGGAGTAGATTTCCTGTTTATTATATGCTACGTGATATTGAACTGCGCAAGATTAAACCCAATTTAACTGCAAACACGTACGTTTCAAAACAATAACTGAGATCGGCTGATCGTCTTTGAAACCAGTACTAGACAAATCACTCAAACATAAAGAATAGTTCCGCATTCACGCGATAATTTAACCAACGAATTGTTCAACTCACAGATGAAATTTAATAGTTGTAATACCACAGGACAGAATATTCTCATATTTTTCATTAATGCGATTTAAGAGCTTTTCAAATGTCAGTTTACAACAAGGAATTTTGAATTGAGTGCGTCGATAAATCCAAAAAAAGTCTTCCTGGGCGAATCGATCAAGGTTTTACGAATATGTTTCCAAGTTCAAGATTAAATATCAATCTCGGGGTCACTTTCTATACATCTACTTATTTTACTTTATTATTTTATTATTATTATAATCTAATATTTCAGTCATAGAATCACCAGAATGGCTTGGAATAGCATGAACTCCTGGTACCGGCACTTCTGGTAAATACAGCACTGAACCGCTTGTAACAGAAGGCGAAGTGATGCGCCTAAGCGGGACGTCATTTATGAAGCTACTGAGGGGGGTCACTGTTGTTCAAGCTGTGATCGCGGTCCCTGGAGCTGAGGGGGAAAATTGGGAAAAACAGTGAAAAGGATTGCCAGATGTGTAATTTGGGCGTGGTGGAGACCCTGGAACACTTTCTTCTAGAATGCCCAAAATACCAATCTAAAAGAACAAGTTTCACTGGGAGTATAATGGGGAAGTGGGATGGGAGAATGAAGGACATGTGGTTGGGGGCGACTCAAAGATGAGGGTTAATATGCTAATCGGGGAGACTGGGAAGAATGGGGCAAGGGGTGTCATCAAGCAGTTCGTCTCCGAGTGTTGGGAGGAGAGAAGAAGCGTGGGAATAGGGAGGCAGTTGGTAGAACAGGGGTAACCAAGGCCTTCTCATACGAGAACCGCGACAAATCAGCAACCAGCCAAAGTGTTATTATTATTATTAAGAGGGATATTCCTCGTTATCCGTAAAGTCGATTTTCTTTTTATTAGTTTTAGCTAATTTGCGATAATCTCCTGACTAGCATATAATAAAAATAATTATAAATGGTAGATTCAGAAATTTCTCAACGTGTACTAATACACAAAGACACGTACTACATTGCTAACATACACGTGTGTCAGGTGAGACAGTAGGTGAGACAGATCTGCACTTCTCACTCCACGTGGTCATCATCCTCATTCAAACATTTAATGATCGCCGATTTATTTCACCCATGGTCTGTATTTCTTAAACAAGCATGGCTAACAACATCTCTTCGTTTGAAACAGATGCATTACTGAAGTCAACGAAAAGTTAGCTGGCTTAGCTCGCTTCAGTTTGTTTACCAATGGCTGTAGTCTGGTGGCGCTGTTTTCCGCATAGTGTATGCCTGTGATATGTACGGAAGTCTCTCATGGTGTTTCTAATTATGCAATTCAATTGTCTTTAATACTTTACCGAACGTAACGGCCAAAACCGGCCAGCACTATTCTCAAATATAGCCAATTAATTTTCATTATTTAGTCATTTTTTTTCTCCAAAACATAGGTTATGACTCCTCGTTGGAACGAGCTCGTCGAGCTCGTTCCAACAAGTGGTCATAACCTATGTTTGTGAGACAAAAATCTTACTTTCACCCATGGTCTGTATTTTACAAACAAACATGGCTAACAGCTTCGATTAACACAGCTGCATACCCCCACCCAGCGCCCACACCACTCGATCACGAGAGTTTCCCACCTCACTTCATTTTATGACTTTACCGTAATCATTTGAAATCTGACGTCAACGGAAATTCAGTTCGCTTCAATGTATTAAACAATGGCTGTAGTGTGGTAGTATTGTTTCCCTCATAGTGTATGCATGTGGTATGTACGGGAGTCTCCGGATGCTGTTTCTAATTATGCAATTCAATTGTCTTTAAGAATAATCGGTAGACTAGGGCCCGGTGAAGCTTCGAGTTTCGATTCAATGTTAAGTTGTTATTTGGTTCGAATCGAAATCGGCTGCCCGATTCGTATTCTTTCGATTCTTTGTATTGAAATTTCGCTTAATATCAGCCATCTTAATCGTCTCACAAAACTGAGTGTACTTTTCGCCATATTAACATAAAAAGCATCTGCACCCATGCCACAATACGTACTAATTCCAGTATCACTAGTCACTACCACTGCTGGAAGCAAATTGCAAGTTCTCAAGCAATATCGGCGAAAAGCTCGAGATGGCGAGCGACTGACCCCGTGCAATGCCCAGTACACAACTCACGCACCCGTTTCTGCTCTTGAACAAAAATCCTTACTGGGTAATATTTCAACTACATCTTCGACGAAGAATGTCATGATGATGTAATTGGAATATTTTATCACTCGGGACTTTAACCCTTTACCTAACGTAACGGCCAAAACCGGCCAGCGCTATTCTCCAAAATCGCCAATTAATTTTCATTATTTTTTTCATTTTTTGTCTCAAAAACATAGGTTATGACCCCTCGTTGGAACGAGCTTGTCGAGCTCGTTCCAACGAGGGGTCATAACCTATGTTTTTGAGACAAAAAATTAGTTATTCAAGAATTATTTTTGCAAGTGTCGTCTGCTTTTCAGGTTAGGTAAAGGGTTAAAATGCCTGTATTTGGTTCGAGGTTTGATTCGATTTCGAATAATTCGCAGGACTCTACAGCAGATCAGTAAATTTATGTTTTCGGATTTCCATGACACAATTTGGGACATGGTGGGTGAAAATCATCGAAGTGATGTGGTGGCAGGGTAGGTAACTCTCACCCTCACATCACTCAAGGATAATAATAATCACAGTTAAGTCCTTAAAGTTGGGAATATCACAGTTCAATACTACCAAAATTTCAGTGCTCAATACTATATTATTACACTCCTGTTCTATGTAATCCCCCTCAACAGCAATACTAAACCGATCGGAAAATAAAAATCTGTTCCGCACATATGTACGGAACGGAAATCGTTGAAGGACAATTTTTAAATAGAACCGACATTTCATTGAGATTTTCTACAAATTGTGCCACACAATTACAATTCGAATCGATATCGATAGCTGAAAATCGTCCCCTGAATTCCAATGTGTTCTATGTGCCAGTAGGCTGCCGGTAGGCACATAGAACACAATGGAACTCAGGGAACGTAAAAATGATAGAGATTCCCCTCACAGATTTGGTTGGCGATAAAATGTGTTCCTTTTGTTGATAATTGTCAAATGAATTGCTGAGTTTCCATGTAATAATTGTTTTTATAGACATGAAGGCGTGTAATAAACACAGAAGGACACACGTGTGTGAATGGGCTAATCGATTCACACACGTGTGTCGTTCTGAGTATTTCCCCAAACCTTTGATTCAAATGTTTCTCACAGCTATTTTACAAATCCGCGCAAATTTGTATCATATTTTTACTATCAGTAATAGCCAACAAATGGTTCGGCATGAATGGACACCATCCCAAGAGAAACAGCGATACGAATTTCAACAAACACGTCCAATAGAAAATATAACGAATGTAATATTTTTTAGTCTGGTTCCCAAAAGGTTGTTTTGATTTTTTGTAGATCAATTTGATCAGTACAGCTACAAACAAAACACACATACTCTTCAACTTTGGGTTTAAACATCGGAATTAGAATTTGTCAATTTAACTGAATTTTAATGCACGTGATCTGTGATAAACACAGAGAGGGATGTGTGTTTGAGTCGGTTTTGTGTTTACATAAGTCGATGGAATTGCGTAGTCATATGTCGCTCAAACTTACGGCGCCCGCGAAATATGACCACGCTGTTCAAGCTAGTTATGTAAAACATCTTCCGATTCAAACACACACCGCGTTCTGTCTATATCTACCCACACATTCACATGGCAGCCATCCTAATTAACCCTTTACCTAACCTGAAAAGCAGACGACACTTGCAAAAATAATTCTTGAATAACTAATTTTTTTCATTTTTTGTCTCAAAAACATAGGTTATGACCCCTCGTCGGAACGAGCTCGACGAGCTCGTTCCAACGAGGGGTCATAACCTATGTTTTTGAGACAAAAAAAATGAAAAAAATAATGAAAATTAATTGGCGATTTTTGAGAATAGCGCTGGCCGGTTTTGGCCGTTACGTTAGGTAAAGTGTTAATGGAATTATCGAGTATTATGTTTCTGGCCCGGAAAATAGGTCTCTCGGGTTCAAAGGATTAATCGTGTAGCGTTTGGGCTGCACCTTGAAAATATTGACTGGTCTATCCCATACATTCACTTATTATGCCAGTAATTGTTATTGACCAACCAGCTTCAATATCTAGTGACCGTATATGAGACTGTGTATCATCGAGCTAACCTTATGCCGTGCTTATATACGGTCAGTTCCTTCATTTTGTGTTTGACATTCAACACTCGGTTCAATGTTTTTCCTAATTTCGCGTGTTCAACGAACAACAAATAACTTCGCGTGTGTGTCTGTTGCGTAACGTACAACTATAATACGTTTCATCCAGTCTTTGAGAAATTTTAATCAACAAATGTAAATAAATAAAATAAATAAACCACTAAAACGACATGTATAGAAGCCAAATGGCACTGTCGGAGGCGAATGATGAAGGAAACTGTTTCCACTTACTTTCTTGAAAGAATTGTTAATCCATTTGCTCCAGTTGTTTTATTTTTCCAGTACTCAACACTGAATTAAAGTTGTGAATTGTTAATATAAGTTCATGTTTATTGAGAAGAAAACTCCGCTGTTTCAGTGCCTGCTACTAGCGTGACCTTCACATGACGTAAAACCGGGAAATTCCCTGATAGTGATAATAGAATATTTGCGCTAGGAATCTGGGTACACTTATGGTTGTGTCTTTTTCAAAGGACTGGCATAATAAATACGTTATGGGGCTTTCAGTGGGCGGATATTGTGTGATATAAGGCTCGGCAAGATCAATATTGATCTCACTTCGCCTTATATCACACCATATCCGCCCACTGAAAGCCCCATAACTTATATTAGCAGCCACCCTGCCTAACAAAATTATGACGCGTCATGTTTCTGAGCGATAAAAAACAGTCTCTCGGTTTCAAAGATTCAAGGGTGAGAAAATGCAGCTATATGAATATTTCAGGTGTCTGTCACTGCACACAAATCTGCACAACACATTAAATTTTATGGTGGTCGTGCTATAATATTTGATCTGCATGGAATCATAAAAGGTAAAGTATTATTCATTTATTGGTGTTTAAGGTCACATATTTAAGCACAGAAGGTAAAGTAAATGAGCAATAAATGAATGTCCATGTATTCTACAATGGTCCTCACCTATACAATAAAGCAGCCATGCCCCATACGGATTTGTGTAAACATTACAGGTCGGTACAATCTATCGAGTAATAATAAAAAATCAGGGACGAGCACTAAACATTCTTAAACGTAGAATAGACAGGGACGTAGAGACGGGGGTGGGGGTGGGGGAGGGGTTGTGGTGATCCTGGCCAAAATTTCCTTTAGTTGGAAATTCGGTGAACAAGTCATCATTAGTTGGAAATTCCATCTATCTGGATCTTAGAGCTTCTTTGGCGATGCTGATGTCTACTTTACTTCTCAAAATTCCAACTTGGTTTCAAATCGGCAAACATTCTAACTGTTACTATTTACAGCTACAGTGTACGAAATATCGAGCTTCATAAGTATGCATGATGTCTGTCGGTACGAGATTTCTATAGTACGTTCACTTATCATAATAAAAAAATCCTCGAAATGCACTTCAAGAAAATCACATCATGTAAAATCGTTTTCCTGAGTTAATTCCATCATTCACAGCTACAAAATGATGAAACATCGAATGTGACATAGAACATTACAGTACTCAGTCGACGATATCGTTATAAAAAAAAATCCTCGAAATGCACTTCAAGAAAATCACATCATATAAAATCGTTTCCTGAGTTAATTCCATCATTCACAGCTACAAAATGATGAAACGTTGAAAATTGATCATTCCTGCATAAGATTTGATTTAAAGTTTGGACAGTGTGAAGTGCTCAAAGTTCTCAGCTTGAGCATTTGTTTAGCACATATTCAATTCCCAGAAGAATACCAAATAATAATAACCTGATAATTCTATCATAAATGTGTTGGCATTTTAGTTACTAGAATCACTTTTATGGCCCCTGTCATGGCTCCATTTTCAAAATCTTCCCCGGTATTGAATTTCCAACTACGGGGAGGGACCGGGAGGGTTCCCCCTCCCGGTCCCTCCCCTAGTTGGAAATTCACTACCCTACACCCCCAGTCGGAAACCTCTAGCTACGTCCCTAAGAATAGCACGCACCGGCAAATCTCTGAACAAACAATGCATTGCAATGCGTTAAAAGAGCCGGAATTTACCCCTATATGAGATTTTTTAACTTATGTAAACATTATAAGTTTTTGTGATGAAATAACAATAAAATGGTCTGAGGTTTGCGGCTCGGAGCGTATGTTCAACCTCGACGCACTTTTCTCCTGACGTCACAGGTGTTTTCTCAACAATTTCTTGCTACTTAATTGGACCTTCCTCACGCGCCTGGTAATTTCAAATGGAGATAACTTTTCGAAAATCAGTTTTGTATGACGATATCGGTCTGGCATGCAGTACTGAAAGGGAAACTACCGAAACAGGTAATATTAAAAGTGTCGCAGTAATGATTTATATCCTAAAATAATGACCCTGCAGAGCTTCTAGATTCGATTCGCTTTTCAATATTAAATTGGTATTCGGTTGAGTTCGAAATCAACTGCCGGATTCGTTTCCCTCGGCTAATTTTACTGGAATAACGCATTAGTCATTTTCATCGTCTCAAGAAACGCAAAGTTCTGATGAAAAGTGGATATAAATTATGTTGAAGATTAAGCTTGAGTGTAATTTCCTCCATATTCTTTTAACCCTTTGAAACCTAGCGGCAATTTCCGACCATGAACATGATACGTCATAACTTCATTAAATAGGACTTATGCGAAGTGTGGTAGACCATTGAATATGTTCAACCTGCAGCCCGAGGGCTCAACGTTGAAAATATTAATTGGTCAACCCCTAAATAATGAACAGGGAATCTTCCAGTTCCTGTCATTGAACTAATATGGAAGATACCACTGTGTTTAAAGGGTTAAACAGCCCCGACAGTTTAATTATGTTTAGAATAATAATAATGATTTGAAAGCCTAGAATCCACACACATATACACACACACACACACACACACACACGTAGATTCTCTTACAGATACATTGATACATGGATCACTATTATCATTTATTGGTACCCAACGCCACATCAGCAACCGACGCTATATATTCGGCGCTACTGTGGGCTATTCGTTTACCCACTTTTTGTGTAAATGAGCGCTCCAACGACCTTTTATGTGCTTTTACTTACAAGGATACACAGGTAGTCTTTCCTGTCTCTGTTATATATATTCCAATCAATAAGTATTTAATAGCCCTTAAAAACATCAAGATATTAACGTAAGTAATGGAAATCCCTTGTTTTATCATAACACTAGGGCTGTGGCGAGTCTTCATTTCAAATAGTAATGCCATTAACCCAAAACCCAACGTAACGTGAAAAACCGGCCAGCTCTATTCACAAAAATTGCCATTCAATTTTCATTTTTGCGTCAAAAACATAGCTTATGACTCCTCATTGGAACGAGCTTGTTGAGTTCGTTCCAATGAGGGGTCATAAGCTATGTTTTTGACGCAGAAAGTGAAAAAAAATTAGTTATTCAATAATTTTGTTTGCAAGTGTCGTCTCCCTTTCATGTTAGGTAAAGGGTTAAAATGTCGATCAAACCAATTCTCGACTGAGCAAAGTTTCCAACGTTGATTCAGAGAAAACGTATCTTTATGATTTTATTTCACTTTCAATCGTACAAAATGTATCACAGTTGGGCGGAAAAGCGATTCATAGGCTCGCTTATACAACCAACTGGGGCGCGGTGGAGTCGCGGTAACCGGTTCTCGTCAGATCACCGAAGTTAAGCAACGTCGAGCGCGGTTAATAGTTGGATGGGTGACCATTTCAGCGACAGATTCGTTCTCGAGTTGAGTCCTTCGGCAAGGAACTTAACTCCTACAAGGGGACACTATGACGCTGTGTACTAAGGCGTACTTCACGTCGAAGGTGCGCATGTCTTCAACCAATCTAACCCTGCCTGTGCCGCGGTGCAGAGTTCAAAGTTACGATGTTGGAGAGCTGACAGATGCTCGTCATTGCTCGGTGGTTCTCTCCGGGTACTACGGCTTCCTCCACCCGTCAAACTGTCACCGACATGATATGACCTTGGCTGTTAATGTGTCGTTAAACACTAATAAAAAAAACAAAACAAACAAACAACTAAAATATTCCATGGGAGTGAGTCTTAACAAAGGCGATGACCTATTTGACAGGTTCCAGACCATAACAGCGTCGTATTTATTGCAGAATTAGAATGGTGACCCGAACGCTTACAACAAGGCATGCTTGGAGATGATAATGAAGCTGGAATATTTCATGAAGCTGGACATAGGTCACCACACTCCGAACGAATCCAGTTTACAGCGCATACTTTCCCAAACTGCCACACTCAAGATGCCTCAGATTTGACTCGAAGTTCGATTCCTTTTCGCATAATAGACTAGAATCGATACGAGATTCGATTCCAACCGAAAATGTATGATTCGAAAGGCAAAAAAATAATAGGTTTTGTTGGTTTCCTCAGACAGAAAGAATAGACTTAGTATAGCTTTACAGAGCTTTTTTCAAAAGTGAATTCCAAAAATGAAGGCATTATATTTTCAATCAATGGCTTGTTTGCTAGAAAACTAATTAAATATTTATTCGTGTTAATGAATATGTAAGGTTTTGATTCAGACGAACTTATTCCGATTGGAAAAAGAGGTCCTCTCTAAAAAAAAAATAAAACAAAACCTCCTTTTCGCTAAAACTGCCTGCGCTATTCTCAAAACTCGCTAATTAATTTTCATTATTTTTTTCATTTTTGTCTCTAAAACATAGGTTATGACCCCTCATTGGAACAAGCTCGTCGAGCTTGTTCCAATGAGGGGTCGTAACCTATGTTTTTGAGACAAAAATGAAAATAATAGTTATTCAAGAATTTTTGTTGCAAGTGTCGTCTGCTTTTCATGTTAGGTAAAGGGTAAAAAAAAACAAAAAAACAAAAAAAATAATAAAAAAACAATGAAATCCCCATTACACACACGGCAAAGCGTCTTCGTTTGCGAGCACGGATACATGACACAATTGTTGATTGCATAATTCACTTGTGAAGTTATAGTTTATAATCAAATCCGGAAATCTCAGTAAATCACACACTTTGGAGAGTAATAAACAGAGTTAGTTACTCAGTCAGAAATGAAAAATGAAAAAGAAATTATAACCAGAAAGTGTGACTAACCCTGTGCATTGCACAGGGTTAGTCACATTTTCTGGTTGTAAAAGATGGTAGCTACCATATCATATTCTACTTGGAAATATACGCTGACAAAGGCTGGGAAAATATACAGGATTAGGTGGCTGTGTGTTGTAGTATAGCATGCAGGATTTAAGGAAATAATGGAAATATTTATACAGGATTGAGGAAAGTTTTTTCAAAAGGGAATTCCAAAAATGAAAACATATTCTATTTTCAATCAATAGCATGTTTCTAGTAAAATACTTGAATACTTGTTCGCGTTAAAGAATTTCTAATGTTTTGATTCATACGAACTGATTCCGATTGGAAAAAGAGGTGCCCTAAAAAAAGCAACACAAAAAACTCCTTTTAGGAAAATCAAATTGTGTCAAATTATTGTTGTTTTGATAAATCTGCGTACCATTTCGACAAGACTGATGTCTCTCTCCCGTAAATCCTGCTCACGAGATGAACTATCAAGGATTGAATGACGTTCGAACACAGTCAGCGTCAAAGTGGTCGTGACATTTACTAAAAGGCTGTCCTCATACAGAATCAGTTCGCCCCCTGGATGCACCTGGACGACATCTGGAAGTCTGAGACTGCTGGTAGCGCCTTGGTGCGCTCAAGGGACGAATTGCTACACGGAATTCACACCAGGTTCATGGAATATAGGTTTGTAAAATTCTGACCGCACCCCATACCCACCTCACTATAATTCACCTACCAACAATACCATTAATATAGGGACACCCCTTTATTTACATTGTGTCCCTTTACACTCTACCTGCTCCATTGTCCTCATTCTAATTGTTTGATGATATTTTATTTGCTGTACCTCATGTACCATAAATATGGTTTGAGCGTAATAAAGTAAAGTAAAAGCTGATCAAGTTGTATAATATAATTTATTGTACATAAAGTGTATTTCTAAACTCGAACTAGCTATTTCAGATTATACTCAGCGGGTTGACTTGTCCTTAAGCCTCTAGGAGTTTTATCTATTTATTTATTTGTTTATTTATTTATTTATTGGTACTTAAAGTCACATACTTATGCACAATGGATAATCGTGACCGTGGCAGTTTTACGGGTGGAGGAAGCCTGAGTACCCGGATTGAACCATCGAGCAACTGTAGGCTCCTCAACATTCTAACTCTGTTCAAACTCCGCTATATGCAGGGTTACAGCGGTTGAAGACATGTGCACCAGTATGCCTCAGTACACGTTGCCATCGTGCCCCCACCGAGGCAACCGGGATGAACTGTCTTGTCCAGGGACACAACGCGAGTCGCCCTGACGGTGATCTAACTCGGGACCTCTAGCATAGGAGTAGAACAGTCTGCCACTGAGCAACCACGATCCCGCTTCTCTGAGTTTCCTTATCATGTGGAATCACTTCGTCGTATCCTCCATACCATAGAGGAATGCATGTAGGTAAAAAAAACTACTCCAAAAAGCAATTCTGAACATACACACTAAAAAGTAAAGTGTTAAAACTGACACTTTCAAGCTGTTAAACCCATTCTAACTCTTAGGGTTTGATTGTAACACTCAAAGAGCAATGCTTTAAGCACTTAGACATTACAATCATCACACATCTACTTGAATGGATGACACTTTCCATGTGTCTAGCATTGGTGGTTCTTCCAGAATCGTCCATAATTTGATTTGCGCTTGGTGGGTACATAATTAAAAGGAAACAACGCAGATGACGCGGATCTGGCCCGAGAGTTGGAGTCTGATCCGCGTCATCTGCGTTGTTTCCTTTTAAGTGTCGCGACATTACACTAGTCAAGTGGTATTATTGTAACACCTGTCAAGTTCTGGGATATCTACACGTGAACAAAGTGCTAGTTCAGCACTTAGTAAGTGTTAAGTACAGCACTTCAGGTGTAGTTTTTAAGACTTTAGTTTGCGCAAAAAGAAGATAACAAAATACATTCACATCCCTTCTTAGATATCAATTTGGAAGAGCAAACTGGTCTTCACATGTGTGCAAATATAATCATCTACGAAACATCCATCTTTCCATCTCATATCCAAGCAGTCGTTGTCTCCATTACCAGGTTGTCCAGTAGCCCAAGTCAACCAGGTCAATGGATTTCCTTTCCAGTTGACAAATTTATTGTTTCCCAAAATATCGAATCCATCCATGTACATGTATTCTGCAAAAGAAATCAACATACGAAACATTTATTGCGAAAAATACCCCTTAGCCCGCTAACTAACATGAATAACCAACACAAAGCAATCTCGACTGGGACTAAAAGAGTGAAAAATCTCTTTCTCAGGTCCTTCCGCATGGCACTTCTGGCTGCCGTATGCTCTCTTTTTTATAACCAATGCAAACTCAAAAAAAAAAAACTTAAATTTTTACTCCAGTTAATAAAATTGGTAAAATGTGTCCCTTGAGAGCAACAAGGCTTTCCATTGCTTTAGTATTGCAAAACCTTCTTTGCACTTAAGGGATAAAATACACCATCACCCATGCTATTCTGCAGATTATGATACCTATAACATAAAAAAACACGAACATGAACTTCAGATGGCAAAGAAATCACTAACAAAATTAAAAAAAATAAAATAAAAAAACCCCGCCCGACCACATGCAATTCTGCACAAAAATGGCCCGAGAAAGAAACGATCTACCTTGTGTGGCCATAACTAAACATTTTTGTTTTCTTTCCCCTGTGTATAAAGAAGGTCTGTATGGTTCTTAAGACTGGAAGTCAATCCAGTAAGCTCTTGAATAGGAATTTCTCAAACGTCACGAATCTCTTTGAGCAATAAGCTATCGACTAATTGTTTGAAACCGTGACTCCTCAAACGACTCGATGCTCGTCTTATAACAAAGAATTCCACTATACATAAGCCACACAGGGAATCTGTAACGGGGATTATGCAAGTAGTGTTATCTTCGCTTACAGAACAGCTATCTCCTGCCTATTTGCTACAAACAACTGGTCTACAAGTGCTCTAACACTGTCAGTTATTTGGTTGCCACTTCTACAGTTTTGAGAAGCCAAATAACAACGAGAGCAGTAAGAGAAGCATTTGTATCAATATATCGACCTCGTTGAGCCCGTTCCAATGAGGGGTCATAACCTACGTTTTGGAAGCAAAAAGTGAAAATATAAAAAAAAAATGAATGGCGTTTTTCTTGTAGGTAAAAGATTAATACACAATATAACCCACCCTAAATAGGACAGACAACGTAAATTCTCCCTACTGAAATTATGCAAATGTGACCCAGTTGTATTTTGTTTAGCCAATCAAATTGTCCAGTTTTGAAATTGACCAATGAAAGCTCCCAACTCTAATTATGCAAATTATAAAAATGTGGCCCAGTTGTATTTTGTTCAGCCAATCAAATTGTCTAGTTTTGAAACTGACCAATGAAATTGACGGAAGGCTTTATTTATCACTGATTAATATGAAAACAAAATATCAAATGTTTTAAATGGACGATTCATATGATAAAAGAGGTTGTTACTTGGTTGGTTTCATATCAGCCGAGATATCAGCCATCGGCCTCAGGATAATATAACGTTACATCGGGTTGATATTTCGGCCGATACGAAACTGACCAAGTAAAACCCTTTAAATATTACCTGCACGCGGTACATCCTGTTGTCGTAAAAACCTTTTGATAAGCATTCGCATTGTATCGCTGTCGATCACTGGCAGATGCCCGCCATATTTGTTGCATTTCTTTACGGCATCCCTTTGACCATTCACCTGCGTCTGACTATATTTCAGGCAGGACTTCATGTTGGAATAAGTACTGATCTCATAGCCCATGTCCGTAGGACAAAAATTCTTCAACACTGAAAGCAAGTATAAAATGGTATAGTTGGAATCTCAGTATTGGTTTTTATTTAATGCTCAGGCATCAATTCACGCTGAAAAATTAAGTCATATTCCCCTGTCGGTCGGCAAAACGAAATATCAAAATGATATTTAGAAATCGATATTTCATCGTAGGTTCGGATGACGAATCACATGTACTTTAAACGAGTCAGCACATCAGTAATGAATTCCAGAGTCCCAAATACAAACGAATTCGAATAATTGATAGTGACAGTGACTAAATCAATTCATTAAATCAGCGGTTTCAAAGTTTGACTTTCTCATTCACCTTCCAGCGAAAAGCCGAAATCACTTTCAAATTTCTTCAGTTCAACTTCACACGTCTTCAGTGCATTGAGTTCAAAAAAAATAAAATGACGTGTCTTGTTATTGAAAATAAGAAAGTGGTGTTTTTTGTTATTGTTTTATTTCTTCGAAACACATTGCGATTATTTCAATTCGCCAGCCTTGGTAAATCGTAAAGTTAGGGGAGAAATAAGACGGGACTACTTTTTGTGCGGATATTCACACATTCCAATGGTTGGAGTTTGGTTGTTGTAATTTTTGTATGGACGCCGGTTCGGCACATAAATTTTGCGCCTTAATGGCAAATAAAGGCCACAAATTGGAGAGTTTGTAGTCGTAGAGCATTAAATAAAAAGAAAATTCACGAAAATTTGATGAATAAAAAATGGAAGAAAAATAAAAGCTTAAACAATGCTAATAATATATAGAGGATATTCACGAAAATTTGATGAATACCGAAAATATCTCGTTCGTGGCTACAAGAAATATGAGGATCTTCACTCGCGACTGCGTCGCTCGTGAAGATCCTCATATTTCTTTGTAGCCAGATCCTCATATTTCTTTGTTCGTGGCTACAAGAAATATGAGGATCTTCACTCGCGACTGCGTCGCTCGTGAAGATCCTCATATTTCTTTGTAGCCACTCACGAGATATTTTCGGTATTCATCAAATTTTCGTGAATATCCTCTATATATTATTAGCATTGTTTAAGCTTTTATTTTTCTTCCATTTTTCTACAAAATACTTATTAATCTTTCTTTGTACATCTGGACATGCGCACTGGTGGCAAAATAATACGAATGATTTACAACTGAAGTATGTTCCTTGACCTTAACACAAAGTGAATGCCCAACATTTACAAATGTAGGAATACATAGACAAAACTACATGTATGTTTCAATGAGTCGTTTTGTATTCAATGAGTCAGATGTGCGTAGGAAGAAAACGTCGAGATTTATTACATGACCCAAGCACCTACTGACCTAATTTTCTTTTCTATCAACGGTGGTAAACACCATATTTAATGTTAATCTTTATAAATTTATTTCATTTGAAATAAATACTGTTTAAACAGAACTGGTTCCATCTCAGGTTCAAGATTAGAACCAGTTTTGGTTCTAAAGAGAACCAATATTTTTTTGCAGTGTAGGAGCATGTTACTCCGAAGACATGCGTCGTTTTTATGAGGTCTTTCTAATCCCTCATCATTGCAGCAAGACCAATTTGCATTGCTGTTGGTACCCAACGTACAGGTGACGTTACAATGTTGCTAATCAGTATGCCGGGTAGGGTGTGATCCCATTTCCTTGGCCAACTGCCCAGAAAAGCCAATAACATCCCGCTTAAAAACTCTCTCTGATATATTGTCAAAGTTAAGCTCGAGATCATAGGTGTTTCCATGTATATCCATGTCCTTTGTTTCGGCGCAAAAAACTTTTCTTCAAAACATGCACTTTCGGCATCACAATCGTCTGGATCATGTGACATACATAGAGCCGATCCAGCTTTCAATCTATCTTCTAAAATTGTGGCTCTCCCTGGCGAGGAAATGTCTAAAATGTATTTGCGGTACTTCACAGCAAGCTTGCCGACAAACGCTTGATGGGATATTCAAGTACCCCCACACTCTCCATGCACATTGAAAAAGTCGTCCATATTCCAAGCATGGGATTGGTCACCTCTCATGAAAGCAACCACTGATTTCAAAGCTTCGGCATCAGTATTATTTATTTATGTATTTATTTAATGGTGTTTAAGGTCACATACTTACACACAATGGCCAATCATGACCGTGACAGTTTTACAGGTGGAGGAAGCCGGAGCACCCGGAGAGAACCACCGAGCAACGACAAGCACCTGCCAGCTCCCCAACATTGTAACTCCACACTGCAGCACAGGCAGGTAGGTTGGTTGAAGACGTGCGCCATCGACATGCAGTACGCCTTAGTACACGGTGTCATCGTGCCCCAATGTAGACAAGTACCTTGGGGTTAAGTACCTTGTCCAAGGACACAACGCGGGAGACCGAATCGATCGCTCAGACGGTCATCCAACCAATGACTAACCGGGCTCGACGTTGCTTAAGTTCGGTGATCTGTCGAGAACCGGTTACCGCAACGCCACCACGCCCCGGCATCAGGATTTGAATCTGTTGATGTAGTGTCCATGAACCACTTAGCCGCCGACGCTACAAATCTGGGACTCATAAATGTAGCTCTACAGACAGAGTGATAACCAGCGTCCGTCGCATGCAAATCTCTCTTTCACCTAACCTAACCTCTTCCCCACATTCATCTTTTCACTGCTCACAAAACCGGAGTATCTCAACCATTTTGCGATTAACTACTGCTGGTTACAGAATTCACAACTTCCCGGAAAATATAAGCATCTATCCACTTTGCCGGGTTTTAGGGTCTTTGGTCACACCACACTTGCGATCGCAAAACAAAACGTGTATTTTGAAATCAAACATAATATTTGTGCCCGACATCGAATAGATCTTTTCTCGGGTGGTGCATCCACCTCGGTAGGAATATCTTGTCTACAGGTTTCAGGTGAGCATGTTTATCGATACAATATGTGTGCCAGATCGATTAACCCATTCACACACTGAGTCATTCTGTGAACTTCCAGGACTACATCGGCATCCGATCGAGCTGCGATTGTAAATCTACATGCAGACCATCATTATATTACACGCCTGTCCTGTGAATTCCCCATCTACATCAACACTAAACCATGCGGAAAATTAAAATCTGTTCTGCACATATGTGCGGAACGGAAATCGTTGACGGACTACTTTTAAATAAAAACGAAATTTCACTGGATTTTTCTACAAATCGCGCAGCGCAATAACAATTTGAAAATAGTCCCCTGAGTTCCAATGTGCTCAATTTGCCAGTAGGCAAATGGAACACATCGGACCTCTGGGGACGGAAATACTAACACAGGTTCCTCTCGCATATTAGATTAGCGATAAAATGTGTTCTTTTTGTTGATAGTTTCAAATGAATTGCTGAGTGTCCTTCTAATATTTTTTTATAGACGCCAAGAAGGTGTGTAATAAACACAAAACGACACCAGCGTGTGAACGGGTTAATGGATATGGCACTTGTGCCATCCCGGAAAGATAAAACTCGAGGTCTGCGGCCTCTCGTTCTATCTTTCCGCGCTGGCACTCGTGCCATATCGATTAACCCATTCACACACGCGTGTCGTTCTGTGTAAAAACAGTTTGTGGCATCCGATTATTCTCGATTCACTTCGATACAACGTTTATAAAACGATCACTTACCCTAACAGCTTCACACATTCGGTCAGAAAGTTCAACACTCGGCCATGGCAGTTTCTGGACATGCACCGATAGAAACGTTCAAATAACGTCAAGCCACAGAAAAATTAAATGGCAAAAGAATAAGGCAAGTTTTGGCGTCAAACTCAAAACGATCGTCAACAGAGAAAAATGTTGAATTCATCTTGATGTCAAGTCCAAATAAATTGAGAAGTTATGATCACTTATATATAGCTGCTTCTCAACTGAAGAAAAGAGACGACAAGATAAAGAGCGCTGGTGTTTTATCAATGTAATATGACGTTGCTGATCCGAAGGAGTGCCTAAAGTTTCCAGTGTGGCAGTTTCTTGTAAACAATCTTAAGGGCCTATATAAGTAATGGAATTTTGTTGATTTTGAAATTCTCGCCTCTCATATTCCTTAAATTCTGATAAAATATACACAAATTATACATCAACGTGAAAGTTGGGATGTATAGAACAGAACACGAAACCCATATTGAATCAACTCATAGAGTTGACAGCAGCCACCACTGGTTCCTGAAAGTCTGCTACCGTATTCGCACCAGAACTGATAATAAAATAATATTTCATCAGAACAACTTGTGGCCAAATGTGCTTCATATATCCAAGAACAAAGCTAGGCTTTCAAAACACTTTCGAATACAGCGATAGGACTGCATTTTGGAAAAGGACAACACTGTCTGCATTTTTTTTATTGAAGATGGTTTCCATGCTCGACAGACATGCGCAAACCACTCGTTACCACGAATTTCCATCGAAAAACAAAATCGTAATTCTAAGAAATTTCAACAGGTATCATGATACATTGAACTGAATATGGCAACTGTGTAATCTCTATCTAATAACAGAAAACAGTATGAAGGCGATATTTTTCATTATTTGATTTTAGACGGCGTTGTTTTTACATGCTTTTTTCTGTCCGATGACGTCGACCGGAAATCGAAAATATACTCATTCGTAAACAAAAGAAAATGCTTTGGAATTTTCCCCAATGCGGCTCTGTCGCCGTGTTTTGAAGACTTTTTATCCCCTAGCTATGTTCTTGGATATGTAAAGCACATTTGACCACAAGTTGTTTTCGTGAAATATTATTAAATTATCAGTTCTGGTGCGAATACGGCAGCAGACTTCCAGGAACCAGTGGTGCCTATAGTCGACTCTATGAGTTGATGGCACATGAGTTTCGTGTTCTATCGATCCCAACCTTCATTTTGATGTACATTTTGAGTATATTTAATTTGAATTGAAGGAATATCAGAGGTGAGAATTTTCAAAACAAACAAAATTTTATTACTTATAGAGGCCAGTAATTAATTTATAAATGTTGTTCATAAAATGCTTGTTTACAGAACAAAATAACAGTGTTTTGGCGAACATGCACTTATTTGTGCATGGAATAATGTCATTTGTGTCGATATGATTAAAATCGTCTGGATTTTTTTCTAGTAAATGCCGATTATATTTGAGAATTTCAGCACCTAGGCTAACTATGTGTATTGAAATTAGACACCTCTTTTCTTCGACGAATATCCCAAATTGCTCGATGGTTTCATACGTCCAGTAAGCTATCTCCGAATCAGATGTCCCTCTATCAGAAACCACGGAGAAGAAAAATACGTTGGATGCAATAAGAGATTTGGCAGAAAGTTGGCATTTGGCGGCCGGTGTGACAGGAATGATAGTCCGTAGGAACGTTAGTCCCTCTGGACTATTATTCCGCGGAATTATAGTCCTAGGTCTAACATTTCTAGGAATAGTAGTCCGCCGGACTACTATTCCTAGAAATGTTAGACCTAGGACTATAATTCCGCGGAATAATAGTCCAGAGGGACTAATTTTCCTACGGACTATCATTCCTGTCACACCGGACTAAAATCTCTTCGCAGTTGTTATTGTCGAAGACACTTTTTTGTCTGTCCGACACTTCTGCACTCAGTGCGTGGCGATACTCGGGAAATTAATTTTTCTGAACGGACATAAATCCGTGCCATGTTGTTCTTTCCGGAACGACGACGCCTTGGTGATACGGGACAGATCCCAGTAGTTTGGTGGAAATACCGTTGAGAGCTCCTTGTCACGTAACTATCAACCAATCAGATTTGAGAATGTAAGATAGTTAATAGATAAATATTCAAATTTCGTAGATTCGTGTGGCCTTTTCCATGCCCTATTGAAACTGACTGGAACGTATAGACATTGGACAGTAGTTGCCAATGTACTATAGCAACAAATGTTCAAATAAGTTAAGATGTATGTATAACTATTCGGAGATTGTTTTACACTTTATAATAATGATTTGAGAATGATATTGTGTTTTATCTGATAACCATAGAGTATAACACCCGTTGTATATACTTGAAGTATATACAACGGGTGTTGTATATAATTATAATTTATGCGAACGGCCTTTGACCTCGTTCGATTCCATTTTCATTCATTCATAAACTTCGTAATGCAAGTTTGAATTCTACGTTGAAGGAGCAAGTGAAATTTAATCGAAATATATATGACATATTTTCTATAAGTATAAACGTGTAAATTTTCAGTTTAGTTTGCTGTAATAAAAGTATAATTACAACCTACTTCGTTCAAAACCTTACTAGACTATCAGTAATGTGTAATGCGCTATTTATAGCTACGACTACGTCCACGATAAAAGTACTGCTCCAATTACACGTTCGTCTGCCACGTGAAAAAAACGTTTCGTACGAATTGTAAACAAAAACAAAAGTGGACCATAATTAATGGAAATTGGAAACTTCTCGATTGAATACACATTATCATCGTCGCCAGGTAGAGCTAAAAAAAACATGAATAATAGATCAACTGCAACCAGTGGCTATGACTGTACAGCAACAACCAAAAGCTCGCGTTTGCTTTGTCTCATTTTCTACGGAGGCCCGTGGGAATGAGCATAAAAGTGAATATAAGCCTCAACTTGTGAAACTGCTGTTTGTTATCAGATAAAAACAATATACATATAGTATTTTTTATATCTGGTTTATACAACTCGTTGAAATATAGTTAATATTTTCTCGGCAGAGCCTCGAAAATATTAACTATATTTCAACTCGTTGTATAAACCAGATATAAAAAATACTATATGTATATTGTCTATTTATCTTACACCACGTATATAGTTTCGCAAAGTAAAAACGCGTAGACATATTCTCGTGTGAGAATCATGAGATTCTACCTCCACGAGGAGACAGAACCTTATGGTTCGCACACGTCGATATAATTTAAACCTTTATTAGCTTTTAACAATTATACAATCTTCCTGATGGGCCCGTAACCAGTGCATCCGGTACGGCACTTTTAACTCTAACGCGGTGTATAAAGTTCAACGGTATGTATGAGAATATCGGCCAAATTGACAGCCAATTTGCGTCAGTAATCATAAACATTCAGACCAATAAACAAAAAATGAGAATTATATTGTTTCATGAGAGTTTCCCGAAAACTTGAAATAAAACGCACGTATATACACTCAATGTCCGATTTTACTGTTGAGGAGAGCGATTATGTTGTGATGTCTCTGCACAACAGATCTGTTGTGGTTTCGAGAAACATTCAACCTGTCTTATTTGAATTGTCTCTTCAATGAAACTTATTAAAGCACCTGTACAAGTTTGAATGTAGTGCCCCGGATTCTCCAAGACACACAACACACCACTGTATCGCATAAAATCGTTATAAAGTCAACTTGTGTGCTTCAACTTTCCAATGTCCTTGAATTGAGGTTTCTCAAATGTTTGAGTTCTTCAATCGAACGGAAATAACTCGTTATTGTTCGATTACAAAGAAAGATACGTTTCTTTCAGTTTCTCAGATTGCTACTTTTACCAAGGTTTACGTCACTGGAATGCCGTTTGGGGACTACAAAATAAAACAAAACTCCACATACTGAAGGGACGGGGTAATAAATACGTCTCACGGTGTTTCAGAAGGGTGTACGGGACAGTACTACACTTCTGAGATTCGAATATCGTTCGGCTTTCAGCCTAAGGAAATATGAATCTCTGAAGGGTAGTGCAGTCCCGTGCACTCGGCTAAAACACCGTGCAACTAATAGTATTGATGGAAGTAACAGCACCCCCATGCACGTGTGTAATGGAAATAGTACTTCAGACATATTTCCGAAGCGGTAGTAGATACAAAAAGTAATCGAATAGTTCCATTATTAACCATGCTAAACAGGATTTAACATTTTCCGGCTTGCTAGTAACCGGGCACTGGAGTGAAATTATACCCATAAGCGGGAACCGGGAATTGTCCTAGGTAATATCAAGTAAATTTACGAGAGTAACACGCTTTTATTTTCAGGAAAATGAAATTATTTTATTGGCAATCTACCATCTCCATACAGAAAGTTATTTTCCTATAAGAAGAGTGATAAACCAAACCCGTGACTAACCAGGTGTGACAGGAATGATAGTCCGTAGGAACGTTAGCCCCTCTGGACTATTATTCCGCGGAATTATAGTCCTAGGTCTAACATTTCTAGGAATAGTAGTCCGCCGGACTACTATTCCTAGAAATGTTAGACCTAGGACTATAATTCCGCGGAATAATAGTCCAGAGGGACTATTTTCCTACGGACTATCATTCCTGTCACACCTGCTTCTTTTTTTCAGAATCGCTAGTTTTATCACCACTACCTCCACCGACTTCAGCTCCCTCCTTATTGTCATCTGAAGTCTCCTCTGCTTTAAGCCGAGGGGACTGGTGGCGGCAGCTAAGGATGAGTTGCTGTTGAACGAGGTAGTGATTAGTGAATGATACTAGCTATTCTGAAAATGAAGACGAGTTTGAATTTTGAAGCGAGTGAAGATCTTGCTGTTGAAGAGAAGAGTCCTCTGGAAGTAACTGAGAATTACAGTGATTTGGTGAAAACGATTCTTCAGGAAGCAGGATTATAATAACGTTCAGGCGTTGAAGTGTTGTCTAAATTTTATAAAATTAAGAAAACATTAGTGCAATATACAAACACTGCCATGCGTGATTCCCAGTTTCGTGCTATACATTATCCCAGGTGCCGTGACCGGCCTTCCGAACCAGAAAAACCTGAATTCTCGTTTCATGGATTAAACCTTAATGTGGAAGTCAGTGTTCTGGGTAATACTGTTTAAGTTGATCAAGATTTGCGATTTAATATACTTTTAGCCCCCCTTCCCCTCCCCCAAATACCCTAAGAATTGCGAAGAACCATTCTTAATATATCTGAATATTTCCGTTGGTAATTTTTTTGCGCCAACCGGAAAAAAATGTCAATTTGTTTTTCTTCAAATCTCCCCTTGACCTTGTGTGGACGAAATGGAAGAAAACGCTACCTTCACAACATATTCT
Source organism: Pictodentalium vernedei (assembly GCA_031216915.1). NCBI lineage: Eukaryota > Metazoa > Mollusca > Scaphopoda > Dentaliida > Dentaliidae > Pictodentalium > Pictodentalium vernedei. Next base: position 461,889,753 of record CM062292.1, on the reverse strand, counting down.
CGCTTCAAACGATTTTTTATATACTGATTCAAAAAAGAAAGTATAATGGAAACAAATGTGAAAAAAATAGTATAAAGGATGAAATATATAGAGAGTAATCAATTTGTTTTGAGCGTTACGGTAAATAATTCATCGAGAGACGGGACGTGAGTAAATCACGAGGGCGTAGCCCGAGTGATTTACGAAACAGTCCCGTCTCCCGTCAAAACAAATTGATTACTATGTTTATTACATGACATTTGGAATAAAGAGGTCTTTTACTATAATAATTCAACCCAAACTATTGCCAGATATAATCCAATTTAGTGTAAACACGGAAACATTTCTAAAATTAGCAGGAAGGAAATACGAAATAGTCCTGTCTCGAGGCGAATTATATACCGTAACTTGCCATAAGAATGGTCACTCTCTTTAGTAAATGACATTTTAGACCAAAATGTCTTTCATTAAAAATAATTCAACACAAAATATTCGCAAATGCAACTCTGAAATACTTCTGAAATTTGCGCGTATGAATACATCACTTTCTGTGTCAAATCTTCGATTGGAAATGGCCCAGTTTTATTTTTGTGACTTTCGTTCGATATTTTACTATTTTATGTGGCGTTCCAGTCGCATTTGGGGAATGGCATTCAGCCATAAGATAAAACATTTCTATTTGGATTTTGTCAACTGTACTAACGAACCTGTTCATAGAGGAAAGAAAGGATTTTTAAAAATATTCAAAAGGAAAATTCATTTTCATTAACTGATGTGGAACTGGAAAACAAAACATCAACAAATCGGTGGGGGCGTGGCTTATATACGTCAGTCGTTCCAAAGTTATTATTGAAGTGACATAATTCACTCGTGACATTACCACTTTTTAATCAACATTAAATTCAATGCAAAACGAACCGAGGAATGTAATAAAATAGTTCTAATGTTGCATGTTTGTGGACAAGAAGTCGTGCTAAGGGTTTAATGACATGTTGTTGTCCACCCAACCGTATACAATTTTTCTACGGATTTCAAAATAGCACGTGCTACCCGAGAATGTCAAATTCAATGGGTGACCGACGATTTTCGTTGTGCTATGTTGTGCTAGAGAGCCTGAGTTATTGAGACAACACGCTAGTTTTTGTCTTACGACATTTTAAAAAATGCCAAGGTTAACCGAAAATCAGAGGCTGCGTGCCATTGGTATGCATGAGTCTGGGATACCTCCAGATGTTCGGAGTCACTGTGGCCACTATTTACCGTCTCATTGGAAGGTATAGAACCACCGGATCTTCTGCTGACCGACCGCGTTCAGGAAGACCAAGAGTTAAGACCCTTGCACAAGACCGACACATCAGGACGTCTCACTTGCGGGATGCTTCCTTCCGGCGACGAGGACATCAGCAATTACTCCTGGTAGAACTAACAATAGAATCAGTGCACAAACTGTCCGCAACAGACTCGCTGAACACCGCATCCGAAGTAGGCGTCCATACCACGGACCAATCCTTACCCAACGTCATCGTACCGTCAGAATGGAATGGGTACGTCAGCGTGTTCGCTGAACTCAGCAGCGTTGGAGCACAGTTCTTTCTAGTGATAAGTTACGATTTTGTCTACGGTGCGCTGATGGTAGGGCAAGCGTGTATCGCCGACGAGGAGAACGGTTTTCTGATGCTTGTGTGTAGGAATGCGACTGTTTCGGAGGGGAAAGTGTAATGGTTTGGGCAGGAATTTCCTTACACTATCGAACGTAGTTGATCTTCATCGATGGTAATATGAATGGACAGCGACGTGGGGACGAAATTCTTAACGCTGTTGTTGTCCCGTTGTTCAACGCTAACGTCGGATTGTAGTTATTCCAGCAAGACAATGCCCGATGTCACGTGGCGCGTATCCGTCGTGACTTTCTTGTGGAGCAGATAATCTAACTTCTTCCCTGGCCCCCACTTTCGCCAGATTTGTCGCCAATCGAGCATCTTTGGGATGAATTGGAACGTCAGGTACTTCTCATTTCACCCCATGTCTGAATTGGCAACAGTAAGAACATGAAATTATTCAAATTCATAGAGCTAGGCTCGAAATATGAATTTACAATAATTTGTTAGGGATTAAAGTCGATAATACTAAAAAAATTGCTCCTCAAAGTTTATTATACTTTCTTCTTTGACTCAGTATAGAATCTCCATGGGAGTTGCACTGGATAAAAAAATAATCTCGTAGAAAACAATTGATTTTATAATGAAGTGCAACATTTTTTGCAACAAAATGAAAAGTGGTGCAGAAATTCCCTACAAATCTCTTCATTTTTCCACATGAGGATCGAGTGAAAATGACTCAAAATGTGCCTATTTTTCGATTTTCGATGTAGCATTGAACAGTAACGTCCCGGTGTTTTAGTGTAATTAATTGAAGATCATGTTCGTCTCGGAGATTTCGTGAACATTATTGAGACGTATATAATTTATTCAATTGCCCCGCCTCTGCGTTTGATTGGTTGAAACATACAGCGTGAAAGTCGTTAAAATCGTATAAACCAAATCACGTTATGATTTGCAATGTCTACACGTTCGCACATATCCGATCCAACTTTGAAGACTCTGGAAGTCCCGCCCGCTCAATCCAATTGTCACCGTGAGGGCGGGACGGCAGACTGATAGATGGATAACAAGCTTGTAAACAAAGATCAATGCTCGATTTTTCATCGCCTCCAGTCAGCAAGAATATAATGATAATTTCTCGGGAACAATTCAATTTAATAAAATATACCGAAGTGGGAGACGAATAAAAGATCATACATCCAAATATGATTTTGGGGGAACTTAAAAAAAAATGTTTTTAATGATATTGTTACGTGACTTGCTAAATATCTGTCGTCTGCGATCGAAAATCAAAACAACAAGCAATTTGACAATGATTGACGTGACCTGTTTGTGGGACACTTTCCTGAATTTGACTGCTGTCTTTTGCGAAAATTAAAAGTTTTTTCGTTCACGTACACATAGTTTTTTATATTTTAATATTACAGCCGGATTAAATTATAAGAAATAACTGTTGTTTTCCTTCGGTTTATGCGATATAAACCGAAAATTTTCAGCACAGGCTTAATCATAACTCGCTACGCGAGTTATGAAGCTTGTGCTGAAAATTTTCGGTTTATATCGCATAAACCGAAGGAAAACAACAGTTATTTCTTAAATAAACTTTTGAGTGGCTCAGAATAGGTGAGTGAATCTGAAGACTTCTTCAACACTTCGATATTGCAATGAAAAACGCATAACACCAACATTGATTTCTGTGACGGATTTTCTGCGCCAGCATGTCAAGTGGCGCAGAACTCTCATATTATACCTACTTTTGTCATTTTTGTTTGGACGCCACCTCAAAAAGAAAAAAAATGGTGCCACAATTTTTTTCTATAAACCTCCCGTTGACTTTTTGCGGACGAGATGGAAAAAAACGTTGCCTTCGCTACATTGTTTTATGAGCCCGGGTGGTGACATGTTACACTCTTTTTTATTTCGTTTTAGCGAAATAATATTTCAAAATAACGAAATAATATTTCGAAATAACGAAATATTATTTCGTTTTAACGAAACATTATTTTGAAATAAAAAAGCCTAGACATATTCTCGCGTGAGAACCATGAGATTCTACCTCCCGGTAGAGGACAGACCCTTATGGTTCGCACACGACGATATAATGCAAACCTTTATTACCCTTTAAAAGTTATACAAGCTTCCTGATGGGTCAGTAACCAGTGCAGCCGGTACGGTGCTGTTTTAACGAAATAATATTTCGAAATATTATTTCGTTTTAACGAAATAATTATTTCGTTTGAACGAAATATTTTTTTCGTTTTAACAAAATAAGTATCTGTAGGGTATAAGCAGGGCCAGATTACACCGCCTCGCTACCTTTTTCTATTGCAAATTCTGTATACTTAGCTAAACAACACGGTTACGTATTCTAGCAAAATATGAATTTGACTCATTAAAATTAATGACTTCACTTTATTGTGGAATCAATTAACGTTATGATCTCTCCGTCTTTCGCGATATGTGTATTACCAGAGTTTTTTTGGTGCTGTTCCGTATATCATAGAGTGGTTTATCGTTGCAGAAAGAAAATGAAGCGGCGGAAAGTCCAGGGGTACCCCCCCACCCACATAGCTTCCGCCCCTCCCCTCCTCCCTCTTAAAAAAATTTCTAATTGCAGGCTCAATACCGATGGACTATAAATGGCTGTCAAAAGTAGTAACGGAAAGCTGAGGGGAGTGGTGGGCTCCGAAGTCGGGGAAAATAATTTTTTCCTGGCAGTTTTCATAATTTTGGGGGGTAAGCTTCACTGACCTACCTGTAGTTTCAAACATTCAATCTATTGTCTTTAAATAAGGGATACCGCCCTATAAGACCAAACTTGGGACCAAACTCCATAATATATTTTTTTTTGGCGTGGTACGTCTCAAGGACGTGCCACGCCCAAAAATTATATTACGGACTTTGGTGCTAGTTTGGTTTACAGCGCCTGATGACTTTGGATCCACAGGCCTAACTGTTTTTTTTTAAATAAACATTTTCCCGAGAGAGCACACTCCATGCTGTTGGGAGTGTGGGGAGAGAGAGAGAGGAAGCGCCGCCTATAAACATTTCTGTCGGAAATTTTCACATTCTGTCGAAAAATAATTGTTGAATTTGTATGAATCGAAAGCAAACAGTTACAGAGTTTGAAATGTCAATATATTGTTAAAGTTATTGACTAACATCAGCAGCTGGACAAGTCACAACAGAGGCACCCGAGGCTCTAGAATTGTTTTCAGAGCCTCAGACTTAAAACAATGTCTCGAGGAAGGCCCTTATCTCCACCAACGGGAGGGAGACAGCCCCTACAATATACTCTCGCACTTCGGTGTTAGACACCTCGAATATGCCCTCGGCACACACAAAAGTCCTTCCGTCCACCCCCTCCCTATGTCGAAATTTAAATACGGCTAGTTTCGGACCTGCGGAAGAGGGCCGCCAGCCCTCACTCGCCCACCGCGGTTCCACGCGTCTCGTTGATGCTAGCAGCATCACCGTTCGGTCAAAATCTTCAGCCCTTCTAAAAGAAAATGCCCGTACGCCTATGATAAAATGACGTCCCCCCATAAAGTTGGGAAAGGTTGTTTAAAAGTCTGATTACTCACAATTATTCTTTCTCAGATAATGGAAGTGGACAATTATTCATGCTGATTCATGGGAAAAAATCGGCCTAACACGGCATTTCCTGACATGTTTGCATCCTCCGTCGCCCCACGTACTAACTTATTTATTTCATTTTAACGAAATAATTATTCCGTTTAAAAGAAATATCATTTCGTTTTAACGAAATAAATATCAGTAGCCGTTTGTGATGTCTTGCAGGTTCATCTTAGAACGCCTCGCTACTTTTTGATTTCAAATGATGTGTAACAGGAGGAGAGATAAGTGCTGGAGCCGGATGCTGTCCTGTGACAGAAATATCTACTGGAAGCATTGAGGTGTTAAATTATTACTCATCTGTCTCATGAGTTCTCGTTGGTTGTTTTGCTTCGGCATAGAACGGTAAATCTAACGTTCGTAGCAAACTCTATACCGCATCTAAAATGATGAATTTTGCTTACTTCATGTTAACAATCCTTGGCAAATTTCCAACGTAACTCCGAAAGAATCTACATCTAATGGTGAATGGTGATCACAATACAAATTTTTAAAAAAAAATGTAAAACGATAAAACGGCTGTTTCAGGAAATTTTCTCGGCAGTGTTCATGTAAAAGTTCAGTTCGTAACCAAGAAGGCGACAATACTTCACAAGGTCCTCAATATTTCAGAGAATGTGCTTGTATCTCACACAGCGAATGGTTTGGTCCTGTATTTTTCGTTTCGTAGCAAGTGACCATGTACGGGATGGTACCGGGTCGGTTGGTTTTATACCAGGTGAGGCGAAGCCTCACCTGGTATAAAACCAACAGGCTAGGTACAACCTCGTACCCTGTCACCTGCTGACTAAGTTATGAATTTTCCCCACCGAGGACGTTCAGCAGAATCACCAACAGTAACTTGCACCGGGATGTATCCATGGTCGACAGTAACAATCGTCACTGTTCAAAGTGTGATTTTTATTTGCAAAATAAGATTTATCACTACGGGAATATCTGAAATACACGTACCTACATTTCCTGTCATTACCAGCTGAAAAGGGTTAACAAAACGCTTTTAGATGTTCAAAAAATCACTTTTACCTGTGCAATAAACGGTAAAGAAAATGTTCGCTTCACTCACGCCTTCAGCACAAAAAACCGATACAGTCATAAAAACAACAATGTACTGTTTCGACTACAAATACTAGTTTGTGTCCATTTTTTTAAAACAATACTTTATGTATTAGATCAATAAAAACGGTACCTTGAAAATATTTTGGTACTTAATTTCCCTTATTTTGGTTCAATTAAATTTTGAAAATTCGAAGCGAGTGGAAATGCATCAAAATGGTACTGGCGGCTAGTCAACGTGTATTAAAGTGCCACCCACCGTGTACGGGATTTACCGCCGGCATGCACATAACATTCTTAGCAAATACAATTCGAGGATATATCAACAAATTTGTCAGAGGTGGGATAACGACACATATACCGCAACGTTATTTAAGCCATCCGACGTTTCCGTACATCACGAGCTTTTCTTTCTCCAGTATACTACTAACTGAACCAACAGGCCAAACAATAGGGGTGTAGAGGGAGTGATACTCCCAAAAATTTTCCAGCCTTGACATTTTCGCCAGGACTGGTGTCAAAGATATCAATTATTTCTTACTGGTATGCATATACTAACTTAAATACTGTCTTTACTACCTGAGTCTGTATTACACATACGGTCGCTCATTTAGATTGAGGTCTGTAGTATTCGGCCTGCTGAGGGTCTTGCATGACCAGGTTGGAGTATACCGGTATAGTTCATGTTTATAAGACAAGAAGTTGCAACAGGACTGAATATTACATGCAAAACTTGTATATCAATAAGAATTTTTCAAGAAGACTTCAGTTTGCTGAGTATAATCCCAACTAATATTCCAACTGCATCATCAGGGCATGCCTTCGATGAAGGCATGCCTTGGTGATGAAGTTGAAATATTTGTCAGTCGGGACTAGTCAGGTCTACAGTTCGCAATCAGTCATCTTGGCGACGCCCCAGCTGAACCCAGTGGCAGCAATGCATCTAAGGGGGGCATACATCCAAAGCAAGGATGTCAGGGTGCTAGAACATGTCACTTAAAACTGCTGTTTCCTCCACTGCTATATATATATATATATATATATATATATATATATATATATATATATATATATATATATATATATATATATATATATATATATATATATATATATATATACGTAGGTAGATATGTAGGTTTCCAGGTGGCTTCTGCTTTTAAACAGAGGAGTCTCAATTGATGGAAGATCTATGCGAGTTATGAAGCTTGTGCTGAAACTTTTGGTTTATATCGCATAAACCGAAGAAAAACAACACTTATGTCTTAAATAAAATCTTAGACATGAATACATACGTCTAATGAACGTATCTTTACCGGGTCTTGCTACTACTCCATTTGACACCTCACACGTTTTTGCATTCTTGTTGTATACAAAAGATGTACACATTCTGTTTTTTGCACAGATTCTGGAACAACCAAACTGCGACAAAGCGCTGGTGGTGGTGGTGTCATTTGACTCTCCGAACACCAGGGGACTTCTGTGGAAAGTGTTCACTATCACATGTCCTTCTGCCAAGTGGAATCCAAACAAAAACAGAAGCAACGTTCCCATAATAATATGGAACGATTAAGTTCAAATCTGAAAATGAAGTTCAATATTCGGCTTGCTGAAGACGACAAGTCTTTTAAATGATGTGTCTGAGGACACGTTCTACTGCATTTGACTTAGTTGCTCGTCAAATCAGGCAACTCTCACAAGAAAATCGATTCTTATTTAGAGTGAACGGATCGAACCATTCAAAGCTTCATTTGTTGCTACCTCAAGAGACTGGGAGAAATACCGACAAATACTTTTGTCGAAATTTATTGTCAGGTCCAAAGCAAGAATTTCAAAATTTTCCGGCATGGTTGCGCGGTAGTGTAAAAGTTCAGACAGTTTTCCCGAGTCGATGACAGCGGGTACAAACTTTAAACCTACGTCAATATATGTCTTTAGACCTCTACCAGACGAAAAGACAGCTTCCCTCTTTATAAATTAAGCAGATAAATTAAAATTAAAAAAAAAAACGTCAAGGAAGTCATATCCTGCGACCCTCATTGGCACGGGCTCATCGAAGTCGCCCCGACACGAGGGATGCCTTTTTAAACTATTTGAAAAAGAGCAATTAAAATAAACTTTTGATATCGCATGCGTTGGGTAAAGGGTTAATATGCATATCATTTTGTAATCCTTTAATTGATACGAAAGGCAGACGACACTTGTAAATACGACTCTTGAATAAATATTTTTTCATTCTTTTTTTCTCAAAACATAGCTTATGATCCCCCAATGAGCTCGTTACAAAGAGGTGTCATAAACTATGTTTTGAAACAAAAAAGATAAAAACAAAATAATGAAAATTGAATTGTGATTTTTGTGAATAGTGCTGGCCGGTTTTTGCCGTTGTGTTGGGTAAAGGGTTAAATTAGCGGCTTTAAGAGCACATGTTGGTATTTGAACGACCCGCATTTTTTTCGACAGCCAACAAAATTTTTCCACTGACATGGCAATGGTGGGGAGGGGGCGAACCGCTGCACCAGAACCCCCACTAGTTTCGGGCCTGTTTATTGTTACGATACATTAAAATGAAAAATTATCTCTCGCGAAAATGACGCGCATTACGAAATAAGTTTCGATTGACATAAGTGTGTATTTTCGGCGTTGAGTGTTTTGATTTCGATTAACTCTTAACCCAACGTAACGGTTAAAATCGGCCAGCGCTATTCACAAAAAAATCGCCATTGAATTTCTATTATTTTTTTCATTTTTTGTTTCAAAAACGTAGCTTATGACTCCTCGTTGGAACGAGCTCGTGGAGCTCGTTCCAATGAGGGGTCATAAGTTATGTTTTTGATGCAAAAAAAAAATAAAAATGAAAAACAGTTAGTTATTCCAGAATTTTGCTTGAAAGTGCCAACTGCCATTCGTGTTTGGTGAAGGGTTAAACCGTCGGCGTTTCGTGTTAGGTAAAAGGTTAAACATGCTTCAACTGCGACTAAAACATCACGATGCACATAATAAGAAATCGCATAATGTGCTGGAGTAGATACGAGAATACAAACTGGAAGGATACTCGTGTCAACTGGGACACGGTCGCTCAGTAGGAAGAGGTGCAGGCTGCAAGCCGAGAGGTCCTCGTTTCGAATCCCACCTGCGGCAACCGCGTTGTGTCCTTGGGCCTGTGGGGTGACGCTGTGTACTAAAGCGTACTGCACGTCGATGGTGCACTTGTCTTCAGCCAATGCTAACCCTGCCTGTGTGGAGTTAGTATGTTGGGAAGCTGACAGTTGCTCGCCGTTCCTCGGTGATTCTCTCTGTTTTTTTTTCTTCCTCTACCCGTAAAACTGTCATTAGCCATTGTGCAGAAATATGTGATCTTAAACACCAATAAATAATAAATAATAATAATACTCGTGTCAACTTATCTTTCGTTGCAGGCACTCATAATACCATAACAGTGCCCTCTCAAAAATAATGGGTATCTTTTCAATCAATCCAAACCGAAGGGACGGTATAAGGTAAACTAAATCATCACGATTCATTTGGCAGTACAGTAGTACCCATCCAGGTTCAGCAGCAGCTCAGATAGAGAAACGAAGCAGCCAGGAACCAGTCCCCACCCCGTCCATTGAATGTGGTAAGTGATTCTTGGTTTGTTCTCGGGCATGTAAAATCCGCCACTTAAATAATAATATACTATTCAAAAAAGTAGGGATATTTAATAAAAGTGAGATATATGTAGAAATATTTATATTTTCACCAAAAAGACAATTGGGGCATTGCACAGTGACAGTTGGATGTCTGACAAGCGCACATTCTATGCACTGAGCTGTAGAAAACATTGACGGTCAGTCAGAGAGGTCACTACATTCTGTCCAAGACCTCAATACCTTGTATATCCTCATCGGTTCGCGAGACAAGTGCAAATCCGACGTGGCATTCTCCTCACCAAAAGTCCAATATCAGCTTGACTGATGTCATTTCCTGCAGTGCAGCGGCGAGTTCCTGGACATTGATATGGGGTTGCTGGCGTTGTCGTAGGCCCTGTGTGCTCTTGCATTGTCGTCTTGAAAAATGAATCGTGGGCCGTAACGTCCCGCAAATGGCACCACATGTGCTGCTAACATGTCAATGTAGTACCTCCCCGTGACACGCCCTTGGATGACATGTAATGCTGTTCTGCTTATCATGGTTATACCTCCCCACACCATAACCGATCCACCACCAAAACAATCATGCTGCCTAACGGTTACGTCATGGTATCGTTCATTCCACCACCGCCGCCACACTCTGTTTCGCCAGTCGTGGAAGTCGAGAGTGAACCTCGATTCATCGGAAAACATGGCGTTGCTACACCGACCATTGTCCCAGCGCTGTCATGCGTCACACCAATTACGCCTTGCTGTGATGTGACGTTCAGTCAAAGGAGGAATTATTCGAGGTCGTCGAGCGTACAAATTCCAGCTGTGTAGGCGATTTTGGATAGTCTGACCACTGACTCGCACATCTGTCGCTCGGTGCAGCTGCTGTCCAATTTCTGATGGCGGTTACGTAATGCTGTTGTTCGGATGAAACGATCCTGGTTAGCAGTTGTCCTTGGAAGAGCTGACCGACGTTTGTCATCAACATTGCCTATCCGGCGGCAGCGTGACCACGACCTGTTAATTACCGATTGAGTAACGTAACGTTGAGAATTTGAGCCAATGCAGTCTGTCTGTTGCCTGCTTCCAACATGCCAAAGAAATGTAAACGTGTCAGTCTTCGCATACCTCAAAAGTTACGTTTCGACCAGAAACTATTGATGAACGAGTTCATACCAAGAAAAGAACGATGAGACCTCCGATAAAGCCCGTCCAGTGCAAATGGAAATTTCAAAACGTACCCCACAGTCATTAACTAGGTGCTCGTGCGAAAAAAAAACCATCCAGACGTTTTCGTGGGCCGGTGACATTCATGAGCCACACTTGACATGGTAACATATTGATGTGTCCAATCACGCGTATCTAATACCATTTTCTGAAAATATCAACATCAGTTTGGATATCCCCTACTTTTTGAATAGCATAATATAGCTCATTGAGACGATTCACATCCTTTATTGGAATGTTTCGTCTGTCTTCCGAAGTTAAAGAGAGTGATGACTCTAGGAGCAGTCTTTGTTGTTCTTCGGGCAAGTATAGTCTGCAGCTTGTAGTTGCTGTTGTGTCCATGGTCGAGCCTTCCTAGGCAAGTATAGTACGTTTCCGGCTCGATCGGGCCAGCCGTTCCGAAGCACATATCCATCAAGCTAGAAGGTTATATTGGCCAAAGGGTTGACGCACCCATACCGGTCGATGTTCCAAGATGACTTCGAGTCTCCGTTGGTTTTGGCCGAACAACGAAGAGTAATTTTTCACTCCGCCAAATAGGGATCCTGGTCGGACTGGAAAGAAGAAAACTCCTGTAGTGTTTGTGATGTTCAGGGTTTATGCACCAATCTCGGGGGGGGGGGGGGGGTTGAGATGTCGTGTATGAATCCCCTACCCTCAAAATGAGTTCAAATACTGAGTATGTTTGGGGGTAATGTACGCTTAGCATGTTCGTGTACTTTTTTAGTAATTTGTTAATTTCACCTACGCTAATACCGAGGTGTTTTAAGGATCATACAGTATGTTTCTGCTCTGAAGGATACAGTAATTTTACGATGATTGTAAGATAGCGTATCTGTCCACGTGAATATGGAGGATCTCAAACGAGTGATGTTTGGATATAAGATTTTTTGAAACGAATTTGATTCACAACGAGCCTTTAGGCGAGTTGTGAATCAAATTCATCAAACGAGTTTCAAAAAATCTTATATCCAAACATCACGAGCTAAAGATTCTGTATATCACATGAATTTTCGAATGTTTTTTACACTTTTTATTTAATTCATTGTCGCTAAATTCTCCCAAAACAACCGACAATCAGTTCGTTGGCTCAAACGCTTCACACCATGACGTCATGAATGTGCTTTACTTGCACCTATTGGTGTAATTGACGTCATGTGAACTACGCACAAGAATACAAAGCTGCTGCTATGGGATCACGCGCCGATTGGAAACTAGTTGATAATCAGGAAATAAGACATGGGTTGTTACGTCGAAATTAACGACGTTTCATGTGATATATCCAGATTCAACACTTCTCGTAACGTTCGTAACGTTCAATTGCTATCCTGGCTTTGAAACGTCTCCATAGATTTCAATATCTTATCCCTGATCTCCGCGAAAATCTCTCCTTCGTTTGAAATATCAACCATTGTCTCCACGTAGGAGTGAAAATACATTTTGTAGTCTTCAGAGACCGTCCGGTTATCAATGTCTGTGACTTTTTCCATGCAATATTTTAGTATCATTTGTACCTTGATACCGCGATCCACGTTATCCTGAAACAAATTCAGCACGTTCGATTTCACAGCATCCAAGAATGTTTCGGGGCCGTGCTTCTCGCGACCGGAATTGCCGAACGATTTGAAGTATCCTTCTTGTCTCGGTTTGAGGGCGAATATCGTACCCTCTTGGTTTTTGTATTCAGTTCCCCTGATCTTTTTCTTCCGACTCTACCCATCACCGATCTGACAAGATTAAGTATCGTTAAATCAGGATCTTATTCGCGTTTCTCAGTATTCTCTGCAGCACCGGAAGCTTTCGTTTTTCTGTTTACTTCGGATTTTATTTCTGGTCTTTTTCGAAACAGCTTCCTTCTCTGCAACTACAGCCTCGGAACCTTTCCTGTTTATATTTACTTCTTCGGGGGCGCGGCGGCGTCGCTGTAACCGGTTCTCGCCAGATCACCGAAGTTAAGCAACGTCGAGCGCGGTTAGTAATTGGATGGGTGACCATTTCAGCGACTGGTTCGCGCTCCCGCGTTGTGTCCTTGGGCAAGGCACTTCACCTCGATTGTCTACTTGAGGGCACGATGACGCCGTGTATTAGGCGTACTGCACGTTGATGGTACGCATGTCTTCAACCAGTCTAACCCTGCCTTTGCCGCGGCGCAGAGTTACGATGTTGGAGAGCTGACATCTGCTCGTCGTTGCTCGGTCGTTCTCTCCGGGTACTCCTACTATCTCCACCCGTAAAATTGTCACCGACATGATATGACTCTGGCTGTTAATGTGTCGTTAAACCCTAATAAAAAAAACAAAAAATTTACTTCTTCGGTTTTTTTCGAAACACTATTCTCCATACCAGCAGCAGTGAAAACAGCTGCCCATTTTCTGCTCACTTTTGCAGGTTTTTACTTAATCTTTTTCCAAACAGTATCCGCCGTTTTTGTTTTCGCAGCTTTCCAAGCACCACCTCCTCGCTCGAGGATCATTCGTCTCATCAATTCGTCTTCTTTAACCCTGTACCCAACGTAACGGCCAAAACCGGCCAGCGTTATTCAGAAAATTCACCATTCAATTTTTATTATTTTTCCATTTTTTTGTCACCAAAACATAGCTTATGACCCCACATTGGAACGAGCTCAACGAACTCGTTCCAAGGAGGGGTCATAAGCTATGTTTTTAAGGCAAAAAAATTAGTGCTTCAAGAATTTTATTTGCAAGTGTCGACTGGTTTTCGTGTTAAATCATTTCACATCTTTCAAACCCAATTCGCTAGCTCTGGGTCTTCAGTTTTTTCGAGTGATATAGAAACTCCCTAAAATTTGTCCAAGACTAATGCTGATACAGAGTACCCAAAGCTCACGAACTATCGTATATTAATCCCCACCCCCAACCCCCCAATAACAAAGAAAACATTTCCCCATCCCCACCCCAGTAAACTAGTAAGAGTGGTCAGTGTCCGAAAGAGCACAGATCTATTTATTGTAGAATTGTACCCGTGTCCCTTCAGATTGACTTGGTCCGTTGAGGCTATCCCAGATTTCCATTTCCAACTCTGCATGTATGTCCCCAGCCCCACCCGAACGTTGTGTAAATACTGTGCACCGTGTTCATGTCTTAACATAGCATTCAATGAAACCTACTTAATATTGCTCACGTTTCGTATACATTTAGACATTGATTGGGAGGAGTTGGTATCCAGGTGGTGTGCATGTTTATCTTCATCACCCCCTCCCCGTCCCTCCGCTATCCAATCCGAAATGTGATGTTACGGTTTCAAATACTGTGGACGTGATTGTCGCTACTTATTCCCAGTTCCTTATTCGACATTTGTTATCCACCGATGAACTCATTCTCCATTCCTTATCAACTGAATTCATCGGTTGATAACAAATATCGAATGCAGGGACCGATCAGGACTATTTAAAATACGCTCTAGCCTCGGAGCCTATTTTTTCAATTCATGCGCCAGATTTCAATTTACGGAGTCACACTGCTGTTTGTAACACACACTGCAAGTATGTAATAGCTCTCATCATTTTCATTTAGTACACTATAGCAAACATTAATCTTCACTGTGGTTTCTGATCAAGTCTTGGCTGCCTATTTAGGCAGCCAAGACTTGATCAGAAAGCACAGAGAAGATTAATGCCTGGTAATTAAGACTTGAAGTATTAACTTAAGCACTCTACAACAATGATACATGATAATCATATATATAATACATGTAAGAGTGTCTCTCTCGATTATCCATCGAAAGAATATCAAAATATGATCTGAGAAGTTACGCGCCAACTGAGAAGCCTATTTCTGAGATTTAAGAGCCAGGTCCTGATGTTTCAGAACCAAATACGCAATGGCGCATGCCCAGGTCGGTCCCTGAAATGAAGAATTGTAAATAAGTAATGGTTGTCACGTCCGTTCAAATGCTGTCCATTTGTAATACAGTAGCAACTATTCAATAGTTTAGTTCTCAATGAAACCTAAATCATTTTAGTCACCTTTTCTACTGATTTTTTTTTATTTTGTTTTACCTTGAGCGGGTAAGTGTATCATTCAATGTATTTTAAATATTCGAAATATGTTTCTTCAATGTTAAAACGATAAAAAAATACCCACAAGAATCAAATACATATTCAAATCCTGAACATTTTGTTGCTTTAATTCGTTACAATTAAGTTGTCGGGGAAAAGATAGCAGCCTCGACAATTTGTACTTAGCCTTATTTCCAATCGGAGGAGATAACCGTGCATATCCCCCTCAACCCAGATGAAAGATATGCAAGGTAAAGATGTTGAGGCGCATGGGGAATGGGTGATACATATTTTGTTTTAGCCTTTTTGTTTGGATAAGAGTGATTTACACGCATCGATTTACGCTCGCCTTACTATGCGGCGGTTTCTCGAGTCATTACGCATTTCTATCAGCAGTAGGACATGTACCCACACCAGAAACCCCCAGATGCCATAGTCACGTGATCCAGTAATGTCATGTGTGGCTGTTCCCGAAGTTTTTTCTCATCCGCTGTTGGCGACCATTGTGTATGAAGGGATGGGTACCGAGGACACGATTACACATATCTTCCTCATGATGCATTTTTTAACCCTTTGACCAGGAGAAGCCGTTTTTTCCAAACCTGGAACATGGCATGTCATAATTTCGTTAAATATGCTGGCTGCTAAGAGAATGCGTGAGGTAGACCCATCAATATTTTCAACGTGCAGCCACAAGGCTGCACTTTGAAAATATTGATTGGTCTTCTCCCAAATAATGTTTATGGACTCGCCCTATTGTTGTCGTTGAACTGACATTAACTATACAAAGTGGCAAAGGGTTAATCCCCTGTTCTATATTTGAGCATATTTGTTTTTGCTGATTTTTATCATAGGGAAAGCAGTAACTCGGCTATAATCATGGCTGGCAATCCCCTCCCCACCAGAGTTTGAGAATTTCAAGAAAATGAGCCTTATCGAAGGGGTGGATACCATTACATGAAGGAGATTTTCGCTCGAACATTTTTCATTTCCAAAAAGCACATTTTAAGCTGTTCAAGTGAACCAACATGATTTTTGGGGCGCGGTGGCGTTGCGATAACCGGTTCTCGTGAGAACAACGAAGTTAAGCAAGGCCGAGCCCGGTTAGTCCTTGGATGGGTGACCGTCTGAGCGATCGAGTCGGACTCCCGCGTTGTGTCCTTGAGCAAGGCACTTAACCCAGATTGTCCACATGGGGGCACTAAGGCGTACTGCACGTAGATGGTGCGCATGTCTTCAACCAATCTAACCCTGCCTGTGCTGCAGTGCGTAGTTACGATGTTGGGGAGATGGCAGCTACTCGTCGATGTTCGGTGGTTCTCTCCGGGTACTTCGGCTTCCTCCACCCGTAAAACTGTCACCGACACGATATGACCTTGGCTGTTAATAATAAATAAATAAATACCAACATGATTACTACAGTTCACTTGACAAAGGTCTGGTGAAGTGTAATAGCATCAGCTAGCAAAGTCTGGTCGTTGATTTTAGGAGCAAAAGGGTTGTACATATATATCTACAATCCAAGATCATGCCCACACTGCCGAGTGCTGGTCAGTCTTGGTACATGCTGTGAGATCTGATACGAGCATCGATGAGGTGAAATTGATAATATTTGTCATGCTTCTTAAAGCATAAACACACAGCCACATGGGATGCAGGGAAATCTTTGGTCAATCTTATAAGAACATGACTATGCCGAGAATCATTCAGGGTCCTCATTTGTTCAGAAGCGCACGTGTTAAATCGCCGGGACTTCTAGCCTGTACAGTCGTTGGGGACTGGTCGTAATCCACCCTTGGGCAATGAGTCCACGCATGCTTTTACCAGGTAATAAAAATCATCATCAGCAAAATTTAGTCAATGAAGTACCGAGTTGTACTCGGTGCTTCATTAATTAACTTTTTGATGATTATTCCTATAATTAGTGATTGGAATCTAATACTTTTGCATCCGTGGAAATATTGTCTGTCCGTGGAAAGTGGCAGACCACGGCGACTATATACTGTACATCAAACTGAATACAGTCAGAGAAGATTAACCCGTTAAACACTGGTGGTATCTTCCATACCAGTTAAATGACAGAAATTGTCCAGTCCATAACCATTATTTGGGGGTGAAGCAATTAATATTTTCAACGTGCAGCCTTCAGGCTGCACGTTGAAAATATTAATTGTTCTACCACACATGTTCACTTAGTAGCCATCCTACTTAGAGAAATTACGACATATCGTGTTCCTGGACTGAAAAAGCGGCCTCTGGCGTTGAAAGAGTTAAAATCAAAATACTTTTGAAACTGATGCACAGTTAGAGATCGATCAGATGGGTGGAATACCGTGTGGAATCGCGTCATTACAGAACTAATACTCCACATGGTAGTCACTGTAACTACAAATTATAGTCAATCAGATCTTTTCAGTTTTTCTGCAGTTGCACCTTACTATTTACATGGCTGTAGTCGAGTGTGGACCAAGTCCACTCTGGTGACCCTTGAAAAGACCACTGACTAACTTGGAAATATCATAAAGAGATGCGTAAAATGTTTTTATGCCGGAAAACTCTTCTTGCATGAGAGAGAGCCATTTTCTGCACTGTTGGTGTGTCAAGAGTGAACAAAAATGCCTTCGAAATTTGCCACGGGACTTTTTACTAACTACAGTTTATTATTCCGCTGCCAGAAGTACACACCCCCTTCAAACGAATTTACTTGGTAAAATTATCCCGTCCCGTACAAATTATATTGGCACTATTAGGCTCACTGAAGTGTTCTGCGGCACGAAAAGATACATTGCGGCAAAAGTAGAGATATTTTAAAGGATGTGGCAAAGAACTGAACATGTTTCGTAACTGGACCTTGGTGACAGATTCACCCCCACCCCTCCTGTGCCCCCCCCCCCCTCCTCCCCAACAAAGACCCAAAACGTTAGGCTGGTCAGTTGTGAGTCATGGCCGTGTTGGTGTACTCAGTGCTGAACAAAAATTCAACCTTCAAAAATGGATTGCGATATCGGGAAGAGGTGATGAAATGCACGATCAAAATTGATGATGTAATGTGTCATCGGGCAATCTTATTTCCGAACCCCGTGAAGTCCATGTAGTCTATTTATAGGGTTAATAACTAAATAGAACTCAGAAACGTTTAGAATGTGGACAATTTTCGAAATGGAAATCTGAAGTTGAGTGTGTTGGAAGATTGTAATAAAACATGTGGCAACATCGAGGAAGGATAACACGGCAAAACTATCTTAAATTGTCCACATATTAAGTGAAACCAGTGTTTGAAGGAAGTAAAGCTCAATTTGTAATCAAGATTATTATAACTTCTGGGAAGTCTACCATAAGCCGCGCGGTTTTGGTTTTAACCATAAGCCGTACGGTAAGACGGTTAACATGATTTGCCTTAGCGGTGAACATGTTAGGAAATTTTCGCAACTGTGCATCAAATCCCTGCCGCACCAACAATGTAATACAATTTTATATATTTATAAAATTATTTATTGATTTTTCATTGATTTTTCTCTATTTGTCATGAGAGGACGGAGAAAACGAAGTAATCCTTAATAATTTTCAGGAAATTGCGAAAAACACATCACAAAATTCAATCCATTGTGAATGCCAAAGACTATGAGACAATAAAATACGATCAGTGCTCGGATTGAAGACGCAATTCGTCGCCCAGGTGCTAGAATGTCCTATGTCCCCTAGGGGACATAGGACATTCTAGCACTCAGGCGACGAGACAAAATAAACTTACAATCCTCAATGGTAGTAGTCGGTAGCTTTATGACTTCGGTGGAGATAGTTCTGTAGTTATATGAAAAGAAGTATATGAAACACCCTCGGCAGAGGTTAAACTCCCGAACGATCTATTACCTAATGATTTAATCATTTCTCCTTCTGTTGTTTGATTGCGAATTGGTTGCCAACAGTGTAGTGTGTTTATGGTCGTTGCTATTAATTTCAAGTTGAACAGAAATAATTAATACTATTTTTATTAATAATACAAGTCAGTTCGACCTCAGGGTGTAATTGCACTGCATTGCATGCAATTACGGATTTCCAGTTTCAACACATGGGCACGGGGGACTTGTTGGCTGTTGTTGGAACGTGGAGTGAAGCAAGGACGAAATGTGACTACTGAGGACTGTGAGATGACACACAAGCTTGAGATGGCATTTTTTCTGGTGATAATTGTTCTCGGGTGCTGATGAACTCATTTAACCATGTACCCTACGCAGACGATAAAATCATTTATCATTTTAAATATTATCTTCTCAACTTTTTTCAGAAATTATTTGCAAAACCATATCATGTGACTCCCTCACTCTTACGAGATCTGGTGTTGGTTTTGTATATTACGCGAGCGGATGCAGCCGATTCGTTAGGTCAAAGGTTACATGTTGAAAGTATGTTTTAATGGCTTTAAATGTGTGTATTAATCCATGTAGGCCGCGAGTCTGCAGGGTTCAATGTACTAAAGATAAGCCAGAAGCTTAGCAAACGTTGCGGGGGATGCCCCCTTCCCCCCTGTCAATAGTTCTTCCATTCGCAACGCTTTTCGTCTAGAATGATGTTAAAGATATGGATTCGCTCTTGGTAGAATTCATATACTTTCTAAGGCGACTAGATTTCATATTTGGACTTCTGTCACACACAAACACAGCTGGCCATACGAATGGAGGTCTAGGGCTGCACGATACTCAAAACTGAATACCGGTATCGGTATTAAAAAAAATACCGCGGTATACCGGTATATCTGAAACTGCTCAAATATATGAACATAGTACCACAATCGAGACTTTTTTTAATTTTTTTTTTATTTACAGTTTCCACAGTAAATTACACCAAACATCTATATATATATGTACAAAACATAAATACAATGTGCAAAGAATGAGTTCTTCCGATCAAAATTCAACATGGGCTTGTGTGGTTATAGAATACACTTAGATTTAACTAATTATTTTTGATATTGTCTCCTACCTCAATTCGATTTTGTTTGCTTTGCCGAACGAGTATAAATGGAGTGACAAAATATCGATAGCTCTGTAATTCTTTAAATCTTCGGTATACGCGGTGTAGTTGAGTAGCCGGTTTTCAAGACATGAATGTATATATTTTTTAAAAAATTGTGAACATGTATACAGTATGTTGGATAACTGAGCTTCTGTTTGCATTTCTAATATTACTTCCTTAGGGCTGACCTGAACATTTGAATTACAAACAATATTGACCTTTTCTATGAGTTGTAGTAAAACTGTTTTTGAATGTGAACAATCGTAAAAGAGATGTGTTATTGATTCTTTTGAATTAAAACAAAAGAGCCAGAGTCGAGTTTCTGAAAGACAACTACGAAATAGTTCAGAATTGGTGTATAATATACGGTGATTTATTTTGAACTGTAGTGTCTGTAAATATGTGTCACTGGTAGAAGTAAATGTTGTCTTGTATACATATTGCCATTTGTTTGTGCTTATATCAGATCTAAGCCCATCGCTCCATCGCTCAATCGAGACTTAAGTCGGAACGAATCAGCATGCCTTGATGATGCGGTTCGAAAATCATTTACCCAACGCAGATGACATTAAAATTTATTATTTTAAAAATTAGCTTATCAGATTTCCCCTTCCCCCCTCCCAAAAAAAAAAAATTCTACAAAACAATATCATGTGACCCCTCATTGGAACGAGCTCAACGAGCTCGTTCCAATGAGGGGTCACATGATATAGAATTGTTGAAAATTTTGAAAATTATTTTTTGAACTGCTGAATTTGTATATTACGTAGGTAAAAACAGACGATTCCTTGGGTAAAGGGATAATATTATTCATTCGGAGCGACATTTAAAAAACTCAAGACATCTTGAAAAAATAAATTGTGGATAAATAAATAATGACGATAAACCGATTCTTTTGTAATTACACCGGTATTCAATCGATATTGGTTTGAATGCCGGTATATATCAGTTTATCGATATACCGTGCAGCCAAATGGAGGTCTGTAATACTCAATTTTGTTTTTATTTGGGCGGCACAGAATGACCAACTGAAAAGTGGCACATGTCACCAAAATAGGGCTTTGAGAAGCCCACGCGTCAAGAGAGCTACATGCAGTTTCACTTATCCAGAATTACGCAGGATGACACGCGCGTGTGTTGTGTCTAACAGCGTTCGAGTTGAACACACCAGAATCACATAACGGCCTGTAACGTTTAGCTCTCTTCTAGATGTGAATATTTCACGGGTATGATTTTGTTGTTCAATTTTTTTATATTATTGTCGGTAGAGGTTTAATCATATAAACACAATCGTTGGAATATTAATGTTTTGATACATGGAAACATCGGTAGGGGCAGATGATTTATATTCAAAGTTATCCAGCTCCCCCTGTCTGCGTCATCTTCCCAATCAGTCAAAGGTACCTCTTCAGGCGAAACGTCGCGTTGCTTTTACGATTATTATTATTTTTTTTTATCTCGCGCCCCCTCTCGCGCCCCCTCCACTTCATCGATGTTGGCCTGACCAGAGGTCTCTCCGTTGATTCAGTACAGATAAGATAATTTTATTGTCCTGATATATCACTGATTCCTGTTCTAAGATTACCTGCTGACAACACGTCCGATAGATAGAGGATATGGAATGAGT
This sequence comes from Pictodentalium vernedei, assembly GCA_031216915.1. Taxonomy (NCBI): domain Eukaryota; kingdom Metazoa; phylum Mollusca; class Scaphopoda; order Dentaliida; family Dentaliidae; genus Pictodentalium; species Pictodentalium vernedei. The sequence goes on along the minus strand of CM062292.1, from coordinate 461,867,976 downwards.
GTTTTTCTCATGTAATATTTATGAAACGAGTCTAAGAATTTTCCGTTTTGGCGAGCCTCTGGCGAGCCCAAAAGGAAAATTCGGAAGAGTTTCATAAATATTAGATGAGAAAAACACGTATTTCATATTCTGTTTATCATATGACACGCACACACGCACAAATTAGTCACTTAGTATGACTTTTTAACCCATCACCCAACTTGAGTTGCCGACGGCACTTGGAAAAAAACATCGTCGTATAACAAAAATTTTTCATTTTTTGCTTCCAAAACATAGGTTATGACCCCTCATTGGAACGAGCTCGTCGAGCTCGTTCCAATGAGGGGTCATAACCTATGTTTTGGAAGCAAAAAGTGAAAATATAAAAAAAAATGAATGGCGTTTTTCTTGTAGGTAAAAGATTAATACAATATAACCTACCTTAAATAGGACAGATAATGTATATTCTCCCTACTGAAATTATGCAAATGTCACCCAGTTGTATTCTGTTTAGCCAATCAAATTGTCCAGTTTTGAAATTGACCAATGAAAGCTCCCAACTCTAATTATGCAAATTATGAAAATGTGGCCCAGTTTTATTTTGTTCAGCCAATCAAATTGTCTAGTTTTGAAATTGACCAATGAAATTAAAGGAAGGCTTTATTTATCACTGATTAATATGAAAACAAAATATCAAATGTTTTAAAGTGAACAAAACGGACGAGTCAGAGGATAAATTGCTTTATTGTAGTATATCGACGTACTCTGGTGCGAGACTAACTGCTGACAGCACGTCCAAAGTTCCATATTGTCCTTGTGCGTTAGTGAGTTATTGGTGCGCATCACAGACAGATGGTGTGCTTCAATCAAAAAGCTTGCTTGTTTGTCCCTACGATTTGCATACCTGGGGCTGGCTTATGACAACTTGCATTTTCATATGTGTTTGTATGTATATCGTCATTTGAATGTGCGTCAGGGTGACATATACCATGTTAAATCAATGTAGATGGCTTAATGTCCAGGGAATAACAATTCTTCGCACTATTTGCATCTTGAATCGAATCAGACAAAATGTTCAAAATCGAATCAAATCTCGATTGAATCCATCCCACACCATTGTTACGAACCACTTTAAAAAAATAAAATCTTGAAAACACATGTAAATAAAAACACATGGCAGATATACCTACTGGCGTACGGGACTATATTTCCGATGGATGAGGGTGAGCCCCTTTTGAGAAAAATAGTTTGCTGTCAGGAAGAGATACCGAAGGCATTTCCCGATGGTCGTAGGTCCGAGGGGGAAGGGGCGTCCCCTGGGAAAATGTTTTGAAATTGGATGTCCCGAGAGCAATTTTGAGGCTTCCCAAGCATCTATTCAGGACATTTTCAGGCGTGCCGTATGACCTAATTTTAGCAGAAATATTCTCAATACATCAGAATCCATTAAATTTCGTACCCCTGAGTCTCAGTCTGAAAAAGTGAAACATATCAATTTCAGTGGAATGCATGGGGTTTCTGGCCCAGAGACCCCATGCATTACACTGAAGTTGATATATTTTTCTTTTTCAGATTAATAACAGCATTATTCAGAATGAAGACAGACGGAGATTTATATTCATCACATGCCTTCTATTATACGGTCCTGCGAATATTCGAGATTCGATTCGATATCGATACCATACGTATGCTTCGAGATCGATCCCGAATCAGTCTCAGGATTCGATTTTTTCGAGTCTCTCGTACTAACTTCAGTTTGTTACATTTCCAACAAAAATTGGATAAAACTGTCATTAGAAAATTCATTCATGTAGGCTCAACTCCTATTTATTTGAGTAACTGACAATATTTAATTGTTAGGTGAGGTGTGAATTTGGCCCAGAACATTATCCATAGTTTTGGTTTTTGAAGGCTTAACTTGTTACTATTCACGTTCTTAAGAACGTGAATAGTAACAAGTTAGGCTTTCAAAAACTAAAACTATGGGCAATAGGCCTAGCTGTTTCATCGACGGTGCTGCCTGAGAATATTTAGTTATTGGTGTTTAAGGTGTTCACTCCGTCGCGTAAGGGTCATCACAGTGTTCCGTAACTTCCGTTTGATGCAATATGAAATAACTTGTCTTTTAAGATTCGATTCGGGATTCGATTCGATGTCGATATCAGAGACACGATTCGATTCGAGATTCGATTCGAAAAGAAATTTGTGATTCGCAGATCCCTATTCTATTAATAATCCAATAATACACAAAATAACACAGTTTCCGAGATGTGCAATTCAAATGTTGTCACATAGTTATGACGTCACGCCTTTGTTAAAAGTGTGTGATATATTTCGAAGAGTTGGTTAGAGCATGTGTGATATTCAACATATATCGCCACACTTTTACCAATCAAGGAACAATAGACAGTGATTGTGTAACCTGTCAGTTCTAATACAAACACAGCCGAGAGGAAAGATTAAGGGCACCTGTGCTAAAATGTTTTGAACAGAGAAACGAGAATTTACCTGACTTTTGATTTTATTGAAAGAATTAAAGAAAGAAATCCACACCCGGGTGTAAATGATAAATGGAACGTTTAATTTCTCGCTCAACCTTTTGAGCGCAATGACGAAACGGAAAAAATGAAGTAATATCACTTGCTTTCCATCAATCTTCATGTGTCTTGCAAGTTTGGCTTAAGAAATTAACTAATTAAACGGGAATGGACACGTGTCAGACAAGGGTTCAGTGGAGTGTTTGATTGTTCGTGTTTTGATTGTTTGTGCAAACATCAATGTGACAAGTCGGTTACAGCACAAAAACTCGTGATATTGAACATACAATCGCTCGAGCTAGTTACTCGGACAAGTCCTCGTTAACTAACTCTCGCGATTGTATATTCAATATCACTCGTTTTCTATGCTGTAACCTATACTTGTACTGTTCCAGTTTCTACCGCTAGCCTGTTTATCGGTGTTTTGAACAAAATCTGAGCCCTGTATTGTATTTCGAAAATTTAGATCGTTTGAACTTTAATATGCAGTAATAGTGATAAATTCGATAAGGCAAAACGCGTATTAAAGGATATCTTTAACTCTTTGTGAGAAAGTTTCTCGGTGTCGTTAGTTTCAGATGACACGCTCCAGAGAAAAAACCCACCTTTCAAATTTTCAATCACAATTTAGTATTTTCCTGTTTTATGAACAAAAAGAATGTAAATCGATATTTTAAAATACACTCGTGAATACTTTAAGCAAAAACTATAAGAGATCGGCCCTGCCCACCGAGGAAGAAACTTGGAGAACATGCTTTGCTGTTACCGGAATCTATTTTCACAGAACTGTATTCTTGGGAACCGAATGTCCCACATGCTAAAATATCGGTTTGCTGCTTTTTCTTTGGCGACTGTACTGAAACTTTGGGTAAACACTGGGACCTAACTCAGAAAAATCGGAACGTGACCGTGATTTGGTAGTTATAAATTGTAAACTGTTTTGCTAAGAAACAGTTTAGAGCAAGGATGTCTATAGTGGAGTTGGTGGTTTGGGACTATCAAACTGTCTTGGGAATTATTTGTCGCGTGCAAATTTCTATTATCCATTAATTATTCTGTCCAATGACCTGTGTATGTGTGTAGAGGTGGCACATGAGACTGGAATGTTTGATGGCATGTGAGTCGAACCAGCCCAAAAATAGCCACGACAATCAGCGACGCTATGGATGTCTACCAATGCTGTTACCACTATCGTACCCATTTTATTTAATTACGATGACTGTGGACTATGTGTCTAATAATTTGGAGAAAAGAGAAACCCGTAGATTTTTGTACGCAGGGGACGAACGGGAAATTCATGTCATGTTGAGTAAACACGGGTCCCTGCTCAGTAGCAAGCTCGCAAACCACCTGTCTAGAGCTGTACGTAACTCGACGCTGTTATGAGCTGATTGTTTACCCACTTTTCTAGAGTTTGCGCACGGACTACTGTTAATGTAATGCGATGTCATTTTACTCAAAAGATATACAGTTATTATTTTGTGCCCCAGCTATGGATATTCCAATCAAGTATTTGATTCACCTTGCAAAGATTAAGAATTAACAGAATTAGCGAAACTATGTGGTGTAATCATAAAACCACAGATGTTATGAGTCTCCATTCCTGACCATTTCATAAACAAACATGTCTAATTGTACTGGCGGTCTCATAAATGTTTCGGTCAATTTTGTCGAGGTTTAGAAAGAGTTTTTTACGTTCTTTCAAAATGCTTATGATATTTGTTTAAGATTCTGTAGTCTGGAGTATTTCAGTTTGTCGGAAAAACGAACCATAGGTTCGTTTTTCCCACAAACTTAATTACTCCAGACGATTAAAGTTTAACATATACGATGAAATATTTAAGGACTAGACTGATCCTAGGACATAGCAGCGTTGAGTTTCTTCTATAATTTGACCGCTGGCTTTTGAGCACGGCCCTCTTTGTCTGAAAGTCATCACAACGCTGTTTATGAGTCCCAAGATATACCACCAAGGGGCACAAACTTAATTACTCCAGACGATTAAAGTTTAACATATACGATGAAATATTTAAGGACTAGACTGATCCTAGGACATAGCAGCGTTGAATTTCTTCTATAATTTGACCGCTGGCTTTTGAGCACGGCCCTCTTTGTCTGAAAGTCATCACAACGCTGTTTATGAGTCCCAAGATATACCACCAAGGGGCACTAAAATCAAATGTTTCGGATAATGGGATATGAATTAAAATTAACAGTGCTGTTCTCTGAAAAAAGCAAAGCAAAGTAATATCTTTAATTTTAGTTGAAACAATATTTTTATTTAAAGTTTGTCAGTTGCATACAATAAACAATACATAGTCAAAACAAAAGCAACACAAGATAAGATACAGCAGCATACAATATGGTAAGTATAAGGGAATAAACAAAAGATGGAACAGAGGGATTCGACAGAAAGCTTATAGATTATGTAAGTCGTCTCCCTATGTCTTTAAATTTGTGTTACTCATGACAAGCATTAGGTCACGGAAGGAATACATTCAAATGTTGAGTTATCAACTATTCTTTTTTCTCTTTCAAAATACCACTTGGACAGTATTTGTTGCATTTCTTCTTTTGTTTTGTTATGTTACATTTCAAACAATCTGAACATCTATTTGCACCCGAGTTCGATCCCCGTCCGGGACGACCCGCGTTGTGTCCTTCGGCAAGGCATTTTATCACGGTTGCCTATATGGGGGCACGATGACGCCGTGTATTAAGGCGTACTGCACGCCGATGGTGCACATGTCTTCAACCGCTGTAACCTTGCTTGATCGGAGCTTGAACAGAGTTAGAATGTTGAGGAGCTGACAGTTGCTCGTCGATGCTCGGTGGTTCTCTCTGGCTTCCTTCACCCGTAAAACTGTCACGGTCACGATTAGCCATTGTGCATAAGTATGTGACTTTAAAGACCAATAAATAAATAAATTTATTTTCATTCTGTATTTCACATGTTTTCTATTAATAATCTAACAATACTCAAAATACCACAATTTCCGAGCTGTGCAATTAAAATTTTTTTCTGTTCTTGTTCAATACAACAACTTCGAAAAAATTCGATTTTCTTGTTCTATACAACAACTTCGAAAAGTTTCCCAAAAGAGAAAAAATATAAATCAGTAATACATGTTTTCTAAACTGCATACTGAATGCAGCAAAATTATTTCCCCAATAACCAGGGGGAGACCACAAAAAATTTGGGTGAGTCTCTTGAGTGCGCCAAAAATGTGCATTTCCAACCTGTGCAATTTTTTGAATTTTTTCAAAAATATATCAATATATCAGCTAATATATAGAGGATATTCACGAAAATTTGATGAATACCGAAAATATCTCGTGAGTGGCTACAAAGAAATATGAGGATCTTCACGAGCGACGCAGTCGCGAGTGAAGATCCTCATATTTCTTTGTAGCCACTCACGAGATATTTTCGGTATTCATCAAATTTTCGTGAATTTTCTTTTTATTTAATGCTCTACGACTACAAACTCTCCAATTTGTGGCCTTTATTTGCCATTAAGGCGCAAAATTTATGTGCCGAACCGGCGTCCATACAAAAATTACAACAACCAAACTCCAACCATTGGAATGTGTGAATATCCGCACAAAAAGTAGTCCCGTCTTATTTCTCCCCTAACTTTACGATTTACCAAGGCTGGCGAATTGAAATAATCGCAATGTGTTTCGAAGAAATAGAACAATAACAAAAAACACCACTTTCTTATTTTCAATAACAAGACACGTCATTTTATTTTTTTTGAACTCAATGCACTGAAGACGTGTGAAGTTGAACTGAAGAAATTTGAAAATGATTTCGGCTTTTCGCTGGAAGGTGAATGAGAAAGTCAAACTTTGAAACCGCTGATTTAATGAATTGATTTAGTCACTGTCACTATCAATTATTCGAATTCGTTTGTATTTGGGACTCTGGAATTCATTACTGATGTGCTGACTCGTTTAAAGTACATGTGATTCGTCATCCGAACCTACGATGAAATATCGATTTCTAAATATCATTTTGATATTTCGTTTTGCCGACCGACAGGGGAATATGACTTAATTTTTCAGCGTGAATTGATGCCTGAGCATTAAATAAAATAGGTTATTTTTCTGTTCTGCAGAAATGAAATTTGTGTTCAATATGAAGGAACTTAGTGAGAAAATCAATTCCAAATCCAAGTATGTTCCAGGGTGTGTGGAATTTTACACTGTTTTAAAATGTGAAACATTCTGCTTCTGCTGCGCCTGCGTTTTCAACCCAGTGTAAATTTTCATATACTCTGGAATATACACGGATAACAAATACTGTTCCTGAGTAGTTACCCTCGGTCGTACATTTGTGACCATCGTATGGAAATATTTCCAGCATGTTTTGGTTATTACTGACAGAAGCAAGAGAAGTGACTGGAACGTTTATACAGAGTAACTGGTTTTGGTGCTAGACTTTACTTAAACAATGGCGTTTAAAATTGTCAAAGCTGTAGGCTGTGATAACAGTAACCAAGTAACTGTTTTCACATCAATATAATTTCCCAATGGAATGAGTGAGACGATTGGCTTGTCTTTGACGCCATATCGGGGACAATGATTGAATTGCGGGCAAAACAGCTGTTAGTATAACTTTCATTTGAAGACTTCAGTTCTTGTTGGGAAGAAAATGTCTAGAAGATGCTGCATAAAGTTCTCAAAAGAAACAATCCATTTTATTTTGAAAGTTTTCAACAGACTTTTTATACATCAATTTGACAGAGAAAATGTTTACGCCCAGGATAACAATATGAGTCACTCAGAAAACAGTTCATACCCAACTTTATCACCAGGCAGTCCTTGTGTGAACCTTCTGGGTCTCCAGGCACCCATGACAACCAAGTCAATTGGTCTCCTTTCCAATTTACAAATTTATCGTCTTTCATAATATCAACACCATCAGTGTACATGTTTTCTAAAAAATAAATCAATATTCGTCATTTATCAAGTGAGCGTGCATAGTATTTAATGTGACGGAATAATGATAAGTTTTTCGATCTAGTTCGATATAAAGAATATTTACAGTCTTACTTCAAATAAGTCGACGTTCCGAACAGAATGGGATGCCCAGTTATTTGAAAATATTGCATGCATATCCGAGAGCGTGCCGCAAGACCACAATTACCCGTAACACCCGACGACTTATGCGAACTCTCCAACCCTAAATCAATTCTTCCAAATTTCTGAATGGGTTACAGTTATTTTGGTAAAGCGGTCACACGTCACCTGGACATTGCTTCCTGATTGATTTGATGGTTGATTCTGTGTGTTTCTGTTCTCTCTTTCTGTTTTTAACCCTTTACCCAACGTAACGGCCAAAACCGGCCAGCGCTATTCTCAAAAATCGCCAATTAATTTTCAAAATATTTTCATTTTTTGTCTCAAAAACATAGGTTATGACCCCTCGTTGGAACGAGCTCGTTCCAACGAGGGGTCATAACCTATGTTTTTGAGACAAAAAATGAAAAAAATTAGTTATTCAAGAATTTTTTTGCCAGTGTCGTCTGCTTTTCATGTTAGGTAAAGGGTTAATTTTATAATATTTAGCGGGTAGATAATGTCGGACGGACGAACGAATGAACGAACGGAAGAACGAACGAACGAAACAATATGACATCTTAAAAGTTAATAATACCAAAATGAACAGTTAAACACTGTGAAGAAAATCGTATAACCACGGAAACTTATATACATTTCACATAATGTATGCGCGGAGGCTAAATGTATGGAATCGTCATAGTCAGATTGGACGTGTTCCTGGCATCTCCATGTAGTTAACAATAATTTTGTATTGATGTAGACGTTTTAGCATGAAGGATGTCAGTGACCCTGTGTCCACGTGCATACATAACTATATAGAATTAGGACCAACGTTCTGTAGGATGATGAAGTACGGTAATTTCAAGAAGGGGGGCAAATACGTAAAGGATCATATCATTACTTTGTTATGAGGTAGTCCAAACTTGGACCCAAAGTCCGTAATATACTTTTTTGGTTTGGTACGTCCTGTGGACGTACCAAACCAAAAAAATTATATTACGGACCTTGGGTCCAAGTTTCGACTAAATGTAATGGTAATTAGCGGTCCTCCTTTCAAAAAATCCTGGATCCCGCATCTGGTGGGTCTGTGCGTGAGAGAGAGAGAGAGAGAGAGATAGATAGAGAGAGAGAGAGAGAGAGAGAGAGAGACTTCAAATAATTGAACAGTGCAAGGGAGATAATGCCCGTCTGTCATAATGCGAAATCCATGAATTTTTTTAGACAAGGGATATGGATAGACATGCCTTTGTTGGCTCATAACTTAATTATAACTTATAAGTATCTGCATCCGAGTCTTTAAATCTCTACTGCCTGGATGTGTTCATCAGCTAGCCTGAGGCTTTGGGCTAAGTGTGTATGGGAAATTATTGGGAATAAAAAAGAGAGGGGTGTGTGTGTGTGAGAGAGAGTGACTGAATGTGTTTGTGTGTGAGGGTGGATGGAAATGCATGCGAGATGGTTGGGGGGGGGGCAACTGGGGGGCAAAGCCTTCGTTTGGGGGGGGGGGGCAAATGCCCCATGCCCCACCCCCCCCCCCCCCCCGTAGCGCCGCCACTGGTTACCAAGTTGTTTTGAGTCAATATCATGGCTTGCCACGGGGGGGGGGGGGGGGGGGGGGGCTTCTATTAGGGAAAATCTGCATTTCACAGCATTACAAGTTATTATTATCAATTCATTGTGTGCCTTTATGTTAATACTAATATGTACAGCATGTAATGGAGCATAATAAACTTGAAATAAGGATTATAAAGCGTAGCCGGTCGCTAAGGGCTATTTTCAGTCATTTGCACGCGCTGACGTTTTGCGCATGGCATCATTTCGTCTTCCTGGAGATATGTTCTCATTTCCCAGACAAGGTTACCTTTCGCTGATGTTGAATGAGATAAATAAAAAATGTTCTGTCCTAAATTGCTTAATAAATGGTGTTTCAAAAAAAATCAAATTGATTCTTTTCACGAAATAATATAAATCCAAAAGGCTCGAAAATCGTTCTCATTAGGTTTACGTATTGATGCTAATAAAATTAATCACACGATTTTCTCAAGCGGTATTTGACGTTGTTTGGCTCCATTAATAGACCTCCACCTGTGATTAGCAGCCCACATTCATTAACATCCCTCGGCTATCGCCTCAGGTCGCTAATGATTCTAGGCTGCTAACTGAGTCACATATGACGGGCTAGTAATATAGCCCAATGCCCTCAAAACTCGTGTTATTGTATACATTGTCCAACCAAATAGTCATTAAACATAAGGGCTGCTGGTTGTGGGGTGTCTGACTGATTAGAAAATTGGTCTGCTACCAATGTGAAAGTTCAACACTTGAAATGTATTGACATGAATAAATTATTTCCGATTCCAGTGACATATAAGTTTTCAAAGTTGAATTATACGTAAGGAAATGCGTAACATGTGAAACGAATCGTCTTCGTTGGCTCCCTATTTAGCTCCATGCGTATATTGTTGAGTGCTGGGGGGGGGGGGGGAAGTTTACTTCCAGGAAAAGAAAATACAGAAAAATACTCAATTCAATTGAACATTTCAAAAGAATATTTCTAGCTGGAGAAACTGGACTATTCACCTATTGGGACTTTGTGTCTCACAATACTGGATTTTAGTGTACTTATAAAGTAATTTTCAATAAATATACTGCACTTATGGGTTCATCTGGTCTGCCCCACCTATCCGGTTGGTTCTTGGTAATGGACATGAATTGAGTTAAGTGAACAAACTTGTTAGATACTGACTAGAATTCGCTTCCCTTTGATGTACCTAATTTTCACACATTTTACTGAAACAATGACAACCGGGTAAGTGAGATGACCCCGTATTGACAATAGGGCTGTCACGATTTTTCAATTTAGGAATCGATTAATCGTCACAAATAATCGATCATAATCGATTAATCGTACCTAGTTGACCCCCCCTCCCTATCTTTGAAGTCGATAAAAATCAGCTGACCTACCCCAAGTAAACAACGAAGACGATCAACTTTTAGGTACATTCAAAGCTTTGATGTTCTGAACTTTTGAACCGTGAGTGTAATAATCAAGACTGGTCGGCAGTTGCGATCTTCGCAACTGCCGACCGGTCTTGATTATTACACTGACTGTTCAAAGATTCAGAACATCAAAGCTTTGATGAATGTACCTGGAAGACAAATTCTTCCAACGGCTTCTTGGGGTTTAACATCGATGTTCTTAACTCAATACCTTTAGCAACAATAGTTTTTTCATCAAATTTTCTTTTAATTATTAAACATCTAAAACGGGATACAAGTTACCGATTATTCGACCTCGAAAAATACTAATCGATTTCGCCGTGACCGATCAACAATCGATTAATCGATTGATCGTGACAGCCCTAATTGACAACCAAATTACAATGGCGCTTCAAAATATATCAATAACTTAGACAAAAATAGATTTATAGTTTGATAAGGTATATTATTTGATAAAAATACTTGCGGTTGGGGTGTTCAGTCATGGAATTCTGACGCAAGCGATTTTTAGCTTGCCTTAACTGCTCACGTAATTTAATCCGGCATAAGCATTTTTTTGCTCACCTACTTTCAGCTATTTTCGATTTGACGGACCATGGAACGTGTGTACAGAATATGATGGCTGCATGTGTGTGTCGGCCACTATATGTACCAGTCCCCATGAACTTCTTGATCGATCTGACCACACTGGGGTGGAGGGGATAGTAAAAAATGAATACAGGTTCGATCATTAGCATTTTATTAATTCATTTAATATTGATTGGCTTGAATGCACTCGAAGGAGAAATTACCCAACCCTGTATTAACACCCTTCACTCTGATGTCAAAAAAACAAAATGTCAGGAAGCTGTTTTTTCCCTTAGTGCATCTAGAAGTTTACCCAATTCAATCTCGTTTGACAGAGCTCAATAAGCTCTATCAAACGAAATTGAATTGGTTAAATTTCTAGTTGCATTATGGGAAATTTTTTGTGTCTAAAATTTAGATATTTTGACATCAGTGTGCAGGGGGTTAACTAAGTCTTTACAAAAAATGAAAAAGATTTCAGGAGAGCAATTTGCTCACCTAAGTAGGTTCCAGGTGAGCGATTTATTGCCACCCTGGATTGTTCAGAAATCCAAGCTTGGGTGTTAATCTTTGGCATTCTACTGGGTGTTTTTTTTTTTCTCAAAGGGCTCTTATTTGTATGTTTCTGTCATAATGTCATGGAAGGAAACATTAATGTAAATTCCACTTGCCATTAGCAACTGATGAATGGTGATGGGTTAGGGAGGCGGAATATGATTCACTCCTATGTTACCCCTGGGAGTGATGTGGCAGTGATTCATGGGTCGCCTTCTAATAGTCCTTGATCCAGGCTTTAGATCACAGGATAGATTTTGTTTTTGTTCCACGTGAATTTGTGCTATAATCTATTTTCATATGTCCTGTGGTGGCCATTTTTACTTTAAAGTGTGAAACAATTGACGTCTCCAGTCTGGAACCCCATGCTACAGATTGGAGACGCCAGTGGGCTACCTATTAACTTATCTAGCTGATGACGATTGTAAAGTAGTTAGGGAGATGCTCCAAAGATGAAAAGGGTTAATGACCTAGAGTACAATATATGAGACAAACTACAGAAGTTAATGCATCGGCGGCCTAACTTAGACTGACGGGAGGCCGGTACTGGGACAGCTGATGTGGGAAAAGCGACTTGGCAGGTACTTATGTTGAAAGTTATACTATGTACACTTTTGACTCGTTGTACGTATGTTCGGTTGCATATGTTAATTTAATCCCCATATTCCACCACCGGGGGACGACGGGTGATGAATAAATTGAATTGAATTAATTGAATTAAACTGTCTTAGCAGACTTGGAATAGAATTTAGTCTTTGTGTCAGTCGTATAGACACCCTCCAAAAAGACACACAGCGAAAACACATGTTAATGACGAAACAACAGATGGGATCACAATTTAAATGAAAATTATTTTACATAACGTGTCATTTTGGGCATTGGACGGGGTTAAACGGCAAATCGTCGCCTGAGTGCTAGAATGTTCTATGTCCCAAAGGGGACATAGAACATTCTAGCACTCAGACGACGAAATGGAAGTCATTCGAGGCTTCTGAGCGATTGCCTTGAGGATGTAGACCTATATGTATTTTGGAATCAACAAAGACAATAAATGTGGAGGGGGATGCATTTACTAAAATATGTGCTCCCCATTCCTTCACCAGATATACAGAGTGGCTTCTCATTTTGATACGTTCAGACAAAACATTCTTCTGCCAGTTTTCAATCAGGGAATTTATCGATTTCCCCTTTCTTGCAAATCTCTTTGGAGACTCCACTAGTTATTCCGCTTTAGTTTATAAAGTTATATAATTCACGTCTTTGGAGACTTCACTGGATTTTCCCCTTTTAGTTTATATGGTTTTCGCAGCTGGACTTCATGCCAACAAAACTATTGAAGTATCATAATTGGATTCAATCCATGAACTTTGTTTGGGAATAATTATCATTTTTTAAGCGTTCATATAAAATTATTTAAGAGTATGCCATTCCATTAATATATAACTAGAGTTTACTCCCGGGAACGGGAATTTTCTGGTCCTCGTTTTTAAAAATCAGTCAATACACAGGGAACTTTTCTGTTCTCGTTTGCCATTATCTGTCCCAATATCCGGAAAATTCCGCAACTTTTGACTCTCGACTCTAGTCCATGAATTTCCCGGCCAGTAGCATTGATTTTCAGAGCCAGTAACCGGGAAATTCCCGTTCGCGTATGAAACCATAGCTCCAGCGGCGATGCTGGTTTTGGAAGAAATTGATATTCGCCGCAGTCTTATAAACTATAATACACACTCATTGATACCGTGGTCTGTGAATTTCACGGGTATCGTGATTAACTTTCATAACCGAGTGCCACAGAGCCGATGATTTCCCGTTCCCGGTATTAAACCCTGTATATGGCATGAAATGACATCCACTTTGTTGTCAAAAGGAATTTGACAAGCTCTAAGACTACCAGTTTAATTCGGTATGAAATCCGACGATTTACGGGCATTTTGTTTACAAACTTTTCGTGGAGTTTGGAATCAGACGACCGCTGATTTCATGCGATGTTCTATTTGCCACAAAGTCCTACATACATTTTTGACATGCGTCAGTTATAGATACTCCAATCAATAAATATTTTTATCATACCGTTTTGTTCACTTTAAAACATTTGATATTTTCTTTTCATATTAATCAGTGATAAATAAAGCCTTCCGTCAATTTCATTGGTCAATTTCAAAACTAGACAATTTGATTGGCTGAACAAAATACAACTGGGCCACGTTTTCATAATTTGCATAATTAGAGTTGGGAGCATTCTTTGGTCAATTTCAAAACTGGACAATCTAATTGGCCAAACAAAATACAACTGCGTCACATTTGCATAATTTTAGTAGGGAGAATTTACATTACCTGTCCTATTTAGGGTGGGTTATATTGCATTAATCTTTTACCTACAAGAAAAACGCCATTCATTTTTTTATATTTTCACTTTTTGCTTCCAAAACATAGGTTATGATCCCTCATTGGAACGAGCCTATGTTTTGGAAGCAGAAAATGAAAATTTTTAGTTATACGAGGATGTTTTTTCCAAGTGCCGTCTGCAACTCAAGTTAGGTGATGGGTTAACAAGTCATACTAAGTGACTAATTTGTGCGTGTGTGACATATGATAAATAGAATCGGAAATGAGTGTTTTTCTCATATAATATTTATGAAACTCGTCCGAATTTTCCATTTGGGCTCACCAGAGGCTCGCGAAAACGGAAATTTTTTAGGCTCGTTTCATAAATATTACATGAGAAAAACACTCATTCGATATCCTCTATATGTCGCCTTGAAAATACCAAAATATTAATATAATTATTAGAACTAACAGACATAATCATAAACCCACAATTGTAGTAAGTCTTCGTTCATGAGTATTCAGTTTTTAAAACGTTTCTAACGCTGTTTTAAAAATAAACTTCCCGTCGTTCTTCTTTTCTCGTGAAAATTTATTTATCCATTGATTTACATGGTTTTTCGACATAATAAATATGTTACCTGGCGTGCAGCTGGCTGATACATTTACACTCAAGACTCCCATCACCTTGTATGGAAGTGTATTAGAAAGCCGAATCTGACATGAACACTCGTCGCCTTGTATGGAAATGTATCAGCCAGCTTCACACCATTGAACTTATAAACCACAGTCGTAGTTGGTCTTCGTTCTTGAACATTTAGTTTACCAAACGTAGCTTATGCCATTAAACAATCGGGCAGATCAGTTTTTGGTTTGGAAACATTTCGTCGGCTGAGTGCTAGAATGTTCTATGTCCCATTGGGGACACAGAACATTGTAGCGCTCAGGCGACGATTTCTTGCCTTGACTCGAAGAAAATGACTGTTTACAATTCTTCTAAATTCAGTCGTCTGGAATATTTCAGTTGGTCGGAGAGGCGAACCGTATGTCTATTGTTTTTTTCGGGAATTGAGGTAGCAAAATAGGTCCCAAGCAACACAAATCTCATTTTTGTCTCACACTCAACACATTCATCCTCTTTGAGGGAAACGGAGCTAATATCCAACCACATAATTTGAATTGATACTGTCTTCTGCAAACAGCCACACACTGCCTGTGATCCCGGTACACAACGCATCCTTAAGCGGATGAGACCGAAAAAGTGATGTTGATTTATCATTTTAGCACAAGATGATTTGCACAAGAAAAGGGTGTGTTTCGAGCAATTTAACATGCCACTCTGTAACTGCGAATTCATGGTGTGTGGTCAAGCATGTTAGTTCAAAGAGCACACAATCAGACTCATATATACTCTTTAACTGTTTAGTTCTTCCCACCACCCTTTTTGTCCACCACCAGGATAGTGGTAGACTAACATCCCATTCTTTTGTTCCTGATATCCTAGATTTCTTGAGAGGCACTCCGTCGTTAATGCGATATTCTCGTCACGTGGTTTGAGAGTATAACTAACTGATTACTTCGCTGAATATTTGCTACACAGGATTAAATGTTTCGTCTCTGAACTCACCGAATCTGCGTTTTGGCCCCCTTTCTATCTACTACGTAACGTGATATATAGAGAGCAATCAATTTGTTTTGAGCGTTGCAGTAAATAATTCATCTCGAGACGGGACTGTTTCGTAAATCACTCGGGCTACGCCCTCGTGATTTACTCACGTTCCGTCTCTCGGTGAATTATTTACCGTAACGCTCAAAACAAATTGGTTACTCTGTTTATTACATGGCATTTTGAATAAAGAGGTCTTTTACTATAATAATTCAACCCAGACTATTGTCAGATATAATCCAATTTAGTGTAAACACGGAAACATTTCTAAAATTAGCAGGAAGGAAATACGAAATAGTCCTGTCTCGAGGCGAATTATATACCGTAACTTGCCGTAAGAATGGGTCACTCTCTTTAGTAAATGACATTTTAGACCAAAATGTCTTTCATTAAAAATAATTCAACACAAAATATTCGCAAATGCAACTCCGAAATACTTCTGAAATTAGCGCGTATGAATACATCACTTTCTGTGTCAAATCTTCGATTGGAAATGGCCCAGTTTTAGTTTTGTGACTTTCGTTCGATATTTTACTATTTTATGTGGCATTCCAGTCGCATTTTGGGGAATGGCATTCAGCCATAAGATAAAACATTTCTATTTGGATTTTGTCAACTGTGCTAACGAACCTGTTCATAGAGGAAAGAAAGGATTTTTAAAAATATTCAGAAGGAAAATTCATTTTAATTAACTGATG
Source organism: Pictodentalium vernedei (assembly GCA_031216915.1). NCBI lineage: Eukaryota > Metazoa > Mollusca > Scaphopoda > Dentaliida > Dentaliidae > Pictodentalium > Pictodentalium vernedei. The sequence goes on along the minus strand of CM062292.1, from coordinate 461,851,579 downwards.
TGGAACTGGAAAAGAAAACAGTGGGCGTGGCTTATATACGTCAGTCGTTCCAAAGTTACTATTGAAGTGACATAATTCACTCGTGACATTACCACTTTTTGATCAACATTAAATTCAATGCAAAACGAACTGAGGAATGTAATAATTAGCTATTCTACACTCAAAAATCTTTTTGGTACGAATAATATCTATTATTGGTATGAATAATATCTATTATTGGTGTTAATAATATCTATTCCCTCACATCGCACCCTTCTCCTTTAGAGCAGTTCTATCGTGCCTTTACACACATTTAATTTTCCGACATGGGTTTATACGCAATCTAATTAAACCTCTTATCTGTTCATGCATGTTCAGGCAAAATGTTTGGCTAAAGTACTTCTTTCTTTTTTTCATAACACAATGAGCTGAGAAAGCGCATTTACGCCCGCCCCAAACCACGCCTCCAATGTCTGTCCTAAAGATTACGTTACACAAATATGAGTGTGCACGGGTTTTTTCCATTCACACCGGGTGTGAATGGAAAAAAACCTGTGCACACTCATATTTTTTCAACCTGAAAAGTAATTAATATTTATCTCATCATATTAAAAAGACTTTAAAAATAAAAATTTAATAAACAATGAAATACTTAATTTGCTTTTGTATTCCTTGTTCAGTTTGTTTATATACAATAAATGATCGTCTGCGGTCATCGTTTTACCAAACCAAAAGTAAAAAAGGCCGGTCATAATAATCCACTAACAAAACTTTCCAATTTCCAAATAGCTTGAATGAACTCTTTCTGAGACAATGTTCAGCCAACTTCATGTCATCAGGGTTTATCTCGAACTCCACATTTATAATCTATGTTTTCAGTTTCTCAAAATCAGAATTGAATTTTATTCAGTGTTGCTTTAACCCTTTACCTAACATGAAAAGCAGACGACACTTGCAAAAAAAATTCTTGAATAACTATTTTTTTTCATTTTTTGTCTCAAAAACATAGGTTATGACCCCTCATTGGAACGAGCTCGACGAGCTCGTTCCAATGAGGGGTCATAACCTATGTTTTTGAGACAAAAAATGAAAAAATAATTAAAATTAATAGGCGATTTTTGAGAATAGCGCTGGCCGGTTTTAGCCGTTACGTTGGGTAAAGGGTTAAATGACAGCACCCTCTCGTCAAGTGGAAAAGGAAATTAAAGCTTTGCTGGGCGTGTCCTATGACGTTGATTTTAACTTACGCAATTCGTTGGCCAATAAAATGTTTAATGACACAAGAACATGTTTCAGTGAAATGTATCGTTGTTTAAAACAGAATTTCAGAAAACAATTCCTTTTTATTCAGTTAGCACTAGGAAGCATGATGCGACCTGGTTTTTATTTTCGCCCATTTACACAGTTTGTCATTTGTTTTTGGAGGTTCATAACTCAAGAAATAGACAGAAACAAACGATCATTCCTTATTTATTCTACACTCTAAAATCCTTTTTGGAATATATCTATTCCCTCATATTACATCCTTTCCCTTTAGAGCAGTCTACCGTGCCTTTACACACATTTAATTTTTTCGGTTTATACGCAATATAATTCAAATATCACAAACTTAGAACTGTAGTCAATATAACACGCGATTGAAAAGAAACAGACATTTTGAACTTGTACGAGCCCGGCAATCACTTCAGCCCAACAGATCTCTAGAACACAGACTTACTTGGCTCTATTCATTTGGCTATGCCAGGAATCGTCTTATAATCCAACATGGAGTCTTCTGCCATCCACGACATACAAGGTTTACAAAAAGCAACACGAAAACACGAAATACGCTTGCGCGTTATCATGGGAAGGCACCAGTTGTTGATAGCTGAAGCTTTCACACTTTCACACCAGAATTTAGTGATAAGATAGACGTTTTAACCCTTTACCCAACGAATCGACCGCATCCAACCGCGTATTATGCAAATTTGGCAGTTGAAAAATATGATTATTCAAAAAATGTCAACAAAACCATATCATGTGACCCCTCGTTGGAACGAGCTCTTCGAGCTCGTTCCAACGAGGGGTCATTTGATATGGTTTTGTTGAAATTTTTTAAAAAATAAAAAAAAGAAGATATTTAAAATAATAAATTTCGATATCGTCTGTGTTGGGTAAAAGGGTTAAAGTATTTTTAAAATGAAGATTGTGGCAGCATTCAAACAATACGACAGATCGTCAAATGATTGCTCAAAATTTAAATGTTTTTTTTTGCAAATCTCAAATGCCCTTAATAAAGATAATGCAAATGAAAAAGGGTTAAAACATATCCTGTTTTCATTCGATTTACGGGGAACACTTGTGTTTTAACACTAAACGTTACCATTTTCTGGTGCACCAAGCTCTTTCAAAACCTTCATAAAATGCACTCTAGTGCTATTGCTGTCAATCAATGCTAGATGTCCCCCACCTTCATTGCATTTATTCACGGCATCGCTATGGTTGGTGACCGGAGTCCGACTGTACTTCAAGCAAAGTGTCATGTCGGGGTATACCCACAGTTTATAGCCCTTCTCTGAGCGGCATGCGTTCTTTGAAGCTGAAAAATAACCATAACACCTCGTTTGATAATACAGGTGTACACAATCAAGGAGAGAATTTAGAATGACACAACAAGGCAAACATAATCGAATTGGGCAATACCATAACAGCCCCTGCGTTGCGAAATTTTACCTTAAAAGTGGGTGTAACTAAACACGGTACAAGTATCATGTCTACTTTATAATCTTCGATCAAAACTAGACGTGGCGATCTGACTTCGCCCGAGACGTTCCATTTGGTCTAGGAATGTCTAGACATAATATCCATGAGTCCGAAGGACGAGTCAATAGGCCCATAGGCAAGTTGGCGATTTATGTGCACCATCTGAGATTCGGTTGCGATGATTTAAGATACCATACTCACCTAAAATGTGACCAACATGTCATTTATAGAAGAAACTGTGTTGTTCTTGTGGGGCAAAAAAGGAACAAAAAAAAACCCCAATAAAAAACGGCGCTCTTGTTCTGAGTGTTTCGTTTGATTAAAAAAAAAACATATGGGCAATAGTATTCCCATTTCAGTTTAGCTTCCTGGTCTCCAAATATAACTAGATTGCTGAAGTGCTCATTGGTCACATGTATATAAATACCTCAACCGGCAGCAATCGTGATCGGTGTGGGTAGAATTTGCTATAATAAATCATGTGCAAAATGTTGGATATTTACAACATGTTTTAGTTGTTATTGTAAAAAAAAAACAAAAACAAGTTCCAAGATTTGAAAGTTGATACTATGTAACTTGTTTTCGGGCAAGGACAGATAATGACGTTGGATGAAGTAGAATTTGTAACGTTGTGACCTACTGTCACATCGTAAGAGCTCCAACGTCATAGAACGCGATCGATGGAAGGATTTATTGCGTTGATTGGCGTGACGCCATCTTAGGTATGTTTGTCGACCCCCCGTCATGAACCTCCGTCGCATGGGTACAACCTTCGCCACAACACGGACCTAACAATTCCCTTTTTTAGCACACATTCACACCAAATTTTATTTTTACCTCCATTTTACTAACTTTCTCAACTGTAATAAGCTCTTCGTGCAAAGCTGTTTTTCTTAACCCTATACCCAACGAATCGCCCGCATCCACCCGCGTTATATGCAAATTCAGGAGTTGAAAAAAAAAATTATTTTTCAAAATATTTCACCAAAACCATATCATGTGACCGCTCGTTGGAACGAGCTCGTCGAGCTCGTTCCAACGAGGGGTCACATGACATGGTTTTGTTGAAATTTTTTGAAAAATTTGAAAAAATGATGTTTAAAATAATAAATTTTGATATCGTCTGCGTTGGGTAAAGGGTTAACGCCAACTCATCTTCATTGTCCACCTCTGCAAAGATTCATCAGTCGCTTAGAACAACTTCCATTACCGTCGGACTGGTTTATTGAGGCGAAGCCTTAGGACGCTGAATTTAGGATACTGGATAGTCTAATGATATTGAGAAATTTACATATAAGCTAGCCTGATAAATCAGATCCAGATCGTGCATGTAACTTATGTGAGGTTATACTGACATGTAAAAGTGTAAAGCTTCATTTACGAGTTACACGTGTTCTCGATGTAAAAGTTATCGGTAATTAAATCACTTTATTCCTAATATTACGTCGCATCCATATCACTGAGCTGCAGCCGGTTGCCTTATTGAACACAAGTTTGATCGCTAGTAACGGACGTGTGTATGGCCTGCGAGCCATTTGCAATTTCAAATTCTTGGACCTTGTCTTTCACATGAGAAACAAAGGTCGTTAGCGTCTTTATGGAAAATATTAATTGGGCTAGCCCCAAATAACAATTATGGACGTTTCCAGTTTGAAAGGGGTTACAAATATCACTGGGTGATTTTCTAGTGAGTTTGGCGTTGTTTCTATATTAAAAAAGTTTGCGTTATTGAATTATTGCATAATTCACACAAGCTCTCAGGCCATCAGTCTAATTCTGTAAGAAATTCGACGCTGTTATGGCATGGAATCAGTGTAGCGTCATTTTGATCGTTGATCGTTGGTTATGTGTTTAGATTCACTCATCTGGAATATTCCAGTTAGCTTTTTCGACCAACGGATATATATATACCGGATGATTCAATCTGAAAAAAAACTTCATAAAGTTTTATTTTCTGTGAATCAAAGCTAGAAATGCAGCTCAATCGAGACATTGATTTGATCGACATTTTAATGACATTACAATCAGAATAGAAGACGGGCCACAACCGTAATGTTATGAATACGTCGCGTATAGTTCCATACATTATGTTAATACCTTGATATTTTCAAGGGGAATTAGAAACATATTCATTGGGATATACGAGAGGGTGTCAAAAAGTTTTGAGCCTGACATAAATAAAGCTGGAATATCGGTACAGAACATAGTGATTTTTCAACATAGTCCCCTTGTAATTCAATATACTTGTTCCACCTGGTTTGTGGTTGATGCCACGTCTGTAGAAGTCCATATCTTGGTCCTGCAGCCAAGCTTCGACAGCAGCAGTAAGTTTCTCATCATCTTGAAATGTTTGACCATGTAAGTGTTTCTTCAAATCTGGAAAGAGATGGTAGTCACCGAGTGATTACCATCTCTTTCCAAATTTGAAGAAACATTTTCGTGGTCAATGTGACTAACATGTTATGGAAATTGGCACACAAACGTTGAGAATTTCCCAGGCCGGTACTACATTTTTAAAATAGGGTTTTTTGTCAGAGATGGGATTTACAAAAGTCGGGTGTTTGATACAGACGTTGCAGTTCAAAGTTTAAGAAAAACAACTAAATGTGGCGCCATTTCGGTATTACAGGCAAAAAATCAGACATCAAAAGAAGCACGGGAACCAAAAACACGTCTGCAAGTGTGTCAGATTTCATCAGAATCGGAGAAGTGTAAAACTTGTCTGAGTAAAAAAGGCTGAAGGTCCTAATAAGTCATTCCTACCTCCATATATGGATAAAGTGGGTGTGGCAGTAAAAAGGAAAATTCTTATTGGGATCATTAGCCCATTTTTTCTTTTTTAACCTATTGAACCTGGTAGCATCTTCCACGCCAGTTCAACGTCATCAATTGGAAGAGTCTATATTCGTTACTTGGGGGAGACCTTAAGGCTGCACGTTGAACATCTTGATTGGTCTACCACACAAGTTTACCTAGCAACTACCTGTCACTGTACTGAGTGCTATTTTGAAGGAAGAGCACTTTTGTCTTTATCAAGCTCAAACTGACCCATTACCATATTCAGTTCCTGCAGAAAAACAGTGTGCCCAACGATTCTATACTACATGTAGTAAATAGAGGCCATTAACATCATACCTATCATACCTAACCTCTACTGGGATTTATGAATATGTAAAGACGTAAAGAAATATTAAAATTCGACTGCATATACATATTGAAGAGATTGAATTACTGCTAAATGACACTGCCATATATTCTCTACTCGAAAAATATTTATAATTGCTCAATTCAGTTTCAATTCAATTCAATGCAATTTATTTCACAGCATACAAATACAAACATGAGGTGAAAAACAAAGTTACAAAATCATAGACAGATGTTTTCTGAGGGGAATGACATAGTCTTACGACTGTCTTCCTGTCATCCTCTGCACAATCTAATAATGTGATTTAAAAGAACAGAATGGCAAATGTTAAAGTTAAATAAACTATATCTGGACAGCAAGTAGTTGCTCATAACAGCACGAGAAACACTAGTTCAGCGATCTGAACGTAGTGGCTACCCCTCTACGTTCAGATTCTTCCCATTCAATGCTATAGAAAAAGTTCCCATCAAGTTTTTATGGGAACTCAAAACTCGAAATTAGGAATATATATCAAGCTTTCGCCCTTATTACCGGCTGCAATCGATAGTACACGTATTTCCTTGCATTTGGGCAGAGTTTATTAATCCAAACTAGGTTTTATCCTTTAATTGTCGTCATTTGTGTACTCGTGAGGCGGCGACGGAGATTTCAAAATCGGCCATGTTTTTGTTTAAATATTAAACAGTAAAAACAATAAACCGGTAATGGCGCCGAAACGAATAGACCTTTTCATCGATGCGGAATAGGAAATTCGATCGCAATTGCGCAGAATGGGTTTGATAATCTGCTCTGCGCGAATGCGACCGAGTTTGATGACCTCCTCTGCGCGAATGAGATCGAGATTCCGATTCAGCACCGATGAAAAGGTCTATTCGTTTCGGCGCCATTACCGGGTTATTGTTTTTACTGTTTTATATTTAAACCAAAACATGGCCGATTTTGAAATCTCCGTCGCCGCCTCACGAGTACACAAATGACGACAATTAAAGGATAAAACCTAGTTTGGATTAATAAACTCTGCCCAAATGTAAGGAAATACGTGTACTATCGATTGCAGCCGGTAATAAGGGCGAAAGCTTGATATATATTCCTAATTTCGAGTTTTGAGTTCCCATAAAACCTTGATGGGAACTTTTTCTATAGGATTGAATGGGAAGAATCTGAACGTAGAGGGGTAGCCACTACGTTCAGATTGCTGAACTAGAGAAACACTTGCAAAGCGAATTTCCAGAAGGCCTCCACCGAAGCAGGTGATGACCGCGTCGGCCCATGCACAGAGCGAGACTACGTTGATGTTAAGGAGTCTGTCTGTATGTACAATACTGTAACATTCTTCTTGTCGAATGTGATATTAGTATAGTGGTATGTGATGGGTTGTCACCAAATTGGTGAGGATAATACCTGTCGCTAGTGACGTCATATCTCCAGGAGTTGAAGTGTGATTGTAATATTTTTTTTCAACTTATTAATCGGGACCATGAGTAATGAAAGTTCCCTTGATTTCAACTTTTACAGAGAAATTAAAATTTAACATTTTCCAACCTCGATCGTCAATAAGGTCCACAGCATTAAATATTTTCAGGCAATGTTGAAACAAATTGTCGGGAGTAACAACCTCAAGTATTCATTTTTTTCACATGTGATGCTATTATAGTACTGTGGAATCTAGTTTTGGTGGTGGAGCTATCACCAGAAGGGAGGGTGTAACCTCTTTCAGAGATAACGTCAGAACTCCGATATTTGAAGTTGGATTTTAAAAAAAAAATTGTCATCTTGTTATTCAGGATGATTCGTACTATAAAGTAACCTTCATGCAGTGAAATTAAAATTTGACGTTATCCTTTCTCGATCAGCATGAACGTCATAGCGGAAAGTATTATCCGGCCATGTTGAAATAAATGTCGAAAGTGACAACCTCAACTATTCCTTTTTGCCACCTGTGACATTATTATAGTGATATGATCATTAGTTTGGAGGGGGGCGGAGGCCTACCACCAATTAGGAGGGGGACGGTGACAATTTGAAAGGACGAAAAACGTTTGGAATGGCGTAAATCCTAAAATAAAAAAAAACATATATTTTTATTTTTATTGAGATATTAAATTTCATGAAGATAGAACGTAATTTAAATATTTGGGGACATTGGCGTGTAAAGGGTGACCCGAGAAATCGGTTAATAAGTTCCCAGGTTGGTATCCCGTTTTTAACCCTTTACCTAACATGAAAAGCAGACGACACTTGCCAAAAAAATTATTGAATAACTAAATTTTTTCATTTTTTGTCTCAAAAACATAGGTTATGACCCCTCGTTGGAACGAGCTCGACGAGCTCGTTCCAACGAGGGGTCATAACCTATGTTTTTGAGACAAAAAATGAAAATATTTTGAAAATTAATTGGCGATTTTTGAGAATAGCGCTGGCCGGTTTTGCCGTTACGTTGGGTAAAGGGTTAACACGGTTTTTGTCTGAGAATAGATTCACAAAATATGAAATAGGGTGGCTTGATACAGACCTCGATATTAACTGATCCAGGAAAAACGAATGTTTGTGATGGTCGATCATTGAGCGAAATTGTATGCGTGTAGCATCAGAAATAAAGAAAATAATCGCTGTCTGTGGACAGGAAGGTCTTCGTTGGATGAATTAACCCTTTGAACCCTGGTAGTATCTCCCCTGTCAGTTCAAAGGCAGCAATTGGAAGAGTCCACATTCATTATTTAGGGTAAGACCAATTAATATTATTGTGGCTGCATGTTGAAAATATTAATTGGTCTACCCTACACATTCCCTCAGCAGCTATCCATAAATGAAATTATAACGTATCCTGCTTCTGGGACGGAAAAAACGATCGCTCGGTTTCAAGGGTTAAACAGAATCAACTGTTTTGACTGAGAACAAAAGGGTTAAAGGCCGTTGAATATTCTATCCGTCAGTATTATGTTTTTTTCTGTAATTTGTAGTCAAGCACTAGTTGAAAACCAATGTACCCGCTAAAGAATAGTTGTTCAATACTTTATAATTACATTGTTAATGTTGTTATATGTTTTGGGTCTAAATACTCAATTCCCATTGATCAGCTGGATGAAAACGTCATGACCAAATGTAATTCATTTTCCAATGAATACATTTGGTCGAACTTTGACCCGCATTTACGGTAGAACGCAGTTGACAGAATTGGACCCAAAACGTATAACTACATTAACAATATAATTATTGTGTCTAGAAATCTTTTCTTATCGCACTTCATATTTTTTATTTTATTGTCATTTATTTTCTATTTATTTTCTGTTCATTTCTAAAACACACTGGTGAAGAAATAAATCACTAAAAATTAATTAATTGTTTCTTTTCTGTCCGACTTATTGGAATATCCCACTTTATTCTGGAGGTGATAAGTAAGGGATTAGCTGTTCAAACAACCAATAATCTGTGATTATAAACTGTCTGACAATTAAGGTGTCTGACTAATGGGGGGATACCACTGAAAAGGCAGAAAAAACAAGAAAGTATTTGTGTGTGTCGGGGGAAAGTGTTAATTCACATTAGGTAAAGTGGGTGCGTTAATACAGATGACCTGTTAACACTTACAGTACGGCCCTGTGGACAGATCATTTTTCACGGTAGGGTATTATTTCCACGAACACAATAATATTAGACTCCAAACACTAATTATAGAAAAAATCAGGGTGGTACAACCCGGTGCTTCATTAATTACAGTTTTGCTAATTATGATTTTTATTACTGGGTAATCGTATGCGTGGACATCACTTCCCACTCGTGGATTATGACCAGTCCACGGCGACTGTACTGTGTTCTTTTCATCATGCAATTTTTTCTCATTCTGCTTTTTTCGGTGTCACTTAGCATAGTTGTCCATGTTTTATTACTTTTCAAAGTGTGATTTACAGGGATTTCCGGGGTTGATTATAAACGATAACTTCACAAGTGAATTATGCAATCAATAATAGTATCATGTATCTGTGTGCGCAACCGAAGACGTTTTGCCGTGGATGTCATGGGGACTTCATTGTTTTCTGTTTTTTTTAACCCTTTACCTAATATGAAAAGTAGACGACACTTGCAAACAAAATTCTTAAATAGCTATTATTTTCATTTTTTGTCTCAAAAAGATAGGTTATGACTCCTCATTGGAACGAGCTCGACGAGCTCGTTCCAATGAGGGGTCATAACCTATGTTTTTGAGACAAAAAATGAAAAAATAATGAAAATTAATTGGCGATTTTTGAAAATAGCGCTGGTCGTTACGTTAGGTAAGGTGTTAAATAATATTATTATCGTTAATAATGAAAAGTAATAAACAGAGTAATCAATTGCTTGACTGGACTGGTTACGTGAAATAATTCATTCGAGGCGAGGGACTATATTGTAAAACACTCGCGCGCATTCCCTCACTCGCGTTTGTACAACGTCCCTCACCTCTCGTGAATTAGTTCACGAAACCAGTCCAGTCAAGCGATTACTCTCTATATAATTTCTAATCGTAAAAGTGCAATAATTCAGCTCTGATCACGGAATTTGCAGATCAAGTGAAAAAGGCCATTTGCCATGCAAAGGCATCATTTAACAAAGGGTGGTCTATGATTGCAAGAGCAGGAGTTGTGAACACATATATGCGATCTAAGATTTTACCCACACCTGTATGTATCACCCATTCTTTTATCATGCTGGGAGATCTACTTTGGTCTTCGATGAGGAGAGATGGATAGCCTTTGTTCATATTTGTTAAAAAAAATACAACCTCTCCTGCAAAGGGTATCGAAGATAGCCTTTGTCTCAACCTGTAATATGAACATGACATTATTGATAACCTCTTTGACCTAAAGAGAATGGTTCAATGCTCTTCTGAGATGCATCTTTTATCTATCTTCATACCATGATTACCTATTCTACTATATATGAAAAACCCATGACATAAATTTTAGCTTTACACACCAACCGTGATGAACACGCCAGCAATGGGAAATGGGATTCCAATAGTAAAAAGTTACACCTACAGTAGAACTACATCCCCGTTGACCTTTGGTGACGTCGACCTGAATGCAAACTTGTCTAAATTTATAGCACGTCGCCTCGCGAAGAGTGAAATGGAAGTGGCAATTATTTATTACGTTTTAAATGGGTTTACCTCATAAGATGCCAAAAATTAACAAACATGTATTGCCTCATGCATGCATAACTCGAAATAGTATGTTATTAAAACGAAAAATGCTCAGTTTCTTTTTTTCATTTCGTTTCGGCGATAAAATTGACAGCGGAAGTACCGTCCACCGATGTTCGTGTAAACAAAAACAGACTCGCTCATATATGTACATCTGGTGCTCTGTAAAATCGAGAAAAATAATAGCGACTCTTAATAATCTGACGATCATGGTATAAATAAAATATACCCAAAGTACCTTGGCGTACCAAATGTTCACCACTCTCTTTCGATGCAGTGAGACTGAGATCAGTTTTAAATTTCATTGACAAATAAACCTCAATGAATTTCCATAGAGGTGGCGTGTTCTGTCCAAATCGAAGATATGGGTTCGATTTGTGTGAAATTTCACTCTCATTGGCTCGACCCTTTTGAGGGAGGGACCTGGATGAAATTCACAGCGAATGACTATCAAAAGGTGTGAGAATGGGTGGCGGTGTAGTGGTCGGCGTATGGAAGGCCAAGCATCCCGAGCTTTTACAAATTACCAATCAGCCCGAACAATTAGTCTATAGTTAACAAAAGAGTGACAACGGATTTCAACTGCACAGTTACAATAACGTTGAGTCAGCTGGTTAACCCTTTACCAATCGTAACGGCCAAAACCGGCCGGCGCTATTCAAAAAAATCGTCAATTAATTTTCATTATTTTTTTCATTTTTTGTCTCAAAAACATAGGTTATGACCCCTCGTTGGAACGAGCTCGTCGAGCTCGTTCCAACGAGGGGTCATAACCTATGTTTTTGAGACAAAAAATGAAAAAAATTAGTTATTCAAGAATTTTTTGGCAAGTGTCGTGTGCTTTTCAGGTTAGGTGAAGGGTTAAAACGTTTCAAAACACAGTGTTTCGATAATATTAAATGATATATTGATATTATTTTTTTTTAATATTTGACTGGGATCACCATTTTCATAAATATAGGTAATTTTCTGGTGAACTCAGATCAACACCCATCAACACTCATTAACATTAAATAGTGATTACCAGCCACATGGCCGATCGTTGAGTTTGATTTGCCAAACAAACAAAAATGTGAATAAAATAAATTTGATCTTCCAGAGAAAGGACAGTCACAAAGAGATGGCATAATTCATAGCCTGAGACAGCACGACACAGTGTTTCTGTCCATGGGGAGACAAACTCTTGAAATTAGGGTCTGGTATCTGAAACTGAATGGACAAAATTCATTCTAGGGTGCGTTGTGGGTACCAAACAAGTACTCTAACAGAATACAGTGTACTAACTTGCACATTTTGTGCGCCCACTCCACCCCATCGATATGAGTGATACAAGTACATTGTTTTAAGGACTGGACAGAAAATATTCTGATATTAATGCCTTAGAGGTGATACCTAGTCAATTCGTCACTGCCAGCGTGGCAGCTAAGATTTGATTCGAAACACCGGAATGTGGATTTGACAGTTATGTTTCTAGAGGTTGTTGTATTACTTTTTTTCAGTCCCCGACTTTTTGTTCCACTGTTCATTTTTTTTCTTTTGCCATTTAAGTCACAACATTTTCTTCCCTGTCGTTGTGTAGTTCTCTTGCACGATTTGAAGGCTCAACGTTTCAAGTGCGTAAAGGTGTGAACTTTCAGAAAATTTGGTAAACGTATGTTAAAAGAACAGAAGGAACGAGTTCGAATCAGTTTACACAGCTTTACGTGACATCACTACCTAAAGGATCTCTTATTTGACGTTTTGTTTTCAAGTCTAAAGGTTTTGTCAAACTGAAGAAGAGCACCAAAAACAAATATATAAATGGTGTGCAATTTGGTAAGTTTTATTTTCGATTGTTCCAGTTAATACTCTATTCGTTTCGAATGACACAATATCGTTTATTCTTTTAGATATACGTACATTTGAGGTAAGTGTCTTTGTTCGCTCCAGCGACTACTCCATCTGACATCTCGCAAGACTCGGTATTCTCGTTATAGGCGAATGACATACACAACCCGTCTCTGCTGCACCTGTCGGCACACTGAAGTACTGAAGACACACTAGTTATGGTTCCATTTGCCTCTCCGAACTTCGGTGGATTCTTGTGGAAAAAATTCACCATTATATTTCCTTCGGCAAAATGAACCAACAGGAACCCAAACACCATTCCCGTTAATATGTTGGAACCTTCGAGAGATGTTCTGGAATTAACTTTCATCTTGCAAAATAGTTGTCAAAGGAATTGGTTGGTTCTCGAAGAAGAAGGACTGTCTAACGATCTCTACCAAGTGCTGTCTGTTTCCTTGACAAAATCCATTAATAAATGGTGAAACACACATGACAATCGATTTTTACCAGATACGAGTGGGAATTCATAACGGATAAAATTGTCCCTTTGTACCCGAGCGGTCGCTTTTCCAGCCAGGAACAGGATACGTCATAACATCATTAAATAGGATGGCTGTTCAGTAGATGTATGGGGTAGACCAATGAATATTTTCTACGCGCAGCCTGAGGCTGCACGTTGAAAATATTGATTGGTTTACCCCAAATAATGAATATGGGACCTTCTAATTGCTGCCCTTGAATTGGCATAGAATATACCACTAGAGATGAAAGGGTTAACATTTCATGAAACTGACGTGCGATAAACCACGAGGCAAGAGTTAAACAGATAAATATATGTTGTCACTACTCTGTGTTAATCTTGTATCAAGCCGAGATGGTGTTCATATTACGAATCGCGGCGATCCCTTTATCACGAGTCGCGATACGTAATAAGAACAGCATCGAGACTTGATTGAAGCTTTTCGATCAACACGCAGTGGTGATGACAAATTTATCTTACCATCTCGGAAACACACTTGGCGATAATAACCAATTTATCTTACAATATTGGGGGCGCGGTGGCATTGCGGTAACCGGTTCTTGCGTCAGATCACCGAAGTGAAGCAAAGTCGAGCCCGGTTAGTCCTTGGATTGGTGACCGTCTGAGCGAGCGATTCGAACTCCCGCGTTGTGTACTTGGGCAAGAAACTTAACCCCGATTGTCCACATGGGGGCACGATGGCACCGTGTACTAGGGCGTACTGCACGTCTATGGTACGCATGTCTTAACCAATCTAACCCTACCTGTGCTGCAGTGCGGAGTTACGAAGTTGGGGAGCTGACAGCTGCTCGTCGTTGCTCGCTGGTTCTCTCCGGGTCCTCTGGCTTCCTCCACCCGTAAAACTGTCACGGTCAGGATTAGCCATTGTGCATAAGTATATGACCTTAAACACCAATAAATAAATAATAAATATTTTATCGTACAATATTCTTCACTTTCTTCGTTGTTCGAATACATTTTGACAACCATTCAGCGTCTATGAATTTAATTTTATAAATGAAGCTTATGATGACGTCATGGTATTACGTTCGTAAGCTGTGCATGATGTAATCTCCATTCATTATCCCACTTGTACTGTCACCAAAAATGTTTATAGTGGTGTTTCAGCTGTGTGTTTCTTTGTTTTATTTTTCAGTTTTATCGCAGGATATGCCTACACAAAAATATCACCATGACAACGATCGATATAGTCTAATTTATTTTGCTGAGTTTCTAATATATATGTCAATTAAGTACTGTTATCAAGTGGTATGAATTCCAGATTCAAGCCCACTTAATCCGGGTTTTGACTTAGGCAATTTCTCGCGATTTTCGAGCTTATTTTCTCAAGAAATGACCAAGTCCGATACGAGCCTACTTTAGATTTCTCGCAAACTGGGCTCGTATACCACGAGACAACACGCGACTTTTTCGAGTGAGAAATGCGATGGGAAATCTAATCGCCGATAAGATACTTAGAGGATCTGTCCCGTCTTGTCGATCGAATCTCGGAGATTGAGCAAAAATAAAATCTTAGAAAATTTCGTGATCGTCCGGTTCGAGAACAGCCGAAGAATTCATCGCATTTTTTTTAAAGATGGCAGTAATGGTGGTGAAGATACCACAAACCCGAGATGAAAAATCCTAAGTTGCTGACAGAAACCGAACCATATATTTTTTACTCGGCTTTTTTTAACTTTTTTTCACTCGCGATTTGTAACTTCACATCTGCGAGATCTCGCAGATGTGAAGTTACAAATCACGAGTGAAACGTGTAATTTTCTGTCAATATTTCTCGTGTCTCGTCGTCGGATTTCGTCGATTCGGTGGGGATCACTTGTCTATGAAAGATTCCCAATCGTCAAAATTGCAAAAAAACAAGTAATTTTCCATCGGTGTTTTTCCGCGTTTTTTACGTCTCGCAAGGTCGATTCGGTAGAGAGTTCTCGGATGAGAGAGCAGATTTGCCCCTCTCCTCCAATTCGATCGATCGCGGTTCTATCTGTCTGTGACGGAGGAATATATGTATTATATGTTGTTTTTTCTATATATTATTAAATAGAAGGGAAAAATAAAATAAAATTTAAAATGTAAAATTTAAAATAAAAATTAAATATTGAAATCTTGTCATTTTTAAAGATCAAATATCCTAAGGTCATCGATGAGACGGTTCTTCGATTTCCAGAATTACAGAGGAATATTCGAGAAAGCAATGTGGCGAAACGAATAGGCGACATCGAGAAGAAACGAGAGACGACCAAGTTGTTCAAACCTGTGACAGAAATTCAGGAAGAGACGAAAAAAGAGATCATCAAAATATTTAAACTCTTGAGAGAAAGTAGGCCACCTAGTTACAGACCTTCTATTTACGAACCTCATTCTTATGATCCGATATATGGTTACAGACCTTCTGGTCAACTTAGTTGTTACACCATCGTTCCTGCATACACTTATCCTCCTCCTGTCCAGTATCGGAACTTTCCACCGAGTCCTTTCGAGATATAGACAGACTTGAGACCAATTCAGAGAATGAAATATCTAATATCTTCCAGCACGATCGGCGACATGATGGTAGATCGTCGCCTGAGCGCTAGAATGTTCTATGTCCCCTATGGGACATAGAACATTCTAGCACTCAGCCGACGAGATGTTAGCAATAGCAAACCCGAAGCCTACGCGATTTTTTATAAGACGAATCCGTTGAGCGCGGACCCTGTCTTCGGCTTGCGCGAAGGAGACTATGACATTCTCTACATCGGTGACGATGTGTGTGACAAGAGCATCTTGACAGATTTAAAAATATTGTTAATCCCACGCTGAGAGAGAAATTAGAACGTTTGCTGTTCTTATGATCCGATTCATGGTTACAGACCTTTTGGTCAACCTCGTTATACAGCATTGTCCCCCTTCTGTTCCGCCTTCTATTTACGAACCTTATGATCCGACTAACGGGTAACGGATAGAGACCTTCAGGCCAGACTTAAAGTTACACACCTTCTGTTCCAATATCTAGTTACTTATCCCGTCCTCCTGTTGTTCAGTATTTTCCTCCGAGTCCTTCCGAGATAGGCAGAATTCAGACCGATTCGGAGAGTGAAATATCGACGGTTACTGCGAGAAGCATCTGACACGATTGCAGATGCCAGCAATATGAAACCCAAAGTCTACGCGAATTTATATAAGACGAATCTGTCGAGCGCGGACTCTGTCTTCTGCTTGCCCGAGGGAGATGATGGCAATCTCCACATCTGTGACAAACCAGTGGACATAACCGACGACTATAATTTGATCGTCGAAGATCGAGAAAACGCAGGTACTAAAGGATTGTGGAATCAGCATGTGCTGGCTACTCATAACGATTACGACGAATAGGATTACAAAACTTACGGCGATGTCGTTTTTCGTATGAATGCCATGAGACAAAAAAACGATTCCACAGTTACGAGACCGAAAGCGAGCAGAAATTCGTAGTAGAAGAACGTGGTAAAACCCACATGGGATGCAAATGAAGCATTCGTCAAATTGGGCACCGGAAAGGGAATGACAACGTCCACCACAATCATTTCTTGCGATCCAAATGCGATGCTGGAAAGATTAGATTTCTTGGTGGCAATTCGAGAAGCCGGTAATACTGGAATGAGAAACAAGATGGTGAACAAATGCAACAAACTGTTGCGACAGAAAGTTTTGGATAGTATCAGTTATCCCTGTGTTTCCAGGGTGTATGGGAATTTACACAGGTTTGGGAACTCATACACCCTGAGGCGAAGCCGAAGGGTTTATAAGTTCCCAAACCGGTGTAAATTCCCACACAACCTGGAAAACACAAGGATAACGGATTTATTTCTAAGAATTTTGGTGTACTTAATATTTTAACTTAAATTGTGGGAAAAAAACTGACAGAAAAGTTGTACTTTGTAAGTTTCTTAATAAAACCAGACATATATGGATGTCATTGGAACTGGCTCAGTGAGCCAGTTCCAATGACATCTATATCTGTAATAGTTTATTGCACATAAATATTAAATTTCCTGTATTTTTATTTTTGTTCTAACATAACCGACTAGAAGGTATGAATTAATAATTAAAATAGGCACTTTTTAGCCGTATAGCCTGGCGTTGTGTATTCTTGTTTTTACACCGTGGTTGACCACGGTGTAAAAAAATATACTGTGGATTTTAAGTTACACCTTACCTCTCAGCCAATCAAAATGCAGTATTTTGTTTCATTTGGAAATAAAGATGCGTATAAATGGATGATGGACGCATTGAAAGAAGACAAAAAAAAATAGTAAATAAAATAAGAAATGCAACAAGAGGAACGCGAAGTGTGGCATATGCCCCCGACGGTGTCATAAAAGGGAGGTAAGTCTCATGGGGGCATAACCGAAACCAAAAGCAAGCTTCCCCTAGACACCAACAATGCATCGCAAAAAATACAACTGATTTGAATCGGCATTCATTAGTTATTGGACGGAAACCAAATTCAAGATGGCCGTCGTGTAAGCCATAATGAATTGGCCACTGGCGGCCATCTTGCGTCAGCTGACTGGTACAACCTTGAAAGAAAGCTTTCCCTCTACACCAACAATGCATAATTCAAAAATGAAATTGATTTTATTCAGTATTCATTAGTTATTGGACTAAAACCAAATTCAAGAGTGCCGCCATGGGAGCATCAATGAATTGCCCACTGGCAGCCGTCTGGGTTCAGTTGACTGGTCCAACATTGAAAGGAAGTTTCCTCTAGACTCCAACAATGCATAGTTCAAAACTAAAAATGATTTGAGTCATTAGTCATTAGTTATTGGTCGGAAACCAAATTCAATATTACGGCCACATTGAATTGGCTAGCTCATCCAAAAACAAGTCCAGCATTGAAAGGAAGCTTCCTCTACACATCAACTATGCATAAATCAAACAATAAATATGTTTCGAGTCAGCATTCATTAGTTACTGGACGGAAACTAAATTCAATGTGGCCGCCATGGCAGCCATACCGAATTGGCTAGCTGATCCAAAATCGAAAGGAAGCTTCCTCTAGATACCTATAATGATGCATAACTAAAAAATGAAATTGATTTGAGTCACTATTCAGTAGTTTATTGGATACAAACCAAATTCAAGATGGCCGCAATAATGAATTGGGCCACTGGCGGCCATCTTGGTTCAGCTGACTGGTCCAAAATCAGAAGGAAGCTTTCTCTAGACTCCAACAATGTATAACCAAAAATGAAATTGATTCGAGTCAGTATTCATTAGTTATTGGGCGGAAACCTAATTCAAGATGGCTGCCATGATGAATTGGCCAGTGTTGGCAATTTTGGTTCAGTTGACTTGTACAAAATCGAAAAGAAACTTCCCCCAGACACAAACAATGCATAAGTAAAAACTAAAAATGATTCGAGTCAGCATTCGTTACCAAAATCAAAAGAAAGCATTGACTGGTCATCCACAAGTAACCCCTAAAATTATGATTTGATCAAATAAGCGGTTCTTTAGTTATTGGACGGAAACCAAAAGAAAACGGACGCACGACAGACGCTGAACGAAGGACGGACGGACGGACGGACAGACGGACGGACATGGTGAAAACATAATGCCCCCGAGAGGTTCTCGGAAGCATTAAAAATTAAAAAAATAATTATTAAAAAAAAATAATACGAAAAAATGTTAGTGATAAAGAATAAAGGATTTACGAGATCTTATGTCTACGGCGGATCGGGTTTGCTGGATTCGTTAATGGGAGTTCTATCACGCGCCTTTACCAGCGATGTGGCGAAACAGATCGCTTCGACAACGTGAAGATTGGAAGGAAGACCGCGATGGATGCGGGTAAGAAAGCCGCGAAGAAAGCGAGCACTAGCATCTCTTCAGAAGCTGACAAGAGGAGTGCCGAGTTAATTCAGAAGTTGATAACACCGGTGGCTAAACGCCCAAAATTGTCGTCGAATTCGGAAGAGGTTCTAGCGAGCATGAGACATAGAAATTTCAAGGGGTCTGACGTAGTGCAGATACAGGAACTCGCTTAGACGTTGGACAGCAGCAAATCGGGATTAAAAATGGGTTCAAGTAAGAAAATTGAATTTTCTTTTATCATATATAAAAAATAAATAAAAAAAAATAGGGTAAAGGAAACATAAACAAAACCTTGAAAAAAAAACATTAAAAAAACGTCCAAAAAGCCCAACGAGAATCGAAATCAAAGATTTATCGTAGAATGCACCAAAGACCGAAAGATCGAATCACAAACTCCTTCCCAAAGCATAAGAGTATCGATGGTGGGAAAATCCAGTTGCGGAAAGTCGAATTTGCTGATGAATCTGTTGTTGGGTCCGAAGTGGTTGGATTACGACAGATTGTTCGTGTTCGGCAAGAGTCTCTTTCAAATCAAATAAGAATTATTGTGAGAAGCTCCAAGAAAATGACACAGTATACCTGGCGAACTCTAATAGACAGAATACGATAAACAGTACCGTCAGGGATACCCAAGTATTGAATATTTAAACATGAGGGATCCTGGGGCCTTGGTATAATCTCCTCGGACAAAACTACACACGACGAGAATAACTTTCATATTGAACGCACACAAATATGTCAGTTAATAATTATCATGGGGGCGCGGTGGCTCGTAGGTAGAGGTGCAGGCTGCAAGCCGAGAGGTCCTCGGTTCGAATCCCACCTGCGGCAACCGCGTTGTGTCCTTGGTCAAGACGCTTCATCCCCATTGCCCACGCGGGGGCACGGTGACGCTGTGTACTAAGGCGTACTGCACGACGATGGTGCACCTGTCTTCAACCAATGCTAACCCTGCTTGTGTGGAGTTGGTGTGTTGGGGAGCTGACAGTTGCTCGCCGTTGCTCGGTGATTCTCCCCGGGTACTCCGGCTTCCTCCACCCGTAAAACTGTCACGGTCGTGGTTAGCCATTGTGCAGAAATATGTGACCTTAAACACCAATAAATAAATAAATAAATAAATAATTATTATCATTTAAATGAGTTCATCAAATTTAGTTTATGTGTTAAAACATGTTATTTTCTCGTAGATAACTCTTCATTGATGATGAATTTTGTACCGTAGACTGTATAACCGTCGCATCGCTCGTTGATAAGTACTATGCCGTAAATTAGAGAATGATTGCTTCTTCAGTAGATTCTGTGAGCCGTAATGAAGCTATTAAGCTACGCTGGATATTTTGTTTTTATAATAATCATTCCTTTACTGATGCCGTAAACATATTATATTGCACCGTAAACAAGTGAAGACTCCGAGAAATAACACATTGACGACGATCTGTATTTAAACAAATAACGGTATCATTAACATAACTGAGGTGGGTGACAGTAATACAGCCAGCTGGCTATGTCACCTCCCTGCAGAAGACAAATATGTAGCTTCATAAATCCTAGATGTAATATAATATTTAAACTATTTCGTCGCCCGAGTGCTAGAATGTTCTATGTCCCCTATGGGGACATAGAACATTCTAGCACTCAGCCGACGATTTGTTGTTTCTTGGGCAATTATGTTATAAACATGTATTATAATGTCTTTTGCAAATAAAGTTATTACTTACTTACTTACTTACTTACTTACAGCTGCACACAGCAGCAACTAAAAGTTAATTTGGCTGAACTGAGATATTTAATGTAGACACGATCGTAGTCCAAGGTACGGCCAGATGATCATCTACACCAACACAGCAAATATCCTGAAACAAAAAAGAAACAAAAGGAGTACCGAGTTCAAAAGTTAAATAAGTTTTAAAAAAATACATGTGATTTGAGGTGGCGGGACAGAGCAGCAACTAACTATGTAAAGCATCATGCGCAACAGTACGCACAACAGAATGAGTCCGTCAACGCCACAATTCGGCACACAAAATTATTTAAAAAATAAAATGTCAAAGCAACTTTTGCACAACCAGAGCGATTGCAGATCCCACTCGACTTTGCCTCACCCCAAGCTAAAGACCTCAATCATATCATTATCATACTTGTTTTGCAACGTTTAAATTTATACATATATACTTGCTTACCCATTCTCCGCCCTACCATAAAAAAAAAACGTAATAAATTATTGCCGGTTTCATTTCATTCTTCGCGAGGCGACATGCGGTAAATTCAGACAAATTTGCATTCAGGTCGACGTCACCAAAGGTCACCTTGGATGTGCAGGTGTAAACTTTCACTACCGAAACCCCATTGCTGGCATGTTCACCACGGTTGGTCTGTAAAGCTAAAATTTAGGTCATAGGCTTTTTGCATATAGTAGAATAGGTAATCATGGTATAAAATTCAATAAACATATCGACATCTCATCACGACAAGTATCCCCCAAAATGAAAGACACAACAACCGCAAAAAAAAAATAAAAATAAAAGAATTGGGGCAGACCTATTGGTCTGGAGCCTCTCCCATTTCAACTAATTCCATGTCGGGCATATGTACGATGAGTCCCCTAATATGCTCAAATTAGCATCACCGGCAACCACCAGACTCCATCCGTTAGCTTATTGAGTACAGAAAAGTATTTCAGACATTCTCAAATGTAAAATAAATTCGGACCTATTTTATATGTGTTTCCACAAAAATAAACTATATGTTTAATATAACCACCAAGCAATCGACAGCATATATTTACATTCTCGCAAATGAAGGACCACACGGTCGAACTCAAAATTTAATTATTAAGTGCCTTAAAGACAAGCACAGCCGAATTTCGAATAATAAATACAAAAAAAAATTGCTTCTACTATAAAAACGACGGAACACAAAAAAACTGCATGTAAAGTACTCCGCCCCGCCAAGTCAATAAAAATAAACACAATGACAGTCATTCACATGTAACATGACCTAAAATGTGTCGAATTGCTCCGGGTCGAGCCAAACCGGACGCCGGAGAACCACCCGTCGTGCTGAGGTGTGCAAAGGTTCTGGGAGGCCCGGCGGAGTAATGACCTCAGGCGACTGACTATCATCTTCGCGTGATTGTAGAGCGTCAGAGTCAAGTCTCAAGAACCACATTCCCATGAATGCTGTGATTCGAACCGTGATTCTGATAACGCAGGGTATGCTGAATTTGTAGGTTGTTCATACTAGGGCTTTAATCAGTTGAAATGGACGGCGCGATGACGTCCTTCCAAAGGACGAGCTATAACAAAATTGGCCTCTGACAATTTCATCTTGACAAGATGCGGACCATACCAAAATTTGGTCAGTTTGGCCGAGCGACCAGTCGGCACACGAGGGACATATGTCCAAACCTTATCCCCCCCCCCCCCCCGAATTGTTTTTCCATAACCTCTCTTATCATATATCGCCTTACGGCGCTTAACAGCAGTGCCGCACTTACGAAAAAAGAAATAAAAAATAATCATCAACTTTTTTCTCCAATTCTTGGAAGTATTCAGCAGGACTATCCCGGACATCGGTAATGATCCCGCAATACTTCAGTCGGAAGTCGGATTTCTCTTCCAAAAATAATCTTACTGGGAGTCAACTTTGTAGTCTCATGGACGGCGCTCCTATAGGCCATCATGACAAAAGGGAGATAATCCTAAGCTGTTTGATTTTCGTCAATGAAGGCACTCAGCATGTTCGCTAAGGTTCTGTTAAAACGCCCCGCCTGACCATCCGACAGTGGGTGACGCGGCGTAGTCCTAGTTTTCCAAACCTTGAAATATTTACAAAGCTCGGAAATCAAAGACGATTCAAAATTTGACCCTTGATCGGTATGTAAATATTGTGGTATACCCAGGGCTGGGATCAGTTAACGTTTCAAACGTTAACGTGTTAAATTATTTTAACGTTTAACTTTGAAGATTATAATTGTACAATATATAGCATTACGTCGTTATCTTGTGTTTACCCACGCCGGATCGCGCGTACTGATGACGTCGAATTTTGCGCTATTTGATGAAATTGAAGTACACGAATAATTTAGGTTCCGCTCCACATTTTCACACTATTGCACAGGGGTGAAATTCTAAACAAAGGGCATATGTTGAAACTAAGGCCATGTAAAATAGAGAAATATTTTTAGTATCAGATATATGATTACATTAGGCTTTTTGTTGGACAAGAGAATTTGAAGTTTTGGTCCCAAAGTTGGAGTCTGATACATAGGGGTAAATTACCAGATGAATTATGGGAAACAGTGGCTTCGAAAAATTGTTTTTTTTTTTAAATGTAATTTAATGTAAAGTTCCTTATTTGTGTTTGAGTTATAAATACACCATTTATCAAAAAACTTTTCATTATTTCTGGTTTGTGTGCTATTGTTAGTAGTAGTTAACATTCATCAAGTGATATCTCAGCACAACTGGAAGGAAATAAGTGGAATTTTGAGAAATTTATTGATGTAGCCTAATTTCGCACTTGTTTTGAATTTTCGTCAAGATTTCAAAAACATTAAGGTAGAGCACTGCCTTTCCTAAACGCCAAGCCTTGTATTTATGACAAATTTATGCAGATATGGACAGCCTGGTTGTTACTGTTGACCAGAGATTTGCAGTCACGGTGTCTACTTTTTCATTTTGGTCATTGGTGTCATGTCTGTGTGTCATCCGTCCGTCAAGCTGTTCATGCTTTCATATCTAGAGAGAAACACCCCCCCCCCCCCAAAAGCTATGGTTATTAGTGCTTATTGTTTTACATTTTGATTGTATTTAACAGTGCTATTGGCAGGACCTGGGTAGTCAATGTGGCTGGTGGTAATAACAAAAATATTATCTGAAGTGGCTCAGAGAAATCGGGGGGGGGGGGGGGGTGGTGTGGTGTGGTTGTAAAAATCGGGTAAAATCTGGCTGAAAAAGCTATTTGGCAATCAGAAAGGCCATGCTGTATCTTTTTACTGGTTGAAAATAGAGACTTGTGGTTTTTGTTCATTCAACTCAGGATAGACTCCAGATTATTTTGCCTGAGTGAAATCCAGTGGGAGATCACTCTTGTTTTCTCTTTAAGGTTCCGCTCCACATTTTCACACTATTGCACAGGGGTGAAATTCTAAACAAAGGGCATATGTTGAAACTAAGGCCATGTAAAATAGAGAAATATTTTTAGTATCAGATATATGATTACATTAGGCTTTTTGTTGGACAAGAGAATTTGAAGTTTTGGTCCCAAAGTTGGAGTCTGATACATAGGGGTAAATTACCAGATGAATTATGGGAAACAGTGGCTTCGAAAAATTGGCTATTTTTTTAAATGTAATTTTTACATGGGTTTGTTACCAGACAGGTAACTAAAAAATGAGACGGAAACATATAAATTTTTTTGGGCATTTTAGAAACAAGGGATGCTCTGCTCCAGGGGTGGGTAGGCGGGGTTGGTGGGAAAATTCTGCTTTTGAGGCTGCTAGGTGGCTGAAAATGACTGGTTTCGGTATTTTTTCAGGCAATTTTTCAGGTTGAAGTCTTGCCTTTGACAACAAATAATTCCACCCACATTCAGATTGTTTATTTCTACTTAGTCAGATAGTGTTATATATTTTTTTGTGGATTTGGGAAATGTAATACATGTAATGGGTTTGATAACTAAGTTACAAGATATTTGCATTTGAAGAGAGTGCATGTCACATTTGGAAATGCCTGGAAAATTGTGGAGCGGAACCTTAGATATCCGTCAATTATTGATTTGGCGGAGAGACCATCATAAAGGCCACCTTTCAACGCTGGCGAAGTTGGCCCGCCGATATTTAGCGATACAGCAATATCAGCTTCATCCGAACGCCTGTTTACGATGTAAGGACTGGCATTCGAACAACGGCGGATGTCTCTTTCTAAGGATACGGCCGCAGCGATTGTATTCTTAAATGAAAACATCGCTGAATGTCAAAATTTACGATAACCTATGAGAACTGTAATAATTACACTGTACGTAAGTTCAATCATTTTCAAATTCAAATCAATAAAAATGGCCGAAGTTATTAAAATTTTGTTCGTTTTAACATTTAACGTAATTAACTCGTTAACGCAGAAATATTTAACACGTTAACGGGTTAAGGAAAATTTTTAACTCCTCCCAGCCCTGGGTATACCGTATCTGGTGACCCAATTTTCTACAAACACTCCAGCTACAGTATAAACCGACTGATTAGCAAAGGATAAGCCTCCGTCAATTTAGAAAAATGGTCCGAGACTGCCAATATTAGTTGCTTGCCCAGCGCGGTCTCGGGCAAAGGGCCAAGTATATCGCCCGCAACCCGCCCCATAAGTTCCGAGGCCTGATCTACAACCAATGATGCCCTATATTTCGCACTCGTAGATTCCCGTCGCTGACAAGTTCCACATGACTGGATGACTGGATCCACAATTCAATATCCTTTTTCATACCAATCCATTAAACGTTCTGACGGACTTTATGCAAAGTCTTTTCGACTGCCAAATGAACACCAATCAAAGTGGCGTGGATCGTACTGACTGCCCTAGAGACTAGCTTGGCAGGTACAACCCACAACAGTTTGGTTGTGCTATCGATGTGGTACCATTCGCGATACAACATGCCGCCACGCAGAACTGTTCCCACTGGGCGCAGTACAATTTCAACAAGGGTGAAACTCTCTTCAGTTGTTCAATACTAGGTTTCTCCCATCTGACCTTAAACTCTATAAACATCTTGAAAACTTAATTTACCAGCTGGTTCCTTAGTATTATACAACCATCTGAGTGAACCGTCATCAGTTCGTAACGTAAACGTTTTGCCTAACAAATAATGACGAAAATGTATGATGGCTTTTTATTGCCGCTATAAACTCCTTCCTAGTAACACTTTAGTTACGCTCCGCGGCAGAACGGGTCTTCCTAAATAAGCTATTAGCTGCTCTGTACCATTTATAGTTTGAGATTATTATAATCCCTGATGGGTACGGGTGCGGGATGGGAAAATCTCACCCGAGGGCAAGATATTTGGGCCAGACACGAGGCTTGCCGAGTGTCTGGACCAAATATCTTGTCCCGAGGGTGAGATTTTCCCATCCCACACCCGTACCCATCAGGGATTATTTTTCTCCCCCACCATACAGCGGTTACGTTAGCCAGAGGTAATCGGCGGTCACGTGCTGATATAATCAACTCATTTGGTATTCGTTGTTTTGAAAAACTAATGACACCATCGGAAAGAGCATGTAAAAGTTATGTTTATACCAAAGGTATATACCACGAAATCAATTAGGAACGGTGGCATCTTGGGATTTACAGAGTTTTAGAGCATCAAACTTTGATCACACGGCATTCTGATGACGTCAATATGAATTAGTTGGTAGCAAAGAAACTGATACGATATGCATAACGTCATAATAACGTTATAAATGTATAACGCCACGTGGGTGGGGTGGGATACATCTGTCTCTACCTGCTATCTCACCCTGGGCAGACGTACGTTACACATGTAGTGTGTGTGTGGGGGGGGGGGGGGGGGGACGGTCTCGCTGGCCAAATCAATTGCGTCCGCGTCGAGTATAGACCGAGAAGTGAAATCTGGATACGTTAAAATGGGACTTTCAGACAATTTAAGTTTTTGTACGGCAACTTGTATTTGATCATTCCACGAAAACTTGACGTTTTTCTTAGTGAGCTCAATTAGAGATGCGGCTAATTCTGAAAAAATTAAACAAATTTATGATAGTAAGAACACAAACCAACAAAACAGCGCGCACCTCCTTAATGTTCTTAGGCACCGGCCACTCCTGCACTCTAGCTATCTTCTCAGTCCGTATACATTGACCGGATACGACATGACGCAGATAAGACACTTGAAGCCTGAACACAAAACGCTTTTTAGGTTTCAGTTTCAAGCCATCCTGTTGGAGTCGGACAAATACTTCACCCAAGCGCTCTACATGTTCTTTAAAAGACAGAGCAAATACTATGATATCACCCAAGTAAATCATGCACGTTTTAAAATGAAATCCCGTTAAAATGAGCTCCAGCAATCGTTCAAAACAATTGCCATTAGACGAAAGAAGCACCTTAAATTCATACAATCCTGTGGCTGTAGTTATAGCAGTTTTTGATTGGGCTGAGGGTGCCAATTCGACTTGCCAATAACTTGAAGCCATATCAGAAGTGTGTATAGGGGGTTGGGGGGGGGGGGGGTGTGCTGGATCGGGCGATGGATGGTCGTCTACAAAAATTGTAAATTCCAGGGTCCCAAAACCCCCCATTTCCATGCATCTGAGCGGATATATGGGATTTTACAGATGTATTTGAAAGATTTCGCACTTTGAGAGCCGTTAAAAAACGTCGGTAAAGCATATAGGTGAGGTCTTTTTATCAGCTTTGGTCGCAACGACCAAAGCTGAGAAATAAACCTCACCTGTATGCTTTACCAGACGTGAACAGAAATTATGTTGTCTGTGGATTATCTTGTCTGGGGGTGTATTTGATACTTGTATATGTCTGTATTTCAGTTAACCGATGTTTTAACAGACTGTATACATTTTAGCGTTTTCTGCCACTTACTGCAAAAATGATCCGAAATACATCGAAACTGAACCAGTACGAGAGAAACATAGCTGGCGATAATATGGGGGAGGCTCTGGATTCTCCACGTGTGTCACCAGTCATTGGTTGTGTTAAAATATATGCCTACAAAAAAATATGGCCCGGCAAAAAGTGGGGCATGAAGCCCTCCCCCCTCCTCCCCCTCCCCCCGGTTCCGCCGGCCCTGAATTGAAACTCCAGTCATACTCTCTCAATTATCATCGATTCTCGGTAGCGGATATGCGTCCTCGCGCGTAATAGCGTTAAGTTTGCGATAATCAACGCAAACACGAAGGCTATTATCTTTCTGACTTGTACAATAGGAAACGTTGGGCTGTTGGAGGGCCGAATAACTCCTTGATTCAGCATTTCTTGAATTTGCCCATCAACTTCTTCTCTCCCTCTGCACTGGCAACCGATAGGCTCCTTGTTTAATAGGTGGATGTGTTCCAATACCAATTTCACGTTTTATCAAAACAGTACGCCAAAAATCTGAATCTGACTGTATACATGTAGCCCGATGTCGATTCAACAGCTCACACTCCACTTCAAAATGATGAATCGATCATCTGTTCTAAAGAATATTTATTAGTGACCTTAACACCACTCATCACGTGACTCAATACGATCTCAACAGGCTGAAGTAAAACCTCTACAGTACCAGAAACGAGCTTTTGAGGGGCACTAGACCAGGGCTGGGAGCGAGCAGTTTACGTTTCAAACGTTAACGTGTTAAATTATTTTAACAACTTAAAAAAAAATTAACCAAGTTAATAACGTTTAACGTTGAAGATTATAACTGTATAATATGTAGCATTGCGTCGTTATCTTGTGTTCACCTAAGCCAGATCGCGCGTGCCGATGACGTCGGATTTTGTGCCATTTGATGAAATTGAAGAACACGAATAATTTAGATGGCCATCAATTATAGACGACCCATTGATTTGGTGGATACGGCCGCAGCGATTGTATTCTTAAATGAAAACATCGCTAAATGTTAGAATTTACGATAACCTGAGAGAACTATATTGACTACTCGTCCCCTGAGTTCCAATGTGTTTTATGTGCCAGTAGGCTGCCAGTAGGCACATAGAACACATTGGAACTCAAGAGACGAACTGTACGTAAGTTCAATCATTTTCAAATTCAAGTCAATAAAAATGGTCGAAGTTATTAAAATTTTGTTCATTTTAATATTTAAGGTAATTTAACTCGTTAACGCAGAATTATTTAACACGTTAAAGTGCGAAGGAAAATTTTAACT
Source organism: Pictodentalium vernedei (assembly GCA_031216915.1). Lineage (NCBI taxonomy): Eukaryota > Metazoa > Mollusca > Scaphopoda > Dentaliida > Dentaliidae > Pictodentalium > Pictodentalium vernedei. The sequence goes on along the minus strand of CM062292.1, from coordinate 461,822,440 downwards.
CCTCCCAGCCCTGCACTAGACGTATTGCCAAGACGAACGGAATCCGAGTCGGATCCGTCGCTTCCACATACGATCGAGCAACAAGTATGTCATAATGACATTTGTTGAAATCCGAGAGTGCTTCACAGACGAAAGGTGACAATCGTTGGAGATTAATATGAGCAGGCAGTACCGTCTCAGACATAGCCGGTACTTCAATATCATCTCCTAAAAACACTATTGCAATGAGGCTTATCCCTGTTGTCTCGGGATGGATATTGGTGTTTATATATCTTTACATAATTGCGCCTAAAAGAGATTTCAGCATCGGTGGCCTCCGGAAAATCGATTCCTAGGATCGCATCGAAGGAAAAATGGGCAATCACAAACTGATGTTCAAGTATACTGCGACCCATCTTAACAGGCAGCACCATCAAACCTCTTACCTCCAAAGGCTGTCCATTGGCGCTTAAAAGCGGGTAACTCATATCTACCAAGTTAGTGTCCTTAACACCGAAACTGTGTAACAATTTATCACTAATTATACTGACGGCTGAGCCAGTATCGATCAAGAAATCTATATGTTTATCGTGGACATTTAATGTCACAAAGGCATGAGATACATCAGAATTCACATTGGGCCTAAGACAACGAGACTGCGATCCGACCCCAACCCTAGTCTTTAACCTTTTAAATCACCACGTCCACATCGTCCACGATTTACTTGCGCTAGTTATTATTTCATCTACCACGCCCGCGTCCACACGAATTATAAATGGGTTCGGAACTCGAAGAGTCAGAACTCGAGTGATGCTCAAAAGATTTCTGATGAGCAGAGATGGGAGTCAACAGTGTGTGTCCCTTAGTTGTTGTTGATTTTGATGTAATGGATCAAGCTGAAGTTTCAAATCATCAAGGATACGAAGCATCCATACCTATATCCATCCGCGTGTCGTCTATAACATTCACGACCGGGGAGGCGCTATTTACCTTCCTATAGGACTCTTCCACTTACGCCAAACGCCCAGCAGCATCCAAGCATTCAGGTTTTCCCCTCATGACCTGTTTCCTAACCTCTTTTTTTCGCGAGAGCCTCAATAAATGCACCCTTTGCCAAATCATCCCTGAGAGACGGAGGAGCATACGGGTATGTACGCCTGACCAAGCGTCGCAAGCCACTGGTTAATTCGGGCAACGTTTTACGAGGCGATCTCCTATGTGCTCTTCATTGAGACCGATATATGGCCGTCCCACGAAGCGCAAAAAATAGCGGATGTATCACCTTTATTTTCTGGATTTAAATCTTCAAAAAATTGGGCCCTCAGAGAAAAGACCAAAAATTACATGTCTGCACCTGAGTGGATTCATTAACTTTTATCTTAAATCAACATGTATTTTGTCTATATTAACTGCGCAACTGCCGTGTATCCAACCCCTTGATACAGATGTTTGTATCAGGGGGTCGGATACAAGCACATTCCTTTCGCGTGAGTTCCATTTCTTTTCTTTTTGTTCATCTGTACGAATAAATAGTTCGTTATATATTCGTCTACATTCTTGACTTATCCACAATATATTGTAAGGTAAAATTATTATTACCATTATGTGGATGTACAAAATATGTATCCGAGTCGAGCTCCGGGTTCTAAGGGCAGATCACGACTCGTCGTGATCTGCCCTTAGAACCCGGAGCTCGACTCTGATACATATTTTGCACATCCACATAATGGCAATAATCTCTGTGTATACACTGTTGAAAGTGGGTAATCCACTCGTTGATATTAGTAGTGCCATTGTATGTATCCGGGGTAACTAGGTAATCTAAAGGTGGGTAATCCCTTTTAACTAAGCTCCTTCGCCCGATGACTTTGGTTATCATTTTACGGGAAGATGAGACGCACCACTGCAATCTTGTAATATGCTGTCGCCGTGTTCAGTCATATTGGATTTAACAATAAAAAATCACTGGAGGACACACAAACTTTCCCCAAACAAATACGGGAATAATTTTAAATCCTGTCAGCAACCCCAAAAACTATAACAATCTACCCCAGATCGCAGACGTACGGTCTGCGAGCCCACGTGAACTTGAGAGTTTCCCTCCCCGGACAGGCTCGTGCTTTGATAATCACAGTCCATTGGTGGGGGTCATGGCTTCTAAGTCATCCGAATCAGGCGATTTAGAGACGGCTAGCCCTGGCCCGTCAAGGATCCATATTCATCGGGATATATGGGGTAGTTAAACTATAACGTAATATTAAACAGTGCTAATATCGACCGTAATACGATAGAAAGGTGGATCATATTTCTCATAACTCCATCACAATAAATAACGATTCTTTCTGGTACAAGGGAGAGCACCAAATTCGGGAATAATAAAAGCGTCTCATATTGACGGAGGCTATAATTTTCCTACAGCTGCGAAGGCTATATAAATGTATGCTCCGGCAACAGAACTTCAAAGAAAAAAAAATGAAGTCGCTATTAAGAATATCGAGGAAAACATAATAATAATTTATTTCAGGGAAAAAGATGCTGGGGGTACGTCTCATATTTGCGCTATAAGCCTAGAATGGCCCGACAACATTAACGACATTTTACGCTATACGGGTGGGACGGCGAGAAAAGGAGGGGAATATAAAGTATCTGAATCAATACACGCCTGATTTTCTCTGATAAAGCAGTCCAAAAATTGTAATCGCTTTATATGGGAATTGGGGGCGCGCTGGCGTTGCGGTAACCGGTTCTCGTCAGATCACCGAAGTTAAACAACGTCGAACCCGGTTATTCCTCGGATGGGTGACCGTCTGACCGATCGATTCGGACTCCCGCGTTATGTCCTTGGGCAAGGCACTTAACACCGATTGTCCACATGGGGGCACGATGACGCCGTGTACTAAGGAATACTGCACGTCGATGGTGCGCATGTCTTCAACCAATCTAACCCTGCCTGCGCTGCAGTGCGGAATTTCGATGTTGGGGAGCTGGCAGCTGCTCGTCGTTGCTCCGTGGTTCTTTCCTGGTACTCCGGCTTCCTCCACCCGTAAAACTGCCTCGGTCATGATTAGCCATTGTGCATAAGTATGTGACCTTAAACACCAATAAATAAATAAATAAATAAATTAAATAAATAAATAAATAAATAAATAAATAAAGGAATTGGAACGACATTTGACAAGCGAGCAAAATGGGGAACGCTTGAGCGAACACTTTGCTAAAGCCACAAACAATACGAGTGGTAAGGTGCTGTCTAAACAAAAGGGAAACATCAATATAAAGTGGCCAAGGTACCATATTTAAGGAATAGTGCATGGCTTGGAGTTGACTATGCCCATATAGTGCCCAGTGAGGTGGTGTAGTTCCAGACGCTTCGCGTCGGGAACTACACCACCTCACTGGGCACTATATGGGCGTAGTCAACGACAAGACATGCACTAATCCTTATATTATATCGAACACCCATCAAGAGAAACATCTGTCCGATTTGTTAATCTATTACCAAGGTAGCAGCCCTACCAACAATAAACTCCGCCTGCTCATCATCGCCAAATCGATTGTAGTTTAAATCAAAATTTGAAGCTGTTATTCTCGGTACGAAACGGTAACTTGGATTACTGATATGAGCAGAAGACAAATTTTGATACGGTCGGCAAGGGTAAACAAAACATTTCCCCCAAACGGAACTGTGTATTCTAGAATCGCGCAACTCGCGATTTGAAGCTAAAATTTTCGACATTTGATAACGCAGTTTAATAACTTCCACACATTTGTCACACATATACATTACCGAATGGGTCAGTACGGGATACAAAACTCGGAAGATTCAAATGAATTCCATTATTTATTCGTTTACTGCCCAAAACATACAATTATATAGCGAAATAATATGAGCAGCGAAACAAACGATTTTTCATATCCGGACGCGTTCTCGTGAAAGTTGTACCCAGGTATGGATCATTCTCTTCGAAACGAGATATGGATCATCTTTTCAAGGAATAAAATGAACGCCTCGGAAAATGTGACTTAAACAATGGAAAAGCGATACATTTTTCCACAATGATTTCTTTCCGAGTCGTTTTCTGGATGTTGTGCCTCTGTGAATCGATATTTAAATTTATCCTGATTAGTGTAATTGATTTGGTGGCAATATTTGGCTAAACTCACCATAAATCAAGTACAAGCAAACAGTTCCAACTATCTTCACGAGAGCCGTTGACAGAAATCGCCTTAACTCAGGCTGATTAGTCGACGAAGTGCGCCAATCTCTTCATAACAACCTGGGAGCACTCGATTCAGCGGAGTACACTATGTTCTCCATAGTTCATTCTGGACCAGGACAACTCGTTCCTTCACACTCCACCCGGTTTTGTTTGACCTTGGCATATACCTGAACGGTTAGTAGTTAGTGTGCGCCATCACCAAAAAAAAAGTATCTTCCACCACAGAAGGAATGGTAGTTAACCCCAAACCTTTATGGCTAAACTCTGAAAAATTATGATTGTGTCGATCAAATGCAATTGACAATTTGATCTAATTGTGACAGTTGAAACATAATTTTTGGGGGTTATCTCAGGTTTAGGTGATAAAATCGCACTTTATACGTAGGGAGTTTAGTCTGTTTTTATAATTACCCACTGTAAACAGAAGAATACTTGTATCCAGGTCTGAACAGTTCTTTCTTACATATGAAAAAGGACCTAAGGCATATATCTATGTACATATTTACATTTCATGTATACATAAATACAGATTTATATGCAGGCATACATGCACATAATATATTTACAACTGTACTGTACAGAATTTTGAGTGTTTCAGAACAAAGTAGAAGATCATTAAATAAAATCAATGTGGTACAAGTAACAAGCATTCTTATTTGCCAAAGCTACCAATACTGACTCTGGCATATTCCTCTGTTTACTGAGATATTTCACAACAGGTGAAATCATCCAAGGGGTATTGATTGGACAATGGTGAAGCGGAGACAAGTATGGTGAGTCAGATTCAAATAATTTATGCGCTGGTAATTTCGAAATGGCTTCTAAGGTTCCAGCGTCTCTAAAAATGCTGTTTGTTAGACCAAATCTGCAATTTGGCAATCTCTGTTGCCATTGTAATAATTCAGATAGTGATCCCATGAAGCAATGTCGATGGACATTTAGGTGTGTTAAACCCAATTCCTCAAAAATCTGAAGTACTTTCTCCGCTGCTTCACCAGTGCCCTTGTCCCTACAATGAAGTACAACTGCCTTATTGTACTTTTCTGCCAAGGGCAAAACGTTTTTTAAAAACTTTTCTTGAGCCTCTAATTTGCTTTTCATACATGCTAACTTATCTGAGCATAGAGGTCTGCAATTGCATGAAGTTGTGTGATCCATGCCTATTTCCCCTAGCCCAATACAACGAGGGTGACGTAATAAACTCTCAAGTTTATTCAAATGATGATCGATAGATCTTGTGCTCACTAAATGGGGATGGAGTCCAAATGTTACGAAGATTCTTTCATCTGCTGCTAATTGTTTTTCCCATGTTCGCCAGTGATCTGGAAATACATAATTTGCCACCGCTCCTACCAGTCTAAATGTCTTACTTTCTGGTACTATTCTTTCAACCTCTGCTAATGCATTGGTTCTAGAGCGTTTCAATAACTGATCAAGATGAAAGTGGCTGTCTATAAAGACAAGTCTACTGGTGAGATGAGATGATCCATCCACTTGAATTCCGGTAAATTTCATAGGGCTATTAATACTTCGAATTCCGTTGTATTTATCAGCTCCCAGATGGTAAATTAGATTTTCTAAAATCCTCCAGTGCATTAATACAGCCACAGAATTGGGTGGAGAGACATTATGTTTGACTGGTTTTTCTAATCCTTGTATTTCCAAATACATATCAAGTAACCCCTTTTCCTCGGGGTTAAAAGGATCCACAGGTGTCTCTGCGGGAAACCACTTATGGCTCTGGGCATGCTTCAACAAATCCTGTAAGATTACCGCATTATATTCTTCTCTGAAGAAGTGAAGCAGGCCATTCATTAAATGTATCCATTTCCTCAAGTTCTCCTCATCAAACTTCGCACCGACTGGGTGCCCGGGCTTATCTAAATGCTTCTTTTTCAAGAAGCAGTAATTCCCTTCCTGTTCCTCACAGAGCCAGCAGGCTGTCTTGGCTGACACATACCAAGGGAAATGTCTTGATATCATGTGGCGCTTCATATTTCGCTGTCTTCCATTACAAATCCTGCACATCCTGTGTGTAGCAGCAAGCTTTTTGACTTCCACCACTCTTGCATCTTCTACTGGATGATCATTACTTTCTTGCTCAACTTTACTGTCCTCAGTAGAAGTTACAATACTAGAATCAAGCTCCTCAGGGTTATCGTCAGAAATTTCATCGATAATAATATAGTCAGATAAATCCAAATCATTAACTGCTTCTGACTGTTCAGGGGAGGAGGCAATTGGCACACTATCATTTTCATCTAGTCCTGTCTCATCGTAGTCAGGAACAAAGAAGAAGTCACTGAATTCATCCATAATCTACAAAAAAAAATATATACAAAGGGAACCTCAGGGTGAACTCTACATATATGTACCTTGGAGATTAGTCAAATGTAACTGTGCAAGGGTGATGTGAGCATGCATGCAGTACAGTTTATACAGCAGCTATTAATTGCTGTCTCTAAATCTAGCAGGAAGCTTGATCTTTCTCCCTGTTCTCGTGACTACTGAATTGTCATCAAATAAGATTGGCAAATCTCCTTCATCAAAGTTTTGTACATTGTTGTCAACATTTCTATTTGTTGGCGAAGAAATTTCTGTATTTTCATGCCGTAGTATTTCTCTTTCTGGTTTCTCATTTACATCAGATAGTTCAGTTTCCTCACTGATCTCTGAAGCCTCTTCACCCTCTACAGGTTCTTCAAATAAGCTGTGCCTCCTCCGCCTGATCCACAATGGCATATCTCTGTCATGGCATATTTTCAATCTGTCATGATGTATCATGTAGGTTCCTTTTCTGTCAACAATTCTATATAAAGGTGGTTGACTCATAACAACCAAATATGGACCAACCCATGGTGCTCGCAATTTTCGGCTTTGCCCTACTTTTGTTGCCTTATCACTTTTATATACTATATCACCAATGTGATATCTTGTCTCAAAGACACGCAAGTCATATAATTTCTTCTGGCGTCTCTGTGATTGTCTTAAATTTTTTCTTGCAAAATGGTGTATTTTTGGTATAATCTCACTCAGATGGACTACCCATTCAGAAGTTTCATATGCATCTTGATTCATTTCCTGTATTCCAAACAACAAATCTATTGGTTGGGTGACTTCACGTCCAAGCATTAGCATATTGGGAGTATACCCTGTCTGTTGATGTTCCATTGAATGCAATGCCATCGCTAATAACGGGAGATCTCTATCCCATTCCCTGCAGTGTCCTTCGATGAAGCACCTTATCATCTGCAAGATGGTACGATTATATCTTTCAACTTGTCCATTAGACGATGGGTGGTACGGTGTCATTCTCGTCTTTGCGATCTCCAGCTGTTCACAAAGGGACTTGAACAAATTTCCTTCAAAATGTTTGCTCTGGTCTGTATGAACCTCTAAAGGACAGCCAAAAGTTACTATGAAGTGAAGGATGAATTTGCGAGCAATTTGTTCTGCAGTCTGGTCTGGCAGTGCAGTAATTTCAATCCACTTCGTAAACTGATCAACCATGACAAGAACATAGGAATTACCACTGTTACTAGTCATGAATGGACCAAGAATGTCCAGATGGATCCGTTCCATTGGAAATCCAGCAAGATGAGTTTGAAGATGCGCTCTAGCAGTACGATTGGATTTCTTTTGAGTGTTACATACTCTACAAGATTGTACATATGCCTTGCAATCTACAGTCATATTATGCCACATGAAGGATTTCTTCAGACGTTGCAAAGTTTTTGTCTGTCCCAAATGACCAGCAGATTTTACATCATGGTAATAATGCAACACTTCTTGTTTGAGTGAGTCTGGTACTAAAAGTACCAATTCTCTGTCTATTCTATGTTCCCATCTGTACACTAGCATACTTTCATGAAACTGCAGCTGTGATCTGCATAGCCACAAGGCTTTAACACTCGGACTACACAGATACAACTCATGCTTGTCAGGAATTACATCATTTTCCAGCCAATAAATTATCTTGCCAATATCATTGTCTTTTTCTTGTATATCTCTTACTTCCTCACTAGAGTATGGTTCCAACCAAGAAACTTGTGATATATTCAATTCAGGAATATCTGTAGTAATGGAAGTATTTTCAGTGATTGGCTGTAGAGATGGAGACTGTGATTCATGCACATGTGATTCAGGCAGTTGTTTAATAGCAAGTGGTATTACATCATCAATATCTTCTGTGAATCTCTCCCACTGGCCATGTGCTCTTCTACAATAATGACAACCTCCACAAGGTAGAACTTCTGGATTACTTCCAGCATGATAATAATTACATTCTACAAGATCGTCTGGAATCCGAGACAGACTATCTGCATTTGAATGTAGTTTACCTGGTCTATGTAGAATTTGCATATCATATTGGGAGAGTTCCTCAATCCATCTTGCAAGTTGACCTTCTATGTTTTTAAAGCCCATTAACCACACTAGACTATTATGGTCTGTACGAACGGTGAATTTCCTACCCAAAAGATAATGGCGGTAGTGTCTACAAAATTTCACAACAGCAAGTAACTCCTTCTGGGTCGTACAGTACTTGCGTTGTGCTGGTAACAATACATGACTTGCATACCCAATAACTTTCTGCACTCCTGATTGGAATTGTGATAATTCTGCGGCTATGGATCGATTTGATGCATCAGTATCCCGAATAAATTCTCTGGCGGCAATTGGATAGGACAGTAATGGTGGATTTATCATAATCTTTTTCAGACTGTCAAAGGCATTCTGATGTTCACTTGTCCATACAAATTGTTTTTTAGGAGCAGTCAGTTCGTAGAGACAAGCAGTCACTTCAGCAAAGTGTTCAATGTGATCTCTATGATAATTTACAAATCCTAGGAATGACATGAGTTCTTGCTGGTTTTGTGGTCTCGGCCATTTAGCCACTGATTCAATTTTACTAGGAGACACAGAAATACCATCTTTGTTAACTAATTTCCCAAGGAATTCTACTTCCTCTTGGAATAACTGGCATTTCTTAGGCTTTAACTTAAGATTAAACTGCCGAAAACGAAGAAATACATGTTCTAAGTGTTCTAACATGTCTTCAAAGCTAGATCCCAAAACAACTATATCATCCAAATATACAAGTAGTTCTTTCCATGTCAGTCCTCTCAGTACCAACTGCATAGCTCGCTGAAATGTGGCTGGAGCATTGCACAACCCAAAACTCATCCTGGTGTGTTGAAATAAACCATACTTTGTGATGAAAGCAGTCTTTTTGCGATCGGGTTCATGCAGTGGTATTTGATAGTAACCAGATGCCATATCTAGTGTAGAAAAGTATTTGGTGCCTTGTAGAGTATCTAAACAATCTTCAATCAGTGGAAGTGGGAAGCTATCCTTGACTGTTTTCGAATTTAAGGCCCTAAAATCTATGCACCAATGCACACTTCCATCTTTCTTGCGGACTAGAACTGGAGCAGATGCCCATTCTGACATGGAAGGCTCTATGACACCAGTTTCTAACATTTTCTGTAAATGTTCTTGCTCCTGATTCTCAAAACCCAAAGGTGTTTGACGAATCTTGTGTTTGATTGGTGCTGCATTTTCGGTATTGATTTCATGTTTTACCTCTTTGAGACATCCCAAGTCCAAATCATGTTGGGCAAATACATCTTGATAATCTCTCAGAAGCTTTTCTACACCAATATTTTGTTCACTTTTCAAATTACTTGTAGAGCATTTAAATAAATCTTCAAGGTGTGATGGCATCTGTTCAGTTGTAAGCAATAATTCATCTTGGACAACAAAAGGCTCAACAGTGTCATTGGTTACCAATCTAACAGCAGTTTGTTCAAAATCACATAAATTTTGAACGTTGATTGCCGTTTGATTGTCATTGTCATCAAAAGCAGCTGACTTGCGAACCGATTCTGTCTCGTGACAATCTGTAATTCCATTTGACTGTGATATGACGTCACATAAACGTCCAGTCAAATCTGGAATATCTTCAATCTCTTCTGCATTGCCAACAAATGTATTCTTCTTTAACTTTACAAAGTGAGAAGAGTCATTTATAGCTTTTACAACTGTACTATTTCCTTCTCCCACAGAAGCTGATAATAAAATGCCACTAGAGTGAGCAACAGGCTCAAATATGTAGCTTTTTAACAGTGGTTCCTCCAATTTAACATTAATTGCTGACATGGAATTGGGTGGAAGTGTGACAGACTGGCTAATCTTCACTCGAGCAATTGGTATGTCTGTAGTATTTCCTGCTCGTTTGAATGAAGCATTTACAACTATGTCGCCAATAGTTAATGTACTGTTGCGTAAATTAACTATACAATTATTAGCTGTGAGAAAGTCCAAACCTAAAATGAATGGGTCATTGATTGCAGCAACACATACGTCCCATTTAAAAAACTGTTTGCCAATTTCAAACTCCAAGTTTGGAACTATTGTTCCTATAACGGGTTGCGATCCAATTCCTTTTAACCTAACCCTTTTTGCAGTAGGTGGAACACTAAGATCAGATTTTTTGAAGAACTCTTCATCAATGAGAGTTATCATGGCTACTGTATCAACAATTGCAGAAGTATTTACATTTTTTACAGCTAATTGCAGCACAAGTGATACTCCATTTACCCTATTTACATAAATATCTGGCATCTCATCTATATTTACATGGTCTTCTCGTTCCTGAAGGGTAGGTAGGCCTACATCATTTTGGATCCGGCATTGGCCTTGCCACTGGATCCTGGATTGTTTAAATTCCTCTTAGTTTCTGATGGCACCATTGGATCTTCTGTTTGTCTCTGGTTTTCTGACCTGTTTCTCCAATTGGAAGAAGGTGAATTACTTCTATAGGGTCTGTTATTCTTATAGTTGGATATATTTTTCTTCCAATTAGCCTTACCTTGATATGCACCATAGGGTCTATTATAATTTGAACCCTTGGATGTTGGAGAGCCCTTCAATTTTTCTTTGACTAAGGTTGTCATATCTTTCATCATAGTTTGAAGATCACTCATTCTCTTCTCAAGTGATTCTATTTCAGGATTTACTTCAACCTTGTTCACCTCATAGTCTGTATCTGGCTCTGAGAATGCTACTTGCCGTTGTTGATAATTAGTGGCTCGATAACCAATGATGGCTTTCTGATTTGCTATCGACCCTTTCATATATTTCAAAGCCTTGAAAATTGTCGATGGATTCTTTTCCATGACCGCTCTAACAGCATCCTTATCCCTGCATCCTCTCAGAAAGGCTTCTGTTGACATCTGTTCCACAGTGTGTCTGTCTGATTCCGGATACCCTTCTACGGTCATTGTGTGTACCCTTTGAGAGAATTGCTCAAATGACTCATCTTCTTTCTGCTTCAAACATTGCAGCTGTCGCCTGGCTGATGCCGGTGCTTCCTTTCTACTGAACCTTCTCTTTAATTCATGCTTTAAGGTTCTGTATAACTGGTGACCATCTAGGAGGTTCACATATTCTAAGGCATCTTCACTTAGACAATCATACAATCTATTCAATTTCTTCCTGGAGTTCCAATTGCGCTGATCTGCAATTCTTTCAAATTGAAAGATAAATGGCTCCCATTTAGCTGTCATAGTGCCACTAAATGTAGGCAATTTTGGACGTGGCGGACTTTTACTCCTTCGCCTTCCATGTCTATGTCTCCTGCGACTCCTACTGGAATCATATGACGACGAAGATGACCAGCTGCTGTCTCTCCATCCTCTATGCCCTCTATGTTCTCTTCCTGAATGAGAGGAGTCACTCTCATCATCTGATTGGTCTGATTTTGAGTGGCGACTTCGCTGGCTACATTTCTTATGCCGTCTATTGTAAGACCTGGACAAAGATCTATCTAAAGAAGACGAACTGCCTGATCTTCGTGCACGACTTCTACTTCTATGTCTAGAAGTATGACGAGCTCTAGAATGATGCCTAAAATGTTTTCTTTCATCGCCAGATGGTGAAGAAGTGTGACACTTTGAATCTAGAGCACTTAAACTGCATGCATTAGAATGTTTTCTTCTCTTTTTACCATCATATGTTCCTAACTTCGTTGATAAATATTTATCATCTTCAGTGTCAGTTTGTTTGTTCTGCACTTGGATATTACGAGCCCCATGCTTTTGTTTTAAATCGGCCCGAGAAGTGGCTGTAGAAGCAGGATGGTGATGAAAATGAGACATTTCTTTATCAGATTCATCATAATCACTGTCAGGTGATGTTAAAGCAGGTTCAGTTTTAATTCCTTTTAATGTCTGATCAAAGAATGATAATGTTCCACTGGCATGACTTTCTTCTCCCATCAATTCTTTGGCAGGCATTATATTTTCCATTCTCCATACTGGTAATGGAAAATCAACCACTGGATGCTTTTTCCTATATTTCTCCTTCCTTAATTCTTCCCGTAACTTCTCATACTCTCCATTAAATTCATTAGTCAAATCTCTAATCTGTTGAGCTGATGATTGCTTGATTTCTTTCAAAGTTTTATTTTGCACTTTTATTTGTTGCTCCAACAGTATTTTCTCTTTATGCCACTGGTCTCTATCTTCCTTATATTTCTGTTTCATTTGTTCAATTTCTACTTTTATTTCTGTAAATATTTCATAAACATTTAATGGATCTTTATCAGATTTGTATTGGTCAGTGGAATCCTTCCAGTCTTGGGTGGGCTTGGCAAATTATATGCACTACTGTTGTTTGACTGTATATCAGTTGAGGACGTGTTAGATGCATCTACACTTGATGCATTTCTTGGGCTAAGCTGGGGTGACGAAGGTTCACCTAGTGTAATGATGCCATTATCAATTAACTCAACCCATGCAGACTCATTTACACCAGTCTCTCTTACCAAGTCTTCCATGGTTAACTTCCCTTTTTCTAACCTACATCTGAACAATTTCTGAGCTCTAACTGGCCCAATATTTCTAAGCTTTTGAAAATCATCAACAGAAAATGTTTGTAAATTAAGTGCCATAATTTTGTGTTATAAAAAAACCTTCACCAGTTAATTATATTAAGCACAATATTTAACCAATAAATTTTGAAAACTACTGTTTGAAAGGAGTAGGAAGAAATATGCTGTTAACAATTATCCAATATGAATGTATTCAGAACAAAGAATAATTGCTATAGAGAAAAAAAAAATGATTACAAAAATGAAACGTTTTTGTTATGACACGTTGGGAACACCATACTTGAAATTTTGAAATAAATTATCAGTTTTTCAAAATTTCGCAACAAAATTATTCATTTATATTTCTTTTCAGACAAGAAAAACACTATATGCATAATTGAAGCATTAAAGACTTGTTGCATATAAATTTACATTTAATATGTTACTTTTGGAACACCATACCTTTTTTCTAGAAAAATTTTTTTTTTTCTTTTGTCACTTCTGGTACACCATACTTTTAAAAACAAAAAATTGTTTTTTTTTTTTTGTTTTTTTTTCTTGCAACCGGTTACTAATGAAATCAAATTATCTCCCTTTTGCCTTGCTAAACGTATTTACAACGGTTTTGGGAAATACAAATTACTGTACATAATGTAGCCAAACAATTTCAAATTATCTGTTGATTTCAGTTATTAAACAAAAATTTATGCAAATTAAATTTACAGGCTTAACCTTGTAAAAAAAAATAACTGAATTTATGCAAGTTTCAACTGCGATAACAAGTTGAAACGACCCTAACACAAATTTAAACTGAATCACATTATTTGAAAATTCTGCCACAGGTAAAATAATCGAATTGTTCAATTAAGGGAACCCAACGTTTCCGATTTATCTCGTCGCCATTTGTAATGGATTTGGTGGCAATATTTGGCTAAACTCACCATAAATCAAGTACAAGCAAACAGTTCCAACTATCTTCACGAGAGCCGTTGACAGAAATCGCCTTAACTCAGGCTGACTAGTCGACGAAGTGCGCCAATCTCTTCATAACAACCTGGGAGCACTCGATTCAGCGGAGTATACTATGTTCTCCATAGTTCATTCTGGACCAGGACAACTCGTTCCTTCACATTAGTTTTATTCGCCCAGTATGAAAAGAAAACTGATATAGTAGTGTGCTAAAAATAGAAAACGTGTAGTGCCTGGGTGTAGTGCCTGGTCTGCTCTGTGGATGCAAACTACGCGAAATAGGGGTGCAGCATTCGTCCAATCAAGAGCCTAGAAGGTCACGTGAGATATAATATAGTAACATATGTTACACTAGAGATAACTGAATAAAAAAACGTAGTTTTCTAAAATTCTGTTTGAAATAACGATGCATTTCATTGAAACGTGTTCTTGTGTCATTAAAAATGTATTGACCAAGGAATTTCGTAAGTTAAAAGGAACGTCATACGCCACGTCCACACAAAACTTCAATCTCCTTTTTTCCTTGATGTAATTGTAATGATCGGCCATTGTTTACGTTTGATTTGGGTAAAACGATGAACGCAGATGATCACCAATTGCGTATAAAAAAAGTTACACGGAATAAAAAGCACGATAAGGATTTCATTGTTTATTAAATTGTATTTTGAAAGGATTTTTAATATGATAATATTAATATTAATTCATTTTCGTTTTGAAACAATATGAACGTTCAGGGGTTCTTTTTCTATTCACCCTGTCAAACGTTATTTTTAAGATTGACATTTGGGGCGTGGTTTAGGGCGGGCCTACATGTGGTTTTTCAGTTCATTGTTTTATAAAAATAAAAAAGATTTACTTTAGCCGATCATTTTGCGTGCAAATCGTCCCCTGAGTTCCAATGTGTTCTATGTGCCTACTGGCACATAGAACACATTGGAACTCAGGGGACGAAATGTTTATACTAAAACATATCATGTGACCACTTATTTGAACGACCTCAGTTCGTTCTAATGAGGGATAACCTGATATGGTTTTTTTTAAACAAACTGAAATCATTTGAAACGTAAATTATTCAAATAACAAAATTTTGATATCCTGGGCGTCGGATAATGTGATACAGCGTGCGTACACATTAGTTTGTTTTTCAGTATTGCCGCACTTTCCTCTGGGAAACTATTTCACCTCTTTCCCGCTGCATTTTATCATACAATAATCGATTTTCGCCTGATACAAGCTAAAACATCCGGACTGATACAAATTTGTATCAGCCATAGTAACTTCTGTGAGCACGTACGATCGTTCCTTTCCGAAGCAGAATGTTTTTTACGTGCACACATGGAAAACGAATTCACATGCCGAGGTCACCGTTTTATTTATTTATTTATTTATTTATTTATTTATTTATTTATTTATTTATTTATTTATTTATTTATTTATTGGGTATAACGACACTTTTGACAAGCAGGGTCACTTCGTGTCAGGCAGTTTTACGGGTGGGGAAAGCTGGAGTCCCCGGAGTGAACCAATGAGCAAAGGCAAGGAACTGACAGACTCCCCAACATACTAACATCACACAAGCAGGGTTAGCATTGGTTAAAGACAAGTTCACCATTGCCGTGCAGTACGCAAGGCGCCGACGTGCCCTCGCGCAAGCAATCGGGGTTAAGTGCCTTACCCAAGGACACAACGTAGTTACCCCTGGCGGGGATCGAACCGTGAACGTTTTGATTTCACCATTTTGATTGCAGTAATTCCATATATCACCAACTCAGGTAAAATAAATTGGACTAGATCAATTTTTTTCCATGGTGATATTTTTGTGTAGGCCTATCTTGCGTTAAAGCAGAAAAATAAAACAAAGAAACTCACAGCTGAAACACTAATATAAACTTCGGCGGGGATAGTACAAGTGGAACAATGAGGGCGGATTACATCATGCACAGCTTACGTAATGCACTGACGCCATCGTGGACTCCATTCATAAAAATTAAATTTATAGATGCTGAATGGTTGTCAAAATATAGGTGAGCGTGTCAAGGAAGTGAGGATATTGTAAGATAAATTACAACCTAGTGGATTTCCGAGTTGCAAAGATAAATTTGCCGCTATATGTTGATCGAGAAGCCAGTATAAAGTCTGGATGATGTTCCCATTACGTATCGCGACTCGACCTAACGGGCTCCTGCATACCTCTGTAGTTTGCCCATCAAATTCAGCTCTCCGGAAAACAACAGTGTCAAGTGTTCCAGATCGTTATTATTCCCGTCTCAAACGAGATTATTTCTACCAGTGACAAATAAATAAATACACAACATAGGCAAAGAACTCAAACACAAGTGTCTCCTCATTAAACTCAGTTGACAAACATTCCAGTCGAGGTCTATTTGAAAATGCCGTGCTGAATAATTGCAAAATAACAATTAACAACTATTTTCAAGATGCGAAGCAAAACAAAACGTAGGACAATCTGTGTTACCGAAAGCGATTCCGATTCAAGTCTTGCCTCCATTGTTTTGACTTTGAAGTTTCAAGTTCGAGGCGAACGCTCGATATTACTAAGTGTTTAGGATTCCCCATTTCCACAAATTGTTAATGCTTATTTGGTTAAAATAATTCTTGTTGTATTTGATTTTTCAGGTGTTATGATCAGTCTAATTCTCATCTAATAAACAAATTTCTACAACAAACAATTGATCTGTGTTGCTGTATTTCGTCTCGTTGACGAGATGAGATCGGCCAGATCAAACTCGACGCCAGCGGCGTCCAGTTTGATCTGGCCGATCTCATCTTGTCAACTCGATGAAATACAACAACACAGATCAACTGACTATTGTATTAGTCTGTATTTATCAGTTTAAGTCTTGCTTCATGGTTTATCGCATGTCAATTTTATAAAAGTTTAATTTTGCCACATATGAATTCCCACTCGAATCTGGTAAAAATCGATTGTCGTGTGTGTTTCACCATTTATTGGTGGATTTTGTCTAGAACATACGCAGCTAGTGATAGAGATCATTAGACAGTCTTTCTTTCGAGAACCAAGCAATCGACATTGGCAGCTACTTTGCAAGATGAGAGTAATTGTCAGGACAGCTCCAGAAGGTTCCAGAATATTAACGGAAATAATGTTTGTGTCCCTGTTGGTTCACTTTGCCGAAGGATATATAATAGCGAATGTTTTCCATAAGAATTCACCAATGTTCGGAGATGCAAATGAAACCATAACTACTGTTCACTCTGCTCTTCAATGTGCCGGCAGGTGTAACAGGGGCGGGATGTGTATGTCATTCGCATATGACAAGAATACCAAGTCTTGTGAGATGTCAGACGGAGTAGTAGCTGGGATGAGAAAAGATACTTACCTCAAATGTACGTATATCTAAAAGAACAAACGGCATTTTGTTATACGAAACGAATAGAGCCTTTAACCCTTTACCTAACCTGAAAAGCAGATGACACTTGCAAAAATAATTCTTGAATAACTATTTTTTTTCATTTTTTGTCTCAAAAACATAGGTTATGACCCCTCGCTGGAACGAGTTCGACGAGCTCGTTCCAACGAGGGGTCATAACCTATGTTTTTGAGACAAAAAATGAAAAAAAATAATGAAAATTAATTGGCGATTTTTGAGAATAGCGCAGGCCGGTTTTGGCCGTTACGTTAGGTAAAGGGTTAACTGGAAGAAATCGAAATTAAAACTTACCAAACTTTGCACAGTTCATATACAGTCCTCTTCTTCAGTTCGACAAAAGCTTTAGGCTTGAAACCAAAATATACAACAAGAGATCCGTTAGGCAATGACATCACGTACAGCTATAGAAACTGATTCGAACTCGTTCCTTCTGAATTGACAACATACGATTACCAAATTTTCTGAAAGTTCACACGTTTACGCAGTTGAAACGTTGCACCCTCAAAACGTTCACGGGAATGGCAACTACACAAGAGCAGGGACAAAAATGCTCTGACTGAAGTGGCAAAAGAACAAAAAAATGAATAGTGGAACAAAACCTCAGCGACTTAAAAATAAGTAATACAACAACCTCAAGAAACATTACCGTCAAATCCACTTGCCGGTGTTTTCAATCAAATCTTGGCTGCCAAGCTAGCAGGGGAGATTTGACTAGTTATCACTGCTAATACACTAATATCAAAATAGTTTTGTCCAGTCCCTAAAGACTGTAATTTTATACCATGATTACCTATTCTACTATATGTGAAAAGCCTATGACATACATTTTAGCTTTACACACCAACCGTGATGAACACGCCAGCAATGGAATTTTAATAGTAAAAATTTACCCCTACAGTAGAACTACATCCCTGTTGACCTCTGGTGACGTCGACCTGAATGCAAACTTGTCTAAATTTATCGCACGTCGCCTCGCGAAGAGTGCAATGGAAGTGGCAATTATTTATTATGTTTTTAAATGGGTTTACCTCATAAGATGCCAAATATTAACAGACATGCATTGTCTCATGAACTCGAAATAGTATGTTATTATGTTATTAAAACGAAAAATGCTCAGTTTATTTTTTTCATTTCGTTTCGGCGATAAAATTGACAGCGGAAGTACCGCCCACCGATGCTCGTGCAAACAAAAATAGATTCGCTCGTATGTACGTCTGGTGCTCAGTAAAACCGAGAAAAAATAATAGCGACTCTAAATAATTTGACGACCATGCTATAAATAAAATATACCCAAAGTAGCTTGGTGTACCAAATGTTCAACACTCGTGGTGAACATTTGGTACACCAAGCTGCCATGGGTATATTCTATATATCACATGTCGATGGGCGGTGAGGATCGGGCAAAATGCGCAATGTAGTAGGCCGCATTCTTTTACAGTACGTTTGGTTCCTACTACCCAACCTGGTATGAATTTTGTCCATTCAATTTCAGATACCAGACGCCAAATTTCTCCGAATTCAAGAGTATGTTTCCATATGGACAGAAAAAACAATTTGTCACACTGTCTCGAGCTATTCCGTCTGTCACTTCTTTGTGACTGGCCTTTCGCCGGAAGATCAAATTTATTTATTTATTTATTTTTGTTTGTTTCTTAGGTGAATCAATAAACTCAACTATTGGCAATGCGGGTTGTAAATTCTGGTAATCATTATTTAATGAAAATGAGTGTTGATCTGTGATCCCCAGGAAATTACCTACAGTTATTAACCCTTTACCCAACGCAAACGATATAAAAATTTATTATTTAAAATATATTTTTTTAAAAATATTTTTCAACAAATTTCAACAAAACCATATCATGTGACCCCTCGTTGGAACGAACTCGGTGAGATCGTTCCAACGAGGGGATCACATGATATGGCTTTGTTGAAATGTTTTGAAAAATGAATTTGCATAATACGCAGGCGGATGCGGCCGATTCGTTTGGTAAAGGATTAAAGTAATGATAAAATAAAAATATTAAAATCAAATAATATTAATATATCATGTATTATCTATTGACTAAAGTGAATTTTTTGATTTGATTGGTTGATAGATACGTGGTATGAGACCATATTCATTGAAACCCACGATACGTCCGCCCAGCCATTGACAAATTTCCCATACCCAGTGGAAGCCTCGTTCCGAAATCTACAAATTGTCGATACCCCTTAGAAGACGCGTCATTCCAGTTTTACAGTGTACATGTATTATATTTTAATTTTTTTTATCTCCAAAATATAGCTCATGACCCCTTATTGGAATGAGCTTGTCGAGTACCCTCCAATGTGGGGTTCATAGGCTATGTTTTTGAGACAAAAAGAAAAAAAGAAATTCAATAATTTTTTTATACTAGTCATATCGGCATATTTTCACAAAAACTCTTTTGCACAAAAATTCCACAGAAACCTGTATGGCTCAACAATGGAAGATAAAAGATCTCATGCTGTGTGTGTTCACAAATGAAATAGATTGTACTTCTAAAACGGAAAGTCAATAGATAAATTCGTTACCCCATAGGATACTGCTGGCTTCGGGTAGGTAAAAACCCGTACCACGTGATCAGACACGGGGTAACTAATAATATCACCTGAACACGGTGTTTTGAAATGTTTCAACCAGCTGACTCGACATTATTGCTTCTATATTGTTGAAATCCGTTGCCACTAGGTTGTTGACTACAAACTAAATGCTCGGGCTGAATGGTGACTGGGCAACCGTACGTCGATCAATACACCACCATCCCTTCACACATCCGGTAACAGTCACGCATTGCTAATTTCGCCCAGTTCATTCCTTCAAAGGGCCAAACCAATGGCGATCAAATTTCACACATTTCGTCTGATTTCTTGTTGGTTTGGCCGATTTTACCCTTGTACAATTTTTAGTGATAACCATTATACTCGCTACACCATTTTTTGAGTTGAATGTCAAGAAACCCATGCATAGCAATTCTAAAACGCGTTTCTTTACCACGTTGATCCATGGTGCATGTGTGTTAGTATCCGACTTCTTGCGAACACATCGGTCACACCTTTGTCACAATCTGCTGACATGCTTGGTCAGAAAAATCTTTCTCAAAGCCATGATGAGGTTATGCTTTTTTCCAGGGTGCTCCATTTAATTGTAGATACATGGCAATACCATTCTTCTATAGACATACACCAATACTAACTGTAATGCTTTCTCGTCAAAGAATGAAAAAATAATGAAAATTGAAAGTGATTTTGTAGATAGCGGTGGTCGGTTATGGTTAAATTCCGGATGAGTTCAATATGAAGGGTCTATAAGTATCTCCTTTACTTCCACCGGGCACTCTCCCATAAATTGTAACAAGGCAAAGAGACTTGGACAAATTTGGATGACCAAAAATAATTTACCACTCTACCAGTTAATAACTAATGTATTTTCATGTTTGTGCGTAAAAAAATACCTCATGACCCTCATTGGAATGAGCTTGTTAACCCTTTACCCAACGCAGACGATTTCAAAATTTATTGTTTTAAATATATTTTTTTTTAAATTTTTCAAAAATATTCAACAAAACCATATCATGTGACCCCCTCGTTGGAACGAGCTCGACGAGCTCGTTCCAACGAGGGGTCACATGATATGGTTTTGTTGAACCTTTTTGAAAAATAATATATTTTCAACTGCTGAATTTTCATATTACGCGGGCGGATGCGGCCGATTCGTTGGGTAAAGGGTTATTGGGTCATACACTATATTTATTAGAAAAAAATGAAAAAAATAATGAAAATTGAATAGTGATTTTTGTAGATAGCGTTTGCATCTTTTGGCGGATACGTGTCAAAAAGGGTTAAATTCCGGATGAGTACAATATGAAAGGTCTGTAAATATCTCCTTTACTTTGTCAAAAATTCTTGTTCACCTTGTGTCTATACCCATTCTTTTTAGTCGCTTTCCAATTTACTGGGGTGGGGGTGGGGTGGGGTGGTGAACATCTGTGTTATTAATTCATTCAATGGTTTGGCAGTTTTTGAAATCTTTGACTACATGGTTATAAGAAGCAGCGAATGCTGACGATACTCCCAAAAATTCACAAGTTTCTCTCAGAAAGAAACACGTTTCTGCTGCCACTATTAACTTGCACTCGTGCTGGCTTGTCAGCTCGAAGTCCATTCTGTCCGTATGTTGCTCAAAACTATCAGGAAAGATGATAAGGTGACCAAGATAAATGACGCATATTTTCATATTTAACACTCCTAAACATTCTTCAAAGAGGTGATGAGACGTTGGAGGACGAGTGGAAAGTCCAAAACACATACGTATATATTGGTACAATCTTAATGGGCCTGCATTGACGGCTAACCTCTCCTGGTGTTTTTCTTCAACTTCAACCTTGAGATACTGCCCTTTATCCCTCAAATGGACGTTTATTCGAACACTAAAAGTCTTGGATAAATGT
Source organism: Pictodentalium vernedei (assembly GCA_031216915.1). Classification (NCBI taxonomy): domain Eukaryota; kingdom Metazoa; phylum Mollusca; class Scaphopoda; order Dentaliida; family Dentaliidae; genus Pictodentalium; species Pictodentalium vernedei. The sequence continues at coordinate 461,800,518 of CM062292.1, read as the reverse complement.
TTGCTTTATTCACCTAGTAGCAGCTGCTAGTAGGATGATAAATTTTCCCCGTAGGTTTAACACTGAAAGCATTTATTCCCATAGTAGAGACGAACTTGTTGACCACTGACTTCTTCCGCATTTGCGTTGCGACGACCTGTGTTCCGTGTGATGGAGACATAATGAACCGACGTTTATCACACGCTGACCGTCGCTGAAATGTTTTGTTTTAGCATACCGGTATACGACACATTTAAGCTCTGTCTAACAATAAAATGAACAACATTTAACGAAGAAAACACAAAGTAAATCAATCGAAACCAAGCGTAGAAAAGCATACAAGTTCGACTGTGAAAAGCAGAGGCATGATGATTGATGTTTCATTTTTCAAATTAGGAAAGTGTAAATAAATAAATGCATGTGTCGTCTGCTTTGTTTATAAAACTCAAGTTGAATCGACGACGACAAAAATAACAATAAACAACGAAAATAAGAAAGATAAACATTGTTCATTTGTGAAAGTACAAAGGTGCCATTTAAATATACACAGGAAATCATTTGAAAAAATGTTAATGAGATCATTAGAACATCTTTTAAAATAATAACGCTTTAGTCTAACAACCTATACTTTTTGTAAAATTCCTGATGAATATTAGGCGCAAAGAATTCTGTTTCTCAGATTATTCCGCGCCAAAAGAGTTAAAACGTCAGTCAAGCTAACTTTGGCATCCATTCTCCGCGGTATGTCAATTACTTTACCTTTACTGGACCGCACTATAGTCACTATCACTGATATTAAGGATATGTGTCAAAGGTCATTAAACACGCCCTCTCATATTTCCAAGGGAGGTAACTGACCTCGCCTTGATTATTTATTTATTCGTTTATTAGGGTTTAACGACACTTCCGACACCCAGGGTCACCTCATGTCGGGCAGTTTTGCGGGTGGAGGGAGCCGGAGTACCCGGAGAGAACCGCAGAGCTACGGTGAGCAACTGTCAGGCTCCCCAATTTTCTAATTCTGCGCAAGCAATGTTAGCATTGTTTGAAGACAAGTGCTTATCTTTTGTATCCGTGTTTCATATAGCCATTTCATGGACCTTATATTTCATATATTGTTTAAACTACCCAGAAGTTTCAGGCTTTGGAGGAATATCCTCAATCGTTTCACCATTTTGATTAATTTGAAGTCATCATCAGTTACATTTTCTTTAGTGAGAAACATTTTTGTCTGATTTTTAAACAATATTCTGGGAGAAGATCATTATGTTTATATTACAGCTATTCTACTGATACCGGCAGTCAGTAGTGCTACGCACGCAACAAATATTTCGAGTGCAGCCCTAAAAGTTTCAATGAAACTATAAGGTCACTTATTTCAGAACGCAATGTACTTTCTGTCACATTCGAAATACTAAATTAATTCTTAAAGTAATTTATTTGTGACACTGCAATCTCTTCACTTAATGTATAAACTATATTTTAAAAAACGGAATATATTTGCAATGTTAAAACGTACAAATGACGGTAGAATTGAAATCGTAAATATTCATTAAGAGATAAATGCTGTAGGTTGTCCAAAAAAAATAATATTCAGATTACCAGAATATTACATTTGTTTTTGAGACACGATTTCACAAAGTGACTATTATACAATTATGTACTTTTGTGTTGGTGAATATGATGTGATATGAACCTAAAAAACTTTTTTTAGGTTCATATCAGATCATATTTACCACCATAAAAGTCCATAACTGTTTTATTATATACACCATCCTCAAAAGAACAATCTTCTATTTGGTAATTAACCATCTGAACACGAGCGGCTGCTTTACCGGCCAGGAACATGATACGTCATAACGACAATGTATAGGATGGCTGTTCTGTAAACGTGTAGGGTAGACTGATCAATATTGATTGGTGTACCCCAGATAATGAATATGGACTCTTCCAATTGCTGCCATTGAACTGGCATGAAAGATACCACGAAAGTTCGAAGGGTTAAAAGTTCAATTATATCAACCAGCAAATACTTTTATTTAACAATAAAATAGTTATCACCTGCAGAATAACATAAAAATAAGCAGTGTTATAGAGATTACGTCGGGGGGGGGGGGGGGCGCGGTGGCTCAGTTGGTAGAGGTGCAGGCTGCAAGCCGAGAGGTCCTCGGTTCGAACCCCACCTGCGGCAACCGCGTTGTGTCCTTGGGCAAAACACTTCACCCCGATTGCCTACACGGGGGCACGATGACGCTGTGTACTGAGGCGTACTGCACGTCGATGGTGCGCATGTCTTCAACCAATCTAACCCTGCCTGTGCTGCGGTGCAGAGTTCAGAGTTACGATGTTGGAGAGCTGACAGCTGCTCGTCGTTGCTCGGTGGTTCTCTCCGGGTACTCCGGCTTCCTCCACCCGTAAAACTGTCACGGTCACGATTAGCCATTGTGCATAAGTATGTGACCTTAAACACCAATAAATAAATAATATAAATAGAGATTACGTCGACGATTACGTCGAACTAGAGAGGGGATTTCCAAAAAACTATATTTAGAAAGTTGATATTCACTGGAAAACCGGTGTACATGGATTTTTGAGTGCCAGTCAAGTGTATCAGAGACAACCAATAGAAATGTGGTTATTTATAAAGTATATAATAAAACAATTTGTCTCACAGTGAAAAGAATGTAACTTAATATTTATAAAAAAAATAACCCTTTCAACCTAAAAGGCCCTCGTATCGCGATATAACCTGACTTCATAAAGCAGATACTTGCTCAGTGAATTTGTGTGGTAGACCTGACAAGATTTTCAATATGCAGCCCCTAGGGTGCACGCTGAAAATATTGATTAATCTTCTCCCAAGTGACGAATTGCGATTCTTCAGATTGATTGCATTGAATTGGCGTGGACGATACCATCGGAACTAAAAGGGTTAATTAAGTTCATGAAAGAATGCTATGAATATGATGTTCTCAGAAATGTGTTCCAAAAGAAGAAAAAAAACCTGTTTTTTTACCATTCACAAAGTCGTAATGCAATTTCTGGATCGAAACAGAAAATAGCAAAGTAAAAAAGCTGATGTGACTCAAACTGAATCCACAAATCTCCAGGTTAGAAAAGGTTAGTTTTACATGTTGAAGATGTTATAGGTTCACTAAGGGTAAATTAATTTGAATCGAATCAAATCAAAATGTTTCTAAGTTAATGGTGCTAAGTTAATAATTTCAATTCAAAATTCAAAAGTTGACAAGGGTTAATATAAAACTGAATTTATTGCAAAAAAAAACCAAAACAAATCACTGGAATTTTCTACAAATCGTGCACCGCAATTACAATTTGAATCGCTGCCGATAGCTAAAAATCTCCCCTGAGTTCCAATGTGTTCTAGGTGCCTACTGGCACTCAGTGGACGAAATTTGGGTGTCGAAAAAATGTATTTTTCTTGTTGATAGCAGTCAAATGAATTGCTGAGTGTCCTTCTAATAATTGTATTCATAGACATGAAGGCGTGTAATAAACACAGAACGACACGTGTGTGTGGAATGGGTTAATCGGCATGAAACTCGTGTCATATCGATTAACCCATTCACACACGCGTGTCTGTCTGTGTATATATATTTTTTGTGAATCACACCCCAGGTACATTAGGAGGAAAAGTACCAATGAGATCACCAAGTTAATGAACAACTTATTAAATCATACAAAACTAGTCTATGGTTAATTTTAATTAGATTTTTTCTTTTGGAGTACTTCAGCAGGCAAATGGTGTGGAAACGTTCAACAAATATATATGCCCACATATTGAAAGGGTTAACACCACATTTAGCAATTCAACTACATATTTCCCAGTAAGATTAAATTTATCAACGAACAAATACATATTACCTTATCTGCAGATAACGTCAGACTCTTATGGAAAAAATCAAATCCGTTCTTTATTTCCTATACATCAGAGGTTTAATGCAAATGACAACACCACTTGACAACCTGGGTGTGAGCAAAATAAATGGCTAATATCTGAGTCGTGGTACGGTGGCTAATGAGCGCCACATAGATTTGGTCATTAAATTGTAGCTTCAATTCAGCTAAATTGTAGCTGTAATTTAATAACCAACATTTGCGTTGCGCTAATAAGCCACCGTAGTGATCAAATCAAAGAGGTCTTTGGGTGGCCTGCGTGATAAAGAGAAGCCAGGTTTTGAAGAGTACCTTGATAGCACCTTTGGGGGGTCACTGTTGTTCAAGCTGAGGTCGCGATCCCTGGAGCTGAGGGGAAAAAATGAGAAAGACGGTGAAAGGGAGTGCCAGATGTGTAACTTGGACACGGTGAAGACCCTGGAACACTTTCTTCTAGAATGGCCAAAGTATCAGCCTAAAAGAATGAGATTCACTGGGAGTATAATGGGGAAGTGGGATGGGAGAATGAAGGGCATGTAGTTAGGGGGAGACTCAAAGGAGAGGGTTAATATGCTAATCGGAGAGATTGGGAAGAATGGGACAAGGGATATTATCAAGCAGTTCGTCTCCGAGTGTTGGGAGGAGAGGAGAAGCGCGGGAATAGGGAGGCAGTTGGGAGTACAGGGGTAACCATGGCCTTCTCGTCCGAGAACCGCGACAAATCAGCGGCTGGCCAAAGTGTTATTATATTATTAGCGATGCCTACTAAAGTAGTATTATTATGCCCCATGTTTGTAACATCAGCCGTGATTGGTTAATATGACACCTTCTAAAAGTCATAGTACTGGAGTTTTGGGGCAAAACACGGGTACTATCGGAACGTTTTTCCCTGGAGACAAGAGAACGAAGAAAATGTAAGCGCCACTTCCATTGATCAGCGTCGAATTTCTCAACACCAAACGCTGGCTCCGTGTCCGTTTAGCTTTTTCAACACCGGTAGACACAAACTTACCAACAAATATATCACCCTCAGTGGGTGTGTTTTCAATTTTAACTCCAAACAATGCATTCAAAAGAATCAGAAATATTAAAAAACTCACTCACGTTTTGTTCACCGCTTCAGTGAATCCTGAATATGAGTTTCAGTTATAACTTGTGTTTCACTCAGCTTAATTCTATCAACTGTTGTCCGAGAAACATGAATTTATATTCCATTAATTTAAATCACTTTTCACACAAGCATTAACAATGAATTATAACACGAACAGCATGATGCAGTTGTTAACATTGGCATTTGTTGATAAAGAAACACCCAAAGCGACGGCACTTGTGACAAATCATTTTCGAAGAGACGTCATTCGTTCGAAATGACGTCATGTTTTTGGATTCGACTACATTGTTGTTACAAGATCGATGGCTTGTTGCAGTTAACGCTTAACAATGAAAGTCATATTTTGTTCGGCATAATAAAATAATTAGAACGTTTCTTTTCATGTTCTGTCGGTCGATAGTACCTGAGTTTGTGTGATTTCTGAAATAAAACCTTCAGCAGCTTCGCTGCTTCAGGTTTTATTTCAGAAATCACACAAACTCAGGTACTATCGACCGATAGAACATGAAAAGGAACGTTCTAATATTATAATATTCAATGTTTTGAAAACGCGATCGTTTGTAACGTTGTAGTGTTAAGTATGTTTGGTGAATGGTAGTAAAAAGGGCTCAGAGGCTACGGAATTAGACTTCAAACCGGTAGGTACACGGTTCGACCCCTTCCCCCTTCCCCCTGGGTAATTGTATTTTGGCATTGGGCAAGGTATTTAATCCCGATTACCCACGTGGCAGAACGGTGGTGCTCTGTGTTAAGGCGTACTGTACGTCGATGGGACACTCATCTTCAACCAATGCTACCCCTGCTTGTGTGGAGTTAGTACGTTGGGGTTGACAGTTGATAGCCGCTGCTTGGTGGTTCTCTCCGGGTACTCCTGCTTCCTCCTTCGGTAAAGTTATCCGACACGAGCAGACCTTGGCAGTCGAAAGTGTCCTTAAACCCCAATAAATAAATAAATATATATGGAAGTAAATATATAATGCCACACCTTTACGAGTTTCAATTGGCATGTCTGTGAAATATAAAAGCAGTATCGTTCGTATTTTCTGAGTTGTGCGAATCACAAGGAAGGGTAAATATCCAAAAATAATATTTTAAAATGACGTAAAAACACCAAAAAAAAAAAAAATTACGTTAAATCGAAAGTCCAACGACAGGTACCTTTTTGTTTTACGAGCTCTATCAAACACTAAATTTTCATGTAAATCGGACAAACTTTAATTTTTGCGTCGTGAACGTTTTTCCAAAACGGCAGCCCAGACTACGTGTTTGTCGGGTGAGAACTGACTACAGTTTTAGAAATGGATTTTATTGGAGAAAATAATTCCAAAATTTCAGGAGAGAGCGATCATCAAGCCGGCAAATAATATTCCTTCATGAAAAAACTTCAAATCCATATTATTTTGGATAATGGTTTAATTTTGAATTTGTAAGGAACGCATTTAATAGAGCCACCGTGAAGGTGAAACTGTCTGACATTTCCTAGCTCTAGTATTTATACGGAAGTGTACGGTATTGAAAATCAGAATTTTCAAAGAGAAATGGGCGAAATAAACCCTTGATTCCAAGTGACGAAAAAAGGTCAGAGAAAAAAAAAAAGAAAACCTCCCCCCCCCCCACCCCCCCTCCCCCAGCAATCTACTCATTTTTTGAACTCTACATTTTTAGTTATTGTGATGAATTGACGGTAACTTTGAGGTTCGCGTCTCGGTTGAACATACGCCCCGAGCCGCAAAGCCTCAGATCATGTTACTGTCAACTCATCACATTAATGTATATGTGCCATTGAGACAAAACCCATAGCCTAAAACCTACATCGTGAAACACGAGAGACTTATTTACTAAACTTGTGATCGTTAAAAGATGCCTTACTCAAGGCAACTTTTAACAGTTTAGCAAATAAACCTCTCGTGTCCCCTATGAGGGCACTGAATAAATAATCAATAAACCAGATAAACTCATTGCTTCTCAGTTCAAATCGGAAAACGTTTTGAAATTTAAACAAGGGTAGAATACCAAAATTCTAACTCCGAAATGTGCAAAGGACAAAAAATAGGCTGACGATTCCAATAAGTCATTCCGTCTTCGCGAAATATGACTACTCCATTCCAACTCATTATGTAAAACACCCATCGATTCAAACACACATCGCGTTCTGTCTATATCTTAAAGGTAAAAGGTGATAGCACACAATACATGAACGGCAGTCCGTGCGCAAACTCTAGAAAAGAGTCTGAACAAGGAGCTCACGAGTTCTGTGATGATTCAGACAGGTCGCTTGTGTGCTTGTTAGGGAGCAGAAAGCCATGTTTACTAAACCAAGACATGGATTTAACCTACGGTCCATGCGTACAAATTAGCATATTTGATATTTCAAATTACTTAATTGCGAATGAAGCTTGCAAGTATGGACCTCCCTACTTCTCTGCACACTGAGTGTATTCTCTTTAAGGGAGATAATCATTCGTTTCTTTGGCGCTAGTGTTGTGTACCGTTCATATTTTTGAAATGTTTTGATCGGGACAGACGTTGAATTCAAAATTCTTACCCTCCCACCCACCGGAGTTTATAGTTTGTCAAAACCTTCACATAAATCAACTAGAACTTTTATCCATTGTAGTTTGCCTAAAACTGTGGGCTAAAAATCTAAAGGGAAGAAAGGTTTTGATTTATTGTGACAACACCACTTCAGTATCTGTTTTAAACAAAGGTTCAACAAGGAATGAGTTTATGCAATCTTGTTTAAGAGAGATAGTTTTCTTAGCTGCAGTGTTCGAATTTGAAATTAGAGCTAGACACATTGAAGGTTGTATGAATCGTATTCCAGATTTATTATCAAGGTGGAATGAGGGAATATCTGTTCAACAAACGTTTTTTCTTGCTGTTCGTCACTTGAACTTTTCTGAGTTAATTGTTTCAGAACAAAACTTTCATTTTGACAATAACTGGTAGTTTATTTGTTTTCAGGCTCACAGCTTTCACAATTGAAGAGAGAAGCACAGCAATCGGTTTTTTCTGCCTTTGCCAGTGGAACTTTTAAAAATCTTCGATTACAATGGAGATCATATTTCTTGTTTTGTGAATATTTTAAGCTTGATGAATTCCCAGCTTCCTTTGACACTCTTAAGTTATTTGTTCAATTTCTTAGTAGGTCATTTAAGTCTCCTCAATCAATCCGCTGTTATTTGAGTGGTGTTAAATCTTTACACAGATTTTTAGATTTGGATTGTTCTGCTTTCGAAGCTTATGAACTCAAACTACAGTTTAAAGGATTATCTAGGATAAAGAAACATTGTCCACATCAAGCATTACCTATTACACCACATATTCTTTTGGAAATTTCCGATCATATTATCCCGAGTGACCCCATTCAAGTGTCGTTTTGGTGTCTTTTTCTATTAGCCTTTTTCTTAATGGTTAGGAAATCTAATTTGGTCCCAATGTCGGCCTCCAAGTTTGATTCTTCAAAGCAGTTAACTAGAGGAGATATTCTTGTTGAAGATAATCTTCTACTAGTTGTTATTAAATGGACTAAAACGTTACAATTCGGCCAAAAAATTTTAAAGTTACCTCTAATATCCATCCCAAACTCTCCTCTCTGTCCAGTACAAGCCTTTAAAAATATGTTAAAAATAGTACCAGGGTCTGATGAAGATCCAGCATCCATGTACAATCAGAATGGGAAAGTTACCCCCCTTTCATACCCCCAATTACAAACCTTTTTAAGGAAAGTGTTGTCTGGCACTGGGCGAGATGCTTCTTTATACTCTTCCCATAGTTTTCGTAGAGGTGGGGCTTCTTGGGCTTTTCAGTGCCATGTTCCGTCTGAACTTATTCAGTTAACAGGTGACTGGGCCAGTGATGCGTACAAGGCTTATTTACATTTCACAATGAAAGATAAGTTATTAGTAATGTCGAAAATGAAGGAAATGATTATTTCCACTGTCTTATAATTATTATCATCTTTATTTTCAGTTAAACAACAACGCAAAGTACTTTTGGTGAGCGACTCCATTTGTAAATATATCAAAGATGTATTTGACTTGGAAGTTAGGGCATATCCTGGTTATACAGTTTCCCGCATGACATACTTGATTAGTGACTGCAAGGCCAGTATTCAGGATTTCTCACACATTATATTCCACTTGGGGACGAATGATATAGAAAGAAAACCAGTCGATGTGATCATTTCCAGCTTCAACAATTTGATTACAACCACCAAAAGCATTCATCCCAGAGTTCAAATTATTTTTTCTTCTATCATTCCTCGGCCAAGGGATCATGTTACACTAGGGGGGAAAGTGTTAGAAGTCAACACCAAACTTAAGGATCTGTGTCACAATAGAAAGTTAATGTTTCTTAAATCATATAAACCATTTGTTTCTGGTGGTGCTCCAAAAAGAGAGCTGTATGCCGAAAAAGATGGTTTGCATCTGAATACAGAAGGTACCAGACGTCTTCGACATTTTTTCATTCAAGTAGTAAACCGACTTTTTTAATTCTTCCTTCCAAACTGTGGATCTGTGCAAAAATTCGTTGTGACATTTCATTTTAACTTTGCTTTATCTCTTTTCAGATTTGTCTTGCAGTTCGCTTCTTCAAGGGCCATTGGCTCCTTGGGTTGCAGCTTCGAGGTATGGAGGCTTGAGTTTGCGCCCCTCTCTCTGGCTCTGCAATCAAGGTCTGAGAAGGTATGTGTGGTTTTCATATTTTGCACGACGTACTGTATGTCTCCCATTTTTTGGTGGCCATAGGCTTGGCGGCCTTATTATTTTCGAAGTCTTCTCTTGCTAAGGTATTTAACAGATTGTCTCAAAATTGTATCTCAGTTGGATTAGTTTGATTGAGATATAAATTTTTGACAAATTGTTTACAAAATTATTAATTTCAACTTGTGAGCCTTCAAAGTGCCCCTGTGTTCAGATGGTATTAGATTTGAAGTTCAACAGATATTTACCCGTGATTCTGTTGTGTTAATATTATTTTATGTCACCAGTGTGTTGTGTTTGTGTGCGTTATGTAGTGTATGTGAAGTGTCAGGACTTTGTATCAAGTTATTGTGTGTTCTGTTCGTTCATTTTGTGTTCCGATCATAATGTTTCAATTCTGCAATAAATGTCATCTGTTTCAAATGACTTTCTTTATTTGCAATTTAGCATATTTGATATTTCAAATTACTTAATTGCGAATGAAGCTTGCAAGTATGGACCTCCCTACTTCTCTGCACACTGAGTGTATTCTCTTTAAGGGAGATAATCATTCGTTTCTTTGGCGCTAGTGTTGTGTACCGTTCATATTTTTGAAATGTTTTGATCGGGACAGACGTTGAATTCAAAATTCTTACCCTCCCACCCACCCTTAATTTTCTGTTTTGTCTGATTAACTTTTTCTATGAGCGGCCTTATTATTTTCGAAGTCTTCTCTTGCTAAGGTATTTAACAGATTGTCTCAAAATTGTATCTCAGTTGGATTAGTTTGATTGAGATATAAATTTTTGACAAATTGTTTACAAAATTATTAATTTCAACTTGTGAGCCTTCAAAGTGCCCCTGTGTTCAGATGGTATTAGATTTGAAGTTCAACAGATATTTACCCGTGATTCTGTTGTGTTAATATTATTTTATGTCACCAGTGTGTTGTGTTTGTGTGCGTTATGTGGTGTATGTGAAGTGTCAGGACTTTGTATCAAGTTATTGTGTGTTCTGTTCGTTCATTTTGTGTTCCGATCATAATGTTTCAATTCTGCAATAAATGTCATCTGTTTCAAATGACTTTCTTTATTTGCAATTATCTGCGTTTTTCGCGTTTCTACAAACCATTTAGACACAGAGTTCGCAATCATCGTAATTAATAAAATCGGTACGATCGTGGTAACAGCATTGGTAAACTGCTGATCGTCGTGGCTGTTTTGTTAGCTCGTTCGACTCACATACCATAAAAACTGCCAATCGCCTATGGCACTGTTACACATATTGCAGATACTTTTGGACAGAATAATTATTGGGCAACAGAAATCTGCACGAGACAGATAATTCCCAAGACAGTTTGATAAACCTAAACTACCGACTCCACCATGGAAACCCCAGCTCTAAACTGTTTCTTTAGAACGCATGTAGTATTGGTAGCCCCCCACCCCACCCCCTTAAAGCGTGACCAGGTGCCCATAGGCTACAATTTGTATAACCCTCGTGTGTGTGACAGAAGTTCAAATAGCAAATCTCATCTCGTAAGGTACATTTGATTACTTGCAAGAACGATGTATGGGACTCCAAAATCAACAGAGAATGTCTCGACTGGGATAAATGTAGGGGGGGGGGGGGGCAGTCCCTTCCTGATCTCCTCTCAGCGACGTCCCGGGTTCTGTGACGTTTTGCCATTCTTTAAGTTTTTGCTTCACTCTAATTCCATACCATTTCTGGGCGCTGTGCTAAAAATAATTTAATAATAATTGTGGAATAAGGAAAAAAATCCTCCTGATCACGCATTTTATGTGTTACTCGACTGAATGAAGCAGTCGACTTTTTTTTCGTGTCTTTTATTTTTTTCTTTTCTTTTTTTTTTTTTTTGAATTGCGCAACATTATTTGTAAGGATGTATCATTTAAGTTTTGCTTACGGAATATATATTTTCTTACATTTCGGAAATCGAGTTTCTTCGTCGCAAAGCCATAATTTTTAACTCTATAGTTTCCAGCAATCGAGTTTCACAAGAATAGCCAAATTTTATTATTTATAATTATTTGCTGCCACCCCTACCCAACCCCCCCCCCCCCCTCCGGCCCAAAGACTTAGCTTGAAACACATCAGTTGGACGAGCTTATTATTAGAGATTTTGGGACGAGATGTTTTATAATACTGTCTGGTGAGACATTCCGAAAAGGATGGGCAGTTTGATGTTCGCGGGCCTACGCCAATCGGAATGAAAGATAAATTTTCACAAACTTTAACCCTATACCAAATATGGCTGGGATACGACATTCGGATATATAATTTTTTAATTTGTCTTCCATGCGCGGTACAAAGAAAGTTATTTAAATAATAAAGAATAAATAAAAGTTAATTAACCCTTTACCCAACGAATCGTCCGCACGCGTAATATGCGAATTCAGCAGCTGAAAAAATATTATTTTTCGAAAAATTTCAACAAAATCATATCATGTGACCCCTCCAACGAGGGGTCACATGATAAGATTTTATTGAAATTTTTGAAAAAATTTAAAAAATGATATTAAAATACTAAATTTTGAAATCGCCTGTGTTGGATAAAGGGTTAAAACAAAAACATAGGTATTTTGTTTCATCAATTGCGTGGGGGTCGGCTAAATACTATATAATCTGAAAAAGTGAGGGGCCATGATTCCCTTGCAGTCATTTCTCTCCCCGCTCGTTTCCATCACCACTTGCAAACTGTTTCGATAAATATTTCCCTGGTGGGAATCAAACACCAAATGTCCTTGCGTGGCTTGTGGGGGTGGTTGAGTAGAACTGCTTTTGGGGTTAACACTCGTGCTGGTGTAGCACCTCTTTTGGGCCAGTCAGATCGTTCATAGATCGGGTATTGTTATCAATGTGGGCCGGTCGAACTAAGTTTTCACAGAATTCGTTTTTTGAAACCATCCTGCCTCTACTTTCGAATTATACACATGTAATAGTGACAAGAGATTCACTGAATGTTACAACAATTGTATTTTGTAAACGTATTTAATAACAACAAAACGGGGTAACAATTTTGAAGGATATTCGTTAGTCCCAACAAAGCCCTCATTAACACGTACGCTGCTAATCGCGACTCTAGTTGTGTATTGTTTATGCTGTTCTGTAGTTTCTGGCATACGTTGACAGTAGTAGGAGATGTGGTAAAAGGTCCTTATTGGTATTGGCAGTATTTCATGCATGATCTCATGTGACGTCATAGTCACGTGACTCAGTGGCGCCATGCTGTGTTGTTATCGTGACCATCGTGAGCGGCCATCTTGTGACGTCATCCCCATAGTGATACGGGGTGTTAGTGCGCATGCGCAGCGCGTGTTGTTGGGGAGATACGTGTTTCGATAGTCCATTTTGTATACTTTCAATCCCTCCAAATCACCGAAATTGACTTTATTTACTACCGACTTCCCATTTTATCAGCTTAGCACATAATGCTATAGTCCCGATGGGCACAAGGGGTGGGGTGGGGGTGGGTTCAGATTGATTGAATAGGAGTAATTTTCTGGCTTGGATTTCCCCCAGAATCGTGGATTAATTCATAGAATTACCACAAACAACCATTCAGGTTGTACTATTTCAGAATCCTTTTTGGACCACCATACTTTGGCTTATAATAGTAGTGTTATAGTACCGAGGGGGTCCCGTGGGTACGTTCCTTTGGACTAGAGTAATGATCCGGTTCAAATTTTTCCCCAGAAACATTTTTTGGATCCTTTTTTGTCGTATGCGACCATGAGGGCTATGTGAAAAGCTCTCAATGAGGCCTCCTTTACTATCCCTCATTTCTTTTGGGGGCATGAGGGCCATGAGAAAAGCCCTCAATGAGGTATAATTTACTATCCCTCTTAGCCTCACCTCGGTATTTAACAGCCATATCCCCAGACACCCCAATTTCGGCACCCCTTTTTGGAAAACATATGGCCTTCGGCACCCCTTTTTCATGAGGCCATGAGGGCTATGTGAAAAACCCTCAATGAGGCCTCATTTACTATCCCTCATAGTCTCATTTCTTTTGAGGTCATGAGGGCCATGACAAAACCCCTCAGTGAGGTATAATATACTATCCCTCTTAGCCTCATCTCGGTATTTAATAGCCATATCCCATGGAATACCATTTTTGGAAAACGCCTGTGGCTATGGAATCCCTTTTTGTCGTATGAGGGCAAGAGGGCCATGGGAAAGCCGTCAATGAGGCCTCGTTTACTACCCTCTTAGCCCCATTTTCTTTTGAGGCCATGAGGGTCATGATAAAGTCCACAATGAGGCCTCATTAACTACCCCTCTAAACCTCATTTTCTTTTGAGGTCATGAGGGCCATGGAAAAATCCCTCAATGAAGTATAATTTACTATATGAAAATAAAACAGGTTCTCTCTTAGACAGTTACTGTAAACAATAACAACATTCAGGGAGTTATTCAGTTCTCACACATCAGACTTGGGGCGTGTTCTAAATTTGAGGTAGAACATTGGCTGAGTAAATTATAGCATTTTTGTATTTGAGCGTGTGGGGCGTGTTAAGCTCGCGCAGCGTATCATTCAAAGATAGATCTAGACCCAGGTTCGAAACAGTCGGTGCTGTCTTCAGACATTTGTTATGGCCTGCTTCTATAAAACACACGACTGGTGCTGTAATTTTTTGATATAGACGATATAGAAATAAATTAGAGCTGATCCACAGATCGTCCCCTGAGTTCCAATGTGTTCTATGTGCCAGTAGGCACATAGAACACATTGGAACTCAGGGGACGAGACGTCCCATTAACTGAAAGTTCTGTGTTAAAACCAGAACATTAATAAAAGGGGGCAATTGAGGTTTTGTACCCAACATATTAAACAGAATATTTCCATTCCGAATATTCCATTTGTCTGATATTTATTCGTTAATCTATCTCGCTCTTTTAATACAGCCAAATGATTGTAAATGCTGTGTCGACAACTTACAGAAGCTTTAGCGTGTTGCCGAATCCTTTTCCCTACCTTTACTTACCCGTTTACTTTCTTATAATCGTGTTGAATATTTTGGATGGCAAATAAAATATTGTTTAAACTAAAACTGGGGCAATAGACGAATATGTGTATACAGCCAGATAGTGGCTTGACAGTTTTATGAAAGCAGCATCGATGGGTTTCGAAACCGGAAACTGGAAGTACGACACGGCGGTCTAGCTCTCATTGTCTCTGCATCTATTCTAAATAAACCAACGCATTAAGTCCTCTACGCTTCCAAAATCCCCCCCCCCTCCCCACACTGACGAAAAATAAAAAAAATCAAATGCTTGAATAAAGATAGCTAGTATTTTGGCTCACGTTTAAAAAAATTGCAGTTCGGGTAAAAAAAATGACAATTGTACAAATTGGGATGCCGAAAAACAAGGTTGGCTCTGTCTTCGATAGAACGGAAGGGTCGCCCGATCAAAAACAGTCGGTAACGATGCATCTTTTGCGCTCATCTGTGAAATATTATGACAAGAAGCCACGATAGCTATCCAGATGTGCAACCAAAAGTATGAAGCATGGTGATGTGCTGAGCGAAGTCACACGGCTTGTTGATGTTACACTTGCTTTCGGTCATTGGACGCCTTTCCCGCAATGAACGACGTCTGGTAAGAATTGCTAATGGCTGATAGTCGACCTATATTGTCGGCCGGCCAAAGGACGTTTTCGCAGAATTAACGACTATGAGTCTGTTTGCGCGAAAATCGCACAGTTCAAACTGTTCACCAGGCGAGCGCGGCGGCTCAATAGGTAGAGGTGCAGGCTGCAAGTCGAAAGGTCCTCGTTTCGAATCCCACCTGCGGCAACCGCGTTGTGTCCTTGGACAAGACACTTCATCTCCATTGCCCGCGTGGGAGCACGATGACGCAGTGTACTAAGGCGTACTGAACTTCGATGGTGCGCATGTCTTCAACCAATCTAATCCTGCCTGTGCTGCAGTGCGGAATTACGATGTTGGGGAGCTGACAGCTGCTCGTCGTTGCTCGGTGGTTCTCTCCGGGTACTCCGGCTTCCTCCACCCGTAAAACTGTCGCGGTCATGATTAGCCATTGTGCATAAATATGTGACATTAAACACCAATAAATAAATAACTGTTCACCATTAGCAGTTTAAAAACACTACCGTGTGTAGATACAATATTTGAGTAAACTCCTGTATCAAGGGGCTGAGAAAAACTCTCAAACTTCTTGGCTTTTGATATATATCTATGAGTTTTGGTGAGAATTCGTAACCATGCCGACGTATGAGGTATCGTCTCCCATGCCAGTTCAATGGCAGCAATTAGAAGAGTCCAAATTCATTATTTGGGGTAGACCAATCAATATTTTCAACGTGCAGCCCCGAGGCTGCACGTTGAAAATATTGATTGGTCTACCCCACACATTTACTGAACAGCCGTCCTATTTAATGACGTTATGACGTATCATGTTGCTGGCCGGAAAAACGGCCGCTAGGATTCAAAAGGTTAAGGTCTCTATTAAAAAACCAACTTCAGCATTATTACGAACTTAGTGAGCCAAAGAAATATTCGCTGCTACTCGCTGGTTCACTCGAATATTTCCGCTCTATTCCGTGTACATCGTAGGAAACGATTTGACCCCATTGATGGAACGTGTCGTTAAACTTTATCAAATAATCAAACAGCCTTGTGCAGGAGTACTCCAGAGATATCCTTACGCTAACCTAAAAATCATTGTTTTTGCTTTCTTACAATTGCCTAAAATTACGTCACAGGAACTAGATCTACAAGATCCTTCCAACGGTGGAGTGACAAACTATGCTTCACAAATCTGCAAAACATAAAATAAATAAAGCGAAATAATATCCAAAGGATGTTGTTCCTATATCCGGATAAATTCTGTCTTTTGATTGGTCAGAATCCCTTGGACAAATAGCCATGGCAAAGGGTACACCCAGTATCCAAGGTATATAAGAACGTGCAACATCCATGGTACATGGGCACGCGAAACATAGGGGGTATATGGTTCAAATAAAAGCTTTCCGCTTTTGCTCGCCTCGATATAAAAATCGAACCAAAAAACATGAAAATAGTCACATACGTCATCAGATTTCCAACAATTCGATCATAAAAATAAAATAAGAGCAAATAATTCTTCCGCTGAGTACCAATGCGTTCTATGTGCCAGTAGGCACATAGTACACATTGGAGATCTGGGGACGGTATGTCAACAAAATACTGTTTACACGTTTCATTAACGACCCAAGGGATGTAACTCTATCTGTTGTCTTTTGCGATTATAAAACAAATTTGGTCCAAGTGATTGTGGAGCTGAGAAATGTGTCCACAAATTTAGTATTATTTAATTAATAACGTCATCAGATTCCCAACAATTCGATCATATTTTGCTGTTATAAAGTAAATAGTTGAATAATTAAATGAAACAATTTGAGAAAAATAAAATGTTAGTAAATATAGTTCCCTCCGTTCCAATGCGTTCTATGTGCCAGTGGGTAGGCACATCGAACACATTGGAACTCGGAGGACGATATGCAAACAAAATACTGTTAATTCGTTTTCGTAACGACCCAAGGCATGTAACTCTATCTGCTGTCTTCTGCGTTTGTAAAAGCAAAACAGTTATTCACGAATTTGGTTCAACTTTTTACAGAGCGTGAGAAACGCGTCCACAAATGTTTCTCCACTATGTTTCTATTGTGTTTCAAACGAGACAAAAACGTTATCTCCGTCAACATGTATCGTATATGGAGATTTAATACATGGATATTTCATTTGAACACCTCGTATTAAATCTCCATTTACCATACATGTTGGCGGAGATAAATAATATAATAACTTATAATATGTGTGTGTTGTTGGCAATGTTTGTATACGTGTAGATAGATTTATTTATTTATTTATTTATTTTATTTATTTATGTATTTATTTATTTAAGGTCACATATTTCTGCACAATGGCTAACCATGACCACGACAGTTTTACGGATGGAGGAAGCCGGAGTACCCGGAGAGAACCACCGAGCAACGGCGAGCAACTGTCAGCTCCCCAACATACTAACTCTACACAAGCAGGGTTAGCATTGGCAGAAGACAAGTGCACCATCGACGTGCAGTACGACTTAGTCCACACCGCCACCGTGCCCCCACGTGGGTAATGGGGGTGTAGTGTCTTGCCCAAGGACACAACACGGCTGCCGCAGTTGGGATTCGAACCGAGGACCTCTAGGCTTGCAGCCTGCACCTCTACCTACTGAGCCACCGCGCCCCCTCGTGTAAATAGAAGAATGATCATATATTTCGAATGACTCTGGAGTTTGTTACTAAGAACCAGACACAATTTTTACTGAGGTTTAACGACGCTTCTGACAGTCAGGGTCGCATCGTGTCGGACAGATTTTCGGGTGGACTAAGTTGGATTACCTGGAGAGAACCAATGATCAACGGAAGTCAACTGTCAAACTCCGCAATGTACTAACTTCGTACAAACAGAGTTAGCGTTGGTTAAATGACGTGCACCGTCGACTCGACGTGTAGTAGGCCTTAGTATACAGCGCCTTCCGATCCCAAACAGTGCAATCGGGATTAAGTGCCGTGCCCAACGACACAACACAGTCACCCTTGACGGGGCACGAACCGCGGGTATCTCGATTTGTAATGAGTGAGTCCCCCCCCCCCCCCCCCAACACACACACACAATTAAAGCTGCACTTAATCGATTCGTGGAACAGGTTTATTGCTGTTATCAAGTTCGCAACCCGTGAGCAAAGTAGTGAAGTAGGCGTTTCTAGCTCTTATTGCCAAAACCAGCTATACATACTGCGCAGTCGAAGTGTTTGTCGGTAGTTGTTTTTGTATTTTGTGAAGTCTTCCGCAGCTGTAACAAGACAACGTTTAAGCGCTATCAACCTGTGCATTTGTCTCTCATCCCGGTGCTATTTTTGTTCACAAACAGCATTCTACAAAAATGGAAACATTGGAAGCTACACACTCAATCGAATCGAAATTTTACAGACTTTCCGTTTCATGGTTTTCCGAATACAACACAAGTACTTGAGGTGAATCAATGCAGAAAATCCGAATCCGGCAAACGATGTTCCAGTACCTGAAACAAATAAATGCACTGCAAAACTCCTGTAGTATCCTGAACGGAACGCCGTCTAAATTGATCGTGACGTCGATTGACCTGATAACAAATTTATAAACACCGAAGTAAAAACAAACACAAATCAATTGAAACATATATTTAAAACGCTTTATCCCTGCTCTGTTGTCGAAGAACCGCTACCTTAAATGAAATCAATAAACGCGAACGGATCGCTGTACATTCATATATTTCCGAGCTGCCCAAATTAACAATATGTCCGAAAGATTCAGTTGTAAATCACTATCATAGTAACGACACTTTCAATAGTCACGGTCACTTCGTGCCAAACAGTTTTACGGGTGGAAGAAACCGGATTACCCGGAGAGAAACACCAAACAATAGCGAGTAATTGCCAGTCACCCCAACGTACTAACTCATCGCAAGTAGGGTTAGCATTGGTTGAAGACAAGTGTACCATCGACGTGCAGTACGCCTTAGTACGCAGGGCCGCCATGCCCCCATATGGGCAATCGGGAGGAAATGCCTTCCCCAATGACACAACGCGGTAACCCCTGGCGGGGATTCAACCGTGAACCCTTCTGTTTAACACTTTACCCAACGTAACGGACAAAAACTGGCCAGCGATATTCTCAAAAATCGCCAATTAATTTTCATTATTTTTTCATTTTTTTTTCTCAAAAACATAGGTTATGACCCCTAGTTGGAACGAGCTCGACGAGCTCGTTCCAAAGAGGGGTCATAGCCTATGTTTTTGAGACAAAAAATGAAAAACAATTGTTATTCAAGAATTTTGTTTGCAAGTGTCGTCTGCTTTTCATTATAGGAAAGGGTTAAAATCCAATCCGTAACCACTGAGCCACCGTGCTCCTCCCAGTTCTTAATAGAAATTTGCAAAACTCGTTCAGTACATCAGGTCGGAACCTAGCTAAAGCTCGGACAATACCCAATTAAATGAACTGGTTTTGTAAATGTCGATATAATCTGTGGACTCGATGGAGATTCTCCATTTTTCTTATAACCACATCATCCTCCAGTAAAATTTCAATTACTTGCATATTGATTTCAAGTACTTTATTAATTCTGAGAAGTCCATTTAATTCAACACATGGGAAGTTATCTTTGGGTTAATGTGTACATTTACGGGAAAGGGCCTCGGCAATAGTATTCAAAGTTTGGCGATCATCTTGATCCAAAGTACTAAATACCGGAATAAACATCGTTATCGACAAAATGAAGAGCTTGATCTTTGATGAATGAAACTTCAAAAACTATTTTTCTATGATATTTTTCAGTAGTTTTCGAGATTCCACTAATTTGTTATTTTTTAAATGTTATTACATAAACCTTTACTTTTGACAGTTGATGGACTATTTATTTGGAGCGTGCCAGGCCTATTCTGAAATATCCTCATAGTGAACATCTGCTCGGAATTATCTACAAATCAGCCCGATTTTCTTTCAGGGGTGGTATACCCCAAGTTGTGGAATTGTTTTGAGAAGGATGGTAAAATGGTAAAATCTCAGTTGTATAGTCTCTTGGCTTGTAAAATAAACTAGTTGCTTAAACTAATCTTATATTATATATTATTTATCCCATAAATGTCTGTTTATTTGAACAATAAAGGCCTTGGATAAATGTTTGCTTTATTTACCTAGTAGGGTGATAAATTTTCCCCATTGGTTTAACACTGAAAGAATCTATTCCTACAGTAGAGACGGACTTGTTGACCTCTGCCACATTCGTGTAGTATAATTACCAATTCAATTGTTGTTTTCTTTAAAACGTTTTGAAAGTATTACACAATACCAATAGAAAACACTACACATTGTTAATTTAATCAAGTATTTTTGCAAGTTTAGCTCAAGTTTGTAGGGGAATTATTTTTATACAGAAATGTATCACTTTATTTTTGTTAATAATTCTTGTTATCGAATTGGACCTATGTGCTCCTCACTTTTGTGTTTTGACTGCCCTGTAAAAGATTTATGGGATAAACAAAATAAACGTACAGTGTTTTCAAGTAATAATAATAATAACACTTTGGCCAGCCGCTGATTTGTCGCGGTTCTCGGACGAGAAGGCCATGGTTACCCCTGTACTCCCAACTGCCTCCCTATTCCCACGCATCTCCTCTCCTCCCAACACTCGGAGACGAACTGCTTGATGATATCCCTTGTCCCATTCTTCCCAATCTCTCCGATTAGCATATTAGCCCTCTCCTTTGAGTCTCCCCCTAACCACATGTCCTTCATTCTCCCATCCCACCTCCCCATTATACTCCCAGTGAATCTCATTCTTTTAGACTGATACTTTGGGCATTCTAGAAGAAAGTGTTCCAGGGTCTCCACCTTGTCCAAGTTACACATCTGGCACTCCCTTTCACCGTCTTTCCCAATTTCCCCCCCCCCCCCCCCCAGCTCCAGGGATCGCGACCTCAGCTTGAACAACAGTGACCCCCCAAAGGTGCCATCAAGGTACTCTTCAAAACCTGGCTTCTCTTTATCACGCAAGCCACCCAAAGACCTCTTTGATTTGACCCCCTCTCGCCAATTACGGTTACAATCCTCCATGACCCTTTCTGTGACGATTTTTTTTACCCTGGTTTGCCTCAACGTCCAGATCCGAGATCTCCAATGAGTAGTTTTCTACTAGCTCCCTCACTTGGACCATACACTCCGTTTTGATATTTGAGTGTAAAGTAAATTGAAGTAAATAATTTATTCTACTCGTAGAATTAAGAATGAAACCGACTCACCAGAGGCTCGTCGGTTTCATTCTTAATCCTACTCGCAGAATAACTTTTTTACTTGCAAACACTATACGTTTATTCTATATATATGTTGCAGTCAATGTCCAACATCAGTTAATTTGTAAGTTGCCTGAAATTATTAGTCAATCTGTAAAATGCCTGTTTCAATCAGTCACTTTGTAAATTGACAAAGAAAGTCAGTCAATTTACAAACTGACTGAAAAATAAAGCAGATTTCTTGAAAGATTGACTGAATGTAATTTTTGTGTGCACAAATTCCTATTTTCTTCGTTTGGCTTGTTTTGATATAGTCGTTAGAAGCCCTTTGAGTGGAGTGTCATTAGGCTGTACCAATCCTATTAGCTGATCGCGGAAAATGTGACCCACGCAATATTACAAGTGTTATTGTTGATAGAAATGAAAATAACTTTTACAAAATATCTGTTTCTGCAGAGATTTTGAAAGATACTTTCAGTAGAAACCAGTTTGAATTGTGTTCCCACCAGTTAAACACAACTGATTTCATGTCACAAGACAAGGAATCAGCTGAGTAACGGTCCAGGCATAATCTACTTGCGGTGGACAAGGTTTTGCAAAAGTGTAACAGTGTAAAAACAGATGTATGCGTTTAAAAAGTCGTGTAAAATGCAACAGTCGGTGTCATTCTAGTATAACATGTCCAAATAAGAACTAAACTTATTGTGTTTGTTATTAACCCCTTAAACCCTAGCGGCCGCTTTTCCGGACAGGAACATGATACACCATAACGTTATTAAATAGGATGGCTATTTGGTAAACATGTGAGGTAGACTAATCAATATTTTCAACGTGCAGCCCGGAGGCTGCACGTTGAAAATATTAATTGGTCTACCCCAAATAATGAAGATGGACTCTTCTAATTGTTTTTATTGAACGGCCATGGAAGATAACATCATAGTTCAAAGGGTTAATGCCGACACAGTGGCCTGTGCTCTAGTAATCACATCAGTTATACTTAGTAGAACAAGTTACAGAGTGTATTTTGTTCGCTGAGTTTTGTGATAAAATAAATATACGTAATTGTATTTAATTATTTGTAGCATTTTTACAACCAATGAGGCATTTGTAAAAAGGGAAGTAACACTACAAACACAGAGACAATGGAATGAAATTTTGAATTCCAGCTTACAGTCTGGTAACTGGGAGCAGATGGACAAAAATTAATTCACAGTTACTGATGATTCTTATTTACAGAGTCTGCAATACAAAATACTACATAGGATTCTCTCTACACAAACTCTAAACTTTATCAATGGAATTTATCTGTAACAGAATTGTGTACCTTCTGTAATAATGCAAAGGAAACAATCTCGCACCTCTTTTTTGATGTTCCTTCTCGAAAACAATATAACTAAACTTGAAGAAATTGTTAAGAAAGACGGATGTTGTATCGCACTATTGTTGGAAAAACGCATTTTCATTTTGGGCTATAGCAACAACGAGAAAACGGAACAAATAACTAATACATGTATATGTATTCTTATCTATAAAAAATAATTTATTCCTGCAACATTAGAAAGTGCCCTCCAGTTCAAACAAGTTTCATTGATCAACTGAAAGAGTACAAAAATATAGAATCAATGTCCCTTTGTGTAAATACAAATCTAAAAAGGCGATGGAGCTGAATGCGAGGTGGGCCGAATTGTCAGCAATCACATAACTGTTGACACTTTGACCAAACTCGTTTTCGGTTCTAAAGTGACTAGAACAAGCGCTTGAAATAACAGGGTTTTTTTTATTTTTCTTTGTTTTTGTTTTGTTTGTATTCGTTGGTGAGCAGAGCAACTTGCGTCAATGATGATAAGTTTACTCCATGAGCCGCGATACTTCGCGTTTCATCATTACTTCTTGAGTGTCCACACCCGCTTCTGCAACACTCATTTATCTGATATCTTGTTAGTATTTAAGTCCTACTTTGTTAATTTTCTACTCATATTCACGGTGTATTAGATGCGGAACTACGATTGTCATACATGTATAATTTTACACAGAAACCTATGTCCAATTGTTTTGTATATATTTTTCATAACTGTATCAAAATAAAAAAAATCAAAATAAAAAAAAAAACAAACTTTGCTGTAAATCATTTTTAATAACGAAAATTGTCAGTCATTGGACTTCCATGTGATCGAATTGAGTCTGATCCGTCACATTGTCTACAGTGAATTAAGAGCGCGAGATATGTATTATAAGTTATCTCCACCAACATGAATAGTATATGGAGATTTATTACCTGAATGTCGGTTTTTAAACACCGAGACGCAGGCGAGGTGTTTAAATCTGACATCCAAGTATTAAATCCCCATATACCATACTTGTTGGCGGAGATAACGTTTTTGTCACATTTGAACACACAATACAGATAAAGTGGAAATAAATTTGTGGACGCATTTCTCAATCACTTGGACCAAATTCGTTTATAAATGTTTTTTTTTTATATAAACTCAGAGACAACAGATACAGAGTTACACCCCTTGGATCGTTATGGAAACGAGTAAACAGTATTTTGTTGATATATCATCCCCTGAGTTCAAATGTGTTCTATGTGCCTACTGGCACATAGAACACATTGAATCTCATGGAACGATATTTGCTCTTATTTTAGTTTTCTCAAGTAGTTTTATTTAATTATTCGGCTATTTAATTTATAACGCCAAAATATGATCGAATTGTTGTTGGGGAGCGCGGTGGCTCAGTTGG
Organism: Pictodentalium vernedei; assembly: GCA_031216915.1. NCBI lineage: Eukaryota > Metazoa > Mollusca > Scaphopoda > Dentaliida > Dentaliidae > Pictodentalium > Pictodentalium vernedei. The sequence continues at coordinate 461,776,257 of CM062292.1, read as the reverse complement.
TAGAGGTGCAGGCTGCAAGCCGAGAGGTCCTCGGTTCGAATCCCACCTGCGGCAACCACGTTGTGTCCTTGGGCAAGACACTTCATCTCCATTGCCCGCGTGGGGGCACGATGACGCCGTGTACTAAGGCGTACTGCACGTCGATGGTCCACATGTCTTCAACCAATCTAACCCTGCCTGTGCTGCAGTGCGGAGTTACGATGTTGGGGAGCTGGCAGCTGCTCGTCGTTGCTCGGTGGTTCTCTCCGGGTACTCCGGCTTCCTCCACCCGTAAAACTGCCACGGCCATGATTAGCCATTGTGCATAAATATGTGACCTTAAACATCAATAAATAAATAAATATGATCGAATTGTTGGAAATCTGATAACACTTGTGACTATTTTCAGGTTTTTAGGTTAGATTTTTATAACGAGGCGAGTGGAAGCGACAAGCATTCGTTTAAACCATATACCCCCATGTTTCGCGAGCGCTTATACCCTGGATGTTCCACGCTTTCATATTCCTCGGATGTTGGGTGCACCCTTTGCCATGGCTGGTTGTCATGCATTTTGACCAATCAAAAAACAGAATTCATCGGGATATAGGGACAATAGACAATATATACTCTAGTCCACAGTTACCTAGGACCATCCCCCACGACCTGGTACCTCCAAGGAGAACAAGGCACAAAGTTAAAAATAGGGTCGTACCATTTTCGTCATGGGCTGAATATTCAGATATTCAACAGTTAACCTGTTCGAATGAGCATGCGCTTCGTCCAGTACGTCACCCGGGAGCTCGCCTGGTATGGTAGGTTCAAAGTATATCCCAATGATCTCCAAACCCCAAGGACTGGCACTTATATTCTTTGTGAACCATTACTGCTCCGTGAATGCACATAACGGGTCCACTCTATCGGAGTAGGTTTTATGACAAATAAATCGCGAAAGTTTCATTCGTCTAATCCATCATTGACACAGAAACATATTGTTGGTGACTATGTGATCAACGCGACCTATAGCCAGAGCCCAAAACTCGCATCGTGAAATGAACATGACAAAATTTATCGATCACAAGTTTAGCAGATAATCCTCTCGTGTAATCCAGGACATTACTGGACAAATCATCAATAAATCAGTTAACGGTAGATGTCTCGCCATCTTAGTTCAAATCGGAAACGGATTTGTAATTAAAAAAAAAACATTTCAATTGGAACATCGCCTGCTGCACGTGCGAATAATTGACAAAAAAAACAAGCGGTTTGCAAGTCACTCCGTTGATAGAATAATTGCAAATGGGCAACCTTATTTCAAATATTTCGCGTGGTGACACCAGACGATAACCTACGCCACTTGGGCCGTTAACATAGAAACAACTGAGAGCTCACATCCAATCAGAGGGCGAGGATTTTTGTTTTACTGGAACATGATAAAGCACTACTTGTTGCCAGACCCGTACACAGCCAAAGTAATGGACGTTACTTAGTACAAAAGTGAAAGGTATAGCAAACACGTCATATTGGCGTTCATTTCTCGAAAATGTTAATAGGCTATTTTGAACATGCTGTCAGAAATGTCTCAACTTTTATCACACATCTATCCGATCCGCGGGTAAACGTCCAATAACCACTACGAGCAGTTAATGTTTTGAATCGAGACATCGTTTCTGGGTGAATAGCGACGAATATGAATGATAAATCGACATAAGGTGCCAGAAACGAGGTCGTAACTTCACCACACTATCCCAGAACAACCAGGATGTTAATTACCGATTCATCGCACAATATCACTCGTAAAAAGTTATTTACTTGTCCAAAAACAAGGAACCATTTTCCTGTGCGAAAACCCAAACACAGCATTGTTTTATTGCAGTATTCGTCCATTTCAGGAAATCCATTCACTTAGATTGAAAACAACGTTATTGCCAACGTCGTTTCCGTTTTGGATGAGCGTTAAACAATTCCGGGTGCGCTTTATATTGTTATGCATATGAATCAATCGGCTTTGTTGACGTAACTACATGTAGTTTTACGAAAAGCAGTGACGTCAACGTGTTGTACAAACTGAAGTATTTGATTACTTTTTCGTCGTACAAGTATCTCGTTCTTTAGTTTACACAGGTACGAAGCGTTGCCACTCTCAATACAGTTTTATTACACACATATTTCCTTCTTCTAGTTCCATACTCACAAATCCGTTCGGAAAACGTGTTCCATTCTGATTTCCTTTGACGAACTATTTTTCCACGCGACGTCAAGGATCAATCAAAAGAACCAAACTCCACTCAATATCAAGACAGGACAATCGAAGCGTCACAGTCCGACATAGATCAATTGGACATTGTGGTGTCAGCTGATAACTTGAATGTCAGTTGGAAAATGTTTTTGTTCACATCCACAAAAATTAACGAAATCAAACTTATTCTATAAATGGGGAGTGATTTTATAACACCCAAGTTCTGAATCTGTAGCGAATATCTCTCAGATATAAAGAAATTCTAATAAATAACCTATTTGGACACAATTCTCATTTATATTTTTCTTTTTTCGTACAGATCTGGGGTTTTGAGGTTTTTTTGTTTGTTTTTATTTGATGCAGAAGAATAATAAATATCAAAGAGTTTTAAAATTTGAAATTTTCTGTTTGTGATATTTGAATTTGAAAATTAATGGAATCTATGTCATAGTGGCGAGTAAGAAAAACATAGAACGCCACGATATGTGAATGTCCTGCCGTTTTATCCTTCGGCGCTGTTACTGGTACTTGTATCCTATTGACGATCGCATCCACACATCATAACCGACTAACCGAGAGCTGTAACCGGATAATATCCGGTTAACGGTTGCCACTATTTCACCGAAGCTTGAATCTGGAATACTTATTTCTTTACTACCATTCATTATGCTGATGACATGCTATGCTGTCGAGAATCCTTTCCAACAGTGTCTCACATCACTAAAAACTAAGTACAAGAAGTATTGTCATCAGTGATTAACTGATTATTGGCAATCGCATTTGACCTCGGCCGATTTTAAGCCACCGATTGACCATCGGTAGAAGTGTTTGAACATCGGTTTCTGTTAGGGCTGAAATGGTTGACTCATTTTCACAACCGACTATCTGAGAGCTATAACCGGATAATATCCAATTAACCGTAACCATTATTTCACCAAATTTGGGATCAAAACTATAGGAATTGGAAAGCAGTATTCTCAGAAACTATTCCGTAGTGTATATCCAAACGAACGTTGTCGAGTACTCGACAACGTTCATTTGTATACATACTACGGAATAGTTTCTGCGGTTTACTCAGTGCTCACGGAAATTGTCGATCATTAACGAAGTCTTGAACGCCAAAGTCGATTATTTCTCAATATATACAGCGCTGCTTCGAGGTGTAATCTATCCCAAAGGAGAAGCGGCAGATTTACTACGTTTTAACCGTGGAATGACGATCACTATCGATATTTCGGATAACCGGTTGACGTTTTTTTAATCGGTTAAGTAGGTAACCGGTTTCAAACCGGTTACTGGGTTAACCATTTCACTACTAGTAACGTTCTGCATATGTATTTCGTCTTGATGCTTGTACTTCTAGTGGAGATATGTAACTCTTGTTTTAAAATAAAAACTGGATATCCCCTTCAATGTAAGGATTTGTGAATGTAGTTTGCCTTTCAACGGGTGAATTTCTTCCCTGTGACTTTGTAAGATTTATTGATTATTTCAGCGAATAAGAAATGTGTCTTTTCTCTTTAGCATATCAGTCCGATAGAACTGTCGTACTTCTACCACTAAACCTTTCCGTCGATATAAAAAAGGTGAATCAGAAAGAATGAGAGTAATTTTGGCATCTAGACCACACGCTCCAAGCATCATAACAGGAATGCTGTTTGCTTTGTTGTTGGGACGCATTGTCGAAGGGAATTTGCTGGTAGATTCTTTCTACAAAGCCCAGGTAAACGCTAGCGCAGGTGACAGCGTCATCACTAATGCGCCTTCAAAACTTCGATGTGCGACCATGTGTAGTAAGGATACAGCATGTGCATCGTTTTCATTCAACAGGAATACCAAATCATGTGAGATGTCAGATAGAGTGATATCTGGACCTGGCAAAGATACTTATATCAAATGTACGTATACTAATCTAAGAGAGACTTAATTTATGAATTATCATATTTGCACTAGCTACGATGATTGAGAGGAGTGTTAGGAACCCATCAGCTGCCAACCACTAAAATGTTTCCGATGTTAACCCCGCCCCCTCCAATGATTCTTTTTACAACTAACATGTAAGATGGTCATAGTTACGCAGAAACAGTCTGCATCTGGGTAATCAAATAAATATATGTTATCGACATTATGTCTGTGTACTTTTAATCTAACTGATTGTAGAGTGCACTATTACAGTTTTGCTAATTTGTTCTGATTAATTTAGTATACATTTTGTCCCCTGAGTTCCAATGTGTTCTATGTGCCTACTGGCACATAGAACACATTGGAACTCAGGGGACGATTTGTCTAGATATTTTGCCATCATGTGAATGCAACAATGCACATTATATTTGGTGCATTGTTGCACTTATGGGGTGGTATGTGGTGACAAAAGTTTAGACCTTTATACCCCGACTAGTGTGAGTGTTCAGCGTTACTCGATAGAGTACAGGCATCGCGATACGCTGTAGATACACTAAGGTTCCTCTCCACGATTTTTTAACCCATATCATCTGGGTTGAGTGAATATGCGCCCAAATGGGTAAGCAACGGACTTGGATAAAACATGAATAAAAATAATAAATGCTGATTTCTTTGGATAGTGCTGGTCGATATTTTGATCATTACGTTGAGAAAGTGGTTATTTGATACAGTTGTTTTATTTTCTTATCGTATATTATTGGATACAACGAATCCGAAGTTATTTACAAAAAAAAAAAACAATTTAATTTTAGATTTTGGCAGTTTTTTTAAAGAGATTCGATCGCTAAAGATATGTTTTTTTCAAAAGACGAAAACTCTGCTCCTTCAGGTATTTCATCGACATTTCTTATTTTATTTGGTTTATTCTGTACGGACGGATTTTATCTTGAGGCCTTAGTATTTGTTTCCAGGGCCGTTATTTAAGGAATTTTGTAAGACGCAGCCCTTTGTGGGATTGTTGTAAACACTGCTCAAGATCCAGTTACGAGCGCGCGAAATTGTTACATTAACCCCGCCCCCTCCAAGGATTCTTTTTACAACCAGCATGTAAGATGGTCATAATTACGCAGAAACAGTCTGCATCTGGGTAATCAAATAAATATATGTTATCGACATTATGTCTGTGTACTGCATATTGCTCCGGAGTAAATACCATAATATGTCAGTGAAGATAAGTGGGTTAGAAAGAAGAGCTCGGGTTGGATACAACACTTTGGACGTATACACAATGGAGATGGTAGTTTTGTTTTATAATCCTCAACAGTAGTGTCAATGACTTGATTAATTACCATTTTCTTTTCAGAAATTATTTTCAGATTCATGAAACTCCGGCTGTTTCATTCCAAACTGTATGCGTGTGTTTAGAACTTTCCCCGTCCCCGGATAAATGCGACGCAGTTTTATCAAATAGTTCTCAAAATCTGTATTTAACTTTCATTACTCAAAACAAACAGTAGAAATCCTTCTGTGCAACTGGAGCGAAGATATCCAAGTATGTACTCTGGTGGTTCACAAGAAAATGGAACTCACGATATGATTAAAAAGTATGGGCTTTCGTCCCAAGCCACACTTAAATTAACATTTGTAAATTCCAGGTGAGGCAGAAGAATGTGTTTTTTAGTTTAAACAATATTTTATTCAAGATAAGGTTAAATGTATACATTACATAGCAGTACAATAGATTAATAAAAAAAAAAGTTTTGCTAACAGTATACGAGGAACAGTGATAATGCTTTCAAAGCATCACTTCAAGGTGAATACGAGTCAAATTAGCACTATAAATGATCAATTTGTTCTAATAATGTATAATGAAAAGTAAATCTAGTGTTTTGAGTGGATACCGATCATTTCCAGCAATAATTCAACAAGTATTCACCTTGAATTGATCCATAAAGCCTCTGGAACAAACACGGTCTGAAAGTCCGTAATATAACTTTTTGGTTTGGTACGTCATTTCAATGGAACAAAAAAAAACGTATATTACAGACTTTCAGGCCATGTTTGGACCAGAAACCCGCCAGCTAAATCAGATTGCAAGACGCTATATGTTCCGAGTATCGATCAAATCACTTCCGCGTATCAGTGAGTCAATGCGATGCATCGTTTCGTGCATCAATTCAAGGTTGAAACGAGTGGAATTGTCAGATTCCTATAAAAAGCGTATAATGGAAAGAAAATCCAGTGTTTCTGTGTGGATACCGATTTTATCTCACTTGTGACCGAGATATATGGTTATTTCGCTCTCGCAAGCGCTCGCGAAAAATAAACATTCGTCACTCATGAGATAATTTTCGGTATCCACTCAAAAAACACCACATATCCTCTATTTATAAATGACATGTTGGTCTCATTTTATGCGAGTATTGTACGATATGTCATTACAACCGAATCCCAGATGATGTATAGAATCCGCCAACTGGCCTCTGAGCCTATTGAATCGTCCTTCAGACTCGTAAATATATATAGAATATACCCATAGTAGCTTGGTGTACCAAATGTTCACCACGAGTGGTGAACATTTGGAACACCAAGCTACTTTGGGTATATTTTATTTATACCGTGAACGTCAGATTATTAAGAGTCGCTATTACTTTTCTGTTCGTCGATTTTACTGAGCTCCAGACATACATACGAGCGAATCTGTTTTTATTTACACGAGCATCGGTGGGCGGCACTTCCGCTGTCAAATTTATCGCCGAAACCAAATGAAAAAAAGAAAATGAGCATTTTTCGTTATAATAACATACATACTATTTCTAGTTATGCATGCTTTATCAACATGAGACAATACATGTTTATTAATTTTTGGCATCTTATGAGGTAAACCCATTTAAAACGTAATAAATAATTGCCACTTCCATTTCACTCTTCGCGAGACGACGCGAGATAAATTTAGACACGTTTGCATTCAGGTCGACGTCACCTAAGGTCAACGGGGATGTAGTTCTACTGTAGGTGTTAATTTTTACTACTGAAATCCCATGCTGGCGTGTTCATCACGGATGGTGTGTAAAACTAAAATTTATGTCATAGGCTTTTCATATATAGTAGAATAGGTAATCATGGTATAAATGACTAGACACCGAGGCTTGGATTTTATTACACAGTCACCTATTTTTACCAGACCTCTCCACTGTGGTAATAACCTATATATGTATTGCAAAACATTTTTTTCCTTCCTATTATCACAAACTTTCTCATCTTCGTCCTCCCCTGCAGGATCAAGGCAGGAAATTGGGATCAAGTGCAATTGTTTACTATGAATATAACTGGCAATCACAATTCATTATATTTTGTTGTTCACAGAATCTAGCAACACACAGGCAGTCTGTGCCAATACGTTAAAGGTAGTTAAGATGTTTATTTTTGATATAACACTTCGCACAGGCATGTTTCTATCGTCGAGCGGTGTGTATGTTCCATATTGAAAGGGAGAAACATCAAGAATTGCGAAAAATTGAACGGTATCATAGCCTCATAGCCTCGACTAAAACTAATTAGTTCCGCGTTGATCCATAAAGAAGACGTTTTGTTCTGAACATAGCATTCAAAGTAAAATAACATTTTACAACTCCTCAATAATAATTATTATTGTTATCATGTTTGTGTATATCATATCTAGATCGTCATTTCGTGACTAATGAAACGACCTGGTCGAATTCAGATCCACACATATAGTTTAGATCGAAGACTAACATGTCAGTCATGATACTTGCACCGTGTGCAGTTACACACAATTTTAGAGTAAGTGTTCGCAAGGCCGGGGATGGTATAGCATTATCCCGTTCGGTTATGTTTGCCCTGTCGTGTCATTCTCAATTCTCTCTATTGTATACACCTGTATTATCAAACGAGTTGCTATGGTTATTTTTCAGATTCAAAGAACGCATGCAACTATGAGAAGGGCTATAAACTGTGGGTATACCCCGACATGACACTTTGCTTGAAGTACAGTCTGACTCCGGTCACCGACCATAGCGATGCCGTAAATAAATGCAATGAAGATGGAGGACATATGGCATTGATTGACAGCAATAGCACTAGAGTGCATTTTATGGAGGTTTTGAAAGGGCTTGGTGCACCAGATAATGGTAACGTTTAGTGTTAAAACAAAAGTGTTCCCCGTAAATCGAATGAAAACAGGATATGTTCTAACCCTTTTTCATTTGCATTATCTTTATTATTAAGATTTGTGATTTGCAAAAAAAAAAACATTCCATTTTCGAGCAACCACCTGACGATCAGTCGTATTGTTTGAATGCCTTCAAAATGTTCATTTTAAAGATTTCTTCAAACGTCGAACTTATCGCTAAATTCTAATGTGAAAGTCTGAAAGCTTCAGCTATCAATAACAGGTGCCCTCTCATGATAACTCGTGTTTTCATGGTGTTTTTTATGAACCGCGTATGTTTTGAATTGCGGAAGCTGCAATTTTGTATTTATAATACGTTTCCTGACATGGCGACATGTAAATAAACAAGTAACTGTGTGTTCTGGTGGCCTGCTAGTCACAAAAGAAATCGATATTCGTCGTCATCTCTTAAACTGTAACACACAATCATTGTAACCGTGGTCTATAAATTCCCCGGGTATCGTGATTGACTTTCATAACCGAGATCCGCGGAACCGACAAATTCCCATTCCCGGTATTAAACCTTAAAGCTGAGGAAGTCATGTTGGGATTACTATTATTTCAACACTCAAGTCTATTGTGTCAATCCTTACATTACACTCTAAAATCAGTCGGGTGGTCATAACCACCGATAACAACAAAGGGTATATTTTTGTTGTGTGATTTCTCGTCTTTGCTCTGGGAAGAACTGACACGGAATATTTCTTGTGCCCGTTTTCTTCAAAAGATGTGTTACAGTATTACCTATCTCTCTCTACTAGTTATGCCAATGTTTAAATGAATTTGTGGTAGGCAATTTCAAAATTAATATTTGAGGAATATTCTACTGTGTTCAGTTTTCTTAGGTTTTTTTCAGAAGTTTACCGTCTAAAATCAGTTGGGTTAAAATTTAACCCAAATCAAATGAGTTGAGTGAATATGAACCCACATGGGTTCATATTCACTGAACTCAGTGCATTTGAGTTGATTTTTATAGAGTGTACGATTACATTTTTGCGAATTTGTTTCTGATTAATTACTAGCTATGGCAATGTTTAAATGTATTTATGGTAGGCAATGTCAAAATTAATATTTGAGGAATAGTCTATTGTGTTCAGTTTTCTTGTTTTTTTTCCACTAGTTTACAGTATAAAATCTGTTGCGTTAAAATTAAAGCGAAATCAACTGAGTTGAGTGAGTATGAACCCAATTGGGTTCATATTCACTCAACTCAGTTGGTTTGAGTTGATTTTAATCTAACTGATTTTAGAGTGTACTATTACAGTTTTGCCACTTTGTTCTGATTAATTTAGTATACATTTCGTCCCCTGTATTCCTACTGCCAAATAGAACACATTGGAAATCAGGGGACGATTTGTCTAGATATTTTGCCATCACGTGAAAGCAACAATGCACATTACATTTGGTGCATTGTTGCACTTATGGGATGGTATGTGAAGACTATAGTTTAGCACTTTATACCCCGACTAGTGTGAGTATTCAGCGTTACCCGATAGAGTACGGGCATTGCGATGCGCTGTAGAAACATTAAGGTTCCGCTCCGCAGTTTTTTAACCCAAATCATCTGGGTTGAGTGAATATGAGCCCAACTGGGTAAGCAACGGACTTAGATAACACATAAATACAAATTAACCCTTTACCCAACGCAGACGATATCAATCTTTATTATTTTAAATACAATTTTTAAACATTTTTCAAAAATATTCAACAAAACCATATCATGTGACCCCTCATTGGAACGAGCTCAATGAACTCGTTCCAATGGGGGTGGGGGAGAGGGATGGGGTCACATGATATGGTTTTGTTGAAATATTTTGAAAAATTTATTTTTTTCAACTGATCAGTTTGCATATTACGTGGGCGGATGAGGGCGATTCGGTAGGTAAAGGGTTAATAACTATAAATACTGATTTCTTTGAATAGTGTTGGTTGTTGGTCGATATTTTTTATCGTATTTTATTCGATACAACGAATCCGAAGTAATTTAGAAAAAAAAACAATTTAATATAAGATTCTGGCAGTTTTTTTAATGAAATTTGATCGCTAAAGATATGTTTTTTTCAAAAGACGAAAAATCTGCTCCTTCAGGGGTTGCATCGACATTTCTTATTTTATTTGGTTTGTTCTGTACGGACGGATTTTATCTTGAGGCCTTAGTATTTGTTTTCAGGGCCGGTGTTCAAGGAATTTTCTTAGACTCAGCCCTTTGTGGGATTGTTGTAAACACTGCTCAAGATCCAATTACGTGCGCGCGAAATTATTACATTCATTTCAGGTTAATATGTATGAAAGTGGGTGTGCTTATTTAGGTGAAGATCAAGATGGTCGGTAATAAATCCATATGCTGGTGGATGAGGGACTCCACAAAATAGCAAACAGAAAAAACACTTGTGTTTGCAATTTGGTCGCCTGCTCCCTCTCCGGCGAACATGTGTATATATCTGAGGGATCTGCAACATATCTTTGAGTCCACAAGTAAAACACGACTCGACTCAATAATGAGTTTAAATCGAAGTATATCCCTTGACCCGATTTGAGATGCGTTTCGGGCAAAAATTAACAAGAAAATACCGAATCGGTATTCCTCGTGCTGGGTCACGTGAGAGTGGGCACACTAAACATTTGTTCCAAAACAATAAACAAGTGTGGAGCTAAATAGGGAGCGAACGATGACGTTCCACATGTTACGCATTTTCTTACGTCCAACTTAACTATGCAAACTTATATGGTCACAGGTATTGGCACTTCTTTTATGACAATGCATTTCAAATATTGAACTTTCGCAATGCTAGCTCAGTTTCGCTTTACAAATAACGAAGATAAGCAACTCGACCCAGACAATACACAATACACATCGTCGCCTGAGAATTAAAGTGTACTTAGTGCAACTTTTAATTGTTCGGGAAAACGAAGGTCATAGATTTGTGTATCTGGCATTTGTACATCCTTTGGCGTGGAAAAATGAAACTTTCTGTGCCATTTTATTGTTATTTATCTAACAATTTTGGTATGAAAAGCACGAGAAACGCTACGTATCACATAATGTGTTCCGATTCCGTATTATATAGATGACTGATTCTGATTCCGTATCATACAGACGACTCGTTTCCGATAACCCAGCGGACTATCATCACAGACGCATGAACACAGTCTATGTGCGTTTCAGTGATCGACTCAGCTGATCACTTCCAAAACAGAAGAAAATTCCTTACAGTTAGCGATATAACTATTAATAGCCAATGACCCTGTACAATAAACACTGATTAAACAACAAAAAAACAACAGACCTTTACTAGTTAAATGGTTGGAATGGACAAACTATTTAAAAATAAAGTGACGCTGAGAGTGAATAATTTGACAACACAAATTTGAAAATTGCGGTGACCGCGTTACTCATTGTTTGTTACAGTGCACAACAATATATAGTCCCATAAAATATGTTTTTTAAAAACTTTTTCTCACCAACATCATGTCCCAAAACTGCATTAATAATTTAAGAAGTAATCTTTTTATGTGACAGCATTGTTAGATAAATGAATTATCTCAATAATGTGCACGTCCCGTGATTTGCATCTGATTCTCGGCGGTGTCCAAAAATGGGATCACAACTCGCCGGCAAAGCCGGCTCGTTGAGATCCCATTCTGGACACCACCTCGAATCTGATACAAATCACAGGACATTACATTATCATGATAATCTGTATATATTCAATGTTATTCTGAAATATTATTAAGATTGATCACCTTCGTGATTCAAAACGGGGTTGACGATTTTGGAGCTGGAACATCTGTATAAAAGTATCCTGTGGTTTCTTTAGAAACGTACTGTTTCTGGACATAGAACATTTTTCTAAATAAATAAATACCTGTCATGAAATAACTGCACTGTAGACCGGTGAATCACGATTTATGGGAACTAATGGTATTCGGTTTAGATATTGGGCACGGCCCAGTTCTTGGGCCCTGTGTTTTGTGTACTTTCATTATTTTAGAGCCCTATATGACAGGATTCTAAGATTCTAATCCATTGAATTTCAAACTATGTTATGGAACGTCATTTGGTAGTAGCCTTTGTCCTGTATTATAGAAACGTTTGGCGAAGACGTATGTGGTGTTGCCCTGACTGCGGAGCAACGCTCCTAACGAATTCTGATATCTGACCCACCATGACGCCCCCCCCCCACCCCCACAAAGTTACCGTACGTGATCATAATGCAGATCTTTGGTCCGAATTTTATATCCTTATTTATTATACACCCGAAACTGTATTTCTCGCTATCACATGGATTTTTGGGGCGTGCGGTAATTTTAGCCTGGAAGCTCCAGTGCGACCCGATATAAAGTACCCTTCGTGTGCACAAGTTCTCTCGTTAGGCTTGTTCTTATAGTTAGCAGCGTTTTGTGGAGAATAACCAATGAGAACCATTAGGTATATTTGTCTGTCGGAATTACCGATTCTCATTTCAAAATATATAATGCACAACTTTGCTAAAATCTATCGATAGTCATCCTAGAGACATGATCTCTACCTGGAAAATGACCACTGAAACTCCAACTTTGCTTTCGTTATTGAAACCCGAGGAAAACTTAATTAATTTGGAGCAAAAAAGTCCAATTTGGGTTCGATATTGGCACCTGGCGCTGGTACAGTTCCTGAAGAATTTGTAGGGGCCGCGCTGGCTCGTCAGATCATTGAAGTTAAGCAACGTCGAGCCCGGTTAGTCCTCGATGGGTGACCTTCTGAGCGATCGATTCAGACTCCCGCGTTGTGTCCATTGGGCAAGGCACTTAACCCCGGTTGTCCGCACGGGGGCACGATGACGCCGTTTACTAAGGCTTACTGCGCGTGGATAGTGCACATGTCTTAAACGAATCTAACCCTGCCTGTGTTGCAGAGCGTAGTTACGATGTTGGAGAGCTGGCAGCTGCTCGTCGTTGCTCGGTGGTTCTCTTCGGGTACTCCGGCTTCGTCCACCCGTAAAAATGTCACAGTCATGATTAGTCTTTGTGAATAAGTATGTGACCTTAAACACTAATAAATAAATAAATAAATAAATAAATAAATAAATAAATAAATAAATAAATAAATAAATAAAGAAGATTTGAAGATCATGTTAAAATGAAGTAGTTCTCAGGAAGCAGGACAAAATCAATCGTGAAAACTGGTTACCGCAATGCGGGAAGACCGACTGCAATACGCCGACAGTGTTTGCAGGTGTCTGACAGCTAGTACATGCAGTTACTGATGAACTATCACCGATTCCACCCTTACTAGTAGTAGTAGGCCTTACTGGTTGACACCCCCTCCCCCCCCCCCCCCCCACCCTCCTCTCTCTCTCCATAGCCACATTGCTGAAGAAATAAAATAATGTGGATAATGAAAAGACCGGTTTAAGAAAAACTCAGAAGTTTACATTTGTGGAACCAATGATTTTTTGTTTTTTGTGTTTTTTTTTGGGGGGGGGGGAGTGCCATTTAGTAGTGCTGAACTATGGCTTTCTGTAGTTTGTACTGGGGTTTTTGCCACCTACCCACTACTGGATAGTCTCGTCTCTAAGAAGAGAGGAGGGGTAAGTACATACGGTCTGATCCAACATATTGTCAAATTCAGGAGACGACTGCCATGAAGAATAATAATTAGAATATTTAAAACATAGACAGTTTGACAATATTTACCAAACCGTCGCCTGAGTGCTAGAATGTTCTATGTCCCACAGGGGACATAGAACATTCTAGTATTCAGGCGACAAAATATAGATTAAGATGGATTTTTAAAATGACTAATTAAGAATCTTTGCTAGTATTCTTGTTTTGTACAAACATATTATTTTGCTTTAACTCTCAGTTTCACCTCTTAAATCAAATGCCACCTGTATGAGGGTTTCATCACTCTCATCCCCCCTCCACCAACAAGCTGCTAATTTTGCAGTTTTCAAGGCAAGGGGTTGGTATTTTCAGAAGAGATTGTTCAAAGGGAGGGGTATTTTCTTTATTTTTGGCAAATAACAGTGCAGTGGGCAGAGCATTTTCATGGGTTACCAGGGCAAATTCGAGATAAGGACCTGCATTTTGATTTTGAAACAAAAATTCAGGTCAGTTTGATTGGTAAGCCCCCATCCGGGATGATCCCCAAGAAAATGTCCCCCAAAAAGCCTATCATTAGCCATATTCTAATAGTCCGCTTTAAAACCACTTAATAAATGCAAATTCAAAATAATTTTAAAATTTAAGATTGACAATATATAGGACCAGACACAAAAATTTTTGTTTTGTTTTGAATCAGATAACAAAGCAAATATGTTGACAGAATAGTTCAGATAACGAATTGATGAAGTATAGTTGTACAAAATAATGCAAATATTAATCAATCTTTAAAAATATCATCAACAAAAATAAGTTGGAGCTCACAGGTGAAAACAACCCCACTCCCATTATTTCTCTTTCAGCATCTGACATTAAAACTATTGGATTCTCAGTTCGAGAGCTTTTGAGAAAATTATGTATAGTTAGTGATGATGGTGGGGGTGGGATGTTGTAAAGGTGTATAAACTTGTGGAGACAAGAGACATTACATTTTCTTGCAGTTGTCGTACAATTTGTTTCTCGCTTTGTGTGTAGTACATGTTGACTACCTAAAAGCTTTGTTGTAACTGCAGTCCATTTCAAACAGAGGTTATCAAGACTTGAGATAAAATAAAAAAAGCCTAACTTTCAAGTCAGAAAGAGAAACTTTATAATGTTGAAAAATAAAGTGCTAACTTACCAAGCCTGCCGAGTTCACCCAGAATGGAATCACAAACTGCCCCAGTTAGTCTTAACGTTCGAATGGATGCACCGGAAGGCTAATTATTGCACAAAAATGTCTTTTCTCGTCCAGAATGTAAGTTTGTTACAATGCAGAACAGAAATGACGACACCATAATGCACAGTCAACCCGCGTCTTACTTTAGTTTCAGTTTAAAAAAGCACGAAATTAAATTTAAACAGAGCGACCAGTTCGCATCGTATTTAAATTAAAATCCTCGTATATTTTTCTTCCTCCGGATATAATGATGCCTCCACACAAACTCCTCAAAACACATTTCAGAATTCATAATTTCTGATGTCTGATGTTGAACGCAATCTTTTGATGTCTTGAGTGTTCGGGCCGACATTTTTTGGCGCATAAATTGAATCAACAGCGATTCTACAGGTCAAAGACTCAAGACTGGTTCTCTGACAAAAGTCCCCGATTCTCAATTGAATCCTGTCAACCGTTCAAATTGTCGACTATTTAATTCAATTAGCAATTAATTATAGTGAATTCTTTTTCAGGGTTGTGTGTGTAATAAATACAGAACCACACTTATGTTTGAATGGTTTAACGATTTCTGGACTCGAGCGTCTAGTAATCGTTAACCCATTCAAACATAAGTGTGGTTCTGTATATGTCTGCAGATTGAAACAGGGACAATGGCATCCTTCATACAGAAAACAGAAAAAAGTCCACATCAAAACATAATTATTGTGAACAACGTGGTTATGCCAGGCAGACAGCCAATCCAGCTTTGATGTCTCTGAACAATGTGCCTGCTCGCATCCATTACGTGTAATGCATAATTTTCCGTGTTTATACGATTATCTCCACAGTGTTTAACTGTTCGTTTTGGTATTATTAGGCTTTTTCCTCTGGAAAAGATTATTGTTTTTCTACGGATTATTTTTTTTTTTTTTTTTTGGGGGTGGGGGGGGGTGGGAGGGTTCCACACATTTTGTCCGTACGATTCAGAAGCCATTTTTGAACCGATTTTCACAAAGTTTTGCACACTCATAGAGGGGCACAAAATCTAAAAATGTACCGAAGCGTAGTTTTCGATTTAGCCCTTAATTCGTCAGAATTGGCAAAAAACTGCCAAAATTGGGGTTTATCGGCACTTTCTCGAAACACGTCTTGTAGATTTTTTTTAAACATTCATCATTGCTAGAACTGCCTGTGACACGACCATTGATACACAAGAGAAATTAGGCGATGCATATGGTAACCCTCCACAGGCTGTCAAACGTCTAAATTTTGATGAAATGGGCTGTTTTCGAGCCCCCACACAACCCAAACGATAAACGAGATATAAACCAAGCGTTAACCCGCTTTGGGCTGGTCAAACAGCAATACTCCCCAAAAGCTCAATAAATCATGTTTTCCGTGGATTTCTCTTAACGAGTCTTGCAGATTTTCAACAAAAATTGGCCACCCACAGGTCCTGGTGTGACAATAGAAGTTGCATGGACAAAATACTTAGGTGAGCGTTTGTTAACCCTCCACGGATGCTAAAAGTCAAAATTATGATAAAATGGGTTGTTTTTGGACAGCAACAGCTCCCAATTGGTATGCCACAAAGAAAAGTGCCTTCTTTTATCGAGTGCACGTTTTATACGGAAACATTTTTGTAAGTAGTAAGGGTATTCAAAAGTCGAAGTCTTAACCCATTTTGGACAGGCTAAAGAGAGATACCCCTTAAAAGCTTAAAATTCCCATTTTCTGTGGATTTCTCTAAAAACCTCTTGTAGGTTTTCAAGAAAAAATGATTCCTCGCAGGTATTTATGTGACATTACAAGTTGCATGGACAAAATATTCCAGTGAGCGTTTATTAACCCTCTACAGGCTGCCAAGCATCGTAATTTTGTTGAAATGGGCTGTTTTCGGACGCACAGCACCCAATGTATACCCGAGAAATAAACATTGTCTTCTTTGATGGAAGTGGAATTCACGGAGGATCATTTTTGTAAGTAATAATGGTATTCAGAAAAACAAGCGTTAATCCCTTCGTGGTGGTTAGTAGCGATATCCAGCAAAAGCTTAAAAAATGCATGTTTTTCTTTACAAACATCTTGTTGAGTTTGCAAGAGAAAATGGCTATTGGTAGGTCTTGGTGTCACATTACTAGTTGCATGGATAATTTATTCCGGTAAGCATTTGTTAACCCTCCTTAGGCTACTAAATGTGAAAATTTCGCACCAACAACATCAAATGGGAATGCCACAGAGAAACATAATGTCTTTTACCGGATGCAACACTGATAGGGAAACATGTTTGTAAGTAGTAAGGGTTATCAAAAATCGAGGTCTCAACCCATTTTTGACTGGTTAATGAGATATACCCCTACAAAACTTAAAATTACAGTTTTCTGTGGATGTCTCCGAAAAGATTTTCAAGAAAAATTGAACATTCGCAGGTCTTGGAGTGACATTACAAGATGCATGGACAAAATATTTCGGTAAGCATTTGTCAACCCATTTGATATAAAATGGACCATTTTCAAATAGCCGTAGCACTTAGTGTGAATGTGTCAAACAAACATAACTCATTCTGTCGGTCATTAACTTCTCTGACGACGATACTGATATTAACCCTCTCCACCATTAATGATGGCTTTTACCTAAACATGTTTTTTATCAAACTGAGTCACTTGAGACTCCTGTACCACCTTTCTCATAACACCAATAAAGGAACTTCAGTGAGACAGTTAAAAGTAATTCATCAGACACTCTGGAGTCATGAAAAATCATGGAATCTCATCTGGAAAAGCCATAATTCTCCAGAATCATAAAGTCTAGTTAACTTTTGATTTTGTTTCTGATATGGCATATCGTTTCGTTTGTTCGTTCCTCCGTTTTCGTTCGTTCGTTCGTTCGTTCCGTAAAATTAACTACCCGTTGAATATTATAAAGATTTAAAACAGAAAGAGAGAACAGAAACACTCAGAAACAACCATCATATAAAACCGGAAGCAATATCCAGGCGCCATTTGAACGCTTTACGTAAATACTTGTAATCCATTCAGAAGTCTGGAAGAATTGATTTGGTGTTGGAGTCTTCATACAAATCGTCGAGTATTGTTAGTAAATGTGTGCATACAGCACGATCTCCGATAAGCATGCAATATTTTCGAGTCCTATCTTGTTCAGAACGTCGTCGTTTATTTGCTATAATACTTTAACCCTTTACCCAACGTAACGACCAAAACCGGCCAGCGCTATTCTCAAAAATCACCAATTAATTTTCATTGTTTTTTCATTTTTTGTCTCAAAAACATAGGTTATGACCCCTCGTTGGAACGAGCTCGTCGAGCTCGTTCCAACGAGGGGTCATAACCTATGTTTTTGAGACAAAAAATGAAAAAAATTAGTTATTCAAGAATTTTTTTTGCAAGTGTCGTCTGCTTTTCATGTTAGGTAAAGGGTTAAACATATAATTTAATTTTTAAATCTTACTAGATCATTATTGCCACACAATAACTACCGTGTATACACACTTGATAAATGACGGATATTGATTTATTTTTTAGAAAACATGTACATCGATGGCGTCGACGTTATGAACGACGATAAATTTGTAAATTGGAAAGGAGACCAGTTGACTTGGTTGTCTTGGATTCCTGGAGACCCAGAAGGTTCACACAAGGACTGCCTGGTGATAAAGTTGAGTGAGAACTGTTTTCTGAGTGACTCATATTGTCATCCTGTGCGTAAACATTTTCTCTGTCAAATTGATGTATAAAAAGTCTGTTGAAAACTTTCAAAATAAAATGGATTGTTTCTTTTCTGAACTCTGTGCTGCATCTCCTAGATATTTTCCTCCCAGCATGTATCGAAGTCTTCAAATGAAAGTTATCCAAACACTTGGTTTCCGAGCAATTCAAATCATGTTGGTTTCCGGGCAATTCAAATCATTGTCCCCGATATGGCGTCAAAAACAAGCCAGTCATCTGACTAATCCCATCGTTAAATTTTGATGACGTGGTAACTGTAACTTGGTGACTGTAGACATAGCGTACAACTTTCACATTATTAAACGCCATTGTTTACCCTAACCCTTTGAATCCTAGCGGCGTTTTCCGAACAGCAACATGATACGTCATGACGTCATTAAATAGGATGGCTGTTCAGTAAATGTGTGGGGTAGACCAATCAATATTTTCAACGTGCATCCGCGAGGCTGCACGTTGAAGATATTGATTGGTCTACCCCAAATAATGAATATGGACTCTTCTTATTGCTGCCATTGAACTGGCATGGAAGATACCACTAGAGTAGAAAGGGTTAAGTATACCATATAAACTGGTTACTCCGTATGGGCTTTCCAGTCTCTGTGCTTATTTTTCCAGCAATAACCAAAACAATCTGATCATATTCCTCTCCGAGGGCCACAAATGTACGACCGAGGGTAACTACGCAGGAACATTATCAGTTATCCAGATATATTCCAGGGTGTATGGAAATTTGCACTGGTTTGAAACCTGAGACACACTGAGGCGCAGCAACATACTGTTTCTGGACATAGAAAATTTTTCTCTTTACCCACCAAACGACTTATACAGTCACTGTATTTTCTAATGCACTTAATGCATTGATTTTGTGAATCGCATAAAATTAATTCCAAAAGAAAGAATGTTGTTACAGCTTAGCAGGTTTAACACAACGTTTTCAATAACGTACATGAATACCAGACTTACTCTACCACTTTTTAACAATTAACCATTCGGTATTTTGCATTCGCCAGTTCTCCGGGGGGGGGGGGGGGGGGGGGGGGCTCTGAAAAATGTCCAAGTGTTTATAAGTACTGCTATAAAAGACCTTCTGTCAGTTTAAGCATCATAATATAACCTAAATTACATTACACTGCATGGGATAATATAACTGAGGTTATTACCTGGATTGTGGAAAAGCATGTATCTTATATTCTCTTCCAAAAACCTACAACTATTAACTGAAATGACATTTTATGAATTAAAAACATGACCTTATAACCTCAATTATTTACCGCATCAATACGATAATATATTTGGGGTTGTAGTAAGGATACATTTAACCCTTTACCCAACGTAACGGCCAAAACCGGCCAGCGCTATTCTCAAAAATCGCCAATTAATTTTCATTAATTTTTCATTTTTTGTCTCAAAAACATAGGTTATGACCCCTAGTTGAAACGAGCTCGTTGAGCTCGTTCCAACGAGGGGTCATAATATATGTTTTTGAGATAAAAATGAAAACAATTAGTTATTGAAGAATTTTTTTGCAAGTGTCGTCTGCTTTTCATGTTAGATAAAGGGTTAAACTCGGTTGATGTCTTGTGTTTTAGCAATATGCGTCACCGTGCTCATAATGGGTACTTTTGATTTTGCGTGCGCCCAAGGACATAACACAAACAACGCGGCCAGGATAAAACTTACGACCTTTCCATCTACAGTCCAATTTACTGATCAATGAGACACCGCACAAAGAACGGCCTTTGATATGTAGCGGCCATTTGGTTGAACAATGCAAACAATAACACGAGTTTCGAGGGCGTTGGGCTTCATTGCAAGACCGTCACTTGTGATTAGCAACCACGAGTCAACAGCAACATGTGACGATAACCAATGGCTGCTAAAGCGTGTGGGGCTGCTAATCACAGATGGAGGTCCATTAATGCAGCCAAACGACGCCTGCGAAAATCATCCTATTGATATTATTATCATCAATACGTAAAAAATATGACAATGATTTTCGACCTTTGTGGATTTATATTATTTCGTGAAAAGAATCAATGTGATTTATTAAGCAATTTAGGACAGGACACATTATCTTGATCTCAAGCAATATCAAAAAAAAAGGTATACTCGTCATAGAAATGTAAAATATTTCCAGGAAGACGAAATGATGTCATGCGCAGATCGGCTATGCTTTACGATTCTTGTTTCAAGTTTATTATGCTCCTTAGGGTGTATGTAAATTAGTATTAACATGACGATAGCGCACAACGAATGGATAATAATGACTTGTAATGCTGCTAAACGCAACTTTTTCTTCATAGAAAGAACACACTGCCATGACAAGTACAAGTTATCGGACAGTTAGTTCGAGACCGCGGCAGCGGCCGAGAACTAAGGTGTCCGATAACCTACTTGTTGTTCAGCGTTTCATCTTGCCGACTGTACGTGACAAATTCACCTCCCACTATAAGTTGTGCCAGTGCATCTGTGCACGTGTTGAGGGACTTGCTCAAAATTCTCAACTGTCACTGTGATGGCATAAAAGTGAAATCGACAAAGCACGAACTGAAGTTGGCAACGCGACAACTCCATCAGACACATTTCTGCGTCAGGCTATAAATCCCGGCACAACTTATAGTGGGAGGTGAATTTGTCAAGTACAATCGGCAAGATGAAACGCTGAACAACAAGTAGGTTATCGGACACCTTAGTTCTCGGCCGCTGCCGCGGCCTCGAACTAAGTGTCCGATAGCCTGTACTTCTTGTCTTCGCTTTCAATACAAATCATTTCCACCGTTCTGTAAGTACCGTTTCTCGATTTGTATTCCATATACCTCTTCCCAAATAAGCTGCACGTTCACCGAGACGGGTCAATGTCTGCTGAAGCCATCATAGTGACAGATGAGAACTTTGAGCGAGTCCCTCGATAAGAACACACGTCTCACTGAGTTTTCATAAGGTCAATGACGGCGGCGTCTCTTTGAAATTGGAGAGTACGATAACTTATTTATCGTATGCTTGGGAGGCTGCCAATTTCTTGAACTAAAAGTCTGTTGAACAACAAGCCATGATATTGACTCAAAACAACTTGGTAACGAAGATTTTCTTTGTTCATTTGGGACAACAGAAAGGTGAAGCATGATTCACCATTGGTAGTTTTAAAAGCGATGGTTTTCAGTTGAGAAGAAAGTTATCATATGAATGGCTGATTTTTTATATCTGAAGAACAGACCAAGAACCGCCTACTACAGCTAGCGGGGTGTCTGTTAGGGTCCTGGTCGCTTTTCTGGCTCCCTTGCTATCGTTGGAAAGTATCATTGTACCGCTAAATGGGTAGTAGGGGTTTAGTTTAAGCTATACCCTCTCTGCACGATTTCGGAGTGCAAAACCTTCCGTTTGCAATAACATGCATTTACCTCTTTAACCCTTTACCCAACGAATCGGCCGCATCCGCCCACGTAATATGCAAATTCAGTAGTTGAAAAAAAAAAGATTTTTCAAAAAATTTCAACAAAACCATATCATGTGACCCCTCGTTGGAACGAGCTCGTCGAGCTCATTCCAACGAGGGGTCACATGATAATGTTTTCTTGAAATCGTTTGAAAAAAATTAAAAAAATGATATTTAAAATAATAAATTTTGATATCGTCTGCGTTGGTTAAAGGGTTAAATTTGCACGTATTAGAAACTTCCTTCCTCCCCCATCTTTAGCAAGAGTCTTGATCCACTACTGAAATGAAGTTGATATATTTAGGTAACGACACGTTCAACAGGCAGGGTCGTATTGTTGCGGGCATTTATAAGGGTACAGAAGCCGAAACACCAGAAAAGAAACATTGAGCATGTAACATTTCCCGGTCATTAACTCCCAACAAAAGGTTCAGCATCCGTTAAAGGTAAGTGCCCAAGCGAAGTCCAGTAGCGAATATTAGAAAGCAGACGTTGTTTCGGTAAGATGTTAACTTTTATCATAACAGACTGGAGTGATTTCCCTTTATTCAATCAAAGGGGCGAGATGCTCGCGATTCGTTTCAGTTTGTGTTATAGTAAATTAATGAAAAGAGACCTTATAATGTAATCGGTTTCATAAATAATTACCCATGTTTACATAACTAATCTTTTTGTACGTAATAACGGTACTTTAGTGTGTATTTTACTTCAGTTAAATCTATTTGTCTCAGTTGATTTCAAGTGAAAAAAAGACATTGCGATGAACCGTTGCCCATGGCAACGAGACGCTTTCCCTGACTGTAGACATAAGAATCGCTGACAGTAGACATATGCGCGTGCGCGGCGACATAAAATAAAATCAACGAGGCATTGACCAATCACTGCAAGGTATTGTGGTTGGTATCGGGACATATGTTATTAAAAGTGCCCAGTGATTATTTGCATTTGGAGTTGATCCTCGAATCGCTCCCACGCTTCGATTTGATTCGATTCGTTACCGAATCGCGGGCAAGCGATCGAATCGAATCTGCAACGTTGGACAACGCTTGTATCAAGTGTTTCAAGTTTGACAGGTTTCGAAAATTGGGGAAACGAGGGGGAAAAATCCGGATACCACAAGTGGTTACTTATCCAAATTCATAACTAAGACGCTCATAATATCCTACTACCCTACTCAGCCTTTTGCACGAACGACATCTTCATCCCACATGATGCACAAGTACCGACACCTTTGGTCTTTAGCGCTTGTGAAATACCGGAAACACAGGAAACAATTCACCTTGGATCCTTTATTCCACCCCTACCCACCGCCCCCGTACTCCACCCTCGTTATGTTGTTTCTTAAAACCTTTAATTATTTCCAAGCCCCATGAGACAAAATATTTCGCGCAGTTCAAACATTTCCACATAAGCCATTTTTTTTATCATATATACAGTTAAAACTAGATGTCCTGTCATGAAAGGGGGCGCGGTGGCGTTGCGTTAACCGGTTCTAGTCCGATCACCGAAGTTAAGCAACGTCGGGCCCGGTTAGTCCTCGGATAGGTGACCGTCTGTGCGATCGATTCGGACTCCCGCGTTGTGTCCTTGGCAAGGCACTTAACCCCAATTGTCCACATGGGAGCACGATGACGCCGTGTACTAAGGCGTACTGCACGTCGACGGTGCGCATGTTTTCAACCAATCTAACCTGCCTGTGCTGCAGTGCGGAGTTACGATGTTGGGGAGCTGGCAGCTGCTCGTCGTTGCTCGGTGGTTCTCTCCGGGTACTCAGGCTTCCTCCACCCGTAAAACTGTCACGGTCATGATTAGCCATTGTGCATAAATATGTGACCTTAAACACCAATAAATAAATAAATAAATAAATAAATAAATAAATAAATAAATAAATAAATAAATACCTGTCATGAAATGCGCACAAATAGCACGACGATCTGCGCGTTAATCTACGAGTTACGACCATAGTATGGCTTTCAAATTCTGTATATATGGTCTGTGCACAAGCAATGTTTCAGCCAATGGACCTCCTGGTAACCCGGAGTCCATTGGCAGAAACATTGCCTGTGTTTGCTATGAGTAACCAGGAGAACCTGCCTTGCTTTGGATGCCATTCGATATGGCAATTGTGCGCAATTCCTACGTGCAATTAAACCTAGATAAGCGCACTGTTCGTGACAGGACTTCTAGTTGTAACTGTACTGTAGTCCGATAAATCACGATTTATGGGAACTAATGGTATTCGGTTTAGAAATTGGGAACGAACAGTACATGGTCCTGGTGTTTTGTGTACATTCATTATACTAGAGTAATATATGACAGGGTTCTGGTCTATTGAATTTCAAACTATGTTATGGGGCATCATTTGGTAGCAGTCTTTGTCCTGTATTAATGAAACGTTTGGCGAAGACGTTCTTGGTGTTGCCCTGACTACGGAGCAACACTCCTAACGAATTCTGATATCTCATCCATCAGGACTTTTCCCGAAGTTTTCATACTTGATCATCATACAGGATCTTTAATTTGAATTTTATATCCTTATTTATTACACACCCATAACTGTATTTCTCGCTATCACATGGATTTAGGGGCATGCGGTAATTTTAAACAGAAAGCTCTAGTGCGACCCGATATAAAGTACCCTTCAGTGCCAAGTTCTCTCGTTACGCTGGTTCTTATAGTTTGCAGCGTTCAGTGGAAAATAACCAATGAGTACCATTAGGTACATTTATCTGTCGGAATTACAGATTCTCATTCCAAAATGTTTAATTCACATCTTTGCTAAAAGCTATCGATTGTCATCCTAGATACATGATATCTACCAGGAAAAATGAACACTGGAACTCCACCGTTGCTTTCGTTATTGAAAACCAAGGAAAACGTAATTAATCTGGAGCAAAAATGTCCAATTTGGGTTCGATATTGGCGCCTGGCACTGGTACAGTTCCTATAGAATTTTGTTACATTGTTACCCTCAGTGCTGCGTGCTGTCGACGAGTCGATAGAGGCCTACTGTGTAATCCTATTCGATTTACACATCGGCAATCAAGTAGCACGTTTGCCAACACAAACATATTAAGTTGAAGTTGTTCTCAGGAAGCCGCCCAAAATTAATCCTGAAAACTGGTTACCGCAAAGCGGAAAGTCCGACTGCAACGGGCCGACAGTGCCTGCAGATGTCTGACAGCGAGTGCACGCAGTTGCGGATTAACTATCACCGATTTCACCCTTGCTAGCAGTAGAAGGCGTTACTGGTTGACACCCCCACCTCCTCCACAGCCACACTATTTGAAGAAATAAAATAATACAAAAGAATGAAAAGACCGGTTTAAGAAAAACTCAGGAATTTACATTTGTGAAACCAATAAGTTTTTACGTGTTTGTGGGCAACGTTTTTTTTTTCTGGGGAAGGGGTGGGGGGGGGGGGGTGTCAATTTGTAATGCTGAAATATGACTTTCTGTAGTTTGTACTGGGTGAAAAAATGTTACCACCTACCCACTACTGGGTAGTCTTGAAGAGGAGAGGAGAGGTATATACATGCGGTCTGATCCACCATATTGTCAATTTTATAAGACGACTTCCATGAAAAATTATAATTAGAATATTTAAAACAGAGACAGTATGACAATATTTACCAGGCATAGATTTATATGGATTTTTAAGTGACTAATTAAGAATCTTTGCTAGTATTTCTGTTTTGTACAAGCATAATTATTTTGCTTTAACTCTCAGCATCAAAACTCAAATAAAATGCCCCCTATATGGGGGGTTTCTGCACTCCCATCCACCTCCACCAACAACCTAATTTTGCAGTTTTCATGGCAAGGGATTGGTATTTTCAGAACAAAATGTTCAGAGGGAGGGGTATTTTGTTTATTTTTGGCAAATATCAGGCATTGGGCAGACCATTTTCATGGGCTACCAGGGCAAATTCGAGATTAGGACGTGAATTGTGATTTTGAAACAAAAATTCATGTCAGTTTGATAGGTCAGCCCCCATCCGGGATGATCCCCTAGAAAATGTCCCTCAAAAGCCTATCATTAGCCATATTCTAATAGTCCGCTTTAAAACTACTTAATAAATGAAAATTCAAAATAATTCAAAACTTGAAGATTGACAAGACATAGGACCAGACACATAAAGAATTATTTTTTTTATTTAGAAGTAGATAGCAAGACAAAAATGTTGATAGAGCCATTCAGATAGCGAATTCCTGAAGTATAGTTGTACAAAATAATGACAATATTAATCAATATTTTAAAATATTATCAACAAAGATAAGTTGGAGCTCACTGGTGAAAACAACCCAACTCTCTTTATTTCTCTTTCATCCTCTGACATTAAAACTATTGGATTCTCATTTCGAGAGCTTTTGAGAAAATGCTGTCTGGTTAGTGATGATGGCGGTGGTGGGGAGGTTGTAAGGTGAATACACTTCGTCCCTTGAGTTCCAATGTGTTCTATGTGCCAGTAGGCACATAGAACACATTGGAACTCAGGGCACGACTTGTAGAGAGAGGAGACATGACATTTTCTTGCAGTTATCGTACAATTTGTTTCTCGCTTTGCATGTGGTACATGTGGACTACCTAAAGCTTTTATTTGTAAGTGCAGTCCATTCCAAACAAAGGTTATCAAGACTTGAGGTAAAATAAAAAAAAGGCAAAATTTCAGGTCAGAAAGAGAAGCTTTATAATGTTGAAAAATAAAGTTCTAACTTACAAAGCCTGGTGAGTTCAACCAGAATGGAATCACAAACTCCCCCAGTTACTTCTTAATGATCGAATGGATGCACCGGGAGGATAGATATTGCACAAAAATGTCTTTTTTCGCCCAGAGTGTATTTTGTTACAATGCAGAACAGAAATGACGACACCCTAATGCACAGTCAACCCGAGTTTTACTTTTGTTTCAGTTTAAAAAAACACGAAATTTAAACACAGCGACCAGTTCGCGTCCTATTTAAATTAAAATCCGTGTGTATTTTCCTCCCACCGGATATAATGATGCCTTCACAAACCCTCCTCAAAACACATTTCAGAGCTCATAATTTCTGATGTGTGATGTTGAATGCAATCTTTTGATGTTTTGAGTGTTCGGACCGACATTTTTTGGCGAATAAAATGAATTAACAGCGATTCTAGAGGTGGCAAGGTCAAAGACTCAAGACTGGTTCTCTGACAAAATTGCCCGTTGCTCAGTAAAATCCTTTCAGCCGTTCAAATTGTCGACTATTTAATTCAATTAGCGATTAATTATAGTGAATTCTTTTTCAGGGTTGGGTGTGTAATAAATACAGAACAACACTTTTGTCTGAATGGGTTAACGATTACTGTACTCGAGCGTCCAGTAATCGTTAACCCATTCAAACAGAAGATTAGTTCTGTATATGTCAACAAATTGAAACAGAGACAGTGACATCCTTCATACAGAAAAAAGTCAACATCAAAACATAATTATTGTGAACAACGTGGATATGCCAGGAAGACAGCCAATCTGGCTTTGATGTCTGCAAACAATGTGCCTCCTCGCATCCATTACGTGTAATGCATACTTTCCCGTGTTTATACGATTATCTCCACTAGTACAGAAATGGTTAACCGAATAACCGGTTTGAAACCGGTTACCTACGTAACCGATTAAAAAAACATCAACCGGTTATCCGAAATATCGATAGTGATCGTGATTCCACGGTTAAAACGTGGTAAATCTGTCGCTTCTCCTTTGGGATGGATTGCACATCGAAGCAGCGCTGTATATATTGAGAAATAATCGACTTTGGCGTTCAAGACTTCGTTAATGATCGGCAATTTACGTGAGTACTGAGAGTAGTATAGCAATTTGGTGGCACCAGGACAGACCCCCCCCCACCTCCGACCCCGTATATAGTCTCCAAGGTTATTAGGATGGATCCCCACAAAACGGTCACCAGGACAAAAAAAAAACAGACCCCCCCCCCCTCTTATGTCTTCTGGAAGTCAAGTATATTTAGAGAATTGAGAAAAAACATGTAACTATACCATTAAAGCTTGAGCAAGTGTTCATATAGGAACATCGTTTCTAAGGTGAATGCCAGCATAGCAGCGATCTTCATACATAAACACCAAACCCTGTGTGAGTGATAACATCGCTGATCCACCCCAGAGATGGCAGGAACAGCTACTGACGCAGGCTACGCCGGGAACGTCCTCACACATCAGCCCACATGTGGAGCATGTATTCCAACATTTGGGGATGTTTTTTTTTCTTCTTTTCTATCTTTTGTTTTGGGAATGTTTTTTTTGGGGGGGGTGGGGGGGGGGGGAGATGTTTTTTTTTTTCTTTTTCTATCTTTTGCTTGGGGTGGGTTTCTTTCTAAGGAAGGATTGGTAATAAATACCAAAAAAAAAACAAAAAAAACAGCAACCATGGTTGAGTGGTATTAATTGCATAACTCTGTTGATTGGTGAATGTAGGCCTATGCACTACACATGACTGCTGCCAGTACTGGGCTGTTATCAGCATGCTCTGTATTTGTTTTCTACGCTGATAGACCTCTGAAAGGTAAGACCCAGTGTCCTGAAACGGGGATATCTACCTAGTATTTTTGCAACTTCCCGCAGTTTTCTGGCATAAGAGTCTTGAATACCAACATTAGCTTCAATCCATTTTTTCCATGTGACTGATATTTTGCCTGCCTGTTTTTCAACGCTGTGTAGTTCACATGTAACAATAAGCCAATGTCCGTAGTCAAGAGAGGCAGAGAGAGAGAGAGAGAGAGAGAGAGAGAGAGTGTGAACTGTTTTTTTTTCAGTAAGATTTAAGATCATCTAATACACTTTCAAGATTTTTAAACAGGCCTATATCAGAAGCTTTGGGGCAACTAACTTGAGCGTCAGTAACAATGTTCTGAATTAGATAATTCGTCCCCTGAGTTCCAATGTGTTCTATGTGCCTACTGGCACATAGAACACATTGGAACTCGAGGGACGAATTGTTAAGTTCACGACCTGGAAGTAATTTTTACGCCTTTTTTGTTTTTGCCTAGAAGAGATTTCAAATCCGCCTTTGGCTGTTTGGGTAAAACCTTTCCCTCGGGTCCTTCCTTTTCAAGAGCATCAATAAAAATCATCATTTCGTGGTGATATTCTCTGTTAGCCTGAATACGCTGTAGCTGTTCATCATTCCAATACAAACACCTACCTCAGTCGTCGGAATACAAGCTCCAATAGAGCACATTTTATTATATTTATCACTGTGAATGATTCACCCTATAATGATAAACATTATCAGACCAAATGTGTACTTTGGACTTGTTATCAATGAGACACCATTTATTCATACACGTCTATTTAGAGAAATGTATCCTATTTGTAATACACTTATATATCGACCCACCTTATCTGCTCGACTTGTTATTAACACTTACACATTGAATGTTATTTCCATTTAGAGAAAATATGTTCTATTAGTAGTAATATATTTATATACACACTAAAAACTAAAGTGTTAAAACTGACACTTTCAAGGTGTTAAACCCATTCTAACACTTAGGGTTTGATTTTAACACTCAAAGTGTAATGCTTTAAGCACTTAGACATTACAATCGTCAGACATCTGAAACTTGAATGGATGGCACTTCCCATGTATCTAGCATTGGTGGTTCTTCCAGAATCATCCATAATTTGATTTGCGCTTGGTGGGTACATAATTAAAAGGACACAACGCAGATGACGCGGATCAGGCTCGAGAGTTCGATCCTGATCCGCGTCATCTGCGTTATTTCCTTTTAAGTGTCGCGACATTACACTTGTCAAGTGGTATTATTGTAACACCTGTCAAGTTATGGGATATCTACACTTGAAGAAAGTGCTAGTTCAGCACTTAGTAAGTGTTAAATACAGAACTTCAAGTGTAGTTTTTAACACTTTAGTTTTTAGTGTGCATAGACTCACTTCACCTGCTAGAATCAGAATGAGACATTCGGCAAGTGAAAAGAGATAGCGATTGGAAAGAGATGAACAGAAAAACAAGGCCGCCATAGAAAAGTTAGCCAAGGCCGAGCAATTTGAGAAAAAAAAGAACTCACAGGTTGTTCTTGGCTGAGATTAAACACCAGATCTCCACAATGAAATGTAAGTCTGTTCAAAAAGCTGGCGGGATAGGAGGCTTAATGAAAAAGGTGAAAGGCTGAGACTGAGAGCTAAGCAGCGACAGACAGCAGCTGGGAAACTTAAAAAATAGAAGGACCAGGCTCAAGTTGAGAGGAGAGAAACTCCAGCAAGGAAGGAATATATCATCTCCTCCCAGAGGCCTAAGACCATTTTATCAAAACATGCTCTGAATGGTTACACCAAGTCAGATAGTGTCTCAATTACCAATCGCAAAAGTTTGATTGAACAGCTCAACAACACTTTTACAGTCATAAATGAAACCTTCTCTCACGAGCTGAAGCAGATGATTGGGTTGAAATCTGTGATCACCCTTAAAATATTATTCAGCAAACCAACTGGGGCTGATGAAGTTACATACAAGTCTGCATATTTCAACAGTAAGGCTGTCTCCATTATAAATGAACATGAAGTGCCCCAAATTGTTCGAACCGTTAAAAATTAAATTCAGGCAAAATGTGAGCGGTGGGTGGGTGAGGGATCAGGATGGGTTATTAATGAAATACAGGGCCACTGGTTGAATGTTAACATTTATCAACCATTAACTGGTTCCTCTTACATTCAGCTACCCCAAAAGCTACGAAATCCTAAAAAGAGCATCATTAAGACCCTGATTCAGATTGAGGTTCACAGAGGGTAAATTTAGTGATGCTACCCTGCTGTGCAGGGTAGCATCACTAAATTCACCCTCCATCTGGGGACCTCATTTTGCAGATGTCAGTCTGCTTATTTTCTGGCTTGGGTTGAATATTAACATTTATAAGCCATTAGGTGGTTCCTCATGCATTCAACTACCTCCAGAGCTGCGAAATTCCAAAAAGGCATCATCAACATCAAAAATGAAAATGACAGTGAGTGCTTCAGATGGTGTCACTTAGCTCACAAATACCCACCACCTCACCACGCTGAATGAGTTACTCACTATAAAAAAAACAATCTCATTCAAACATTGGACTACAGAGGTGTTAGTTTCCCAGTAAAGTCAAAGGATTATAAGAAGGTTGAACTGCATCAGTGTATTTGGATATGAAAAGGGGCAAACCTATCCTATCTATGTAAGCAATGAAAAATTCGAAGACTGCATGGATTTACTTCTGATAACCCAAGGTGAAAACCAACACTATTGCTTAATCAAAGATTTCAGCAGTTTCATGTTCAACAAAACCAAACATGGGAGATGGAAGCATTTCTGTAGATATTGCTTACAGTGCCTCTCATCACAAGATGTTCTTCGAAAACACAAATCCTTGTGTTTAGAGATCAATGGAAGACGTGCTGCGAAGATGCCTCCAGAGAACTCCAAAGTAAACTTTACTAACTTCTGTAAGCAGTTAGAAGCGCCATTCATCATTTATGCAGATTTCGAGTCCCTCACTGAGAAGATTGATGGCTATGATCCTAATGATGAAAAGTCCTACACTAAAGCTTTACAGAAACATATACCATGTGGCTATGGATACAAAGTTGTATGCTGTTATGATGATAGTTTCAGCCAGCCGACACAAATCTACAGAGGAAAGAACGCTGTGTACAAGTTTCTTCAGGCAATGGCTCAAGAAGTCAGTTACTGTACTCAAATTAAAAATAGTCACTTCAATAAGCCTCTCAAAATGTCAGTTGAAGATAAGTAACTCTTTCAAACATCTACACACTTCCACATATGCTGTGGTAAATTAGGTACTTCGGACGACGGGAAGCCTGTAAGAGACCATTGTCACGTCACAGGCAGGTTCAGAGGAGCTGCTTACAATGTATGCAATATCAAGTACAGGCTGACTGATAAAATTCCAGTGATGTTCCACAATTTGAGGGGTTACAACAGCCACATATTACTCCAGGAGATGATTAAGTCTGTAATGGAGAACCCATATGTGGAAAGTAAAGGTGAGAAGATCATCCACAGAGAGATGAATGTCATCCCCAACAACATGGAAAAATACATGACACTTATGATAGGTCAGCATCTTGTATTCCTAGACAGCTTCCAGTTCATGAGTTCATCCTGGGACAGACTTGCCGCCAACCTGACCAACTTCCCTATTCTCCAGAAGGAGTGTCCAAAACATTATGAACTGCTTACTACGAAAGGTTTCTACCCATATGACTTCATGGACCGTTGGGAGAAATTTGAGATGGCCAGCCTACCACCCAAAGAAGCTTTCTACAGTCAGCTAAATGATGAAGATATTTCAGATGCAGACTACCTCAGGGCAGAGAATGTTTGGAGCCAGTGCAGCATTGAAAACATGGGTCAGTACCATGACCTGTACCTCACAGCTGACGTTCTCCTCCTTGCGGATGTGTTTGAAAGTTTCAGAAAAACTTGCCTCCAGTATTACAAGCTCAATCCATCCCACTACTTCACCAGTCCCGGGCTTGCTTGGGATGCTGTACTCAAGATGACAGGCACAGAACTGGACCTGATGAGTGAATGTTGATATGTATCAATTCATTGAGAGAGGGATGAGAGGTGGTGTAAGCTATATTGCTAACAGATATACCAAAGCAAACAACAGGTATCTATCAGACTATGTCCCACCTCAACCTTCGAAATACATAATGTTTCTAGATGCAAATAACCTGTATGGATGGGCAATGAGCCATCCACTTCACACCGGCAAATTCATGTAGGTAGATCCACTCAGCTTCAAATTAGAAAACTACAGACAAAATTCAGAGCAATCTGTATACTTGAAGTTGATCTCGAATATCCAGAGGAAATTCATGATCTGCACAGGGACGTCGCGACAGGGGTGTGGGGTGGGGGGGGGGGGGGGGGGTGTCTCCCCTCCCCCAATATTTGTCAAAACCTCAATAGTTGGAAATTCGGAGGGCAAAAATATCAACAGTTAGAAATTTAAAAACTACTGAATATACGGCATAATTCACTAACAAACCTATTTGTCCGACTGGAGGACCATAAAAAGGAAATATTCCGACTACCGAGACTTTCAGGTGAAAATCGGGTCAAAGAATTCCGACTTCACGCGGCCTGCAGTCTGAATGACATCAATTAGATGAGTCCATAATCACCATTTGGGGTAGACCAATCCATATTCTCAACGTGCAGCCTTTGGGCTGCACGTTGAAAATATCGATTGGTGTACCCTACAAATTCACTGAGCAGCCATTCTACTTTTTAAATCTATGGTGTGTCATGATCCTGGACCGGAAAAGCGGTAATGCGGGTTCAAAGGGTTAATGAAAAAGTACTTGTTGTCATGTCAAGTGCCTGCGAAATGCTCAAGAAACGCAAAACTCCCACTTTCCCAAAGGCGATGCTTCAAATTTGTCCGTCAGACAGGAGGCGTACGAGCCACTGGTGACAATTCGGGCAAAGCAAGATATTGAAAATTTGTATCCAACTCGAATTAAAAATGTTTCCCTACAAAAAAATCACTAAATTTGGAACTGAAAATAAGCCTTATAACTATTACCAGAACCCATGAAAACGCATCTGAGCACATCAATTTTTCAAAATTTTCTAGGGGAGGAACCCAGACCCCCTGCTAAAGATTCGCGCTCGCAGTTTCGCGCCTACCATCCTGCGGTGCTCATGTGTCGGGATTCCCAGTTAGAATTTCAAAGGGTCTACCCCCCACACCATTACAAGGCCTCTAGATACGTCCCTGGATTTGCATAATGACTATCCACTGGCACCAGAGCAGATTGAAGTGAAGCAGGATATGCTGTCTACTTACTTAAGTCCCCCAAGAAGAAGTTCAATATTAAAGTAGATGGTGTTCACAAGCTCACACCAACTTTAACTACTAAGAGGAAGTATATACTTCACTATAGGAACTTACACCTGTATACCTCCTTGGGGGCTGAAGCTCACGAGAGTTCACAGAATTCCTGAGTTTGACCAGTCTCCCTGGCTTAAGGAGTACATTGACTTTAACTCTGTAAAGAGAACAGCTGCAAAAAACAAGTTTGAAAAAAAACTTCTTCAAGTTAACCCTTTACCCAACGTAACGGCCAAAACCGGCCAGCGCTATTCTCAAAACTCGCCAAATAATTTTCGTTATTTTTTTCATTTTTTGTCTCAAAAACATAGGTTATGACCCCTCGTTGGAACGAGCTCGTCGAGCTCGTTCCAACGAGGGGTCATAACCTATGTTTTTGAGACAAAAAATGAAAAAAATTAGTTATTCAAGAATTATTTTTGCAACTGTCGTCTGCTTTTCATGTTAGGTAAAGGGTTAATAAACAACAGTGCGTTCGGTAAAACGATGGAGAATTTTAGGAAGAGGGTTGATGTGAAACTTGTTGTAAATGAAGAAAAGCTGAGAAATCTAATCAGCAAGCCGACTTTCGTCTCATCAAAGATTATAAATGATGATCTCGTTGTAGTACATAAGTCGTGTATCTTTCTAAATAAGCCAGCATATGTCGGAATGAGCAACCTAGACCTGAGCAAGACACTGATGTATGACTTTCATTAGAACTACATTAAGAAGAAATACAAGGCGAAAGCCAATTTAATATTCACAGACACTGATAGCCTGACATATGAGATACAGACAGAAAATGTGTATGCCGACCTGTGGAAGTATAAGCATCTCTTTGAGAATTCAGAATACTCACCATCTTCTGCCTTCTATGACCCCACCAACAAGAAGGTTATAGGTAAGATGAAAGGTGAGACCATAGGCGTGCCAATCACTGAACATGTTGGACTGAGGTCTAAGATGTATATCTACACCACCATGGCCAATGGAGGCGGTGAAAAGAAGGCCAAGGGTGTCAAGAAAGGTGTTGTTAAAGAGATATCACACACGAGAACTACAAGGAAACGCTATTCCAACAGCTTCAGCTCCACCACAAGGTAAAAAACTATTAGATCTCAAAAGCATCAGCTTCATTTATATGAAATCAACAAGACCAGCCTGACCTGCTTTGATGACAAACGATACATACTGGACAACGGGGTGAGCACACTGACTGATGGACATTATAAGTGTATATAACCCATTATTAGAGATATGTGTATATATATATATACAATGGACACTGTCCTGCTTTCAGAGTTTATTAAGAATTGGGAGAGAAGTTTGCAAGTCGAAGCCTGCTCAATAGCTAGGGGTGATAAATGTACAGAATGTGGTGATGAGATGATTATCGATGACTATCAGAGAGTATGTAAGGGGTGTGGGTGTATAGACACTCATTATCAAGAAGTAGCCCTAGGATATAGTGAGAACTACACTATAAAACCAAAATACAACCCATATGAACACTTTGAAGCTGTTCTGAAACGGATACAAGCTATAGAGAGCAAAGCATATTCACGATTTGATGATGACTATATGGAGAAGCTGAAAGCCAAGTTGAATGGTGATTTTATCCCACCTAACATTCACAAACACCTTCCCAACAAAGATAAACAAATATATCAACTACCTATATTTTAAGCTGACTGATAAGAAACTATTCATGGAGTTGTGTCATAAAAAATGATGAAGAGAATGTTTCCCATTTGCTACAATGAATATTCCAACCTACAGAGGAAAAGACCTTGTGCTTTACTTATTTTGAAAGTCATGGTTCATTGTTGTGAAGCTCTAAGCTACATGAAACCATTCATATACACCCCATTTAAACTGACTAATAATATATACAACAAATTGAAGGATGTCTGCACTAACTAATTTCTACAAGCATGTCCGTGGGGCTGGGATCTCTTATAATGACCCAAAATAGAGATAAGTATTTAATTAAACACCCCTTTCGGTGTCTCATCAGTGAAGCTTCAGGAGGTGGTAAAACCAATGCTTTGCTCAATCTAATTGACAAGCTGAACTTCTTTGAACGATTTTACTTATACACTAAGTTGATGGGTTATGATCCTGTATATGATAAGGTGCTAGTGCCCAAGCTTCAAGCTGTTGAAAAAAGACATGATAAGCCCATTCTAATGGAATATAGTTGTGATTTGAATGACCTTCCTGAGGTGACGTCTACCGAGATTGACAGTGACTATCAGAATCTGATGGTGTTTGATGACATGTTGGATGAAGATACCAAAAGCTTGAAGAAAATCTCTGCCTATTTTAGCAAAATGAGAAAGAAAAACTGCTCTCTTTTCTTCATTGGACAGGACTATTTCCAAACACCGAAACCCATCAGAAGGAAGTGTAATCTCATCGTATTCACCAGGAACACCCCAGGAAAAGATTTGCAGCAGATTCACCAAGATCTAGCGAGGGAAATGGACGTTAATACCTTTAAATGTATGTTTCGAGAAGCCACTGCTGATCAATTTGTTCTAGTAACTGACCATACACACCCGGAGGATAAGTTCAGGAGAAATTTTACCCAGGTTTGGTCTCTTTTGTGATACTACCCAGTGGGCAAGATTATACACAAAAACACACTGAGAGCTAAAAAGCAACACAGTCTTCAGTTTCCTGTGTGATACTACCCAGTGAGTAAAATTATATATATAAAAAAATACAGGTGAGCAAAACGATAGACCTTGTGTAAAACTACCCAGATGGTAAAAATACACATGGATTTTAGTCGAAGTATAGAGTATAGCATAATTATGCCTTTCAAAGACATTGACTATAAAAAGCTCAACCAGTCTAGAGAGCTGGAGAGAGCGCTAAAGAGAAGGATAGCAGTGAGTAATAAGTCTATAGACTCTACCTTGAAACCCAGTGACAAAATAGCCACGGTTGAGCTAGTTACAGGTAAGAAACTTCTACCAAAATGTTCATCCAATCAATCAGCTGATCAGTCAATAAAAGACTGTGAAATGTCTAGCTCCGGTAATAGCTGAGATAAATGCTTTGAAAGACGAAATCAGCAATCAAACTACAGTTTTGGAAGATCAACATAAATTACTATTGACCCCACCAACAGCCCCACCATGGACCGGAACCAGGAATAGACCTTTATGAGTGCTTCAATATAACTGAGAGTGATAAAAACTATTACGATGAGAAGAGTCTTAGGAATTTAAATGATTTAGCTAGAGAAAATGACCAAAACAGTGTTCAGGAATCCCTTCAGCGACTCTCAAGACTTTTAAAGATCTTAGGTGCTCAGAAGAGTGGAATCAAACGAAGACATCACCCTGCAGAGCAAGACATAGGGAGACTTGCCAGTATTGAGCAAGAATTGGCATCTATAGGTAAATACAGGAACGTATTGGAGAGACTACAGGCAACAGGGAAAGGACTACCCATTGGAAATTACACTATCCCACTAAAAAGATTAAAAAGACACAATATTTTATCTGTGAGATATGCTAAGGAACCCAATAAAATTATGCCTGCTTTTGGAGCTACAGTGTTGACGAAGAACGTAAAATTGTAGTGCTAAAACCAACTGCTATGCAACATCCAAACCTGACAGCTGGTGAGAAGGAATTTCTGGATAAAATCTACATGAATGCAGGGCAAAGGCTATCCTCTTCTCAGGCCAAAGCAATCAGGAGTTCTGGGGTCTTTACTTCAGTGCAGAAGATTATAGAGAGGATTCAAGTGCTTCTGGGTGAACTAGCAGCGGATAACACATCAATCCAACTAAAGAATGAACTGGCTGACTTGCTTCACTACCTCTTAAAACATAGAACAATTAAGAAGGACCACTACAAGTTAATGCTTGCAAACCTCGGCATTTAATTAGAATATAGATATAAACATGAATACTCTTCAAATCTCAACAGTTAATACCAATACTGAATCAAACAGCCGGCTTAGGTGTGTTCTCAACAACCCTATGAATCTTAACAGTTATACAGCTCTGAACAATATAAATATGTGGTATAACTGGCGGAATATTACTCAGCAAGTGAACAATAATGCTTTAACATATATAACGCCCGAGGGTAACTCATACCAAGTCAGTCTCCCTGATGGGTCATACACATTAAAGTTTATTAACAACTTCCTGCATCATATAATGGAAAACAAAGGACATTTTGATAACACAAAGAGCAAACAATCAGGCGAGAGATATGCAGTTCATCTTTACGACAATGCTGCCTATAACCGAATAACTCTTAACATTGGATCTGGGTATGCAATAAGTTTCGGTGAAGGTCTGAGTAGGGTGTTGGGTGCTAGTGTAAATACGTACTGCAACCAAACAGAAAACTTTCCCAATGTACCTCAGCTGGTAAATGTGACCAGTGTTCAAGTACATTGTAATTTGGTTTATTTAAGAAATAACTGTTGTTTTCCTTCGGTTTATGCGATATAAACCGAAGATTTTCCGCACAAGCTTCATAACTCGAGTAGCAACAGTTATTTTTTATAATTTAATCCAGCTGTAATATTAAAATATAAAAACTATGTGTACGTGAACGAAAAACTTTTAATTTTCGCAAAAGACAACAGTCAAACTCAGGAAAGTGTGCCACAAACAGGTCACGTCAATCATTGTCAAATTGTTTGTTGTTTTGATTTTCGATCGCAGACGACAGATATTTAGCAAGTCACGTAACAATATCATTAAAAACATTGTTTTTAAGTTCCCCCAAAATCATGTTTGGGTGCATGATCTTTCATTCGTCTCCCACTTCGGTATATTTTATTAAATTCAATTGTTCCCGAGAAATTATCATTATTTTCTCGCTGACTGGAGGCGATGAAAAATCGATCATTGATCTTTGTTTACAAGCTTGTTATCCATCTATCAGTCTGCCGTCACGCCCTCACGGTGACAATTGGATTTAACAGAAAGTCAAATTGACAAACTTAGAAAGGGGAAAATAATATTATAATCCCTGATGGGTATGGGTGTGGGATGGGAAAATCTCCTCCGAGAGCAAGATATTTGGGCCAGACACGAGGCTTGCCGAGTGTCTGGACCAAATATCTTGTCCCGAGGGTCAGATTCGGGAACTACACCACCTCACTGGGCACTATATGGGCGTAGTCAACTCCAAGCCATGCACTATTCCTTAAATATTTTACCACGTACGTTGTATCTTTCTCCGATGTGTATATATAAAAGTGATCATTTTTGTTGACACAAAAGTTACAGTTTTATTATACTGCTTAACTGTGTCAAACGAATTGTAGTTCACCTTCAAAAAGCTGTGCAAACAAATACTGATAAGAGAGCTTCAATATTCGACTTGGTTAAATAAATATATGTGAAATGTATGATCATTGATAGTAAAATAACAAACAATGAACACAGGGTAACCCAGTTGGGGTTGTTTGTGGGGATCCATCCTAATAACCCTTGGAGACGATATACGGGGTCTGGGGGGGGGGGGGGGGGGGTCTGTCCTGGTGCCACCAAATTGCTTTTCTACTACCGAGTAACCGCAGAATCTATTCCGTAGTATGTATACAAACGAACGCTGTCGAGTACTCGACATCGTTCGTGTGTATACACATTACGGAATAGTTTCTGAGAATACTGCTTTCCATTTCCTATAGTTTTGATCCCAGCTTCGGTGAAATAATGGCTACGGTTAACCGGAGATGATCCGGTTTCAGCTCTCAGTTAGTCAGTTGTGAAAATGTGCCAACCGTTTCAGCCCTAATCTCCACAGTGTATAACTGTTCGTTTTGGTATTATTAACTTTTGGTATTGTTTCTGATATAGCATATAGTTTCGTTCGTTCGTTCGTCCGTTTTCGTTGGTTCGTTGGTTCGTTCGTTCCGTAAAATTAACTACTAGCAGAATATTATAAATATTAAAAGCAGAAAGACAGAACAGAAACACTCAGAAACAACCATCATATAAAACAGGAAGCAACGCCCAGGCGCCATTTGAACTCTTTACGTAAATATTTGTAATCCATTCAGAAGTTTGGAAGAATTGGTTTGGTGTTGGACTCTTCATACAAATCGTCGGGTATTGTTAGTAACTGTGGGCATACAGCTGATCTCTGATGAGCATGCAATATTTTCGAATCTTATTTTGATCGGAACGTCGTCGTTTATTCGCCGTAATACTTTAAACATATAATTTAATTTTTAAATCTTACTAGATCATTATTGCCACACAATAACTACCGTGTATACACACTTGATAAATGACGGATATTGATTTATTTTTTAGAAAACATGTACATCGATGGAGTGGACATTATGAAAGACGATAAATTTGTAAATTGGAAAGGAGACCAGTTGACTTGGTTGTCTTGGATTCCTGGAGATCCAGAAGGTTCACACAAGAACTGCCTGATGATAAAATTGAGTAATAACTGTTTTCTGAGTGACTCATATTGTCATCCTGGGCGTAAACATTTTCTCTGTCAAATTAATGTATAAGAAGTCTGTTGAAAACTTTCAAAATAAAATGTATTGTTTCTTGTGTGAACTTTGTGCTGCATCTTGTCGATATTTTCCTCCCAGCATGTATCGAAGTCTTCAAATGAAAGTTATCCAAACACTTGGTTTCCGAGAAATTCAAATCATGTTGGTTTCCGGGCAATTCAAATCATTGTCCCCGATATGACAAGCCAGGGGTCTTACTAATCCCAACGTTAAATTTTGATGACGTGGTAACTGTTACTTGGTGACTGTAGACAAAGCGTACAATTTTCACATTATTAAACGCCAAACGCCTTTGGACCCTAGCGGCCGTTTTTTTTCCGAACAGCAACATGATACGTCATGACGTCATTAAATACGATGGCTGTTCAGTAAATGTGTTGGATAGACCAATCAATATTTTCAACGTGCAGCCGCAAGGCTGCACGTTGAAAATATTGATCGGTCTACCCCAAATAATGAATTTGGACTCTTCTAAATGCTGTCATTGAACTGGTATGGAAGATACCACCAGAGTACAAAGGGTTAAGTGTACCACATAAACTGGTTGCTCTGTATGGACTTTAAATTCACCACTGTGTTTATTTCTGACAGCAATAACCAAAACAATCTGAACATTTTCCTCTCCGACGGCCACAAATTACGACCGGGGGTAGGTAACTACTCAGGAACATTATTAGTTATCCAGATATATTCCAGGGTGTATGTAAATTTGCACTGGTTTGAAAACTGATACACCGTGAGGCGCAGCAGAAGGGTTTATCAGTTGTTAAACATGTTAAACCATGGAAAATACAGAGGTTTGAATTTTATTTCCTTATTAAGTTCTTTCACATTGAGTTCTGCAGCTTTACGATCTCTGCCAAACAAAATAAAATGTGCTATATATATAGTTATTTTCATAATTAGGTGTTCAAAGATAACGGAATCGGACAATGATATGCTCTTCGGAGAAATCACCGAATTCCTTGCCATCGAAGAGGTATAAATAGATGCTCAGACTTTTTGCAATGTAACAAAACGAAAGTAGAAAACCAACAAATACTATCCAAATGGGATTTTGAAAGAGAGAAAAAGAATACATGATAACTGCACAAAAAAAAAATATAGTCTCGTCAGTGACCTAATTTTTGTCACGAATAACACAATATCAAGGATATTACATTGATATTTTTTTCAGTGACTGACACTGTTAATTTTAATACATATCTCATTATGAGAAACATTTAATTTTATTGTCCCTTGGTGTAATATCTTGGTGCTAATAAACAGGATTCAGGTAATTTTCAAACATATGGAGTCATGGATTCAAGCCACCGATCAATTATGTAAGAAATACCACGCCTTTATGGCTAGGGGCGTAGGAAGCTTATAATATTTGGGGGTATTGTAAACAGGAGCTTGTAGGGGTCAGCACGGTCGCCTTTGGCGGCCCGCTCTGCGTAGCCAAACCCGGGGGAGAGTGCGGGGGGGGGGGGGGGGGGTCGATAGCAGGAAAATTTGTGAAAATGAACTACTGAGAGCTCATTTCCTCGCTTCTCAAGTGAAAAAAATCAAGGTATCGTTGCTGTTAATTTTGGTGTTTATCCCTTTTACCTCACATGAAAAGCAGACGACATTTGCAAAAATAATTCTTGAATAACTAATTGTTTTCATTTTTTGTCTAAAACACATAGGTTATGATCCCTCATTGGAACGAGCTCGACGAGCTCGTTCCAATGAGGGGGCATAATCTATGTTTTTGAGACAAAAAATGAAAAAAATCATGAAATTTAATTTGCGATTTTTGAGAATAGCGCTGGCCGGTTTTGTCCATTAACTTGGGTAAAGGGTTAAAGAAGGATGC
This sequence comes from Pictodentalium vernedei, assembly GCA_031216915.1. NCBI lineage: Eukaryota > Metazoa > Mollusca > Scaphopoda > Dentaliida > Dentaliidae > Pictodentalium > Pictodentalium vernedei. The sequence goes on along the minus strand of CM062292.1, from coordinate 461,733,749 downwards.
ATGTCAGAGAGGAAGATGTTAACCTGTTGAGCGTCAAATCAGTCAGTGACATCGGCTACCAACTTTTCTATGCACTGCAAATGATGTAGATCATACAGTTTTTATGTGCGCCTGTATGATGTAGAATATGCAGATGTATGTGGTTATTTTCGTGTAGATACTAGATATGATTTACAAAGTTTTGAAAACATTTTTTTTTTTTTTTTTTTTTTTTGGGGGGGGGGTAAATAACCCCCTTAATCCCCCCACCCCCGGTTCCTATGTCACTGGCTATGACTTAGAATGAGTCTAGCCCTTAAATATTCAATCACATATGTTTAAATTCAATCGCACCGAATAATTAACTTCTGACTAATTGAAATATTCCACACGATGGAATCTAAAAAAGCATACGCGTGTTGAAAGAACGTAAAAAAAACTGTTTCTAATCTCGACAAGATTTGAGTCATATGACCGATACTTGTACAGTACATGGAGCGTGCATTACCACTAAATCACCCGCAGAGTGGAGATTCCACCCGAGCAATAATTGCAAATATGTTGCAAAGCATAACAAGCACAAGCAAAGTTCCAGCCGGAGGTCCATTGGCTGAAACGTTGCTTGTGTTATTTGTCGATATGTACAAAATTTGAGAGAGCTACTTTGGGAGTCCCCGGGTGATTTAGTTACAATCCACTCTCCACGTATTGTATGAGATCATCAGTACCATCAGACATTTTTGTTTACTGACAGCTCTGGTTTTATGATTACCCCTCGTAGTTTTGCGATTTGTTTTAATTCTTGATGCCTGCATGGCGAATCAAATATTTCATTGGAATATCCATAGCTTGAGCACAAAGGTATAACTGTATATCTTTTGAGTAACATGACATCGCAATACATCAACTGCAGTCCGTGCGCAAACTCTAGAAAAGTGGGTAAATAACGAGCTCATAACAGCGTCGAGTTCCGTACTGATTAAAAAAAATGGTTTGCGAGCTTGATAGGGAGTAGTGACGCATGTTTTCTCAACCATGACATAAATTTACCCAACGGCCCTTGCGTAGAGATATTTACGTTTTTCGCGTTTCTTAAAATTATTAACCCTTAAGTCCTCAGATTAATTTTAAAGTATTTATGGCCTTTTTCTGCTTACATAGTTATTGATGACTTGGCAGTGGTTCTACATCACTGCTGGCTGCCTATACAGGCAGCCAGCAGTGATGTAGAACCACTGCCAGGGAAAATTCAGTCTACACACAAGAGTAATAAAAAAGATTACACAAGGGAGCACCTGCTTCAATGCAATATAAAAGTGGCGGTTTGGGGCTATATGGGGGCTTAAGGGTTAGACACATAGTCCACTATACTGGCCACATTAGGGGACGTCCACCCCAGGCGTTGGTTCCTGATCCTATATCATAAGGAATGCAGGACTTGTTTACGATAGTAAATAAGCATTACTCAGCATCACGGGATTCCCCGGGAGAGCTCTATCAAACAAGCCTGAATTGATTACATTCCGAGGGGCATTTTGGGATATATTTGGGTTTTTTTAAATTTCGGTACTATGACGTCAGTTTGTTGAGGGTCATCGAATCTCATAATTGTATACGAATGTTGCTTCAGAACTTGTCTCTAATTTATTCTCTTACAATGACTCAAGGGGGTGCTGGCCAAAACGGCCAAAACTCGGCATCAAGTGTGACTGGCGAAAACGGCACCAACTGGCGAAAACGGCACCAAGTATGACTGGCGAAAACGGCTCCACGTGCGGCTGACGAAAACGGAACCAAACCAAAGGAAGAACAACACTATGATACACTATCATATATTTAATTTTCCTCGGATAGTCGTTTTGATTTTGTTTTTAGCTTTTCTCACATAGGGGCCTATGTATAGAGGATATGGAATGAGTTTTTTTCTCATATAATATTTATGAAACGAGTCTAAGAATTGTCGGTTTTGGCGAGCCCAAACGGAAAATTCGGACAAGTTTTCCGTACAAATTAGCCATTTAATATGACTTTTTAATCCATCACCAAACTTGAGTTGCAGACGGCATTTGGAAAAAACATCCTCGTATAACTAAAAATTTTCATTTTTTGCTTCCAAAACATAGGTTATGACCCCACCCTAAATAGGACAGATAACTTAAATTCTCCCAAATGAAATTATGCAAATGTAACTCAGTTGTATTTTGTTTAGCCAATCAAATTGTCACATTTTGAAATTGACCAATGAAAGCTCCCAACTGTACTTACGCAAATTATGAAAATGTGGCCCAGTTGTATTTTGTTCAGCCAATCAAATTGTCTAGTTTTGAAATTGACCAATGAAACTGACTGAAGGCTTTATTTATCACTGATTAATATGAAGACAAAATAACAAATGTTTTAAAGTGAACAAAACGGACGAGTCATATGATAAACAATAATATCGAATATGAACACAATTTATTACATATTTGGCCACGAGTTATTCTCGTCAATACAATACACAACTACATCATTTAGACATATATTTTGAGACGGCGAAAGCCTGATGAAAATACGTGTGGAGGGGCAATTGAGCAGACCACGTAACCAGGGTTTGCTGCTTTTTTTGGAGGGGGGGGGGTGGGGGGTGGGGAGGCGCCAAAAATATAAATAATCCTTCACATTTTAATATATTTTTGTTAACAGTCAATCATGGTACACCAATACTGGCTGCCGTGGTCAATGTAAAGATATTCTAGTATTACTATTTTGATTTGCAAATAGATCATCTACATCATATGAATTTTTTCGGGTTATAAATTACTCCTTTCAGATGACAAATATATGACCCTAAATCTGACAATCTTTGGTTGGCCATTTTGTTTCTCAGATAATTTTTTTACATACTCGAGAGCCGAAAACGTGCGTTCACTTTACATGGAAGACACTGGGAGGTTGAGTGCTAGCTTTACTGCTTTTTATAAATTTGGCAGTGTTGAGTTGGGAATAATTGTCTTTTCAAGTACCAGACATTCGTGTTTGAAATCATTCAATTCACACTGTGTGTATGGGCAGCTTGCGAATGGTAGCGGCATAACCCGCGAGTGTCACAAAACGAACGAGTTCTTCAACACGCACGTTATCCCTCTCCTGAATTTCCACAAACAATTTATGCGCACGTGAACAGGACATAAACATGTACATGTAAACATTCAGCTAGAGCGAACAATTCACCTGCTGATTTAACATTTCTACACATATCAGCGAGAACCAGGTTTGATCGACATGCATAACAACGAACATAGAAAACATTGGGAAACTGCTCCCTCAATCGGGCTTGAACACCAGATATGTGTTCTGACATAACACTTGAGCCGCCATAACACTGTGCAACAAATTAACGCTCCTTAATCCAAGTGATTTTATTTCTCTCACAATTTGTTGGGTAAGAGCTCAGGCGCTTAGTTTGTCTGCCCCATGAAATTGGAGAAATTCCTCTTTTACGGCATGAATACAATGTGAGATCAAATGCACGCTGGGATGGTTTGAGGCAATCCCCTTTCGACCATTCTTTGAAGTAACTGGTTGAAGGTTTTTCCACAAATGCCGACCATGACAGGAAGCAGTAGGGGAGGAAAGGCGAAGGGAGGAGGCTTCGGTGCCCTTACTGGTGATCTGGTTGAGGTGTTAATGTCCCTCGGATGAGGACCAGTGTGAGAGGGGGGCCCTCTCAACAAACGTGGTACCTCTCCCCGAGGGTGATGTGATGTTTTTTTCAGGCGAGTATATCCTGCCACTTGTTCACCCTTATCTAACATGAAAAGCAGACGATACTTGCAAACACAATTCTTGAATAACTATTTTTTTCATTTTCTGTCTCAAAAACATAGGTTATGACCCCTCATTGGAACGAGATCGTTCCAAAGAGGGGCATAACCTATGTTTTTGAGAAAAGAAATGAAAATATAATAATTAATTGGTGAATTTTTATAATAGCGTTCACCGGTTTTGGCCGTTACGTTGGGTAAAGGGTTAAACAATATTTCTGAGGTATTCATCGGCGAGTATAGTCTGCCTCTGGTAATTGTCGGAGAGGCTGGGCTGGCTTCTGCGGGAAGGCTTCTCTCACAGGAGTAAACCGAGACACGTACGAAACCAACGGCCCTTTTCGGAGTCCACCCAAAGACAGACCCGAACTTCGGGGGCAGGCCTGCATGTTAACCTCTATGGCCAGGACCCGAATGCGCTCTAGTAGCCTTTATAAAAAAGGGGCAAGAATAGGGATGGGTGACCACCTCTGGGGATAGAGTGAAGGATGATCAGAATCCATAACGATTACTAAGTATCTATAGCGGTTATAATAATTCCTTAACGGTTATTGGGGAAAAGATTTTAAAAAAAAAACGGAAAAGAAGTGTGTTTGTGTTAAGTGGCTGTCTTTGTCTTGTAACTTATCCCTATCGTCCAGCTGGATTAAATTCGCTATCAGTGACCTTAATTAACCGCAGTAACAAAATATACTTCATCGACAGCACGCCTACATAAGTGTTAGTGTAACTTTATCCCTCAGGGCAATTGGATTAACCCTTTACCCAACGTAACGGCCAAAACCGTTTCTCAAAAATCGCCAATTAATTTTCAAAATATTTTCATTTTTTGTCTCAAAAACATAGGTTATGACCCCTCGTTGGAACGAGCTCGTCGAGCTCGTTCCAACGAGGGGTCATAACCTATGTTTTTGAGACAAAAAATGAAAAAAATTAGTTATTCAAGAATTTTTTTTGCAAGTGTCGTCTGCTTTTCATGTTAGGTAAAGGGTTAAGTAGCGTTATCAATTAAATTAGTTGATTGGTATAACAAAACTAACTCGACAGACAATAATAGACTTAATGCGGAACACCCGAACTTTAAAATCCAAATATATATTTTAAATAAATTTTCATTTGTTTCTAAAATATTTTTTTTTCGGCGGGGGGGGGGGGGGGGGATGTGCTCCCTTCCTGGATACGTCCTTGCAATTGAGTAAGAGCAACCCCGGGTCTCGGAACTTTCGGGTTTGAACTGGGCATGGGAAAACCATAAAATTAAAATACAGACTTTCAGGCCATGTTTGGGCTAACACCAAGGTTCTGACTTCTGCGCTAGTAGTAAACAAGGGGGTTGTATCGTGAATCGGGGCCCGGAATTTTGTGGGGCTAGGGTTTGGGCCAGGATTCTTGGGCTAGGGCTCCAATCCACACAAGGCCTAAAACTAAAAGTCTGTGTTTTAATTTCGCTTTGGTGCGTACCAAACCATAAAATTAAAACACGGTCTTCTTGGCAATGTTTGGACTACACCCACCCCCCTCCCCCCCCCCCCCCCCCCCCCCCCCACCAGGTTATGACTTTTGTGCCAACAGTAAAGAATGGGGCTGTATCGTGAATCCTGGGGGTGGGGGCGTTTACAAAAAGGGCAAGACGCTGGACCCGGGACCAATGCTCGCCTCTCCAGGTTGAATGACCATGACCATGGTGATGGAGTGAATGATGATCAGAGTCCATAACGGTTATGAAATGTCCATAGCGGTTATAATTTGAATAGTTGAATTTAGTATCTCGGTAGACCTCGGGGTGTTCATTGATGAAGCTGTCTATAACGTGTTCGACTTCATATGGACAGTGAGTTTTGTTGAGAAGGCCGGCATCCTGGCGTTTGGCAACGACTTAACCAATGGGAGGCATTAAATTTATGAAGTTCGGATGTACCGGTACCGCATTAAGTTAACTATTGTCAGTCGAGTTTATAATGTTATGCAAATAAATTGATGTCACTGATAACGTCACTTAATCCAGCTGCCCCAGAGGGATAAAGTTTCGCATACAATTTTGAACTATTTATTTATATCTGTTTAAGGTCGCCGTTCTGCCCAATGGCTAATTGTGACCGCAACATGAATATCAAGTCAATTCCAGGCAATCATTTAAACCCATGTTGGCCATTTTAGGGGACTTTCAACCCAGTTTACCAGTAAAAATAGCTTTTTTACCATAGTAAACAAACACTGATTCACTCGCCAGCTTTTTTTCGGGGTGTGGGCAGAGGGTGGGGGTGTGATGGTATCAACTGTCAATCAGTCGGCTGTTTGGGATATTTTTTTTTTATTGGGGATTTAACGACAATTCCGAAAACCAGGGTCACCACATGACCAAGAGTTCTTCGGAGCGGATGAAGCCGGTCGTACTCACCGAGCACCGACGAGTAACTGTCAGACTCCCCAACGTACTAACTCGGTACAAACAGGGTTGGCTGTAGTTGGAGGAAAGTACGCCCTAGTACACAGCGCCACCGTGTCCCACGCGAGCAATCGGAAGTACGTGATTTGCCCAAGTACACATCGCAGTTTCCCTTGCAGGGATAGAAAAGTGGACCTTATGGTTTGAAGTCCGGTGTCTTAATCGCTGAGGCATCGCGCGTCCGTTTGGGAGTTAAAAACACAGCAGATGTCATAATATATTGTCACACTGAAATGAACTGTTTTGGCTGCTAAGTGAACGACTGGTGTAGATCAATCAATATTTCCAACGTGCAGCCGTAAGGCTGCACGTTGAAAATATCAATTGGTCTTTTCCTAAATAATGAATATGGACTCTTCCAATTGCTGCCATTGAACTGACATAGAATGGACTCTTCCAATTGCTGCCATTGGAAGATACCACCAGGGTTCAACGGGTTAACAAGTTTAGTGGATGACACTAGCAAGAACGTACGTGGAACAATAATTTTAAAATGCCACCCTTGATATAAATAAATAGCTTATGGAACAATACCATTGCGTTCGCTCCCCTGGTGGATCTTTTGCTGTTATTGGAAAACAGTGAAAAAGTAATAGGATTTGAATAGCGATATTTGTGATTGGTGTTGGCTGGGATGTAGCTCTAGAAGGTTTGCAATGTGTGTGGTGTGTGTGTGTGGGGGGGGGGGGGGGGGGGGGTAGGGGGGTGTAGATAAACGAAATTTCCAATTAGGGATGCGTACTTAAAAGGATGTTGTGATTACCTCCGAGAGGGGAATTTTTTTCAAAAGGTTAACTCCGACTCTAACGGTAGATGTTGTTGCATTCTGAGAATATTTCCATGCAGTTTAAATGACTGCAGCTAAATATCTATATAAATGATTTGAGGTTTTACGAGAGCTCAAATGACAATTTTTTGTGGTTCATGTCTGGTAGTAGGATCTGTTTGCCTTCGTTGGGCACTGTGTCAATTACACGAACGTACATGTGAGGAATAGAGCGTGGTGGCTCAGTGGTAGACTGTTGAACTCTATGCTAGAAGTCCCGAATTCGATCCCTGTCCGGGACGACGAACGTTGTGTCCTTGGGCAAGGCATTTTATCCCGGTTGCCTACGTGGGGGAACGATGACGCCGTGTACTGAGGCGTACTGCATGTCGATGGTGCACATGTCTTCTACCGCTGTAACCCTGCTTGAGCGGAGCTTGAACAGAGTTAGAATGTTGAGGAGCTGACAGTTGCTCGTCGATGCTCGGTGGTTCTCTCCAGGTACTTCGGCTTCCTCCACCCGTACAAATGCCACGGTCACGATTGGGCATTGTGCATAAGTATGTGACATTAAACCACAATGAATACAATAATAAATACATGTAGGGAGAATGCTTAATAAATCAGTATTCGACCAATAATTCATTAATTAATCATTTTTATTACTTTCCAAAGTATGATTTAATGGGATTTGCGGTTTTGATTATAAACGATAACTTCACAAGTGAATTTTGCAATCACCACTTAGGTCATGTATCCGTGCGCGCAGACGAAGACGTTTTGCCGTGGATGTAATGGGGACTTCATTATTTTTTTTTTTTTTGTTTTTTTTTTAATAATATAATTATCATTAATAATGAAAAGTAATAAACAGAGTAATCGCTTGACTGGACTGGCTACGTGAAATAATTCATTTGAGGCGAGGGACTATATTGTAAAGCACTCGTGCGCATTCGCGCACTCGTGTTTGTACAACGTCCCTCACCTCTCATGAATTATTTCACGAAACCAATCCAGTCAAGCGATCACTCTCTATCAAATATGAGGTCATGCTGAGCGAGCAGTGAGCCAATTCAGCGATTGACAGTCATACTGATCGGACGTGTCTGTTAAAGCTCCTGACTGAACACATCTCACAGTTTGGATATTAACAAAGCCTATTGTTCTCTGTACCACTTCTGTGCACTCTAGTGTAATTTTGTAAGTGTTTATCTTTAACTCTATCTATTTTCTGTCTGCTTTTCTCTGTTAAAACTAAAAACGAATATTTAAGTCAATACAATTAAATTAAAATCTTTAATAACTTAATAAATAAAATTTAGAATTTTAGAATTATTTACAAATAAAAATAATGGATAAACAAAGTCAAGCTCAGTTAAACAGTTCTGTCTTTAATTCTGGTAGTCTGAGCAACAGTGGAAATTCCACTAATACTGATATGACATCGATGATGTCGATGATGTCTGGCTTCCAGAAAGAAATAGCCAGATTAAATGACACCATAGAGGGTTTGCGGTCAGAGCTTCAAGCCTAGAAGCGACAGGCAGATAAAGAAAAGGCTGAATTGAGAAGGGGATTGGAAAAGGCAATTCTGAAAGCCAAACCAGGTAAGGAGGACCATGCTCCTCCAGTTCCTGATTTACCATGTATTGACGCTGCTACAGAAATGAGAAGACCTGCATCCGCCGGCTCACTGGCGGAGATATCTGAAATAGATTCAGATCTAATACCCCCAGCCAGGATAACTGGCTGCGTTCCATAGTAGAAGAAGCTACCAACACGGTCGCAGTTTCCCCGGCCGTGGCGGTTGAAATTCAATTGGATAAAAATTCAGCTAAAGTCCCCAAATCTCAACGACAGAAAAAATCACCAAAACCAAAATCGATCGAAAAGGAAACTCTCCAATGAGTTCCGTGAAAATGATGAAACCGTGGACGTCGAAGACGAAAATGGTTTCTGTATGACTATTGATCGGCATGTCAAGAAGACAAAAATCATCAAGAAAAATTCACAGAGCACCGCTACTGAAAAGGACTCGGTGGTCACACCAAGAAATGGGGACTCTGTTAACGCAACAGAGTCTACATCACCGGAAATAGTGAATGCGACAGCTAGCCCAATCGATAGAGCGACGTACGCCGATAAAGTAAAAGCCAAAACGCCCCCTAAGGTGACCAATAAAACCAACAAGACACAGGGCCATCCGCAACCAAACCCTGTGTCGTAATCACACGCGTCCACCCCAAAACGGAAAAAACTCGATTGATAAAGCCTTTCCAGGATGCTCGTGGGAGAGACTAATCTCCAAGGCCACGGGTAACCATACTTGGAAAATAAAAGTAAAATGCCCTAATAGAGCAACGAAATTAAATCTGATAAGCAAAGGGGTAATTATTAATGGCAAAAAATACGAAACCGAGGAATATCGTGTTCTTCCGCAACCCGTTCAGTGTCACAAGTGTCAGAAATTTGGGCACTTGTCACACAAATGCAACGGGGAGCAAAGATGTATGAAATGCGGTGACAAACACATCGCGAAGGCATGTAGTGCTAAAACTCTAAAATGCCCGAATTGCGGTGGTCAACACCCCAGCAACTACCGGGGTTGTAGCCACTTCAAAAAAGTTAAAATAAACATCCATCTTAAAGCTCTAAATGTAAGTAATGTCGAGAACTCATCTTCCCCTTATTCCACGTGTACTCTAATGGCTGGCTCTATTTTCAGCATAATGAAGAAACACTTGGACACCAGTCTTTCGGACGTTTGCAAAGAGATTAATAAAACAGCCTCCAAGTTATATAATACTCAAATATCTCACACGCTATTAGAAGCGGCCGTCAACAGAATATAATTATGTAACAATATTACAAATAGTAATTAAACTTAAATAAACTTAGTACAGTTATTCCTAAACCATTCATGGATACACTAAAAATAGTCCAGTGGAACGCTCGAAGCGTTAATCAGAAAAATTTGCAAATGTCACGTTATTTAAAAAATACGGACGTAATTGGAATTAACGAAACCCGGCTTAAACCAAACAAACAATTCTCGTTATGTGGTTTTGATATTATTAGAAGAGATCGCCCCGCCCAAAAAAGGCGGCGGTGTCGCTCTGCTAAAAAGGCAGGAGATTGAATACAAATCAATACCATGCAACCACCTCAATGCTGAATTGATTGCAGCTGAAATTGAACTTGATCACAAACACGTGGCCATCATATCATATTATAACAAGCCGCAAGCAACAGTAGACAGTAAAGTTTTTGAATTTTTTACCAACAAGTACAAGCACTGCATATTCTTGGGTGATTTCAATTCCAAACACCTGGCATTCAGTTGTCATAAGACTGAGCCTAATGGTGAAGCCTTTTTCCACATCATTTAAGAACTCGATCTATTCGTGGTAAATAACGATCAAGACGTAACATACATAAGCAACAACCCACTCCATCAATCAGATATCCTAGACTTGATTATCACCAGCAAATCACTAACCAGCCAAATGCAAGACATATTTGTAGGAGATGATGATCTAGGCAGTGATCGCCTGCCGGTTCACGCCACTCTGAAATGTAATACTGGTCCCGCAAGGTATCCTCTCGTGAATAGGAGGAACCTATCAAAAATTGACTGGAACCTCTTCAGAAACATTATCGAAGTAAAAATAAAGGCAAATGACCCCTCAAATGCTCATGAACTAGAAAAAGCCTGCACCCACCTTAACGAGGTTATCAACAGTACACTAGATGAAATCTGTCCCAAGCAAACAGTGAAGACGCGGATAAACAGAATAACCCAAACAACTCTTCAAATAATCAAACAAAAAAGAAAAGCCTTCCGGGCTTACCAATCAGAGAATGATCAAATGAAAAGAGCAGAACTTAAAACCGCGTATAATCGCCTACATGGGGAAGTAAAAAAGGCCATAGCTAACGACAATCGCGTGAGATGGGAAAAAGCAACCGGAAACCTAAATGGGCTGAGAGAACCTAAGAGGTTCTGGGATACATTTAAAACTCTTACTGGCCAAAAGAGCAAAATTGCCAATAATAATGCGCTAAAGACTAGCGACGGATCTATGACCATAGACGACAAGGCAAAGGCCAGTGCTTTTGCCGAACTTCTAAAGAAGGCGCATCGTCCACAAGAAGGGAACAGATATGACAACGATTTTAAGGTACGAGTAAATAAATTTGTCCAAGATAACAACTCAATCTTCAATGAACCCAACTTTGACCAAAGGCATGAAGACGGGGACGACCATGAATTAACCGAACCAATAAGCGTAGAAGAGGTCATGGGTATAATCAGAAAATGCAGGTCGTCGTCGTCCCCAGGAGAAAACGAAGTCTCTTACAAAATAATGAAACAGTGCCCCAACATCTTCTACTGCAGACTTACCAAACTCTTAAACTGCTGTCTCTCCTGTGGGTACTTCCCAAAATGCTGGAAAGTGGCCACAGGAGTCATGATACCTAAACCCGACAAAGACCTTACCAACCCTTCTAACTACCGCTCAATCAGCTTGCTTAGCTGTGTTGGGAAAATATTTGAGCGGATTCTCACTACGAGACTTCGCAGCTATCTCGAATCAATCAACTTTTTCAACAAATGGCAAAGAGCGTATAGGAGTCAGAAAGAGGGAATCGAACACGTATATAGACTGGTCGATTATATGAAAACAGCATTTAGTCAAAACGAAATCGGAACCGCGCTTTTCTTGGATGTAGAAAAAGCGTTCGACTCGGTATGGCACAATGGCGTGAGATATAAACTAGCGAAAATGGGATTACCCACTAAAATTCTAAGGATCATATCATAATTTCTAATTGACCGAAAAATCAAGGTGAGGGTTAATCGCGAGGTGTTAGAGGAAGTAATACTCGAAGCGGGAACACCACAAGGGTCGGTTCTAAGTCCGCTTCTTTTCATAATATATGCGAATGATATAGAAAAAGTAGGGAAAAACTTTGTTGAACTATCGCAGTTCTCAGACGACAAAGGCATTTGGACAGCCAGCAAGTCCAGAAACATAATTAAAAATCGTCTACAGGATACCATTCACGATCTTGTGAGCTGGTGTGCCCTGTGGCGCATCAAACTCAATGCCGCCAAAACGCAAAAAGTTACGTTCTTCAAAAAGCAAAGGAAAAAACCAGTCCCGAGTATCGATCTCCAGTTGTACGATCACAAACTAGAAGCAAACAAAGAGGCCAAATTTTGGGGATTTATCCTAGACAGCAATCTCAGTCTAAACAGTCACGTAAACTCCATTACGGTTAGAGCTACTAAACGTATCAATTTTCTGAAGATGATCAGAGGTAGAAATTGGGAGCAAACAAATATGTGCTTCTCAAGCTCTACAAAACATTTATACGTCCGGTAATAGAATACGGTGCCATAATAACAAGCGACCTTAGCAAAACCAACATTCAGAAGCTACAGAGGGTTCAAAATTATGCCCTGCGAGTGGCACTATGCAAACCGAAATGGACACCGATAAAGGAACTTCACGAGCTAGCAAAAATAGAAACTGTTGATACGCGATTAAAAGACCTACAAAACAAAACCCTCAACAGACTCCAAGATAGTGAATTAATGGTCGAGCTGAACGAACACCGATCCCTTAACAGAAAAACAAAATAAGTTTCCAGAAAAAAAATAAAATAAAAATTATACAATATAACTAAATCGCGTGGAGTCAGTGAGGATTGCCTCGCTACTCATTGGGAACTTTAGGATAGAGTCTGTGAGGACTGCCTCGCAACTCTGCTGAAGCGCGATTGAAACGCGTTTAATAAGATCTATATAACAAAACCCTCCACATACTCCAGGATAGTGAATCAATGGTGAAGCTGAACGAACACCGAACCCTAAACAGAAAAATCAAATAATCCACAGTAAATTAAAATTACTCAATAGAATTAAACTGGAGTCAGTGAGGATTGCCTCGCTGCTCATTGAGATCTTTAGGATTGAGTCTGTGAGAATTGCCTCGCAACTCTGCGTCTGGGGAGTGGGATCCGAAGAAACACACCCCTTACCCCATCCATAGCAACAATCACACAGCAGGCACAATATACAATAGCGGATACCTATCTTTCTCTCTACCTACAACTTTTCTAACTGAACATTCTCAAATTTTCTTGCAACACTCTTATGAAGAAGACGCATGGAAATGGTAGACAAAGCGTAGGAGGAATTGGTGCAACCTACCTTTCTGCAACATATACAAGAAACCACCAAACGCTAGGCAAGGATTGAAACAAGATTGTCTGGCTGGGGACGAGTGTACATTTGATATAAATAAACATTTGAATAAAGATTTAACAGCCCTTTTAAGGGCTTGAGGGTGTGTGTCAGTGAGAGCTTTTATTATTATTTTTTTTTGGGGGGGGGGGGGGGTGGAGGAGGTCATTTGGAATTCCCGAAGGATAACCAGATAACTCAAAATCACATACGACATCCTATCTCCCAGAAGGCTTGATGGATGACTCCCGGTTTTTCAAAACTAAACTGTTGGAGCTTTCTCCATTTCTTTTTTGTAACCGCTATGGTCATATACCGGGGCCGCTACCAAATCGGCGTTGCTGTTTGGTTTTCTTTTCTCTTCTTCCCTTAAACTTGCCATCGCACAACATTACATTCTGGCTCGCCACCATGGTGGGACTCAAACCTCTACCATCGCTGAACTGGAACCGAATAGAGCTCGCTCTCTAATAGTTTTAAAGGCGTTGAGGGATTGAGTATTGACCATCTAACACTCCAACGTAAACTGCCGGGTATTCTAACCGCGTGCATACCCCCCTCAGGCTCCATTTTTGGCAATAGGAAAGCTAAGCCTGTGTGATCCAAGTGAAATAAAATAAGGTTAACCGGATCGCAAGGGAATTGTAAATCCCACATCGTCCCTGCGCGCCTTCGGCGCGCTAAAACCTTTCATTCGTTCAGTGAGCACATTAATCTTGAAATGAAATCAATAACTAACAGTCATCCATTATGCTTAGAGAATATGCGTAGTTACTTTAATTAACTCGACTATGGTTGTGGAATAACGTCGTAGCCGCTGAGTTTCCGGAAAATCAAGCGTTGTTCGATCAGAATTCTGTCCGTGGGAGGCGGCGGTTACAATTTTCACAGAAATATAATACCGCATTCTGAAAAAAACCTATGTCACTACAATGCTTCGAATTTCCAACGGTTGAAACTTTTGCCTGAAAAACGTCCAACTAGCTTCATTTTTGGACAAATATTGGGGGTGGGGGAGTGGGGAGAAATATTCCCATTTCCTATAGCTACGTCTCCGAGAGCTGATGGGTTATGTCTTTGGGTTAGGAAAATGGCTGACCAGAAAAGAAGAGACTGGAAAATTTAGCAATAATTGGGCACTATTTCATAATCTAGAATTTTCCCCTCCAATTCTAATGTTTCGTTCCATCCACCGTTTATTTTTTTGTGTTTCACGAAACTATATTTATCTTCTAATTCCCGACAAGGTACTGACGCCCATGTGTAAATGGGGTAGTGGCACTCGTATTTGTGTGAATACCTTGCGTTTACGCACCTGTTTAGATCAAAATAGGAGAGGGCGGTTTCTGGATCGCAAGGAGTTGGGATAGACAGTGTCTCAAATTTTCTTCGTCTCAACGGGAAAATACTGTTTTTTGGTAGATAAAATTCAGATCTGAGTTTGCAGCCCACAGCCCATACATAAGTCGCGTCTTCAGTATAAAAACAAATGTCAATGAATGGCCAGCGCCAACTCCTTCCTTCTATATCTAATGCATCTTTATGATAAAACTTCCAAGGACCAGGTCTTACATATAGTTTATGGTCCTGTATGTTTGAGAGAATCGTTAGCACTTCGTGTTTCTGTGATATATTCATCAATACGTCCACATCATCGTCCCAAGGAATGAACCCGTGATGACGGAAAGATCCAATCAGCGACCCACCCGAGATTAAGTAGGTGAGGTTATTTGTAATTGTTACTTGATCGAATACTTTGAGAAGTTCCAATATCCTCCTCCTTTCATCTTGATTCACGTGTTCAATGAAATATTTTGTAGAGTACCTGAAAAAGCGAAACACAGTAGCACTCATGAATAATATTACAAGAACCAACAGATGCATCCTCCTTTGTATGAACACGCGAGAGTTTGATACACGTCCACATTTACCCATTGTTGCTCTCAGCGCCTCAAATGCTTCGACAAATCAAAAGTGTGATCCACTCAGTCTTTGATGTACATCATCTAAGTACTTCATGAAATGTGATTTAGAGAAGGCATGATTAACGGCTCATACACTTCTTTTCAATTGCCTGAACGGCATTCCAGTTTCTTGGTACTTGAATGGAGAATTTCAAGCAAGAGCTTCAATGTTTCTGCAGTTGTTTTCCTGAAATTCACAAAAATGATAAAAATGTTCAACCCATTCCGTTGAATCTAGCCTGTAAAACAGCCCAAGGCGAATTGGGCGAGCAGTTCTTTCATTCAACTCACGTTCACCCCGAAACAAAGAGAACGAAAGATTTTTCCATTACGATAACATTTCTTAATCTTGGACAAACATTAAAATACGTTTACTAAACTGTCCATCGGTATCGATTCGTTAACGTTCTCGAAAAATATGTTACTTGATAATGATGAAGGAATTGGGTGTTCTTTTGATTTGGCGATGAAATGATGTGATGTCTCTCTGTGCCCTTTCCAACTACATCACGATACAGCCTCATAAACAGTGTCGAAAACAATATTTTAGCCAGGGAGGTGATGTAGGTATACTCTCATAGCATTCAGCCCATGTCGTTATCTCTGCGAGACGATCTGGTGTACTTGAGTGCTAAAATGTGATTCCGGCAGCGGACTCGAGTCAAATCTCCCATAGCTAACAATGTTCCTCATTGGAAGAAATTTACAGAAAAGTTAGCTCCCCTTAATTTTCTGAAGTTTGATGGAAAGAGTTTTGGAGTTTCATCAACAAATAAATTTTCGAAATATGGGAGTAGTTACATCATCGATGTATCATCATTGCACAAACTTAGGGCAGTTTCCGTAGAGTGGTATGATTTTTTTTTTTACTTTTTTATTATTTTGTTCCAAATCAGGTTGAACATTCAACTACAGTGAAAACAAGAAGTCCTGTCATGAAATGCGCACAAATAGAACGTCGATCTGCGCGTTAATCTACGTGTCATAGTAAGGCTATCAAATTCTGTACTTATGGCCTGAGCACAAATAATGCTTCTGTCAATGGACCTCCGGGTAACCCGGAGGTCCATTGCCAGAAACATTGCCTGTGTTTGCTATGAGTAACCAGGAGAACATGCCGTGTTTTGGATGCCATTCGATATGGCAGTTCCTACGCGCAATTAAATCTAGATAAGCGCACAGTTCGTGACAGGACTTCTAGTTTTAACTGTATTATTCTCTGTTTAAAGTAAAGAGACGGCGTCGGTTTCAACATAATTTTTTGGTTTCTGTAATCTTTTTTTTCTGTTCATTATACCATCAGTGTATACATCGTGATGTATAATACACAGGCACCTTCCTTTCTATTGATAGATAAATAGATAGATACATACATATATTTTATTTCACCAGTATACAGAAAATAAAACACAATTTACAAATAGGGTACAAATCACAATGCATAAATCAAACCATAAGTTTGAGACCAACAAGTTACTTAAGTATACTGGCAGGGAGAGGCATAGCCAGATTGGCTGTCTTCCTGCTTTCCCCTAGGTGAGGGAGTAAGATGTAGGTAGATAGGAACAGGTATGTAGAAGAAAGTACAGAAAGAAAATAATTGAATATCTAGACTGAAAAGGGAAAAAATAAAATAAAGTTTGTGATTCAACATCATGAACTGCCAGTATTGTTTTTTTTTAAAGAATAGATCAACAATTGCATTTGCAAATGGTGCGAGTGGTGGGAGGAACCTATTGGGCTGGCCCCTTCCGGTTCGGTCCATCCCGTAGGGTTCCA
This sequence comes from Pictodentalium vernedei, assembly GCA_031216915.1. NCBI lineage: Eukaryota > Metazoa > Mollusca > Scaphopoda > Dentaliida > Dentaliidae > Pictodentalium > Pictodentalium vernedei. The sequence goes on along the minus strand of CM062292.1, from coordinate 461,716,756 downwards.
AGCACGGAGCAGACTGGTCGTGTATCAAATGCAAAAAGTCGAGGAGGTAAAATTTGCGATTTCTTTCCCTGGGAGGAATAAAAAATGAAAATATAGAACATACCCATATCAGCTAGGTGTACCAATGTTCACCAGGAGTGACGGAGTGGTGTTAACTGCGAGACTTAGGCAAGAGGCTAAAGCCACTTCACCACGAGTGGTGAACATTTGGTACACCAAGCTACCTTGGCTATATTTTTTATACCATGATCGTCAGATTATTAAGAATTTAAATATTAAATAATACAATATTCAATATTAATTAATATGCGAATCTGTTTTTGTTTACATGAATACCGGTGGACGGTACTTCAGCTGTCAGTTTTATCGCAGAAACAAAATGGAAAAAGAAACGTGCAAATCTCGGAGCCCTTTTCATTTTAATAACATAATAACATACTATTTTGTTTTATAGATGCTTTATTAGCACGCGACACGCATGTTTGTTAATTTTTGGTATCTTATGAGGTGAACTAATTTAAAAACATAATAAATAATTGCTACTTTCATTTCACTAATCACGAGTCGACGAGCGATAAATCTAGACAAGTTTGTAACTCTGCATTCAGGTCGAGGTCAACTTGAATGTACTTCCACTGAAGGTGTAAATTTTATCTATTGAAATCCCATTGCTGGTGTGTTCACGGCGGTTGGTAAATAAAGCTAAAATTTATGTCATAGGTTTTTTATATATAGCAGATTGGGTAATCATGGTATAAATTACATTATTATATACTTTATAAATAACCGCATTTCTATTGGCTGAATCTTATACTCGTGACTAGTACTCAAAAATCCATGTACCCCTTTTAATAAATATAACTTTTGGAAATCTCCTCTCTAGTTCTATTTCACTCGACGTAATCTCTATGACTGTTTATTTTAATGTTATTCTGCAGATGATATAAAGAGTAATCCATTTGTTTTGAGCGTTACGGTAAATAATTCATCGAGAGACGGGACGTGAGTAAATCACGAGGGCGTAGCCCGAGTGATTTACGAAACAGTCCCGTCTCGAGACAAATTGATTACTCTGTTTATTACATGACATTTGGAATACAGAGGTCTTTTACTATAATAATTCAACACAAACTATTGTCAGATGTAATCCAATTTAGTGTAAACACGGAAACATTTCTAAAATTAGCAGGAAGGAAATACGAAATAGTCCTGTCTCGAGGCGAATTATATACCGTAACTTGCCTTAAGAATGGGTCACTCTCTTTAGTAAATGGCATTTTAGACCAAAATGTCTCTCATTAAAAATAATTCAACACAAAATATTCGCAAATGCAACTCTGAAATACTTCTGAAATTAGCGCGTATGAATACATCACACTCTGTGTCAAATCTTCGATTGAAAATGGCCCAGTTTTATTTTTGTGACTTTCGTTCGATATTTTACTATTTTATGTGGCGTTCCATTCGCATTTAGGGAATGGAATTCAGCCATAAGATAAAACATTTCTATTTGGATTTTGTCAACTGTGCTAACGAACCTGTTCATAGAGGAAAGAAAGGATTTTTAAAAATATTCAGAAGGAAAATTAATTTTAATTAACTGATGTGGGGGCGTGGCTTATATACGTCAGTCGTTCCAAAGTTACTATTGAAGTGACATAATTCACTCGTGACATTACCACTTTTTAATCAACATTAAACTCAATGCCAAACGAACTGAGGAATGTAGTAAAAGTTGCTTAAGTTCATATCACATAATATTCACCACAATAAAAGTCCATAATTGTATAATAAAACACATTCCCTAAACAAAAAGCCAAAGTGGACGGTTACTTAGTTGCTTCTAATTAGCTTGCCATAAATACACAAAACGACGCGTACGAGTGAATGGGGTAATCGTAAATCTTTCCTATTTATCCCTCAAATCACACAAATTTGAAATATTCGTCTGTTCACTCGTGATGAGAGGTGATTTTTATCAGAGGCAGGAATTGAAACGACCTGCCTCATGTGGGTCGGAGAGCGGCAAATGTCCACCATAGAAAATCTTAACCCTTTGACCTCGAGAGGTCGCCAGGAACATGATACTTCATAATAATATTAAGAAGGATGCCTGATAAGTGAATATGTAGGGCAGACCAATTAATATTTTCAATGTGCAGCCTCAAGGCTGCACATTGAAAATATTAATTGGCCAACCCCCAAATGATGAATACGCAATTTTCCAACTCATATTGAACTATTTCTACTCCCCTGAATGCGCATGCGTATAAACAGTAGTGAAGATGACAATCTAAATTACTGTAGCGGTCTACAGGAGAAAAACGAAAAACTTTCATTTGCGAGTAATTTCATTGTTTTTACATAATAGACGGACATATGATCAAACAATTCATAACATACTTTTTAAAATGGTATCAAATACTTTTTGTTAAAATTAGTTTTTAATGGTTCCATTTTTGTTTTAAATTTTCACTTTTTAACCCAGTACATCGTTTTATTAATTTGTTAGAAAAAACTGATGGGGTAACTTCAAAGTTCTAAAAATGTACTAAATCCTCATGAGAAAATTTGGACGGACATAGATTTGATTAAAGAAAAACTTAATTTTCCTTTTTCTGTAAACATATTTGGAATATATTATTGTTTTGGTGGTTACATTTGGGGAAGCGATGGCTCAGTAGGTAGAGGTGCAGGCTGCAACATATCGGTTCGAATCCCACCTGCGGCAACCGCGTTGTGTCCTTGGGCAAGACACTTCACCCCCGTTGCCCATGTGGTGGCACGGTGACTCTATGCACTAAGGCGTACTGCTCGTCGATGGTCCACCTGTCTTCAACCAATGCTAAACCTGCTTGTGTGGAGTTAGTATGTTGGGGAGCTGACAGTTGCTCGGTGATTCTCTCCGGGTACTCCGACTTCCGCCACCCGTAAAACTGTCGTGGTCATGATTAGTCATTATGGAGAAATATGTGACCTTAAGCACCAATAAATAAATAAATAATATAGTGGTTACATTTAACTTTGAAATGTGGTGTTTTTCTACCTTTGTGACCTTGCGTCAGATAATACCTCTTCTCCCCCAGTGTCAGTCAGCACGGTTAATTTCTAACGTATGGAGAATAGAGTGTGATGCGTACAGTTTGGATGTGTGGTTAAATCAATAAGATGAAAATAGAATGAAAATGTCCACTTCTGAGTTTAGTTTTGAAAGACTTTTGTCCAGAAAGAAGGGAAAGAAGTGAGTTTCTTGCTCATTCAAATTCTTACTAATTTGTGTATTTAAACAGACGTTTTTATCTATTTTGTTCCCACATAATAGTATATATTATTATGCAGGAACAAAATGGGGAGAAACTTCTAAAATGAAGATACAAGAGTTAACAGGGAACTATTGTGGAAGACGGTTTGAGTCTCTGACGCTGCGGCGACAATAACATGTACTTGTCAAATATGATAGCGTGCGTTTTGAAGCCTAAAAAATCACGGGAGATAACTCGAAATTCTGGCCGTTACTACAGGAGCAGAAATAGTTCAATATGGTTGCCATTGAATTAACGTGTGAGATACCACCAGTGCTCAAAGGGTTATTAACCCTTTACCCAACGCAAACGATTTCAAAATTTATTATTTTAAATATCATTTTTTTAAATTTTTTTCAAAAAATGTCAACAAAACCATATCATGTGACCCCTCTTTGGAACGAGCTCGACGAGCTCGTTCCAAAGAGGGGTCACATGATATGGTTTTGTTGAAATGTTTCGAAAAATAATATTTTTTCAATGAATTTGCATATTACGCGGGCGGATGCGGGCGATTCGTTGGGTAAGGGGTTAATAATCTCAGGGATTCTAAGTTTCACGTTCTCACATTAAATTTATTGGTAACATGCCGAGTCTAATCTAACCCTTAATGGTCTGGGTTGGAAGGCTAAACATAGTAACACGGGTTCCCATCGCAAATTTAGTTGGCTATTTTATGCGTTCCTTTTGTTGATAGTTGTCAAATGAATTGCTGAGTGTCTTTCTAATAATTACTTTTATCATATGACTCGTCCGTTTTGTTCACTTTAAAACATTTGATATTTTGTTTTCATATTAATCAGTGATAAATAAAGCCTTCCGTCAATTTTATTGGTCAATTTCAAAACTAGACAATTTGATTGGCTGAACAAAATATAAGTGGGCCACATTTCCACAATTTGCATAATTAGAGTTGGGAGCTTTCATTGGTCAATTTCAAAACTGGATAATTTGATTGGCTAAACAAAATACAACTGGGTAACATTTGCATAATTTCAATAGGGAGAATTTACGTTATCTGTCCTATTTAAGGTGGGTTATATTGTATTAATTTTTTACCTACAAGAAAAACGCCATTCATTTTTCTTTATATTTTCACTTTTTGCTTCCAAAACATAGGTTATGACCCCTCATTGGAACGAGCTCGACGAGCTCGTTCCAATGTGGTGTCATAACCTATGTGTTGGAAGCAAAAAATGGAATTTTTTAGTTATACGAGGATCTTTTTTCCAAGTGCAGTCTGCAACTCAAGTTAGGTGATGGGGTAAAAAGTCATACTAAGTTGCTAATTTGTGCATGTGTGTGTCATATGATAAATAGAATATGAAATGAGTGTTTTTCTCATTTAATATTTACGAAACTCGTCCGAATCTTCCGTTTGGGCTCGCTAGAGGCTCACCAAAACGGAAAATTCTTAGACTCTTTTTCATAAATATCATATGAGAAAAACACTCATTCCATATCCTCTATATATAGACGTGAAGTCGTGTAATAAACACAGAACGACACACGCGTGTGAATGGGCTAATCGATATGGCACTTGTGCCATCGCTGAAGGATAAAACTCGAGGCCTTTGGGAGTTGTTATGTGTCTTAGTTGGGCCCTGTGAATCACATATTTACAATTCGATTCGAATGTTTAATCGAATTTGGTCTATTGTTCGAATCGAATCGAACCTCGGATCGCATCAGTAATGCAGACGAAATTATACGTTGCCGGTCGAACAAATAACAGTGCACCAAACCTTGTACTAAAATACAATGTTTATCTAATCATGTTCGCTTTTTCGTCCACCTGTGATATCAATGGCTGAAATTTTAAAATGTTTGTCACTTCTTGTGCACTGGTAAATTTTAGAAATGTAACTCTGTGTTTAGATTTTGTGGCGATGTTGGAAGTCAACCAGTGGAAATTCTGTCTAAATCAGGCCTCCTACTCTGTCTGTCCAGCAATCAATAATTACCGGGCGTTCTACTGCACCACACCTTGTGGGCCTTGTGACTTAATACGGGTGATTAGACAAGTCTACCTCAAGAGGTAACCAAGACTTGAGGAGAAAGCACTTGGTAATTATTGTATACTACCCAAAGTTTGCTAAGCACCACATTTTTGACACTTTATTGTGAAATTTGCTTGTGACATATTTGCGATATTTTTGGTGGATATGATTGAGAAATATATTGAGATGGTCCCCAGTGTTTACATTAGCTCTCTTGACTGGAAGACTTTTCGTGACAGTCATGGAAAGCATGTATCCCTTGATTTTCATGATGTTTTCGTATACTGTCTACATGTACATGACGTGTGTAGGGTATTTAATTTTCATTTCATTTTCAACACAGACACCACCCTCTTCGGGGAGAGGTAGTACCTTTGGAGAGAGGATCCCCTCTCCCACTGGTCCTCACCCGAAGAGGCGCGGAGGCCCTGGGGAGTGGAAGAAAAAGAAGAAGAGTCCATCGACGAATCGCAGGGACGCCCGGCGCTTGGAGGCCTTCCTGAATAGGAAGAAAGAGTTGAGTGAGGGGGTGGAGGCTCTGGAGGCAGCCGCCAGTTCCCCTCCCAGTCCCACTGGTACACCCAATCAACTGCCGGCTCCTGAGCCGGTACAGTTGGATGAGGAACGTCCAGTGGAGACTGAGGAGGAACTGGAAGTTGCTTTTTCACTGCCTCCCACCCCTCACTCCCCTCTTCCTTCACTACCGGAAAGCCCGGGAGCCACAGCAGAACAGCCACCTCAGTCCTCACTCGCCATCATGATAGAGATGGCCAAGAAAGCATTAGAGGAGGGAAGAAGAACATTAGAGCGAACTCGATATCTAGATCCAACACCGCCACCTAAATCACCATCTCAACCATCACCATCTCAACCACCTCCCAAGAAAAAGAGCCGAAAGAAACACAGACGGGGATAAGCTACCTCCTTCCTACCTTTTCCTCCTTTGACACGCCTAGACATACGAAAACCAATCATTTACAGCCACTGAGGGTCGAAAGGGGCTTGTCCTCCAAATCGTCCATGCGCGCCTTCGGCGCGCGAAACCATTTCCTTTCGAACCTTGTGATTTAATGATTGCGTATGGCAAATGTAAATGTAAGAAGACATTTGTCTGAAGCAGAAATGTGGCGGGCTGTAGGGATGGTGGAGCAAGGGGCTACCCATCATCAGGTTGGCGAAGCCCTTGGTGTGCACCATACGGTGATCATCCGAGCCTGGGCAAGATTTCAGCAGTATGGCACACCAGTAAGACGGCATGGTGGTGGCGGAGACAGGGCAACATCTGCAGCTGAAAACCGGTTTTTGATCATTCAGACCCGTTTGAACCGCTTTGCCACAGCAACTCAGATTCGTGGTGACCTTCAGAATGCATCCGGGGTAACTGTTTCGACGCAGACTATCCGGGCATGGTTGCACGAAGAATTAGCATCCCGCTGTACCAGAACCACGCCAGGCACGATAGGAATGGGCCATGGACCACGTTGGATGGACCAGAGAAGATTGGCGACCTGTCCTTTTTACAGATGAGTCTACGTACTGCGTAGACCACACAGATAGGCGTTCTAGGGTATGGAGAAGACCAGGAGAGCGATTCCGTGATGTCAGCATTGCCGAGCATGACCGCTATGACAGAGAGTCAATCATGGTCTGGGGCGGCATCCGCACGGATGGACGTACCGAGCTCTGTTCTTGAACGTGGTACATTGACTGCACAACGGTATACTGATGAGATGCTGGGGGTCCACGTCAGATTGTATGCAGGTGCAGTGGGTGATAGATTCATTCTGGTGGACGATAATGTCCGTCCTCATGTTCCCCATGCTCTCGGGGAGTACCGACAGGGAGGGGGGGGGGGGGTGAACGTATGGGCTGGTCAGCAAGATACCCTGATCTCAATTCAACCAAACATGTCCAGAATGAGTTGCAGCGTGCAATTTCAGCCCGTCCAGTCAAGACAAGAAGTGCCCAGGAGTGTGGTGCCATGCTGGTCCAAGAATGGTACAATATCCCAGTCAGGACCACCAGGAACCTGACTGGGAGCAGGCGTTGTCAAGCTGTAATTAACAGTAATGGGTCTCATTCTCGATATTGAGCCCATACCAGTTCGCTCCGTCAACTTTTTGGAAAATTGAAAAATTTCCTCTTTTACAAATAATATACATTTTCCATGGTTATCGTATTCAAAAGCGAAAAAATAATGTCAAACACAAATAAAATCCTAATTTCTGTACTTAAATCATTAAAGATATAATTAAATAAAAAATATATACACTTTTCATTACAATATTTCAACTAAAACGTAAAACAGGTAGTTGGATATACTTGGTGCTTAGCAAACTTTGAATAGTATATTTATTTATTTATTGGTGTTTAGTGACACCTTTGACAGCCAGGGTCACCTCTCGACGGACAGTTTTACGGGTGGAGGAAGCCGGAGTACCCGGACAGATCCACCGAGCAACGACGAGCAACTCTCAAACTCCCCAATGTTCTAACCCTGCACATAAGGGTTAGCATTGGCGGAAGACGTGTGCACCATCGACGTGCAATACGCCATAGTACAGAACGCCCACATGGGCAACTGGAATTATGTGTCTAACCTCTCGGTTTGAAGTTCAATGCCATAACAAGAGAGCCATCGCGCTCCCAGTTTGTCTATTGTCCACCGGATTTTTGTCAAAGCTGAAGAAAGCCCTTTGTCGTGGGACCTCGCTAAGCTTCAAGATTAGAATCCGTTTCGAAACTTAAGCTGATATTTGACAGCCCGATTCACTTCTTTCGCACTTGTCCGTTAACCCTTTACCTTACCTGAAAAGCGGATGACACTTGGAAACAAAATTCTTGAATAACTTTTTTTTTCATTTTTTGTCTCGAAAACATAGGTTATAACCCACTCAGTGGAACGAGCCCGTTTATAAAGCAGATTTTTAACTCTCACATTTGACCAGGACATTTGATAAACCTTTGGAGTCCTGAAGTCATTACATGTGAGACATCTTTATAACTGGCCTGTTAATACGATTTTTTTGTGATGCATCCTTAAACCTAGTTATCAAGCCAGACACTTGTGGGTCATCGTTACAAGTGGTTTGTCAACACGGTTACTTGTGATTTATCGACAGGACTTGCTTGTCTAGCCAGGATCGCGGTGGCTTATTGGTTGTGGCATTGGACTTCAAACCGAAAGGTCCACGACGAGATACCATCGCCGGTAAATGCGTTGTGTCCTCACATCGGATATCCCGACAACTCGGCCTGCCGGAAGATAAGTCGGCCTTTTTCGTAGTTTCGCGCGCGCGTTAGATACATGTGTGTTTAAAAGTTATTTGACGGAGAAAATGGCGGAAGAGAGTGAAGAAAACGGACGTTCTGAGTCGGTAAGTGTTCATTCTACGTAAATATTTTCATTTTCACCCCTAATGTATTGAGCCAAGGGAATAATCTCCGCGAGAATCTCTCACTGTTCATTTTTTATCTACGAATTTCCGTTTCAACCGGCATATTTGTTCAAAAATAATTGGAAAACCGCCATCAACTAATACCCCCTTCAATGTCTGGCATCTACGGGACACTTTCATGACCACGAAACGTTTAAAATTTCAATCTTGAATCTTCGTGGGTATTGAGGAGAAGGATAAGTCGGCCTGGTTGGAAAATCTTAAATTGGATAGATCAGGCCGACCAATCATTCCTCTGCAGGCCGTCTTATCTTTATCAACTGACATATCGTTATGAAAGATGCATATTTAGGGGTATTGCTTTCAAACATTGAACGGTTTTCTGGCATGAAAGGGGCGAAAATATGTTAAATATTGGTAGGAACAGTGATAACTGAAGGCGTGATGAATATTTGTAGCAAAATATGCCAGTTGAAATTGAAATTCGGCGATAAAATTTAGAAAATCAGATTTCAAGTAAAGAGTATTCCACTTCAATGACATTTTGCAACGTAAAAAGGAACAGACATGGAAAATAAGCACTTACCGACTCAAAACGCCCGTTTTCCTCCTTCTCTTTTGCTATTTTCTCCATGAAATCGCCTTTGAACAAACATGTATCTAAACGCGCGCGAGAATCCGCGTAAAAGGCCGACTTATCTTCTGACAGGCCGAGTTGTCGGGATATCCGGTGTGGTCCTTTGTCAAGGCACTTACTGCAGATATCCCTCGTGGAGGCACTGTGGCGTTGTATACGGCGGTGTACTGCGTGACGCAGGTGCACTTGTCATCAACCAATGCTAATCCAGCTTGTGTGGAGTAAGTACGTTGGGGAGGCTGACAGCGTCTCGCCACTGCTCGATGGTCCTCTCCGGGTAGTCTGGCTTCCTCCACCCCTAACACTGTCCTACCAGAGGCGACCCTGGCTGTCGAAAGTGTTGTTAAACTCAAATAAAAAAGAGATTGTCAAACCGGTTGTCTGTGACTCATCTTATAACCAGCTTATCGAGCAGGTTGCTGGTGGCTCATCGTTAAAACTAGGGAAAGCATTGGCGGGTGACCAACACCGATAACAGTAAACGTAGATAGTCCGCACATGTGTTACCCGAGATCTTTGATATTCCGTGGAGGACGGTTTTTTGTATCTGAGATATGTGTGTTCTGAGTGCAACGGGAATGTGATTTGTCCCAGCTATTCAGATAAGCTTTGATTACTCTCTGTCCGACACCCATACAGAAGCAGACACGCACAGTTTTGCGTATTGTCAGGATGGTGTAGAAATGGAATGGTGCGTCTCAAACTCCGTAGTTTGACCATTTTGACTTAAATGCGGGGGAGGGGGGGTGGGTGCTGATGAAAATTCCCAATTGTTGGAAGTTATGTAGTGGTAGTCGGAATTTTGCATAATGTGGAAGAGGTGCAATTTGAAATATAAAGGTGCACCCCCTCCCATCCGAGAACTCTGCCTCAACGCCCAGACAACCATGAGAAAGAAACCCACCATTAAGATAGGTTCTCTATTTTTATGTTTCGGACGATCTGTCTCAGATTAATCTAGTATGAATTTCGCTCTTGACCGATTCTGCAGGTCGGATGGTTACCCTCGTGTTGCCCGTACCTCATATACCTCACAGACTTGAGTGTCAAGGGTGAGATTTATGCCGCTGCATCGAAAAATCATTATATCCGAAATTTGGTAGCTGCCTATGGTAACCCCCACCCCCACCTTGTACCATTGCTATGCTTGACGTCCTTCTTTTGGCTAGCTTATGTTTGTGACTATTGCTGGGTGCACTAGCTCTTTTAGCTAAAAATTACCACTCCCTGAACTGTAAGCCAAAAGAACCCTATCCGGCTGGAGGGGTGAGCCTCCCCTGTTATTATTTCTCTCTAGGGTGTGAGGCCTCGGAGATACTATAGGGGTCGCGCGGGACAAGCAGGTACATTTGTTTCCTTCCTCCCCAAATACATCTCAAATGAACCTATCCTTAGCCTTGTACCACCGTATTGTTAACCCTTTACCTAACATGAAAAGCAGACGGCACTTGCAAACAAACTTCTTGAAAAACTAATTTGTTTCATTTTTGTCTCAAAAATATAGGTTATGGCACCTCATTGGAACGAGCTCGACGAGCTCGACGAGCTCGTTCCAAAGAGGGGTCATAACCCATGTTTTTGAGACAAAAAATGAAAAAATAATTAAAATTAATTGGAGATTTTTTGTGAATAGCGCTGCCAGGTATTACCCGTTATGTTGGGTAAAGGGTTACATGGTTTCTAATTTTGAAACATTATTTAAAGGTTGTTCTTTAGTGCGTGTAACGTATATTTGTATAAGCTAGAAAAATGGAGACACCAATCGATAAAAATGTGCATTTGAAGGAGATTTCGTTTTAACCTCGGCAATAAAGATAAAAATAAGACAATATCGTTTTTACAACTTACCACAAATCACAATGTGTCCAAAAGCCTTATTTGTTAAGTGTTTTTGATGTTTAGTGACGCAACACAAGGATGTTGAATTATACATCACGTGACACTAGTTTATTGTTTACCTAGAAATGTGTAACTACACGCATGTAAATTGTCGGTTTAGTGATTTTGTACAAAACGTGACACGCATTTCCATATCTCAATTGAATGCATCTCTCCATGCACACCCATTAATTTTATCAATTGGGGGCGCGATGGCTCAGTATGAAGAGATTCAAGCTGCAAGCCGAGAGGTCCTCGGTTCGAATATCACCTGCGCAATCGAGTTGTGTCCTTGGGCAAGACTCTTTATCCCAGCTGCCATCATGGGGGCACGGTGGCGTTGTGTACAAAGGCGTGCTGTACGTCGATGGTGCACTTGTCTTCAACCAATGCTAACCCTGCTTATGTGGAGTTGGTACGTTGGGGAGACCAACAGTTGGTCTCCGTTGCTCGGTGATTCTCTCCGGGTACTCAAGCATCCTCCACCCGTAAAACTGCCCTACACGAGGTGACCCTGGCTTGTCGAAAGTGTCGTTAAGCCCAAATATATAAATCTTCATGCTGTGTTATCTCGTTCATCACAATCACAGGTACTTGGCACAAGCGAAGAAATCGAAAACAAAATTATACCTGATAGCATTTTTGGATGGATGCTGTTGTACCCCCATAAGAGAATAATAATTCTAAGTTGTCAACCTCCCCAACAAAGTAACTCCACACAAGCAGGATTAGCATTGGGTAATGACGAGTGCACCACCGACGCGCAGTACACCGCCGTACATAACGGCACCGTGCCTTCACTTGCTGTATCGGGTGAAAGTGCCTCGACAAAGGAAACAACGCTATTACCCCTGGCGGGAATCACGTCGTGGACCTTTCAGTTTGAAGTCCAATGTCACAACCACTGAGCCACCGCGATCCTGGCTAGACAAGCAAGTCATGGCGATGAATAACAAGTAACCGGATTCACAAACCAGCTGTTACAATTGTCTGGCTTAGCAAACTAGGTTTAAGGGTGGGTCGCAAATAATCGTATTAACAGGCCATGTCGCACAGGATGTCTCACAAGGAAAAGCAATGTGCAAGAAGACGTGGACGCGGTAGACAGAAACACCGAGAGGTGAACTGCGATGAAGTTTGGCAAGATGCTGCTATGCAGGAAATTAATACTGCAAACAGGTGTCTCCGATCTTTTTCGTCATATTGATTCAGAAAGCTGCCAGGTAGAAGAAGAATGAAGAAAATAATCCCAGAGACAGCATATCACCCATGCCGCTAAAGGGTTAATCGATACGGCACAAGTGCCAGCGGGGAAGGATAGAACGGGAGGTCGCAGGCCTCGAGTTTTATCCTTCAGCGATGGCACAAGTGTCATATCGATTAATTCATTCACACACGCGTGTCGCTCTGTGTTTATTACACGCCTTCGCGTCTTTTTAAAGCAATTATTAAATGGACAGTCAGCAATTCATTTGACGACTATCAACAAAAAGGACGCATTTTATCACCAACCAAATTTGCGATGGGAACCCATGTTACTATTTCGTCCTCTGGGTTCTAATGTGTTCTATGTACCAACTGGCACAAAGAACACATTGGAACTCGGGGGACGATTTTCCGCTATCGCTAGCGATTCAAAATGTAATTGCGTTGCACAGTTTGTAGAAAATTTCAGTGAAATTTCGTTTCTGTATAAAACAGTCACTCTCAACGATTTCCGTTCCGCACATATGTGCGGAACAGATTTTCATTTTCCGCATGGTTTAGGGTTGCTGTAGAAGGGGGTTACTTAGAACAGGCGTGTAATAAATCACTAAAGTATCGGCAACAGTGTGGGGGCGCGGTGGCTCAGTAGGTAGAAGTGCAGACTGCAAGCCGAGAGGCCCTCGGTTCGAATCCCATCTGCGGCAACCGCGTTGTGTCCTTGGGCAAGACACTTCACCCCCATTGCCCATGTGGGGGCACGGTGACGCTGTGTACTAAGGCGTACTGCACGTCGATGGTGCATCTGTCTTCAACTAATGCTAACCCTGCGTGTGTGGAGTTAGTATGTTGGGGAGCTGACAGTTGCTCGCCGTTGCTCGCCGTTGCTAGATCGTTCTCTCCGGGTACTCCGGCTTCGTCCACCCGTAAAACTGTCGTGGTCATGATTAGCCATTGTGCAGAAATATGTGACCTTAAACACTAATAAATAAATAAATAAATAAATAAATATATCGGCAACAGTGTGAAGAACCACTGATTTTTGTAACAAAAGATCTGGACACCAGGGCATTTTCAGGCATCAGTAACCTCCCTAGTGGTAGGTTATTTTTTCCAAATTGTTAAGGACTGGGTAATTTTTTCAAAGTCGTGATATGGTGTATGCAAATTATTTAGATACCTCATGCAACTGTTTAACATTTAATCGAGATGGGAAACATACCGAATAACCGAACCGATATCGATATTAAGGGGATACCTAAAATTCGAACCGAACCAATCATCGAGTACCGAGACAGTCACATTTTCCTACATGCCCTATCAATTTGCCCTTGTTGGGGCTTGATAGCAGATGGATGGTTTATTTTCATAAAAGAAAGGGGCTGATTATATAGAGAGTAATCGTTTGACTGGACTGGTTACGTGAACTAATTCATGGGAGGGATGTTGTACAAACATGAGTGCGCGAATGCGCACGAGTGTTTTAAATATAGTCCCTTGCTTCGAATGAATTATTTCACGTAACCAGTCCAGTCAAGTGATTACTCTGTTTATTACTTTTCATTATTAACGATCATTATATTATTTAACCCTTTAGCTAACGTAACGGCCAACACTGGCCGGCGCTATTCTCAAAAATCGCCAATTAATCTTCATTATTTTTTCATCTTTTGTCTCTAAAACATAGGTTATGACCCCTCATTGGAACGAGCTCGTCGAGCTCGTTCCAATGAGGGATCATAACCTATGTTTTTGAGACAAAAAATGAAAAAAATAGTTATTCAAGATTTTTCTTTTGCCAGTGTCGTCTGCTTTTCATGTTTGGTAAAGGGTTAAAAAAACAAAAAAAATGAAGTCCCCATTACACCCACAGCAAACCGTCTTGGTTTGCGCTCACGGATACATGACACAATTGTTGATTGCATAATTCACTTGTGAAGTTATCGTTTATAATCAAACCCGGAAATCACAGTAAATCACACTTTGGAAAGTAATAAATTTTTCTGTTTTGGTAAATCCCTGGGCAATGTCTAGCTGCTTAGCAGTGATTTCTAACTAAGTCTTGTATGTCTTAACACTCGGCCACGACTTGACAAGAAATCACTGCTCGGGTGATTTGTTTATTGTCAGCAGAACTTACTGCAGATGGCAGGGCCACATGCTTAGAGATTACAAACACCTCAAATAGGCCTTTAAAGTTTTAGGCCTGTTTAGAAGAAGTCACCGAATTACTGAATATACGACTTGTATACGACTTGTGTTCGGTTGAGCTCATTTATGCATATATGCAAATACTTGCAAATGCCAGCATTAATACATATTGTTACCACTCAATCTATAAGTTACTAGTGGATTAACATGAGTTTGGAGGGCCGTTAAAACTCCATAATTTCAGTGACGTCATTCGACGGAGCCGGGCCGCGGGCGATAATGGTATAAATAGCCATTAGCGGCCCGCGGCCCGGCTATTTTTAGATTCCATAGTCTAATGAGTTACTCCCATTCGGGTGACGTCCCTTTGTATTTCTGAACTGAAGTCGAACGCACGATCGAAACAAATCTTGTTATTGAGTATCTTCATTTTTCCAATTCAATTTACATAACATACTAATTTTCTCCTGTGTTTTAGTGCCCAAATCCGAAAGACTTCCAGCAATTCCCTCGTGCGGTTAGCTGTAACAGGGAACAGGGAGTGGTAATAATAGTAATAACATGATTGTTGTCAGGCATCATGATTCATCAGCGGCCCTGCGGCAATGATGAACAGCCCTTGAGCTTATTAACGGACCCCGACTTCGTCTCGGGCCTTCAATAAACCCTTGGGCTGGTCATCATTGCTGCAGGGCCGCTAGTGAACCATAATGCCCTCCAAAATCATGTTATTGTTATATTCATATAAATATACAAAGATAAATAAAGAAAAGCACCCCTTCCCCATATATAATGAATGATAACATGTCATTGTTCATTGGAACCCTGTTACTAGTTATATGTATGATTGCATTGATGATCCAATAAATAGCTGTGGACGTGTATGATTAAATATGTTCCATAAACAAGTCCCAGAAATACGTGCTCGATGCATCCCGAGAAATGTTCAAAATACAGTTCGTGTCTGACTCAGAATTGGGTTTTCATAGTATCTATTTTTCAATGTTGAATCACTATCTGTCACCATGACATGAAGAAGGATGACATATGCACAGATATGACAATTATTAGCAATTATTAGTATGCATTCTACCGGTATATCCTTTAAAGCAATTGGTCGTCAACTCGGCATCCATTACACAGTCACCAGTCTTTTGTTTGGAAAACACATGCAAACCAATGAGGTGAAGGGCCGTCCACGGTCAGAACAAACCCCTGTGACATCACAATGTGACAACATGGTACTGTGGAGGCTGGTAGGACGAGAGTCATTCACTTCAAATACAGTTCTGAAGAGCCTGTTGCTACAAACTCGACGAATCTCCAAAAGAACGATGAGGAACGTCCCGAGAATAGTCATATTGATGTGAAAGGGGCCACCAAAAGTCCTCTACTAAGATATCATCACCAGGGAATACTTTTGTCTTGGTACTCAGCATGTTTCATTCAGAGCATTACATCGACTACCATTCCATGGTCTGCCATGAGTCCTGATCTAAATCCACTGGGGCACATTTGGGATATTCTAGGGCGTTGAACACACCCACACGAACGTCCAGTACAAACTACGCGAGGATTAGAAGAAGTTTTGCATCAGGATTGCCGACAGATACGTCGGCAATGGATACGACGATTGACTGGAGGATGCGACGCAGGATCGAAGAAGTTATCGGCAGCAGACATTGAACTGTAACACTGGCTCATGTTCTTTACAGGTTACATATGGATTTTTTTTTTATTTATTTGTAGCCTTGTTGATTCTCCAGCTCCATACTAAAATGAGTATCATATTGAGCAGTAACATTTTGGGTTCATCAATGCTGTCATTGACATGATGCAGACTATAATTTCTGTGTGTTCGTATGTGAGTTTTCTAGCGAGTAACAGCACGATTTCCCCATAACTGTCCTGTAAAAGATTTATGAGATGATCAAAATAAACGTATAGTGTTTTCAAGTAAAAAAATTATTCTACTCGTAGAATTAAGAATGAAACCGACTCGCCAGAGGCTCGTCGGTTTCATTCTTAATTCTACTCGCAGAATAATTTTTTTACTTGAAAACACTATGCGTTTATTCTATATATAACAATGGCTCATGTTTTCTAGAGGTTACAAATGACATTTTTATTTATTTATATCCAAATAATGTTGACTCTCCAGCTCCATACTAAAACGGGTATCGTATTAAGCCTGAGCAGTTACCTTTTGGGGTTCATCAATACTGTCATTGAAGCGATGACTGAGACTATGGTGTTTGTGTTTGTGCAGTACGGCCACCGTGGACTGGTCACTTTCCACGGGGTGGGCAGTATTTCCACGGACTCTATAATATTAGATTGCAAACACTAATTACAGGAATAATCATCAAAAATTTAATAAATGAAGCACCGGGTACTACCCGGTGCTTCATTAATTAAAATGTTGATGATGTTGACTGGTTATTTCCTGGTAAACACATGCGTGAACATCACTGCACACGTGTGGATTACGACCAATCCACGGCGAGTGTACTATATAGCCTGAATATGTTCTTTCAGTTTTTGAAGTTTACTTTACGAGTACTTTACTGATGTCAAGCAATACATTTACGACCGGAAAATAACCAGGGGAAAAAGACTTATCTTTTTGCTTTCTGTATACATTATGTACTATGGTTAAACTAGAAGTCCCGTCACGAACTGTGCGCTTATCCATGCTTAATTGCGCGTAGGAATTGCCATATCGAATGGCATCCAAAGTACTGCATGTTCTCTTGGTTGCTCATCGCAAACACAGGCAATGTTTCCGCCAATGGACCTCCGGGTTACGCTGAGATCCATTGGCTGAAACATTGCTTGTGCACAGGCGATATGTACAGAATTTGATAGCCTTACTTTGGCCATAAAGCCCAGTCCACGGCGACTGTACTGTTTGTCACATTAGTTTTGTTATTCTAACTCTCGAAGAACACAGCATGGTTTTCTTTCTATTTTCTTTAATTCCGGAGGGTTAACACTCAGATGTTTTTTACTATGGTGATCGTTGTAGGGAAAGAACTTGTAGTGGGCGGAATCCTCATTATATCTGCACAGTTTGTATCTATCTTCAAAAAACATTAGTGATATACCAGTCATGTTATGCAGATTCTCGAATATCGCCAAGATTGGAATATGCATTTGTCAAACTGCGAAGTACTTTTTTTTGTTATTAGAGTTTAACGACACATTAACAGCCAGGTTCATATCATGTCGGTGACAGTTTTACGGGTGGTGGAAGCCGGAGTACCCGGAGAGAACCACCGAGCAACGACGAGCAGCTGTCATCTCTCCAACATCGTAACTCTGAACTCTGCACCGCGGCACAGGCAGGGTTAGATTGGTTGAAGACATGCGCACCATCGACGTGCAGTACGCCTTAGTACACAGCGTCATCGTGTCCCCCATATAGGCAATCGGGGTTAAGTGCCTTGCCCAAGGACACAACGCGGGAGCACGAATCAGTCGCTGAAATGGTTCTGCGAAGTACTGAACTCTTCTCTGAACGTGGTAATGCATGGAATAGAAATTTATATTCGACGGTCGCAGTGTTTAAAATAACCAGATAGCTGTTCACCGTGTTCTTGAGCAGGACACTCGTCCTTCATCTGCAAGAATGGGAACCCGGTATGTTGTCATCCTCGAGCGTATGTGACCCTGTGATGTACAACCTCAAACCGGAGTAAATGAGGTCGGTAAATTGAAACGTATTACCTTCACCAACTCGTCATTGCAATACTTTTGGGAAGTGACAGGGCGGTGGTACACAGGCTCCTTACTCTTAATAATATTATGTGATATAAGATTTCTTCCTTCTGTGTGTCTCTGCTACGGGATTTAAAGTGCAGAGAAATGCATATCTTTGGTTCCTTATTTAACACATTTCACCACCAGGTCGAAACAATGTTTCGACCTGATGGGGAAATTTGTCAAATACGGAGACAAAAACATTCATAATTCTCAATGTTTCGACACGTTCAGTTTCAACGTATTTAAATGGGGTAAAATTTACTGACTATTCGACTAAGAGAAATACTAATCGATTATGCCAGGAACGATCGATGGTCGACTATTTGACAACAAAACAGACGGAAGGCATCAAGGGGCATAACCTGTGACGTACTAACGCAGTTGTGCAGGAATTATCTTGTTTTGATCTGTTTTTGTGAAGGTTTTTTTAACAGTTTTAAAGCGGTAATAGTCATTTGACATTTAGATGGAAAGATTTCCTATTGTTTCTGTCATGACACCCTGGCCAGGTATGCAGTGTGTGATATTATTTTGCCTGTGAATAAATTCCCCGAAAATTTCAAAATTCCGCATCATGTACAAACATTTGTGAATTCATTTCTGTTAGAAATAAAAACACATTGTTCAGCTCACTCCGACTGAAGATTGATTTGGTATTATCAAATTATCCTGAGATTTTTCTTCCGTTTAGAGTGTGGGTGTTGTTTTAAATGGAATATCTGGTTAGATTTCACTTCGCTACCTCTCGATTATAAATCGATATGAATTATTCTTTTCTTGTCGTTAATTTCTTTGGAGGAGTCGGAATTGGATTTACCGTCTGACGTCGCAAAGCGAAATATTTGAAATGACGTCGCCCGTTTCGTATTTGCTTCATCAACAGAATGACTAGCAAGTCACTTCATTTTCTGAGATGGTGGTGGTGACGTTGCACTCAACGTAAATTTCCTGCAACAAGCCTCGCCACTTCTC
Source organism: Pictodentalium vernedei (assembly GCA_031216915.1). Lineage (NCBI taxonomy): Eukaryota > Metazoa > Mollusca > Scaphopoda > Dentaliida > Dentaliidae > Pictodentalium > Pictodentalium vernedei. The sequence goes on along the minus strand of CM062292.1, from coordinate 461,697,450 downwards.
TTAAGTCTAATTGTACACTTAGTACTGAAATCGTTGTACCTGCCAAATACAAGGTGGGTGTCTCCAGACAAGAGCCTCTACTTCACTTGTTCCTGAAATTTCTTAACCTAATCATTTACTGTTGGGGGACATAATTTGCTGCTGGGAGCAGGCCAATATGGTATCCACAGTAGCGCACAACCATCTATTATTGTGCAAGATGACGCATTTCTCTTTGATGTCTTCACAGATGAAATCATAACTGCAGTTTCTGATTTCAGATCGGACTTAGATTTTGATAGTCGCATATCACCATTCTTATTGAAAAGAGCTGTCAAAATTGGGGACAATTCATATGATAGTGTGTCATTTATACTAACATCTCTTGAGCTAGCTTGAGATCCCATTACCCGTGAGTAAATAAGATTGCTGTCAAAGGTTGTGTTGTCACCCAACTTGACTACTAACTACAATGAGCATTTCATTTCACACTGCGAACTCTATAACGTACACAGAGAATCACTATTCAATTCCATCTGCGACATGTGCAACCCGACAACAGATATTTTGATACGATGGATGGTCTAGATGCTGTAGAAGAGCTAGGAGACACAACTAAAGTTAAAACCAGAAGTCCTGTCATGAAATGCGCACAAATAGCACGTCGATCTGTGTGTTAAATCTACGCGTTATGACCATAGTAAGGCTATCAAATTCTGGAGATATGGCCTATGCACAAGCAATGTTTCAGCCAATGGTCCTCCGGGTAACCCGGAGGTCCATTGGCAGAAACATTGTCTGTGTTTGCTATGAGTAACCAGGATAACTTGCCGTGCTTTGGATGCCATTCGATATGGCAATTGTGCGCAATTCCTACGCGCAAGTAAGCCTAGATAAGAGCACAGTTCGTGACAAGACTTCTAGTTTTAACAGTTATAACTGTTTTAACTCTCAGATGAATCTAATATCTTGATTTTCAGAGAAATACCGAAGCATGTCACTAGAACAAAGCATATTGGTCCAAACACCACAGATCCAGAATAACTTTCGTTCGAACACTTGCCTCAAAAAACTGAACGCGATTTCCTTTCGTATAGCACCTGGAGCGATGTCATCTCAAAAATAAAGGCAAACCAGATCAGGGTAGGGCTCATCTTTCTCCAACAAATATGATTGTATTACAAAATTTTGATTTTTTCAAACCTGATCTTCTGATTTATTTATTTATTGGTGTTTAAGGTCACATATTTCTGCACAATGGCTAACCATGACCCTGACAGTTTTACGGGTGGAGGAAGTCGGAGTACCCGGAGAGAACCACCGAGCAACGGCGAGCAACTGTCAGCTCCCCAACATACCAACTCCAGACACGCAGGGTAGCATTGGTTGAAGACAGGTGCACCAACGACGTGCAGTACGCCTTAGTACACAACGTTACCGTGCCCCCACGTGGGCAATGGGGGTGAGGTGTCTTGCCCAAGGACACAACGCGGTTGCTGCAGGTGGGATCTTCTGATTTATTACACAATAGCATTCACCCAAACTAAAAACTACTTAATTTTTATTTAGTTTTATTCATTTATTTTTCCTTTGTCTTCAATTCCTACTAGCACCCAATTATTTCTTCTCATTTTTTAAACAAATCTTAATTATAGCTACCACCGATCATCCCTCCTCGCTTACCCATCAAGGAAAAATAAAAGCAATTCATGAAGTTAATCACCAACTTCTGTACAAGTTAGAGACTACCCGTTGTACGTCTGTAACAATATGTTCTCATAAATAAACGGATACTCACGCCCACTGGAAAAATACAAAGGAATAAGGTTATAAGGTTGCCAAACAATGTGGGATGATCACCAAAACTAAAAGGGAAACGAATTATATAAGCTCAAGCTTGTTGTCTGATCCGATCAATGTTCCTGTTATGCATAATATATCTCACCTTCTACGAGTTTCTGGGAATTTCATTGGTCCAATGACGTCACATGAAAACTGCATATAAAACCATATACTGCCTGTCAACATCAAAATACGCTGACAGCCATGGGTAATCTCCCTTTGTTCATTGATTATTCGAAATGGCGGTAGCCGATAAACGCTTCAAGTTGAAAGATTGAGTGTTGGAAGCCCGATCTGAAGTGCAGGTTAGGCAACTTAAAAGGCTCCATATTCTGTGGATGTATGTTATGTTACCTTCGAAATGAAACTGTTTGGTGTGTATGAATTTGCCTTGTTACAATTCATGGGAGAGTGTATGCACTCTCCCATAAATTGTAACAAGGCAAAGACACGTGAACACATTGTTAGAATTCTCTTATCTAATTTTGATCGCTGTTGTTATTGGTTCTGTACATCGATGCTGCAGTCGGTAAGATATATTCGTTACACAATTTGTTGGTGGCCTAATATGGTATATATGGTGTCTGTTAATTCCATATTGGACTCGCTTGAAATATAATTAAGTGCAGAAATCAAGTTTAATTTCACAAGAGCCAGAGATCGCTTCAACTAAATGCGCTTCATCCTCACTCATTAACTTGTTTAACCCCTTAAGTCCTGATGGTATCTATCAATTCTCGTCAAAACAGCAATTGGAAGAGACTAGTACGGAAATGGTTAACCGAATAACCGGTTTGAAACCGGTTACCTACTTAACCGATTAAAAAACGTCAACCAGTTATCCGAAATATCGATAGTGATCGTCATTCTACGGTTAAAACGTAGTACATCTGCTGCTTCTCCTTTGAGATAGAATTACACCTCGAAACAGCGCTCTATATTTTGAGAAATAATCAACTTTGGCGTTCAAGATTTCGTTAATGATCGGCAATTTTCGTGAGTACTGAGTAACCGCAGAAACTACTCCGTAGTATGTATGCAAACGAACGTTGTCGAGTACTCGACAACGTTCGTTTGTATACACACTACGGAATAGTTTCTGAGGATACTGCTTTCCAATTCCTATAGTTTTGATCCCAGCTTCGGTGAAATAATGGCTACGGTTAACCGGATATTATCCGGTTACAGCTCTCGGTTAGTCGGTTGTGAAAATGAGCCAACCCTTTCAACCCTAGAAGAGACCATTTTTATTATTTGGGAGTAGACTAATTAATATTGTCAACGTGCAGCCTTTGAGCTGCGCGTTGAAAAATTGTTTAGTGAACCCCACGCATGCTTCGATCAGCTATCTAACTCAATACAATTATGTGATATCAAGGTCCTGGCAGGGAAGACCAGCCTCGACGGTGCAAAGGGCAAACGCATTTTTTAAAAGCTCGCATAAAATGAATTTAAATTCCCAATCTACGATTGACTTCAGACTTTTTTAAAAAGGAAAAAAAAAATCGTGTTCTTAAGTTTTAATAAAATACAACTCAGAATTCAGTTATGTGAGTCGTCCCGCCAGGGGTAACAGTGTTGTGTCCCAGGGCAAGGTACTCCATCCCAATTACCCACGTGGGAGCATCGCGGCGCTGTGTAATAAGGTGTAGTGCACGTCTATGGTGCACTCTACTTCAACCAGTGCCAACCCTGCTCGTGTGGAGTTAGTACGTTGGGGAGTATGACATTTGCTCATCATTGCTCGGCGGTTCTCTCCAGGTACTCCGGCTTCCTCCACCTGTAAAACTTTCAGATACGAGTGAACCTGGCTGTCAATGTTGTCGTTAAACCCCAATAAATAAATAATGTGAGTCGTATACACAACTAAATAATTCTTTCCATAAAGTTATTTACAGCCGTACTTGAAATGTAAGTAAGTCGCTAAGCTGAGAAAAAAATGTTCTATTTCCCTAACATTTCGTACCTGAAATAAAACTGAACTGGTCTAGTGAACGTTAAACTATAACTGAGTGCGGAAGACAAGTCAACTAGCCGTATTTCACAAGAGTTTGAGTGCTGTATAGATAAGCTTAAACAATATTTTGTTTACGATTCTAAATTTTCAACACAATAACAACAATTGGAACCAAGTAAATGATACAACAAGGTATGGAAGAAGGATCTAACAGCAAGCTAAAGCTTTCTGTGAGCTGTCTCCATAGCATCTGCAAAGATGTGTCTGTATCAATGTGGCTAGACTGATTAATAAAAAACAGCAGAATACAATATCTGAACATATAATCGGAAGGGAAAAATATTCTTTCTTATATAGGCTGGCAGTTCGTCCCCTGAGTTCCAATGTGTTCTATGTGCCTACTGGCTTCTAATTAAGGGCGTTGCGTATCGGATCCCATTAAACTTGTATTGCATCACTTCAAAGATAAACAACACGTATTGCTCCAGTCCCCGGTGTCCGCGTGGTTCATTTCTTGTTTCACCCCTTTAAACTCTAGTGGTATCTTCCATGCCAGTTCAATGGCAGCAATTAGAAGAGTCCATACTCATTATTTAGGGCAGAACAATCAATATTTTCAACTGGCAACATCGGGGCTGCACGATGAAAATATTGATTGGTCTACCTGCATATTGAACAGCCATCCAATTTTATGACGTATCATTTTCCTGGGCGGAAAGGCGCTTGCTCGTTTTCAAAGGGTTAAATGTTGCTGCAGTTATCAACATTCGTCGCACAATACGTTTTTTCACAATTGACAAATTGGTGAGTTTGACTTGTAACGTAAATAAGTATTTGCAACAATAGTGACTCCGAAAAATATGTGTGACCAACGTGACCTTAATTAATAACTTGCTCCAAATATCAGAAACCGCGAGACGTCAAAGATTACAGTTAGATAGTTCACCTTGCTAGCAAGCTTTGAATTCTGTTCATCTCAAATGGCATGCCTGCATTATGCTGCGGTGATGCGCGACCTTCAAACACTTTGTTAGGGATTTGTACATTTGCAACTGTTTCGAAGTCAACAAATTCCGTTTTCAAATTCACTAAGTTTAAAGTGTACTAACCAAAGGATATATCAATTTCGGAGAGTCAGTGTGTGAATATTAGAATGGAAAACGTATAAATTATGTGATTTGTCGGAGATGTTTGTGCGGGATATTCAACATAATTGTTTTAATTTTCTAAGTCTGTTACAAGAGTTCAACTATCTGAGGATAATACCTTTCGGCGAATAAACGTGACTGATCCAGGGATATTCACAAGTATCAAGGTTCCTTCCCATGTGTTATTTGAGTGGACGTATTCGACCAGTGACAGAACACAGGTAGGGTTTATTTATTTATATGTTTATTGGAGATTAGCGACACTTTATTCTGTCAGGATAATCTTGTCTTGTAGAAATCTAGTCTTGTAGAGTTTAATGGATGAATGCCAGCAGGAGGATCCAAAGAAAACCACCCAGCTGCTGCAAGTGACCGTCATAATCTTAAACAAAGTACCCTGCCCCCATAAAGTGTGTTAGCATCTGCTGCCAATACTATAACACCTTTACAATCGCCGTGTGGGAACCAGAAGGTTCTATCTTCTACTGAAAGAAAAAAACCATATGGTTCTCACGCGTTGAATTGTATTTACGACCTAGCAATATAACAGACTAAAATGAATCAATAGCATTTCAAAAGATCTGGCAATTTGCCAACTGGCAAATTGCCAGATGTTTGAAAATGCTAATGTTCCGTTTTAACCCGTTTAAATACCTAACTGGAAAATACAATTCTAGATTATATTTTTTATAGTACGCGCCCATCGTAGAGGCATGCGCATGTGTCATTAAACAAAGTTTCCGTACTCCCACTCAGTCACAATCATGACATTATGTGTATTGCCTACGGACAAAATGAAGATAACGTGGATGAGGATCGAACCTTTTACTCCTCTATCTAGAATATAATGTTCTGTCCTATATCCAATGACACCCCCCAAATGAAACGTCTCTGCATTGTAAATTTTATACAGTTTATTGCCAAGCAGCCAATTCATGACTGCCTGATGATTGGTGGCACCGCATTTTTGTGCAACATGGCTGTTTATCAAAAGCTTTCCAGTTACATACAAAATATTTCTTCTAGACTTTTAATATTCAACCCTTTCAAGCCTGGCGCACTGAATGTTATCGTCGTAACCATTTACGTAACGAATCGGACGAATCCATTCGCATTCGACCGTGCAGTTTAAAAATTGAGGGGCTATTTCAGTAATGAAATTTTGTTTATTTTGAAATTCTCACTCCCATTTTCTTTAAATTCAGATTAAATATACACAAATTATACATCAAAATGAAAGTTGGGATGTATAGAATACGAAACAGATATGTACTCAACTCATAGAGTTGACGGCAGGCACCACTGGGTCCTGGAAGTCTGCTATCGTTTTCGTAAATGATAATAAAATAATACTTCGCGAGAACAACTCGTGGCCGAATGTGCTTCAGATATTCAATAACACTTTGTAGTGCAGCGGTAGGGCTGCATTTTGGAAAAGGACAACACTGTCTGCATTTTTAATGAAGATGGTTTCCATGCTCGACAGACATGCGCAAACCACTCGATACCACGAATTGCCATCGAAAAACAAAATCGTAATTCTAAGAAATTTCAACAGGTATCATGATACTTTGCATTGAATATGGCAACCGTGCAATCACTTTCTAATAACAGTATACTGTATGAAGGCGATCTGTTTCATTATTGATCTTAGACGGCGTTGTTTTTACATGCTTTTTCCATCCAACGACGTCGACCGGAAATCGAAAGTATAATCATACGTAAACAAAAGCAAAGGCTTTGGAATTTGCCCCCATGTAGCTTTGTCGCCGTATTTTGAAGAATTTTGATCCCCTAGCTTTGTTCTTCGATATGTATAGCACATTTGCCCACAAGTTGGTTTCGTGAAATATTATTAAATTATCAGTTCTGGTGCGAATACAGCAGCAGACTTCCAGGAACCAGTGGTGCCTACAGTCGACTCCATGAGTTGATTACAGATATGTTTCGTGTTCTATACATCCAAACCTTAAGAGCCTATATAAGTAATGAAATTTTGTTTATTTTGAAAATTCTCACCTCCTATATTCCTTCAAATCAAATTAAATATACACAAAATGTACATCAAAATGAAGGTTGGGATGTATAGAACACGAAACACATGTGTAATCAACTCATAGAGTCGACTGTAGGCACCACTGGTTCCTGGAAGTCTGCTGCCGTATTCGCACCAGAACTGATAATTTAATAATATTTCTCGAAAACAACTTGTGGCCAAATGCGCATTACATATCCAAGAACAAAGCTAGGGGATAAAAAATCTTCAAAACACGACGACAGAGCTGCGTGGGGGGAAATTCCAACGCCTTTACTTTTGTTTCCGTATGAGTATACTTTCGATTTCCGGCCGACGTCATCGGACAGAAAAAGCATGTAAAAACAACGCCGTCTAAAATCAAATAATGAAAAAGATCGCCTTCATACAGTATACTGTTATTAGATAGAGATTGCACAGTTGCCATATTCAATGCAAGGTATCATGATACCTGTTGAAATTTCTTAGAATTATGATTTTGTTTTTTGATGGAAATTCGTGGTAATGAGTGATTTGCGCATGTCTGTCGGGCATAGAAACCATCTTCAATAAAAAAAATGCAGACAGTGTTGTCCTTTTCCAAAATGCAGACCTATCGCTGTATTCGAACGTGTTTTGAATGCCTAGCTTTGTTCTTGGATATATGAAGCACATTTGGCCACAAGATGTTCTGATGAAATATTATTTTATTATCAGTTCTGGTGCAAATACGGTAGCAGACTTCCAGGAACCAGTGGTGCCTACAGTCGACTCTATGAGCTGATTACATATGTGTTTCGGGTTCTATACATCCCAACCTTCATTTTGATGTATATTTTGTGTATATTTAATCTGAATTTAAGGAATATGAAAGGTGAAAATTTCAAAATAAACAAAATTCCATTACTTATATAGGCCTTTAATGTTGATGTGCATTTTGTGTGTATATAATTTGAATTGAAGGAATATCAGAGGTGAGAATTTTCAAAATAAACAAAATTTCATTACTTATATAGGCCCTTAAGCAGTTGAAAAATAATATTTTGCAAAACAAAATCTTACTATCCCATAGAGGATCACATGATATGGTTTTCTTGAAATTTTTGAAACAATTAAAAAATAAACAAAATATAAAATAATAAATTTTCTTATTATATCACAGGACAAATCTGGTAATTTAATTGGCTAAAGCACCCATCATAAGTGTTAAGAAACTCCAGTTTTGATGACTTTTCTATTTTTATGGACATCAAGTTGATATCTCACCGATCTTTCATTCATGTCTATAAATAACGCAGGGGGTTGATATAATGATTCCAAATACCCGTTTGTGATAAAAGTAGAAAGTGTATTGCCAACTTTCTCCTTCCTTTAATTTCCATGCTCCCATGTTTGGAAACTGTTCAAATATAACAATTACCTACAACATAAACACATATGTTAATGCACATTGCTTCTTACTTTTGTGTCCAAAATAATGTTTGTTTTTGCATATGAATACGCGGTGAATATTACTTTTCTCAACCTTGATAATTTCTTGTGTCAACCTCAGGGAACGTCGATAACTACGAAATATCGTTTGTCCGCATAACTCGAAAAAAAATCAGCTTATTTTTTTATAAATAACCTAAATAAATAAATAAATAAATAAATAAATAAATAAATAAATAAGCTGATTTTTTCGCTTTATGCGAAAAAATCAGCTTATTTATTTATTTATTTAGGTTATTTTCGATTTCGTCTAAGTTCTGAAAAATCCAATAGGTTTTCACTGTTTGCTGACTATGTGAATAGACAAGTGAGAAATGACAAATTATAACATTGTTTAGATTGCTGGCTACACCGAAAATAATATTTCTCATATGTTCAAACCAAATTTTTCGTTTCTTATAATACACCCTACGTACTTCTTATATTGTATTTGACTGTACAAATCCAATGAATAGATCAGATAACCTAGTAATGAAACGAACACCACTGGAGAGAGGAAGAAAGAGAGAGAGGGCGAGAGAGAGTGAATGAGGGAGAGAGTTAGTGAGAGGAATGGATAAAATGATATTAACTTCACAAGTGACATATAGGCCAAACTGGCCGGATGCTTCGAGAAAACACTAACGAAATACTTTAAAACTAATGTACAGCATATGTCAATAAAGATTTACCTACCTTACTTTACTCTTATTCACAGTAATGGACGAGCGAGTACATCTTACATTTGTGGGGAGTTTCAGTAATAATTGTCACAGCCGCACCATGCAGCTGTCGCATACAATCGCCACTGGTCATTTTGCTTGTTAGACCGACAGTTGTTAGCCACTCCTCTATGGTTCTTTCTAGGTACACCTGCGTTCACCACCTGTAAATATGCAGAGCCACACGTATGTTTGAATAGGTTAACGATTACGGGACGAGAGTGAGTGGCGCAGGGATACCTCGAGGGCCCTTAGCCGCGAGTGGTATTCCACCGCCACTCGCTAGAATCCAGTAATCATTAACCCACTCAAACATATGTGAGGTTCTGTATTTATTACACACCCAAACCCTGAAAAAGAATTCAATGTAATCAATCGCTTATTGTATTAAATAGTCGATGATTGGAACGGGTTCATATAATTTTACTGGGGACTGCGCAATTTTGTCAGAGAACCAATCTTGAGTCTTTGACCACCTGTAGAATCGATGTTGATTCATTTTGTTCCGGAAAAGTTATTCGAACAGCCAAAACCCAAATGCTTACACTTCACATCAGACGTCGGAAAGGATAAGCTCTGAAATCTGTTTTGAAAACTGGGTGTGTAGGCGATTCATTATATCTGGAGGATCAAAAATATTTTTTATTTAAATACAATGCGAATTGGTCGCTCTATTTAAATTTCGTGCTTTTTGAACTGAAAGTAATTGAAGTTGAACTCGGATTGGTTATCCTGTGTATGCATAAGGCTATCGTTTGTTGACATCGGCCATTCCTGTTCTTTTCTGTAACAAAAGTACATACTGGACAACTGGACAACAAAATATATTTATGTGGAATAATTAACGTTCCAGGGCATTCATTCGACCATCTAGTTTAACTAGGACTGTTTGTGATTCCAATTTCTGGGTGAATTCTTGGTAAGTTTTATTTCTCACAAGAGTATAATTTAAAGGTTTTGATTTGAAATTTGGCCTTCGTTTTATTTGTACTGCACTAACAATATAATGTTAGGTAAGCCACATTTACTACACACAAAGCGAGAAACAAATTTCAGGATAAGTGCAAGAAAATGTCAGATATTTTGTTCTCTCCACCAGTTTTACACAATTCATCCCCCTTCCCCTCCCCACATTGCTTGCCACACAGAGTTTTCTCAAAAGCTCTCGAAATGAGTACATGTACCACCAAAGCCTTTTAAGAACTGAATGCAATTTTTATAATCTTTATTGGAGTATGAACGTGTGGGAATGGGTACACATTATGTATGAATCCCGAAAGGGGTTCATACATAATGTGTACCCATTCCCACACGTTCATACTCCAATAAAGATTATAAAAATTGCATTCAATTCTTATAATTACATTCCGTAACTGTTTAAACTACTTTTTACCAAACAACAAAGCAAAAAGACGAAATAAAACATGTACGAACGAACCAGACGAAACACCACCCTCACACAAAATACAAAGCGCCCAACTCTGATTTTTAATTTTCACAAGTTTAGAAATGGAAACGAGTATGTTAGTAACGGGCTTGATGCCACAGTTGGGAAATGCCACCAAAGAAACAGCAGCGGAGTTGATCACTGCGAGAGGCGCTAAAAGTTAAAAACCCGCCCAAACACCGCCCAAATTACATTCTGTCAACTGCGCTCTACCGTGAATGAGGGTCAAAGTTCGACCAAATGTATTCATTGGAAAATGAATTACATTTGGTCATGACGTTTTCACCCAGCTGACCAATGGGAATTGAGTATTTGGACCCAAAACTTATAACTACATTAACAATGTAATTATTGTCAGATGAAAGAGAAATAAAGGGAGTGGGGTTTTGTTCTCACCAGTCAGCTCCAACTTATTTCTATATATATAATATATTTGAAAATTGATTTATATTTTCTTTAGTTGGTACATCTATACTTGACCAAGTCACTAACTTGTTACCTGATTTGTTCTATCAATATGTTTTTCTTGGTATCGGGTTCAAAACAAAAATATTTTTGTAGATATCTGGCCCTAAATCGTCTCCATTTTAAATTAGGAATTATTTTAAATTTGCATTTAGTACTCGAGTGTTCCAAATAATCACCCCCATACCAGCCCATACTATTAATTTTTCTTTCAAATTTTTTCCACCCCCTATGAACTTTATTTAGTCCAGTATTTTTTCTCACTGCCAGAAAGCAGAAATGAATTTGTTAGAAGCTGTGCCTCTTAATTGGTTCAATGGATTCCTCCAACTGAAGTTTTCTGAACATCCCGGGCTACAATATTCAGTGTTTTGCTGTTTCCATGGGTGGATATTCATAAATATCACACCATGAAATTTGTAATACAATGTTCTACACCCTACGATTATTTAGTTCGGCCATAATGTCCACACCTACTATTAATCAGCACCCTACCATTATTTGGACCACTAGAGTAGTTTTAAAAAGTTCTGATAGAATATGGTAAATGAGAGGCTTTTGGAGGGCATTTTGTTGGGGTGGGGCTGGACAAATAAACTGCGCCTACCTTGGATTTGCCATGTAGCCTTAAAAATTCCCTGCCCACAGCTTTGAAATTTGCAAAAATTAAAAAAAAGAATGCAGAATGCACTTCCCTCTCGAAAATCTGTAATGAAAATACCACGCGCTTGCCATGAAAACTGCTTAATTAGCGGGCCGTTTGACGGAGGGTGTGAAAGTGTAGGATGTCTTCAATGTCCCACATCTCATACACCTATGTACAGTACAGTCGCCGTGGACAGATCACTTTCCACGGGTGGGCAATATTTTCACGGTTGCAATAATATTAGATTTCAAATACTAAGTACAGGGATAATCATCAAAATTTAATTAATGAAGCACCGGGTATAACCCGGTGCTTCGTTAATTATAATTTTGCTGATGATGACTTTTACTACCTGGAAAACACATGCGTGGACACAACTGCCCACGTGTGGATTATGACCAATCCAAGGCGAGTGTACTGTAGCTGTTACAGGTAGATGGCATTCGATTTAAGTTTTGATGCTGGGAGTTTAATCAAAATAATTATATTCAGAATTATATTCTTGTACCAAACACAAGTATCAGGAAAAATTATTACATTTTAGTCATTAAAACATATATATCAATCTGTGTTTGGAAAATATTGCAATACTGCCTGTGTTTTAGACATCCTAATAATTGTTTTTCATCGAAGACGTCTCATAAAATTGACACTGTGATGCATCATGCCACTTATATTGGTCGGCCCTCCCCTCTTCATGGTCTCACCCCACCTTACTCAAGACTTTCAGCAACGGTGGGTGGTAATTTATTTTTTATTTCCCCATACAGACTACTAAAAGCCATTTCAGCATTACTACATTGGCACCAATAACCCCCCACTCCTACCCCAAAAAATGGTTCTACGAATCGTCGCCCGAGTGCTAGAATGTTCTATGTCCCATAGGATACATAGGACATTTTAGCACTCAGGCGACGAAATATAAAATACTGAACAGAATGCTGATGTTTTTTGTTTTTAAATAGATCTTATCATTCTTCCATATTATTTTCGTTCTTCAACTGATAGCAGGGGTGGTCGGGGGGGGGGGGGGGGCTTAGTAAGTGTGGAATCGATGATACTGATATTGGTAGTTAATCAGTAACCACTAGCTGTCAGTCATCTGCAAGCACTATCACCAGTGTCGCCGCCTGTCATTCCGCTTCGCGAAAACCAGCTTTTACGATTGATTTAAATTCCCTTTTCTAGATAACATGTGCTGCAACATTGCCGAAGTGTGAATCGAATAAGATTACACAGTAGGCCAAGTTCCTGTCGGCAGCATGCAGCGCTGAGGGTAACACTGTTACAAAATTCTAATTTCCTCTGGAACAGTACCAGTGCCAGACGCCATTATCGAAACCAATTAAGAATTTTTGGCTCAAATATAATTACAAAGGTGGAGTTTTACAGTTCTTTTTCCTGGCAGAATGTATCTGTGATGACTATCGATACTAGCTTTTAGCATTGCTGTACAGCAAACATTTTGTGATGGGAAACGGTAATTCCGACAGATAAATTTAACTGATGGTTCTCATTGGTTATTTTCCACTGAACGTTGCAAACTGAAAGAACCAATCGAACAAGAGAACTCTTGTACTTTTTATCGGATCGCACTAGAGCTTTTTGGTTAAAATTACCCCAGGCCCCTAAAACCTATGTAATCGTGAGAAATACAGTTACGGGTGTGTGATAAATAGTTTTATCTTGCAATCAACATGCATTTTGTCTGTATTAACTCCGCAACTGTCGAGTATCCGACCCCCTGATACAGATGTTTGTGTCAGGGGGTCGGATACAAGCACGTTCGTTTCGCGCGAGTTCCATTTTTTTTCGTTTTGTTTATGAGTACGAATAAATAGCTCGTTATATATTCGTCTACATTCTTGACTTATCCCCAAAATATTGTAAAATAAAATGATTATTACCATTATGTTGATGTACAAAATATGTATCCGAGTCTCGCTCCGAGTTCTAAGGGTAGACCACGACTCGTCTTCGACTCGTCGTGATCTGCCCTTAGAACCCGGAGCTCGACTCGGATACATATTTTCTACATCCACATAATAGTAAAAATCACTATATACCTTATATGACCCTAGCTGATTAAAGTTTCGTTAAACCCTAAAAAAAAAAACGAACGAAGAACTGATGTGTTTATTTTGATGTCTAACTGACGGATTGCCAAATTTCTCTTGACATAAAAACTGATGCATGTCCCAGTTTAAAGAGTTATTGGCCCTTCTAAAATATAAAAATAATTTCCATGCAATAACTGTATGTCGTGTTCGTAAAATATGAACTCAAGGTAGAGATTTGGCAAATGAGAGTTGTTTTTTCTCTTCATGTGGCTGCTTTCCTTTTAATGCAACTTCAATGCTTCTGAATCATCCGTAGAGTGAATGAGATCTGTAATTTAAGTTCATCGACGATAATAATAATAATAATAATAATAATAATAATAATAATATTTTTTTACCTTTCGCTGATTTGTCGCTTTCCTCCAACGAGGAGTCCTACATAAAACCATTCCCTCGCCGTGCTATTCATTACCCCACTCTCCTCCTAAACTCTCGGCATTATCAAAAACTGTTTCTTAATTTCCTCTAATGTTGCTTTCTCGATCTCCCCAACTACAAAATTAGCCTTTCACTCATGCCATTCCTCATCCAATTATCCATCATATTTTCATCCCTTTTAAAATTAGTTTCCAAGGAGTCTTGTTCTACTTGACAAATGTTATAAATTTGGCACGCCCTTTTTCTGCCTTTCCCTATCCTCCCCGTCAACTCCAGTAACTTGGATCTCACTTTATACAACAATGCCCCCCCACCCCCACCCCACCCCGTTTAATCTACCTATTTCCCAAAACTGTCGCATCCTTTTTTATATAACTTCTCTAAAGAGCTATTGTTTCTAATTTCAGCTAACCAGTTTCTATAACAATCTATTGCAGTCCTCGAAAAGCACCTTCTCTGATAGACCTACTCCTCTGCCTCAATCCCCCTTCTAGATCTTTAGTCCTTTTGGAGTAATTTCTTAAAGACTATAGTAATTCCAAATAACTATAATATTATAATAACACTTTGGCCAGCCGCTGATTTGTCGCGGTTCTCGGACGAGAAGGCCATGGTTACCCCTGTACTCCCAACTGCCTCCCTATTCCCACGCTTCTCCTCTCCTCCCAACACTCGGAGACGAACTGCTTGATGATATCCCTTGTCCCATTCTTCCCAATCTCTCCGATTAGCATATTAACCCTCTCCTTTGAGTCTTCCCCTAACCACATGTCCATCATTCTCCCATCGCACTTCCCCATTATACTACCAGTGAATCTCATTCTTTTAGGCTGATACTTTGGGCATTCCAGAAGAAAGTGTTCCAGGGTCTCCACCATGGCCAAGTTACACATCTGGCACTCCCTTTCACCGTCTCTCCCAATTTTTCCCCTCAGCTCCAGGGATCGCGACCTCAGTTTGAACAACAGTGCCCCCCCCCCCCCCAAAGGTGCCATCAAGGTACTCTTCAAAACCTGGCTTCTCTTTATCACGCAGGCCACTCTAAGACCTCTTTGATTTGACCCCTTCTCGCCAATTACGGTTACAATCCTCCATGACCCTTTCTCTGACGATTTTTTTACTATGTTATTCCATTCACGAATTACGTGGCTCTGGGAGTAAGAAGGTTAACCCTGAAAAACTAATTTCATCCCGTTATTGAATACATCATTTTTAGAAACTAATGTATATTAATCGAATTTAAAGCATTAATGCACCTGTTGATTCAGAAAAGTACGAACTTGATTTCCCCATAACAGCAACAAAACTGATGAAAGCCCTCTCCTCTAAAAGGAACAAACTGTTCATCAGTGTAGAACGAGAAACTCCGAACCATTGCTGCTTCCTTCATTGAACGCTCAAACAAGAATGCAGACTTTGGATCCCATGGGAGAGCTGTTTGCGAAATTTCAAAAATGACTCTAGCCGAACGACCGTTCACGCGGTTCGGAGATGGAGAACCGAACTCTCGAGTGCATAAAAAATCTTGGGAAACTGCTTTTTGTATCATTAACAAATATTCATATATTGCGTGGAATTGAAATATATATAGCCTCTCAAGGCAAAAGTCTAAAAAACGATAAAGACACAAGAAAGGCTGCTTACCTAGTAGAGTGCTAAAAGCCCATATTTGTTTTTTATTCTGGAATACAGGTACCTAAAGTTAAAGGCTTCATAATCTGTGGATATGCTTCATATTATCTTGGAAGTAAAATTACTTAATCTCCATCGATTTGCATTGTGACAATTAATGGAAGAGTGCCTATGGGCACTCTCCCATCTATTGTAACAAGACTAAAATGAGTGAACAAGTGGTTATAGACAGGGACCTAAAGATTCAAGTGTTATTTTTCACTAATGATGATGGTATTACTGTTAGAAAGTGAAGAGAGGAAAGAAAAAATGTTGGCAATTGTTGGAAGATATGGGTACAAATGGAGAATCGAACTAAAAAAAAAAACATAAAAGTTATGTCTTTGGGAAGCACAGCGGTACCCACTCGAAGGAGAGTGGGTGAGTTATTTATTGCAAGAGGTAGTAGCAAACAGCTGTGTGGAAGATACTGGTGACTACAACCCTATCCACTTGCCAAGTTGTATCCTAGATTTTAGAACATCCTAGATTAAAAAATAACCCTACGTCAATGTAGCAGCCATGTAAAAGATTTTAATCCAGGTTTTATGTAAAATCTTAGATTAAAAGTTTTAGAAATACTCCAGCTGCTGAGGTGGTGTATCTACGAAAAATCCAAGACTAAATTGGAATTTAATTTTGCGACCATGTGAATTTCTCCCGATAGCGAAAATGGCATCAAATCGAAAAATATCGCATTTGTATAAGCGCATGTATAGTATGTGGAGGATGCATTACCACAAAATCACCCACAGAGTGGATATTCCACCCGAGCTAAAATTATTTTTTTTTATTTAATCTTATTTGTTTTACAAGGATTGGCGAACAAGTTATGCAACTTATATAATCGCCTCTCCTTGGCCGAATGGCGTATGTGTGTGGGATGACCTTCATAGCGGCATCTTCGTGGCCTAGCTCTTCTCGAATACTACGAAGGGATCTTTAGCCTGCACAGAGTGTGTCTCTCTCCGCACAGATGACAGTCATTTTACGTCCCCACCCGATAGGACGGTACGCTGTGACAGCATCAACCCCACAATTGATGCTGACAGAGAGTGTTCGGACAGCTAAAATTATAATAATTGTTGCAAAGCATAACAATCACAAGCAAGATTACAGCTTGTGTTTTTGTCCAGATGTACAAAATTTGAAAGTGATACTTTGGGTGATAACACCACTCCACGGGTGATTTAGTTACCCACGTACTGTAATTGCGGAGTACATGTACAGCAGTTGACTCCTGGATTAAATTTTATTCCCCAAATAAAAAATGTACTTGGTTTTTTTTGTTGTCCTGTGACTTGCCCTCAAGAGTATTTGGGGTAAATATAAACATCACTGGAAGATGTACCTACCGAAACCAAACGAATAAACTAACTGTGAGGGAAAGGCAATTCTTAACCAAATGATACCTTTAGGAAAAAACACCTTCAATAAAGTTTCTGTAGGAAAACCATTTGGGGAATGGTGGGTTTATCAGTATAATATATATGATACGGAAGTGATACCTCTAAACCAAACGGTTGTAAAGAGCTTGGACGCTACAGAATAATGAAGGTTCATTAATTTTAAAGTGCAGTAATGTCGCAGCATCAAAAGCAATCAGGGGTGAGCTTGGCTGGATAATATCAAGGACAAGATAATTTAATGAAACTGTTCTCATAACTATTTGGTAAACCTCCCTAACAGCCGATGCTGCAGACTAATTTTCTAGAGTATTTCAAATCCAGTTACAGAGATAGGATGGACTGAGCAGTTACGGGAGTTCGTAGAGAATAATTCAGTGAAGATTCCTGACTTAAAAGGGAATAACCCAGGGTTCAATGACCGCCAGAGAAAGAGCCCTGGAGGCTTGTAGTTGAAATTGGGGAGAGGGCGGTCACTGCAAAAATGTTCTTGTGTGGTCTGCGTGATAAAGATAAACCATGTTTTGAAGAGTACATTGATGGTACATTTGCAAGGCAGTTCATGCTGTATGATTTTTCTCTGGAGGCTGGGCAGCTGTAATCCATTCGACAAATCGAAAGGAGTCTTTCGATAAAAGAAATTTTAATTAAACGGGTTTGATTGATGCGAGAAAAATCGTATCTGTCAAAAATTGAAGGAAAGTCATCCACCTTGCGTTTTCTCATTATAGATTTTTGTCGATTGACACCAACTTTGCTTTTTACTGGAAAAATCGTATGATAAAAATCTAGAGTGAGAACGCAGCTTTAGATAAATGAAAACAAGAGGAAGGTAATATCCGTGGACTGTAGTGTAGATGAGGGTTGAAAATTTTTCCACTGGTGAAGGAGAAAGCAAGGATATAACACTGTGGGAGGTATAAAGGGGATGATCGTTCATTTTTGTCCATTTCTTGAGTTATGAAACGTATGTTTTCATCCAATCTAACCGTGCCTATGCTGCAGTGCACAGCAACGTTGTTGGGGAGCTGGTCGCTGCTCGTCGTTTCTCGGTGGTTCTCTCCGGGTAGTCCGGCTCCTCCACCCGTAAAACTGTCACTTGCACGATATGACCTTGACTGTTAAAGTGTCGTAAAACCTTAAATAAATAAATAAATAAATAAATAAATAAATAAATAAATAAATAAATAAATAAATAAATAAATAAATAAATAAATGCAATTGAAATTGGCGAGAGCTGAAGTTAGGCCCAATAGCTCTTTGGACGAGTTATGGTTCCACTCCACAGCTTTTCCGGCTATTCCAAAAATGACATGCCATACACTCTCTTCAGATGCGAATATTCTTTACTTAGTTATCTAACCCATAACATGTATCATATTTCCAAAATTCCCTGAACACATATAAAACTGTCTTACTAAGCAGAAATAAACAGTCTGAATGTGAGTGAAATAATTTATTGTCAAATGCAAGACTTCAACCTGCAATCGTGCATGAGAAAAGGCCTATAACAGTCATTTTCAGCCACTCAGCAGCCTCGAAAGCAGACTTTTTTCACTACCCCCATTTACCTAACCATAGAGCGTATAACTCACTTTCTGAAATGTGAAAACAAATCTATGTGTTTCCATTTTATTTTTCAGTTGCATGCCCGGTAACAATTGCGTTTAAAAATGACATTATAATAAAATATAGCCAATTTTTCGAAGCCACCGTTTGTTAATTTACCCCTACGCATCAGACTCCAACTCTGTGACCTAAACTTCAAATTCTCTTGTCCAATAAATAGCCCAATGTGATCATATATCTGAGTTTAAAATACATCTCCAGTTTACATTGCATTAGTATCGACATATGCCCTGTGTTTAGAATTTTACCACTGTGTTACAGTGAGAAACTGAGATGCGAAACCTATACAAAAACGATGCGCCAGCTTTCGGGTTGTATCTCTATGGATTATTTGGAGAGAGTGAGGTGTCCTTGTTGATCAAAGTGAGATCTAAATCACTCAAGTTGATGGGAAAAATCGGGAAAGGCGCGGAAAGAGAGTGCCAAATGTACAGCTTAGAGGTAACGGAAACCCGGAACATTCCATTTTAGAATGCCTTGAATATTCGCCTAAAAGGATAATAAGATTTCTTGAAAAATTAATGGAAGAATGAGATGAAATCAAGAGAGATAAATGGTTGAGTAATTATATGAGGAGAAGAGTCAGTAACATAGTTGGGGAGTTTAAAAAACGCGCCGATGGGTGGAATAATAAAACAGATTGGGTCAGAATGCTTGGACGCAACGAATTATATGTTTCAGTTCGTACATTGGACTCACCTCTATCGATTATGGCTATAGTTGCATTCCACTTACGGACAAAGTTACATTTATGAAACTGTGGCAAAACCGCAATAAAACATCAGCTATTTTATAATTATCACATCGCTCGCAACGCTCGTGTCGCATGTTATGTGAAAGTACCCTTCCCAATCAACCTTACACATACTTATAGTATGTTTCACTGGAAGTTTCCACAAAACGTGCACCGCAATTACAATCTGAATCGCTAACGATAGCTAAAAATCGTCCCCTGAGTTCCAGTGTGTTTTATAAAGAACACACTGGAACTCAAGGGACGAAATAGTAACACAGGTTCCCCTCGCAAATTTGGTTGGCGATAAAATGTGTTATTTTTGTTGAAAATCCTCAAATGAATTGCTGAGTGTGCTTTTAATAATTGCTTTTAAAGACGTGAAGGCATGTAATAAACACAGAACGACACGTGTGTGCTAATGGGTTAATCGATATGATATTTGTATCATCGCGGAAGGATAAAACTCGAAGCCTGCGGTCTCTCGTTTCATTCTTCCACAGTGAAACTCGTGCAATATCGATTAACCCATTCACACACGCGTGTCGTTCTGTGTATTTATTAACCCTTTACCCAACATGAAAAGCAGACGACACATGCAAAAAAAATTCTCGAATAACTCATTTTTTTCATTTTTTGTCTCAAAAACATAGGTTATGAGCCCTCATTGGAACGAGCTCAACGAGCTCGTTCCAATGAGGGGTCATAACCTATGTTTTTGAGACGAAAAATGAAAAAAATAATGAAAATTAATTGGCAATTTTTGAGAATAGCGCTGGCCGGTTTTGGCCGTTACGTTGGGTAAAGGGTTAAATATATAGATGCTTCCAGAAACTGGAAATGATTTTGATTTTGCCTTCAGATTCACGCACCAACAGCATGACACAACTTATGTTGGTCCCAATTTTTCAGAGTAGCTATTTTTTCTGAATTATGACATCAAAATGGTTGGGAAATAGCATTGACATCCACATCCATAAAATAGACTCAGTTATCAAGACTTTACTCCACAGAGAAAGAGGTGATTTTGCACGGTGCCAGTTTCAGTTCAATAGAACGAACATGTCTTTTATTGTTTCTACCCGTAAACTACGCCGAGAAACATGATGTTAGACGTTCGAAATGGTGACGTGAAATTATATTGTGAATGGAAATTCCACCAGTTGTGTCACAACGGATGCTGGATTTCTGTTATCTAGAGGGATGTTATTGCTTTCCTTTTTCGTTGGCAAAGCATCAGTCTGACAGATCATCAACCCCAGACATAACCACAGATGTCGTAAGCTCATCAACTCCCACCATAACAGAGTTGTCAACGAACATCATATTTAAATGCGCGAACACATTGTTTTAGTATGTTCCCTTGACTCAATAGAATTAGTGTTTGATTCTGTAACCGCTTGGGAGCCATCAGTTTCTGTGTTTATGTGAAACGTGATGATGTTCGTGACAGTTCGTCACGTGAGACATAGGGTTCTATATTTCAATAGAAGATAGAATCATATGGTTCTCAGACCACGAGCAGTCAACGAACATCGTCTTTGAATGGACGAACACATTTTTTTATTATGTTCCTGTGACTCAATGGAGTTAGTGTTTGATTATGTAACCTGGCGGGACCAGTTTCTGTGTTTATGTGAAACGTGATGATGTTAGTGACAGCTCGTCACATGAGACAAAAGATTTTATCTTTCAATAGAAGATATAATCATATGGTTCTCAGACCACGAGCTGTCAACGAACATTATCGTTGAATGCACGAACAAAATTTGTTTTATTGTGTTCCTTTGACTCAATAGAGTTGGAGTTTAAGTACTAGTTACTAACTGAGCTGTCGGTATTCATGAATTTGAACAACCTGCCAACGTGCGGTATGTGACGCCGAGCCGCGAAGCGGCGAGGTGTTACAACACGTTGGCAGGTTGTTCAAATTCCTGAATACCGACAGCGAGGTCAGTAACTTACATGCACGCCAATTCACAGAACGCACGGACCCAGGTATGGTAAGTGAGTACAGATGTTCAAGTGTTCACGTCTCTTACCAACTCGGAGAAGACAAAGGGAATTGATGTGTAATATCAGTTTATTGCAGTTATCAATCAACTCCATGTTATGATTCGGTATAATAATAATTTCGGAAATATGGCACATACCACTTGACTGTAGTACATTCAAACGGAAAACTGAAATCAAAGCGCCTTTTTCCAATATTAACCCTTTGACCCCCAGAGGCCGCTTTTCCGGCCCAGTGACATGATACATCATAATTTCATTAAGTAGGTTGACTTTTGAGTGAAGGTGTAGTGTCAACCAATCAATATTTTCAACGTGCAACCCCAAGGCTGCACGTTGAAAATATTAATTGGTCTTCCCCAAATAAAGAATATGGACTCTTCCCGTTGCTGCCATTGAACTGATATGGAAGATACCACTAGGGCTCATAGGGTTAAGAGTCTGTTTTTGTTTCATTGAAATCAGTGTTCAAGAAAATGCCATTTCATTGAAATATTGCTTCATTTTGATAACAAATATCATTGTCGCTTTTAAAGGCGTGTGAATTCAGAAACAAAAGTGCAATTAGCAAAATGAGCAAAATGTTTCAAAGCCCGTTAAAGCCATTTGGTTTTGAGGGTTCTCTTCCGTACTACATGTTATACTTGGCGCACACTCCATTTTCCCAAATTATTTTCTCCACTGAACTCGTATTGAAGCTGTTTCTCCCTATAAGTTTCATTTGATTGAGGATTCGCTTCCCACTCGCAGTTAGTTTATTCATATGATTTCCTTAGATGCCTCTTCTCGTAATGTTTATGTTCACCCCCCCCCCCCCCCCCACCCCCGAATACCCGTAGTCGCTTGTATCTTCCACACTAATAAGTTTGCTACAATCTAAACACAAGATGGCATCCTGCATCAAGTCATACTGCTTATATAAGCTGTCATCAGAGACGTACACATTTTGGGACTCGAGAGACAGTAACATAAACTAAAACAAGTAAATGATATGGTTCCGCTTAACTTTTATTTGAATCACTGCTTCGAACAAGCAACAGTGCACATGCCCGCTATACTTGTGCAAGACTGCAAATCTAGTACACCCAAACAACAAGCAACAAGCACTTTCCACGTGTGGGCAATAGTATCACGGTCGCAATAATATTAGATTCCAAACAGCAATTATACGAATAATTATCAAACCATTTAATGAATGAAGCAGCGGGTACAACCCGGTTCTTCATTAATTAAACCTTTGCTGGAGATGATTTTTTAATACCTGGTAAACGCGAGCGTGGACCTCATTGACCACGCGTGGATTATGAACAGCGCACATCAACTGTACTGGGCAAAGACATCGACATGGGCGATGCAATGTGTGGGCAACTGCCCCCGATGAGTAGACATGCTCGAAGTAGCCTAAAAGGTATTGTGAGGCAGAAAAAAAAAATCCAAGTCGAAAGAGTAAAGAAGGGACATAACTCTGGGGAAAATCATTGGATGGAGCCCGCTCCTTGTGCATATCCGTTCCCCATGCGGTTCGATCAGCTTACCGAAGGACATCCAAATCCGACCGATGGCTCTGAAATTACAATCCAAAACGTTTGTACAGAAAGACTGTCGGATAGAGGACATACGGAGAATAATTCTAAAGAAGAACTTCTGAATAGTCGGATGACAGACTGAACAGTTCCAAAACAGGTCGGAATGAACCCAAATCAAATTTTGATCTTATGGAAATAAACACACACATCAAATTTGGTTTTGATTTGATGACACCTACTGAAACCAAAAAAAATGAAATTTTCTAAGTCGAAAAAGGCTCATAACTCTAGAAAAATAACGGGACCGACCCAGTTACTCGTAGATATTATTTTTGCTAATCGGCATTAAGTACTTTGTCCAAAGGTACAGCGCATTTGCTTTTGGTGGATGTTAACCTTTCGGTTTGAAGTCCAATGCCGTAACCACTGATCCACGGTGTGTTCCATTCTCGCATTTACATTCTAGTCGCATGTTTGTTTAACTGGCTGAGTGAAATAAATCGCCACCACGACTATCAGGAGAAGTGTTGATAACCGTCTTAGTGGCGTCAAGGGGTGTATCTACTTGGAGTTTGCTCAGTAGTAGCTCATTTCTATATATATATTATATTGTTTCGTTAAAATCTTTGGAGACTGCACATAGGCACTTCCCAATAACTGATATTAAGAAAGAATATTCACAAAATATATCATGATAAACTACGGCCCCTTTGTAACATGATATCTTTGAAAGGAAAAATACTGATGTTACTTGTCACCTTTGGAAAATAATATAAAACTCCACCAGTTAACCTTTTTCACTCTGGTGGAATATTACATGGCAGATCAGAGCCATCAACTAGTAGAGTCTATTTTCGTTGCTTGGGGGAAAACCAACAGACATTTTCAGCGCTCTGCCTTCGAGTCGCACGTTGGAAATCTTGATTGGTCTAACACACAAATTCACCAAATAACAATTTTTTGTATGAATTCAGGTAGACCATGTATCACCATCCTGGACCACAAAAGCGAAACTTAGGATTCAAAGGGTTAATTAACGAAAAGAAAACAAAAAGTCTTACCTAATTGGCGATATGAATATTTATCTGCTAAAATCAGACTCACATCAAAAAACTCAAGACTATATAACCCATATGTTCTCTGAAGGTTTTATCCCATTTATCTCTAAACCAACTAGAGTCACCCCCTTCACCGCCACCTTGATTGATCACATCTTTTCCAATAATGATTCTGCCCCTACAGATGCAGGAATAATCATTACAAATGTTTCCGACCACTTTGGGACTTTCTACATTGAGTCTACAAACCGCAATAAACGAGATCAACATATTTTACTAAAAAGGAAAGTAAACGAGAATAGTGTAAATCATTTTAAAACTATCTTACAACAAAGCGATTTTGCCTCTGTTCTGGAATCAACCTCTGCTGATGACGCATACCATAATTTCTTAGAAATCTATACAAATGCATTTGAGATATCCTTTCCGCTAGTACGCGTACACGAAACCAAAAAATACATAAAGCGTCAACCCTGGATGACAAATGGTCTCCTAACGTCTCCAAATAGAAAACCAAATTCTGTAATAAAAAATTGCAATATCCAACTGAATTGAATATACAAAATTACAAAAAATTATTGTCGTATTTTTAATAGAATCAAAAAACAAAGCAAGGCAATGTATTACAGAAATATCCTAATGGAAAACAAAAACAATTTACGTAAAGCATGGAAAATTTTAAATGACGCAATTAAGAAACAAACATCAGTAACTAGACTTTCCTCTACCTTTAAACATGACAACAGAGATATTAATGACCCTCAAGAAATTGCCAACAACTTCAATAATTTTTTTGTGAACATTGGAACGAATACACGCGCCCAAATTAAAAAGCCTAACATTGAATTTACCCATTTCTTGAAAAACAGTTACTCAGACAACTTCTTCATGACCCCAACTACTCCATTAGAGATAATAAATACCATAAAGGCAATGAAATCTAAATCTAGTGAGGATTTCAACAACATAATGTCAAAGATAGTCAAACTTACAAGCGATATAATTGCCTTGCCTATAGCACACATTATCAACAACTCTTTTGAAAAAGGGGTGGTGCCGGACGGTATGAAAACAGCTAAGGTCATACCTGTATTTAAATCAGGATCAGATAAAGAGTTCACCAATTACCGACCAATAAGTATATTACCAGTATTTTCTAAAATTATGGAAAAGATTGTGTGCAACAGGCTGACAAACTTTTTAACCAATTTTGACATACTCTCACCAAACCAATATGGTTTTCGGAAAAAAACATTCCACTTTACACCCAGTTATGCAATTACTAAAACACATAGCAACCTCAAATAATAAAACGACTAAAGACCACACACTGGTGATATTTTTAGACCTTGCTAAAGCATTCGATTCTATAAACCACGAAATGTTATTAAACAAACTTGCTTATTACGGTATCAGAGGCATATGTAATGACTGGTTCAAAAGCTACTTGACAAATAGAAAACAATACGTTCAGTACGCCAACACAAAATCCTCTCTGATGCCTATAACGTGTGGTGTACCTCCGGGCTCAACTTTGGGTCCCATTCTGTTCCTGCTATGTATCAATGATATCCACCACGCCACCTCTATTAATCTTCTTTCTTTTGCAGACGACACAACCGCGTGTTCATCTGGTTCTGACGTACAACAACTAACACAATTTGTAAATAAGGAACTTCAGCATATATTTACCTGGTGTTCCGCTAATCAAGTTCTTTTGAACTGCAAGGAGACCAAATATATTTTAATCAATCCCAGTTCAAAAAGGGCAACCTCTTTTAACGAATCCATAAAAATCAATGATACTGTATTGAAACGGGTGGGTGTCAATGAGGATGAAAGATTTATTATGTTCCTTGGTATTAATATTGACGAACACCTGTCCTTTAAATCGCATATCACCCATCTGTGTTCTAAGATAGCATGCGCAACTTATGCACTCAACAGGGTCAAATCTATACTTCCCCAAGATGTCATGAAAATTTTATACTTCGCATTGATACACAGTCGTCTAGTATATGGTATACAGATATGGGGGAATTCTAAATCAATCAACCAACTTTTCCTAATACAAAAACGCTCAGTTTGCATAATTAATAACGCACGTTTCAATGCCCATACTGACCCTCTATTTGCTCAAGATAAAATGATGAAAGTTACAGACCTTTTCAAATTCCATGCCATGCTATTTTTATTCGCTTGGAAAAATGGATCTCTTCCTCAGTCATTAAATGCAATGTTTTCACTCTTTAATAATAATACTACTGGTCCCACCTCCCCGTGGGAACCCCGGGCAGTAAGCAGCATTTGTTTACTGTGGTAAACCAGTTCCGCTTTACTAGTAAAATAGGACCCAGTCACCAATGCTTGGGGTGAAAGTCCTCTAAAATGGGCAACATGTTGATCAACGATTGACGAAACGTGACTTCATCTCCATGTTGTGTCACAATTAGCCATGGTGCATAAATATGTGACGTTAACCACCAACAAACAAACAAACAAACAAACTGGTCCCACCACCAGGTACTCGGTATCGATTCGCGTCTGCAGAACAAGAACAAAGTCCTTAGATTACCTTCCTTGTTTCAATTACCCTAGGCTTTGGAACGACCTGGAACCGAGTATAAGAAATGCTACTAATCGTACTGCTTTTAAGAAAATGACAAGGGACAAGATTAGAACCAGTTTTGGTTCTGAAGAGAACCTATATTTTTTGCAGTGTAGTTTACTCTTCGGATTCGAGAATGATTTTTATCCTACAGTGAGGCGAGCGGAGTATTATTGCACGAGGCCTTAGCCGAGTGAAATAATCCGAGCAGTCCACGAAAGGATACAATCGTACTCAAATCCGAGCAGCTTAGGGACGTATCTCTTTCTCACCTAGATACGAGCCAACATTATAAACACACATTAGTTACAGTTTGGGATATATGAATAATGTTTGGTATTTCTAGTGAAATAACAGCGGTAATATATCAGGCATTTTATCAACCCAATTTGTACTGTATGTAGATTCACGACAAACGATGGGGACAACGTGGAACATGATTTAGCCAGGATGGATTAATTTTAATAAAAAAATTGCATTGCAGCTGCATGATGCAAACTCAACTGCGATATGTTGTTATTCACAAGTCTGGCGAACGACTTTACATCTTTGGACACGAATTTTGTCGTAGATAAAGAATCCAGTATTTTAAAGAGTAAATCCGACGAATGCTCGGAAATTGAGAGATGGGTAAAAAGACGTAAAGATGACGTTGTCTTGGATGAACGAGGACAATCTTCAAAGTAACTCAATGAATACACGGTCTAGTATCTGGCGGTAAGTTCGCCAAATTCCATTAGTGTGAGTGAAAAGGAAAGAGGCCGATAAGGAGCCTGTATGAGAAACAACTGACAATTTACAACTTTCAATTTACCATTGAACATTGTTAAATGAGATAACTGGTAATTTCCCCAATGCTATTGTCTGACTGAAGTATCATGTTTTAATGGGTGCTCGGTAGTTCAGTGGTTAGTGTATAGAACTTCAAACCGATAGGTCAATAGTTCGTTGCTGACTAGAGATAAGAGTATAGAGTCCTTGGGCAAAGGACTTAATCACGCGTGCCCACGTTGGAACACTGTGCCGCTGTGTACTAAAGCGTTCTACACGGCAAATGTGCACTTGTTTTCATCCAATACTAACTCTGCATGTGTGGAGTCAGTATGCTGGGGAGTCGGATAGTTGCTCGCCGATATTCGATGGTTCTTTCCCAGTGTTTTAGCTCGTGAGACATTTTAACACTGGGGGGAAGCGTAACCGTGAAGATTTGGTTGATTGCGCCGGTGTCCGGTTGATTTCCCTTTCTCTTCGACATCAATTTGTGGTAAGTGTACGATTTATCGTAGATTTCTCTACATATCAATAAATTGTGAACCCAGGAATATACGCATAGGTTGTGTGAATGTATCCTGAACATGTACATATATTTTTTTTATACTTAGATACCCGAGTATTGCCTGCTAGTGACTTCATATTCAATCCATCAGCGGGTCGTTTTCGTCAAATGTTGACAAAATGGCTCGTACGCCTCAAACACTTTAACTACCTAATTTCTGTTTACCCTGCATGTAGATAAGGTGTAGAAGATCTTATAACCTGAACTACAGCAAACAATTTGCTAAATTAGTTGAGAAAACACGCGAAAACTGAGTGTCCTGTTATTTTGTTGATTGCATGTAGTGACCGGTTGATTGCTTAAGTGGTGTCCGGTTGATTGGTATTTGATAAATTCGTGGTGTACGGTTGATTGATAACTGTCTATCGAACTGTTTATCATAAAAAAACATGCCAAATTATAAACGTACATTTGCATATTTGTCTGTCGCATCAACGCACCGGCGCAATCAACCAAATTTTCACGGTCACGCTTCCCCCAGTGTTAAAAATGTGTTTAAGTCGAACTCCTTTGATTATTTGATTACCATTACACTTCTCTTCGTTTTAAGTCTTTTTTCCACTTCTTCGGATTTTCGACCGGGGGTACTTCAGAAGCTAATGTTGAAAAATTGATAGATTATGTAGCGGGCGACAAAAACCTGAATTAATTCAAAGTATGAGAAAAACGACACATGTCGTGTGCCCTAAGAATGCATTAAATGTTTATTTAAAGTTGGTTTTCGGATTTTCCGATATGACTAACATTTCCAAGCTTAGGCAACAAAAGTCGATAAAAAACATCACATTGCTTTGCCTCATCTGTTATTTATGCTGATTGATTCCTGAAATAATTCTGATTTTTCACGGAACATATTTTTTTAATATTCACACATAAATCTCTTCTCCGATCTATTGAAACAACACTCAGTGTTCCACGTGACATCTTTCAACTAGTCCCTTCCGGTGTATAAACCCCAAAGTAGATTTACCGAACCCAACAATCGTTGTGGTGCAGAATTGCCTATTTTATGTAAGATTGTAAGGTCGACAGATTCTAAAACTAAACAGTTCCCCGAAAGTCATTCACTGAACACCTTGAAGCGATTAAGTAACGTATGGAGTGTGTCTTTCAAACACACTTGCCAGCTTTAAACAAACGATAATTGTGCAACGTTGTTTTTTTATGCAAGAATATATTTATTAATCATCACGAAAAACTGAATCTGGCCGAACAATTCTCGTTAACTGTCATTTTACGCAGTCTTCTGTCTTCCTCCAACCTAATGCAATATTCGAAACGAATGGCCGTTATTTGTGTGCCAAAGTTGTACGTTGCTCAACTTCGCCAAGTAATCACATCAGCAAACTACTACAATGTCGGCTTGCATCCACTCCACACCACGGTCAATTGTCTTTATAATTGCCAACAATAATAAAGAGCAGTTGCATAAATGTTGTCCTTCTAGTAGTGATGCACACACCAGAATTCAACCCTTTGAACACGAGTGGTATCGTTCGTGTCCGCTCAATGACAGCAGTTGGAAGAGTCCATATTCATTATTTGGGGGTAGATCAATCAAAATTTTCAACGCGCAGCCTTAAGGCTGCGCGTTGAAAATATTGATTGGTCAACTCACACATTCACTTAACAACCTCCCCTCTTAATGAAACTATGACTTATCGTGTTCCCGGACCCGAAAAGTGGCCTATCATATTCAAGTGTTAAAATAAGGTTGAAAAGTAAACGGCTCTCCAGATACATGCTGAAAAATAGTAGGTACATATTTCTAATGCTGGGTGCTTTGGCACAAGACTCCATTTGGAGGGCTCTATAGTTCACATTGTGCGAAATTAAGGTTTTGCATCTGAGAAATGATATATTTTGGAAGCTTATTCTCAGTAGATTTGATGATAATGGGTACGAGAAATTCTTCCGTGGACCGACAATTCCACTGTCACTTTATCTCACCTTATTGGTTGAAACTCAGGTTTTGTAATCCACGTACCGCGTCCACAACATCAACAATTACTTTGTGTCTCTCCTGCTGGTGACATTTCCTAACCATCTTCATCTGACACGTGTTCCGATGATTAAGCTTTTCATATAATGGTAATGCACGGCCATGTATTAACAGGAATAGCGGCCGGAGTACTTTAATGTATTTAAGTGTCTTTTGTGGGATTTTTAGATCATATATTAAAGATGCACCAACTTTCGAGAAGTGCCTATATGGATGTTAGGGCGGGGGGGGGGGGGGGGGGTCTTTATTGTTCAAAGTAAGAACGAAGATACCGGGATTGAGGAGGATCGTGAAAGGCGAGGAAAGAGTGCGCCAAAAATGTAATTTAGTAGGAGTAGTGGTGGCCCTTGAACACTTCTTTCTAGAATGCCCAAAATATTTACCCCATAGAACAAGACTCCTTAATATACTAATGGAAAAATGGGATAGAAACCTGAAAGGTAAGTGAATGGGTAATGACATGAGGGAAAGTGTTAATTTTATAGTTAGGTAGATCGAGAAAGCGCAAATGGGAAGAATTATGAAACAATATATGACTGAATGCTGGGAGATTGGGAAGAGAGTGAGGGGGGAATAATCGATGGGGAGGGGGAGTGGCTGGGTTAGTATAGGACTCCTCGTTAGAGGACCGCGGCACATCACCAGAAGACCTAATAATGTTTCTTTTTATTAAATAGAATCTCAACTCGACCCCAGTTCGCATCGAAATTTCCTAAACTCGTCTGGTAATTTAATGAAGTCGTTTGGTAAAACTCGATATGAACTGGCAACTCGCTGACGATACGCCATTTAAAAATAGTCGTTGTGATTTTCGTTGTCACAGAATGTGGTAAGATATTATTTTTTTGATGTCGTGATCCGTAGATGATAGAGTTGACCTGAGAAATCACTTCTTGGTTTTCTTGTGTCAGTTTTCTTATAATGGTTAAGTAGGACCGATAACCAACGCCTGGGATGAAAGACCTCCGAAACGGGAGCTCGGGTATAAACAATTGGCTGAACTTTTCTTGACACTTAGTTTAAGCAATATTTTTATTTCAATAAAGAAAATCATGTTATATGTACACATCATGTTCAAAAGAAAGAAGATGAAACAAAGTGAAATTTAAGATAATGGTACATAAAATAACAAAAAGAACCTGTAAGTAAGGGATTCGACAGTAACTTGTGTTGCGGCCATGGATGTCGAAAGCGGCCTACAGTTAAAACTAGAAGTCCTGCCATGAAATTCGCACAAATAGCACGTCGATCTGCGCGTTAATCTACGCGTTATGATCATAGTAAGGCTATCAGTTTCTGTTCATATGGCCTGTGCACAAGCAGTGTTTCAACCAATGGACCTCCGGGTAACCCGGAGGTCCATTGGCAGAAACATTGCCTGCGTTTGCGATGAGTAACCAGGAGAATCTGCCGTGCTCTGGATGCTATTCGATATGGCAACTGCGCGCAATTCCTACGCGAAATTAAGCCTAGATAAACCCACAATCCGTGACAGGACTTCTAGTTTTAACTGTATCTAAGCTGTGTTGTTGCGCGGAAGAGACGTCTGCTTGGTAGTACACTTTTGTTCACTGATTCCACGTGTATTTCAATAAGAAAAACAATGGTAACCAAGAAACTGCGGCGTGCATAAAGGAGTTAGTATCGATACAACACTCGCAGGGAACTTTGTTCTAGACTTCAAACTCATTTTCACTTTATCTTTGCTAGGGAAGAAAGCAATTCGAAAACATATATAATATTCCCCAAAAATAGGGTATATCGGAAAATGGTATTGGATACGGGTGATTAGACACATCAGAATGTTACCAAATTTAGTCTGAATTATGAATGTCGCCAGCCCACGAAAACTTCGTGCAGGTTTTTTCGGAGGAGCGCCGTGTCAATGTCTGTTGGGAACGTTTTGAAGTGTTCATATGTAATAGACGGGCTTTTTCGGAGGACTCATCGTTCTTTTTTGGTATAAACTCGTTCATCAATAGTTTCCGGTCGAAACGTAACTTTTGAGATATGCGAAGACTGACAGGTGGCAGACATTTACGTGCCGTTGGCTTTTTGGAAGCTGACAACATACAGAATGCAGTGGCAGACAGACAGGAAATGTTAATGACAGACGTCGGTCAGGTCGTCCAAGGGCGACAACTGCTAAGCTGATCGTTTCATCCGAACCACAGCATTACGTGACCGTCATCGAAGTGCCTCAGAAATTGGACAGCAGCGCTGCACCGAGCGACAGATGTCAGACTATCCGAAATTGCCTACACAACTAGAATCTGTACGCTCAACGACCTCGAATAATAATTTCACGTTTGAAAACTTTGACTGAACGTCACATTGCAGCAAGGCGTAATTAGTGTGGAGCACGACGGCGCTGGGACAATCGTCGGTGGAGCAATGTCATGTTTTCCGATGAATCGAGGTTAACTGTGGACTTCCACGACAGGCGAAATTGTGTGGCTACGGCGGGGCGAATGACACCATGGCGTTACCGTTAGGCAGCACGATCGTTTTGGAGGTGGATCTGTTATGATGTGGGGAGGCATAACCACGACAAGCAGGACAGCATTACATGTCATCCAAGGGCATGTCACAGGCAGTACCACCATGACAAGATGTTAGTATCTCATGTGGTTCCTTTTGCGCGACGTCACGTCCGTCGATTCATTTCCAAGATGGCAGTGCAATAGCACACAGGGCCGGTGTCACTACATAGTTACCCCAGGAGCAGAACATTACTACACTGCCTTGGCCAGCACTAAGTCCAGGCCTTTCACCAATCTAACACGTCTAGAATATATTTGGCAGTTGCCTACGACAACGCCAACACCTCGCTACCAATATCCAGGATCTCACCGCTTCACTGCAGGAAGAATAGAATAACAATCAAGCTGATATTGGACGTTGGTGAGGAATATGCCAAGTCGGATCTGCGTTTGTCTCGCGATCCGTGGAGGATTTACAAGGCATTGTGGTCTTGGACTGGATGTGGTAAATTCTCTAACTGACCGCCCATGTCTTCTACAGCCCGTGAGTGGAATGTGTGCTTACCAGACACCCAACTATCGCTGAAATTATTCACCAGATGTCACATTGCCTCAACTGTCTTTTTGATGAAAATATAAATATATTTCTTCATATATCTCACTTGTATCGAAAATCTCTACGTTTTTTGAATAGTATAGTCTAAATGACGAGTGTTTCTTTTTGTTGCCTACTGTGCCTTCCGTTGTTTGTAGACCATCACGTTGCTGAAGCTTTATCTTTTGACATCGAAGGGGAATCATCGAAGATGACATGCAAAGATATTGAACAACAATTGCGTGCCAGTATTTTAAGTTTTTTGTTCGACAGTTCTGTCAACTAGAGTTATACGTCAATCTCACATATCAAATAGTTACGTGGCCTATCACAAAATCCGTCGTAGTGCGAAAATTCTCTACTCAGTTTAGCAATCATACAATCTTGGTCGCTCCCTCCCGGTTGTCCTGGGGCCCAATGTATCCAAGTCATTGCTTTCCCCTTCCAGTTCACAAAGGTGTCGTTTTTCATCTTGTCAATTCCATCAATATATGCGTAATCTGTAAATTAAATTAAGATTGATGCATTTCAGTACATACGGAAGTATACACTTGGACTAAAACCAAGCTCTTAAGCCACCAGTATAATTCTGGAAGGAATTCAACGCAGTATGGTATGGAACCAGTCTAACCCGTAAATAGTCCTTTGCCAACGCTCAGATTCTAGATAATCCAGACGGTGAAATCTAAATATACCACACATATTCAATTTCTTTAAATTCGATTTTTTCTCAATAAAATCTTCATTTAACCGTATCAAAGGACTTTACAAATACTATTAACCCCCTGCACACTGAAATCGAAATATCTAAAGTTCAGGGTGCAAATATTTCCCATAATGCAACTAGAAATTTAACCATTTCAATCTTGTTTGACAGAGCTCAGTGAGCTCTGTCAAACAAGATTGAATTGGTTAAATTTCCAGTTGCATTATAGGAAAAATGGCTACTTCAAATCTGAATATTTTGATATCAGTGTGCAGGGGGTTAACAATGTTTGTGTAGTAAATCATTATAAAAGGATGGCTTGTCGCTGCTGCAGTTGTAAGATTAAGCCTTGCAGTTTCAAAAAATACGAAAATATCTTAATGTTTTCTAGGTGAATTAAATATGTATTCATTGGAATATCATTAACTGGGTCACAGGTGATATTTGTATATCTTTCTGCCCAAATAGAAGTTAATTTAAATCAAAAGCAGTCCACGGGAGGTGGGTTAACACAGAGTCCACATTCCTAAGGGTGGCCAGCCTGAAAGCTTGGTCTGTATTGTGAGAGATCTTTTGCCAGGGAAACAAAGAGAGCAAAGCCTTTTTCATTTTTTTTTCCCATGTGTTCTCTGTATCCAAATCCTGAGATATTCTTATCGTGTCTATGTCAATTTATCCAAGAGTAACTGCTGACATCGTCCCTCGTAAAACACTTGGATAACTGTTGATTCCAGTCTTTCATATCTCTCCCAAGTTTTTTTTTAGTCTTAGCCCTTTACTCAACGCACTCAATAGCGAAATTTATTATTTTGTATGTTATGTTTTCAATTTCTTCTGAAAAAGTTCAACAAAGCCGTACCATATGACTCGTTGAACTCGCCCCAATGAGGGATCACAATGTCATAATATAGTTTTGTTGAAATTTTCGAAAAATATTTTTTTATCAACTACTGAATTTACATTGTACAAGACCTTTTATGGCCGATTCATTACGTGAAGGGACAATATCTTATTTCGTTTACTATTTCCGGTATCGGTTAACCGCCCAGTTATGTGATATATTCAAATCTTGTCTATAATATTTTGACGTCATAATCACTCCCAAATATTTTATCCGAGGTTTGCTTAAGTAGCATTCTAACAGGATCGAGGATTTTTTTTTATGCGAGATTTACTCCAGTTTCAGCGGTTTCCACTCCACGGCGTTCCCATTGTCTGAACTCACTAATCCAAACCATTTCACATTTGACTTCACTACATGTATGCTATTCCATGCCATAATTTACATATTTTGTTTACAAAGTATCATACATTTTGTTAGAAAAGTTACCATTGTAACTAAATGATCAACCATTTAGACGCTTAGTTTATTACAGGTAACATACCGAGTGAAATAAATGTGTAAAGATGCATAAGAGAGAGAGAGAGGGAGAGAGAGCGAGAGAGAGAGAGATGGGAGAGAGAGAGCGAGAGAGAGAGAGAAGAGAGAGAAGAGAGAGAAAGAGAGAGAGAGAGAGCGAGAGAGAGAGAGAGAGAGAGAGAGAGGAAGGAGAGAGAGAGGGAGAAAAAATCCTGCGATGTGATAAATTGAAAAAAAATAATCTGTGCCACTATAGGCATGTTTAACAGCCTTATAAAACTAAAGGCAAATTTATTATCTTCTTTAGGGGGTGCGGTGGCGTTGCGGTGGCCGGTTCTCGTCAGATCACCGAAGGTAAGCAACGTCGACCCAGGTTAGTCCTCGGATGGGTGACCGTCTGAGCGATCGATTCGGACTCCCGCGTTGTGTCCTTGGGCAAGGCACTTAACCCCGATTGTCCACATGGGGGCACGACGACGCCGTGTAATAAGGCGTACTGCACGCCGATGGAGCGCATGTCTTCAACCAATCTAACCCTGCCTGTGCTGCGGTGCGCAGTTACGATGTTGGGGAGCTGGCAGCTACTCGTCGTTGCTCTGTGGTTTTCTCCGGGTACTCCGGCTTCCTCCACTCGTAAAACTGTCACGGTCATGATTAGCTATTTGGAATAAGTATGTGACCTTAAACGCCTATAAATAATAATAATAAATATTACCTTCTTTAGCAGCTGATGAAAAAATATTATTTAAAAAAAAAAATCAACAAAACCATATCATTTGACCCCTCTTTGGAACGAGCTCGTCGAGCTCGTTCCAATGAGGGGTCACATGATTTGGTTGTGTTGAATGTTTTTGAAAAAAATAAATGATATTTAAAATAATAAATTTTGATATCGTCTCCGTTGAGTAATGGGTTAAAGTGTAAAGTAGAAATTAATACTAAATAGTAAAGTAATGTTCTTTAAAGGCAAAGTACATTTTCTATCTGATTAAAGTCATATCGGCGAAAATTGATAATGACATATTTTATTCAGGCAATATTTTTTTGTTATTCATTTATTGGTTTTTTGACTGAAGAGTTTAAAAACCAATAAGTCAGCAAATATTACATCTGCAGCAGTCTGATCTGTATTTCCGCCCCAAAACAACAGAATTGTGGTACTGTTGTCATTCAGGGGCCTTAGTGTTGTTGTTCAGATGACATGTTGAAGAGCCGTAACCCAGCATCCCGTATCTTCGCAACCTTGTTGAATGTTCCTGTCGAAAAGGCCCGTAAACTCCAAATCATGTATTTTTATTAATATAATCGACTTAATATAACATGACTGTTAACTGTAGAGCCCTACAGTGTTTTCGTTGACCAAATTCGGTCACATGTCCTGAGCTTGTTACAGTTTGTAACAAGACAGTTACAGACAGATTGAACAAGAGGCGTACATCACAAAGGCTGCTAATCCATCCGACGGCAAAAAACTGTTCAAATCGAAAGAGTCAAAAAGTGAAATAACTCTGGAAAAATGTGGAAGAGAATCACAACACACACGAATCATTCCCCCATGATGTTCTATCGCAACACCAAATATCATTCAAATCGGAGTAGCAGTGGCTGAGATACAAGTGAAAATGTTGGTACGTGCGGACGGACGGACGGATGGACATTCTTAAAAACGGGAATTTTTTTTCGGAGGAACAGACATGGTTAGATCTCCAAAGATAAACCTGAAGAAGGGGCAACGGTAACCCCAGCCGTTAATTGACCATAAACCTTAACATAAACCCCGAAAAATCGCTACAAATCGATACTTGCCTCATAAGTCTCATATTTTAGACATTAACCTCATATTATTTGTACGTAAGCTCATAATCTGTAAGTAAGCTCATAATGCCTGTCCGGGCAAAAAAAGCTTAAAAGTCCCGTATTATTGCCCGGAAGGACGGACGGACGGACGGACGGACGTTCTACCGCAGATGAGGTGATTTTAGTGTTAGCTATGGGGAAAATTGCGCAACTCACAAGTGGGTTTTTCGCACCTCACAAGTTGCGGTGGCCCGGCAAGATGGACGGACAGTCTTAAAAATGGAAGTTGTGGTCTTAATTTTTTACGGAAAAATTGATCATTTTAATGCGTTCGGACAACGGTTAAAACCTCGTTTTTTGGAAAAATTTCGGGGGAGTGGGTATAGACATGTTTACATCCCCCAACGTAATACTTGATAGAAAGTAACGCTAACACCAACCCTTAACTGACACTAACCCTTAATTTTAACCCCGAAAATCGTCATGTGCCTCACAAGTCTCTTAGCAATTAAGCTCAAAATATATCAAATAAGCTCATAATATTTCGGTAATCTCATAATGTCTGTCCGGACATAAAAAAAACTCGTAACTCCCGAATTAAAGCTCGGACGGACGTACGGGTATATATACACTTGTGCAAATTTTGACTCGTGGGGTGTGTTAAGAGTATGAATTGGTGTTGTGGGTAGCACCCTAGCTGGCCGTTATTGTGGGCATTTCTGTCTATTTTGAGGTGGGGTGCAGTGGTCGTTTTTGTCCATCACGTTTGGGGTGCGCAGCAGGGTTCCAGTCTATAGAGAAGTCAGACGTGACGTCACGAGTTGGTTGCCATTGACAGTGTGATGAAAACAAACATATCAGTCATTGCAAACCTGTATTAATATCTCCAAACTAAATAGAGTATAAAACAAAATTTCCACAAATAATTTCGAATTTTATCAGCGTTATCTATTTATTTTAGGTTCAGTATGTACCATATCTCTTCACAGCGAAGCAAAATCTCGATAATATAAAAAATACGTGTACGGTTTACATTCATTTATTGTCATGCCTGTATAAAAAACGTCCAGTATGGTATTTTTGTGAATGATGACTGCTATTTTTCCCGTAATGATAGGGTTAAAGACGGAAAGTTCCAGCAGAATGCTGCCTAATGTTCAGTGGTGGCACCTGATTTCTCCTCATCGGTGGGGAGGGACTAATTTCTAAATGATATTAGGTTTTCCATTAATGCTGTGCCTGTGCGGTGAGGGGGTGTGGGGGGGGGGGGGGGCTCAATAAGTTTCCTGTTGCTTGCACTCGAAATTCGACTCAGGACCCTTCAAATCGATATTTTTTAAGTGTTTTTTCTGTTTCTGCATCTGTTTCTAAATATGATCACAAGAAGTATAATGGCAAGACTACCTGACGTTTACAACGCTGCACGCGGTAGGGGACTTTCACCCCAGGTGTTGGTTGCCGGGTCCTATTTTACAAATAAAATAGAGCTTGCTTACCACGGTGAACCAACAGTGCTCCACTTCCCACAGGGAATAGTTAATATTTATCTTTGTACTTCGACAAGACTCACTTTAGAGGCATCTGTTACGGTGTGGAATTATTAATGATATTGGTAACAGAAAGAAATCTGAGAATCAGCAACAATAACTATGAATTTAACTATTCTGAAATTTAATTAAAAAAAATTGATATAAAAAAAAATGATACAAAGATCTTTTACACTAATTGGGTTACAGAAAATAAAAAAAACAATGGTACTTATCAATTATAGAATTAGTCCAAAGTACAGTTTGACAGAATCCAGTAATCGAGTGGTGAAGTATCTTCTGAAGAAGGTTACCAGCTGGTAGATGTAGTATTAAATCCAAGAAGGTCTCTTCAGAAACAGTACCCCGTAGATTTGTAATAAAATTTTCACTTTGAAATTTCAGCAGTCTCCAATAAAATATAATAAAATGCTCCGCAAAATTCAAATGGAGTAAAAATCCAAGAAGTATTGGTGCCACAGGTCATTTCCAAATAATCCAGTAGAATCCTGGCTTTTCACAAAATAATATTATTCTGTTTCACAGAAAGTATAAATTCTCTTTTCCAAGACGAATAGATTCTCTTCAAAATTCTCTTTTGGAATCAATCTCCAAATTCACAAAGAAGCACTGCTTCTATAATAAATGCACTGTTCTGAAACAATAATATTCTCCAATGGAAATAACTGAAGTGAGTCTTTTTGAAAGGCTTTCTAAGAATGAGTTTTTGAATTCTGTTGACAAACCTTTATATAGTAACCAGATAGAATGTCCCAGAAGAGGAAGTTTCTGCAATGTTCTATTAGTTTCTGGAGGATTCTGTTAAAGTTCAAGTAAACAAGGTCATTGACCTATTTAAACAATTAAACAATCAACAGCTATATGTACAATATATCAGTGTAACAAAGATGTAAACAAGGTCACTGAGTGCAAAAGAGTTAGACCAGTCAGAAAATGCAGAACTAAAAAAAAATCTTTCTCACATAATTATCAACCTAAGGATATATCAATCTCAATATAACATGGGGGCTATAACACACCCCGCCTTAAAAGAAAAAGTTTGAAGGTACTGAAAACTTTTTACATAATTTTAGCAGACTCTGACTGGTTTACAATACACACACACCATAATCTTCACATTTTTTTTTTTTTTTTTTTTTAATAAACATATATACACTTGAAGTGAATAGGGACCGATCATATCATTTTAAATTAGGACATTCTGGAAAGAGCATCAGCTACAACATTATCTCTTCCCGAAATATGCCTAATCTCTAAATTAGATTCTTGAAGGGCTAAACTCCACCGCAATAATCTTTGATTCTTGTTTTTCATTTTATTGATAAATGTTAAGGGGTTATGATCGGTGTAAACTGTAATTGGACATTGGGCGGTTCCTAGATACACATCAAAATGGGTTAATGCCAAAATTAGAGCCAAAGTTTCTTTTTCTACTGTAGAGTAATTCTTTTGATGTTTGAGAAATTTTCTGGAAAAATAACATACAGGGTGATCAATACCTTGGGAATCTTCCTGGGCAATATACCCACCTGCTCCATTGTCACTTGCATCTATGAATAATTTGAAGGGCTTTTCATAATTGGGACTGGCCAGGACAGGGGAATTATTTAATAAAGTTTTTATTCTGTTAAAGGATTTCTGACATTCCTCAGTCCAAACAAACTTAACCCTTTTGCTCAATAAACTGGTCAAAGGGGAGACAACATTTGAAAAATTTAAACAAAATTTTCTATAATATCCAGCCATGCCTAAGAATCTCATGAGCTCTTTTTTAGAGCTTGGTACTGGAAAATTCACAATGGCATCAACTTTCGCCGCAATCGGCCTCACCTGCCCCTGCCCCACAACATGACCTAAATAATTTACAGTTGCTTTGCCAAATTCTGATTTTACCAAGTTAACAGTTAGGTTGGCTTGGGTCACTTTGTCAAAAAATTCTTGAATATGCTTTAGATGATCAGCCCAATTTGTATCTGTGTGTATAATAACATCATCAATATAAGCTTCACTGTGATCTAGGTCTGCAATTAAGTGGTTAACCATGCGCTGGAACGTTGCCGGAGAGTTTTTCATGCCAAAAGGGGTTACTTTATATTGATACAACCCAAATGGGGTAACAAAAGCAGATATTTCTTTTGCTTTTTCTGTTAAAGGGACTTGCCAATAACCCTTTAACAAGTCAAATTTTGTCACAAATTTAGCATGGCCAAGTTTGTCAATGCAGTCATCAATTCTTGGAATTGGATAATTGTCTGTTTTGGTGAGGCTGTTCACCTTTCGGTAATCCGTACAAAATCGGTAACTGCCATCAGGTTTTGGGACGAGTATACAGGGCGAACTCCAGTTGCTATGGCTAGGTTCTATGATATCATTGTCCAGCATATACTGTATTTCCTTTCGCATGATCTCAGCTTTGAAAGGGTTCAATCTATATGGATGCTGTTTGATGGGATTTGCCTCTCCTACATCAACATCATGAAAAATAAAAGATGTCCTACTAGGCACATCGGGAAATAAGTGTTGATATTTGAAAATTAAATCAACTAAATCCTTTCTTTGGTCAGGCAGTAAATAATCAGTTTTATTTTGTAGATCTCTCAGGACATCTGAGTTCTGTAACTTTAGAGGTACATTTTCGCCGCCTTCATGAATATCCTCTACAGGATTTTCCAGCTCATCCATGTGGGTGACTGTTGAGACTGGTAGAGAGTTTGGTTCTCTCTCATAATATGTTTTCAACATATTTATATGGCACAGCTGAGTATTTTTGAGTCTATCAGGAGTCTCAACAACATAATCAGTATCACTGATCTTGTGCTTAACAATATAAGGGCCTGAATATCTTGCTTGTAAAGCATTGCCCTTTAAAGGGAATAATACTAACACCTTGTCCCCAGGTTTAAAGATGCGAAATTTCACCTTTTTGTCATACCAGGTCTTCATATGACTCTGGGCTTTCTGTAAATGTTTATTTGCCATTTCTCTGGCCTGGTGCAATTTTTCCTTAAAAGTGGACACATAGTCCAGGAGAGAAATTTCAGGTGGCTCTTCCTCGAGCCATTTCTCCTTCAAAGCAGTGAGTGGACCCCTCACTGAGTGTCCAAACACTAATTCAAAAGGGCTGAACCCCAGAGATTCCTGTACAGTTTCACGGACTGCAAATAAAAGGAGATGTACTCCTTCATCCCAATCCTTCTCATTATTCTCCCCATAGGCCTTTATCATGGTCTTCAGTGTTTGATGAAAGCGTTCTAGAGCTCCTTGACTTTCGGGATGATAGGCACTTGATGTGTACTGCTTAATTTTGAGCTCATACATCACCTGCTGAAAAATGTTTGACATAAAATTTGAGCCTTGGTCCGATTGCACTGACCTGGGTAGACCGAAAGTCGTGAAAAATTTTATCAAGGCCTTAACTATAGTCTTAGTTTTAATATTTCTTAGAGGAATAGCCTCAGGAAATCGTGTAGAAGCACACATGATGGTAAGAAGATATTCATTTCCAGATCTTGTTCTAGGCAATGGGCCAACACAATCAATAATAATTCTACTAAATGGCTCCTCAAAAGCAGGGATTGGTTGAAGGGGAGCAGGAGGAATCTTCTGGTTGGGTTTTCCTACAATTTGACCGGTGTGGCAGGTTTTACAAAATTCGACAACATCCTGTCGAAGCTTGGGCCAGTAAAAACATTGTTGAATACGAGAGTAGGTTTTCCTAACTCCCAAATGTCCAGCCATTGGATTTTCATGAGCCAGGCTTATTATTTCATTCCGGTATTTAGTGGGGACAACTATTTGATAAATAACCTCCCAATCACTATTGGAGGGTACTTCTGGTGGTCGCCATTTCCTCATAAGCACACCAGATTTTCTGAAATAACCGACAGGGGAGTTTTGGGCTTCAGCCTGTGTTAGAGCCTTTTCACGTGGCTCGGCAAGGTCAGGATCACTTTCCTGTTCCTGAATTAAAGATGTCCGGGAAATGACATTCAAGGAGGTCCCCCTATCACTCTCAGGTGTAGTGGCCTCTTTACAATGTCTGGACGAGTCATCACTTTGACTCAAAAAAGTCTGAGACAAATCAATGTCTTCAGAATCCGTAATTCTGTGACAGTTCTTATCCTCAGCTTTGCTGTTTAAATCAACACAATTGAGGTTGTTATCAACCTCAGTTTTCTTTGCCATGGACCGAGTCACAGCACATGCTGGAAAGGCAAAAGGAAAACATTCCTTCAAATTAATAATACTTTCATCTGTGCTCGGCTTATCCACCACTTGAGGTTCTACAGTGACTTTGTCACCAGCTAAGTCATTTCCCAATAATAAAGAAATACCTTTTACAGGTAGAGTAGGTCTGATTCCTACTGTCACAGTCCCATTTACTAAGCTACTTCTTAAATT
Organism: Pictodentalium vernedei; assembly: GCA_031216915.1. NCBI lineage: Eukaryota > Metazoa > Mollusca > Scaphopoda > Dentaliida > Dentaliidae > Pictodentalium > Pictodentalium vernedei. Next base: position 461,654,391 of record CM062292.1, on the reverse strand, counting down.
TATTTTATGAAGTGGGACCTTTAAAGAGTTTGACTCAATACCTGATATTAGAACTTGTGCCCCTGTAGCACTTTCTTCAGAAAATGGCAAAATGCCTTCTAACATTAATGACTGAGTAGCTCCTGTGTCTCTCAGTATTTTTATTGGTAAGGAACAGTGCTTATCCCCATCAAGGGAAACAAAGCCTTCAGAAATGAATGGCTTATAATTTTCTAAAGCATCTTGCTTTATAACATAATTTTCAGGGCATGGAGCACATGCTAGTGCATTCTGTGAAGTTGAGGACTCATTTTTCCTTTTTAACAGCCAGCAATCAGATAATAAATGACCTGGTTTCTTACAATAATTACAAGTTTTACTTGAACTGTTGGGTCGTAATGGTGTGGGACTGGCATTAGATGGCTTATTCTCATTAGGCTTCCTATTAAATTTGGGTGGTGAAAAGTTTGGAGGATTGGAAGGATGATTAGACGGATGAGTTTTATCTGAAGTAGGTCTAGGTCCACTTTGGAAAGAATTCTTGTGAGGCCAAAAATTTGTGGAGTTACGGCTCATTTTATGAGTTAGGGCATAGTCATCTGCCAGTACTGCTGCTCTATTTAACGTGTCAACTTTTTGTTCATCCAGGTGGGCCTTTATATCTGAATGTATCTTTCCTTTAAACTCCTCAATCAGCATCATTTCCTTTAATTTTGTAAAATCTTTCCCTATTTCTTTTGAGTGGCACCACCTGTCAAATAAATTTTGCTTTTCTCTGGCAAATTCCACATGAGTTTGATTTTCATTTTTATAATAATTTCTGAATTTCTGCCTATAGGCCTCTGGAACAAGTTCATATGCCTTAAGTATTGCCTCTTTAACAGCGTCATAATTGTTGCTTTGCTCAGAAGATAGAGCGGAATAGATTTCTTGGGCCTTCCCTTTCAAAACACTTTGCAATAGCAAAGTCCAGACATCCCTTGGCCACTCTAAACTTGTTGCCACTTTTTCAAAATGTAAAAAATATTTATCAACTTCTTTTTCTTGAAAGGGTGGAACTAGCCTAACATGTTTAGTTGCATCAAATCTACTTGGGGAAATTACATTTGAGCCTTGACGCTGTGATTCTAATTCTTTTATTTTTATTTCCTTTTGAATTTCTAATTCTTTTAAGTGCATTTCTTTTTGAGTTTCTATTTCCCTTAATTTTAATTCCCTATCCTCCTTTTCTTTTTGAGCCTGAATTTGTATTTGTTCCCTTTCTTTTTGAGCTTCTAATTCTTTTAATTTTAATTCCCTGTCTTCTTTTTCTTTTTGAGCCTGAATTTGTTTTTGTTCCCTTTCTTTTTGAGCCTGAATTTGTTCCCTTTCTTTTTGAGCTTCTAATTCTTTTAATTTTAATTCCCTGTCTTCTTTTTCTTTTTGAGCCTGAATTTGTTCCCTTTCTTTTTGAGCTTCCAATTCTTTTAATTTCATTTCATTTTCCTGCCTTTTCATTTCTTGTTGCATTTCTAATCTCTTTAGTTCCAATTCTAACTTTTTAAGTTCAAGAGCATCAGTAGGTTGTGGTTCAGCGACAAATGACCCAGACTGAGGCAAAAGACCCTCCTCAATATAATGATTAACAATGAGCTGTTTAAGTTTATGCTTGTTCAGACCAGGGGTGGCAGGTAATTTTAGATACTGAGCAAGTTGAAATAAATCCTCCTTCTTAAGAGATTCTAAAAGGGCCACACTAGGAGATCTTTCAAATTCAGAAATAAATTCTGTCACAATAAATACCATGATGAAAAGGTTTGCTGGTTCTCAGAATATAAATAATAATACCGAAATTTTCTAAGAAAGTTTAAATGTTTTGAAAGTGAGCCAAAATAATAACTGCAATTTGCAATTTTCTCGTTATCTAATATTCAATCCCGGCAACGAGCCCCCAATTTCTGTTACGGTGTGGAATTATTAATGACATTGGTAACAGAAAGAAATCTGAGAATCAGCAACAATAACTATGAATTTAACTATTCTGAAATTTAATTAAAAAAAATTGATATAAAAAAAAATGATACAAAGATCTTTTACACTAATTGGGTTACAGAAAATAAAAAAAACAATGGTACTTATCAATTATAGAATTAGTCCAAAGTACAGTTTGACAGAATCCAGTAATCGAGTGGTGAAGTATCTTCTGAAGAAGGTTACCAGCTGGTAGATGTAGTATTAAATCCAAGAAGGTCTCTTCAGAAACAGTACCCCGTAGATTTGTAATAAAATTTTCACTTTGAAATTTCAGCAGTCTCCAATAAAATATAATAAAATGCTCCGCAAAATTCAAATGGAGTAAAAATCCAAGAAGTATTGGTGCCACAGGTCATTTCCAAATAATCCAGTAGAATCCTGGCTTTTCACAAAATAATATTATTCTGTTTCACAGAAAGTATAAATTCTCTTTTCCAAGACGAATAGATTCTCTTCAAAATTCTCTTTTGGAATCAATCTCCAAATTCACAAAGAAGCACTGCTTCTATAATAAATGCACTGTTCTGAAACAATAATATTCTCCAATGGAAATAACTGAAGTGAGTCTTTTTGAAAGGCTTTCTAAGAATGAGTTTTTGAATTCTGTTGACAAACCTTTATATAGTAACCAGATAGAATGTCCCAGAAGAGGAAGTTTCTGCAATGTTCTATTAGTTTCTGGAGGATTCTGTTAAAGTTCAAGTAAACAAGGTCATTGACCTATTTAAACAATTAAACAATCAACAGCTATATGTACAATATATCAGTGTAACAAAGATGTAAACAAGGTCACTGAGTGCAAAAGAGTTAGACCAGTCAGAAAATGCAGAAATAAAAAAAAATCTTTCTCACATAATTATCAACCTAAGGATATATCAATCTCAATATAACATGGGGGCTATAACAGCATCACAATGTCAAAATTGCACAAGAAGGAGAGAAAATGTTATTTATTACTCCATCGCATCACTCACTTCGTGGGGAAAACCATTTGGGAAATGGTGGGGCTGCCAAGTATAACATACGGTACGGAAGTGGTACCCCTAAACCAGACGGCCGTAAAGAGCTTGGAAATCCTGCAGTACGATGCAGGCCGATGGATAACGGGGTCGAGTAATGCCGCAGCGCTAGAAGCAATCAGGGGTGAGCTTGGGTGGATGAGGATCAAGGACAGGATAGACCTGTTGAAGCTCGGTTATCTTAATTATTTGGTAAATCTCCCCGACAGCCGATGGTGTAAAGTAATGTTCCTGAGAATTTTCAACTCAAATATCAAAACGGAGTGGATGGTCCAAGTGAGGGAGCTAGTAGAGAACTACTCATTGGAGATCTCGGACCTGGACGTTGGGGCAAACGCGGGTAAAAAAATCGTTGGAGAAAGGGTCATGGAGGATTGTAACCGTAATTGGCGAGAGGGGGTCAAATCAAAGAGGTCTTTGGGTGGCCTGCGTGATAAAGAGAAGCCAGGTTTTGAAGAGTACCTTGATGGCACCTTGGGGGGGGGGGGTCACTGTTGTTCAAGCTGAGGTCGCGATCCCTGGAGTTGAGGAGAAAAATTGGGAAAGACGGTGAAAGGGAGTGTCAGATGTGTAACTTGGACATGGTGGAGACCCTGGAACACTTTCTTCTAGAATACCCAAAGTATCAGTCTAAAAGAATGAGATTCACTGGGAGTATAATGGGGAAGTGGGATGGGAGAATGAAGGACATGTGGTTAGGGGGAGACTCAAAGGAGAGGGTTAATATGCTAAGCGGAGAGATTAGGAAGAATGGGACAAGGGATATCATCAAGCAGTTCGTTTCCGAGTGTTGGGAGGAGAGGAGAAGCGTGGGAATAGGGAGGCAGTTGGGAGTACAGGGGTAACCATGGCCTTCTCGCCCGAGAACCGCGACAAATCAGCGGCTGGCCAAAGTGTTATTATTACTCACGTCTAATCAGCAAATCCCTTAGGGTGGGTCGCACTACCAACTGAAATACCCCAAAATCTCAAAATATATCCTGAAATATCACGAAATACACCATTAAAAAGCAAAGTTTATTCTGCCAGCATTCGGTCACTTCTAGATCACTCCCGACTGGCGAATGATCACGGGCATTGGTTCTACATTATACCGGCACTCCTGCGTAGCGACGATGGGGTAGCAGTTGACTTGAAGATCCCAGGTCTATTTTTGCAGACGATTTGGTGCTAGTGTCAGAAAGCGAAGAGGGACTATCGAAAATGCTGGCAATAGTTGGGAAATATGGGAACAAATGGAGACTCGAACTTAATGAAAGCAAGAGCAAATTTATATCACGGGGTCGCATAGTGGACCCCACTCGAAGGTGGAGAGAGTGTGTGTGTGTGTGTGTGGGGGGGGGGGGGGGGGGGGTTCTATATTGCGAAAGGTAGCAGCCAACTTCTTAGTGTAGGAGAGACAGGTGACTACGAGTATTGGGGGGTAAATATAAACATAACAGGAAGAGGCATCTACCGAAGCCACACAAATAAATTGATTCTTAAGGGGAGGTGAATGCTTCACAAAATGGAACTTATAGGGAGAAACAGATTCAATAAGGTTTTCGTGGGGAAAATAATTTGGGAAATGGTGGGTCTGTCAGAATAATATATGGTACAGAAGAGGTACCCCTAAACCAAACGGCTGTAAAGAGATTGTCAACCTGCAGGCCGATGGATAATTGGCTCGAGTAATGCCGCGACACAAGAAACCAATCGGGGGGGGGGGGGGGGCTTGGGTGGATGAGGATCAAGGACAGGATAGACTTATTGGAACTCGGCTGCATGTACCTTATTTGATAAATCTCAACGCCAGCCGATGGTGCAAAGTAATGTTCTAGAGTATATAGGACTCAAATATAAAGACAGGGTGGATGGTCCAAGTGAGGGAGCTAATAGAGAACTACTCATTGGAGATCTTGGACCAAGAAATAGGGGCAAACCAGGGTAAAACAAATCGTCAGAGAAAGGGTGATGGAGGATGGTAACTTTAACTGGAGAGGGGGAGTCAGATCAAAGAGGTCTCTGGGTAGCATGGGTGATAAAGAGAAGCCTGGTTTTGAAAAGTACCTTGATGACATCTTTGGGTGGTCACTGTTGTTCCAGTTGAGGTCGCGGTCCCTGAAGCTGAGAGGAAAATGGGGAAAACGGTGAAAAGGAGTGCCAGATGTGTAATTTAGGCGTGGTGGAGACCCTAGAACACTTTCTACTAGAATGCCGAAAATAACAGTCTAAAAGAATAAGATTCACTTGGAGTATAATGGGGAAGTGGGATGGGAGAATGAGGGGTGAGTGGTTAGTGTGAGACTCAACGGAGAGGGTTAATATGCTAATCGGAGAGATTGGGATGAATGAATGAGGTAAGGGGTATTATCAAGCAGTTCGCCTCCGAGTGTTGGGAGGAGAGAAGAAGGGTGGGAAGAGGGAGGCAGTTGGGAGTACAGGGGTAACCAAGGCCTCCTCACCCGAGAACCGCGACAAATCAGCGGCCAGCCAAAGTGTTATTATTATATTACTTGCAATTTAATTATGAGTGTTTGAGGTAACTTCCAGCATCTATGGCTACACTATCAGTATAAAGTCAAGCTTCACCAATGGTAATATCTATACTGACAACCAGATGCCTTGGTTACCGCATCCTATTGTACCACTAAAACAGAACTTGTGTACAACAATAAACATGCACTGATCCAATTAGTCCAACTTGACTGAACAACTTGAAATCCAGCAAGGAGCCTGGCCTGATACAACATATTTCATGCTACTAAGCCAACATGAAGTCACTCTTCGGGAATTTACAGAGAAACAGTTTTCAGGCACTTCAATTTGGGCATGAATGAAAACATTTTCAAGTCAAGCTTGATATGAAGATTTTGAACCCTTTTAATTAGATATAAAAATATAAACAAGAGGCCACACGAGGCCTGATTCGCTCATCTTGAACAGAACACAATATAAACAGGGTCCAAGAATGAGTCTACATCAAGCAATCCATCTCCATAGGATACACTCTCAAACCTTGAATCCCTCAGGAGTGACAAAATAATCCAGGCATCATGCCTCTTCTTCAGTTGACGATAATGTAAAATGTAAAGCTCCCCTATGAAACCGCTTGATACAACCTATCTTAGTAAATCTTAGTTACACACCCCTAGAGGGTACTGAATACAAATGACACTTTTTTATTGGAGAATAAAATAAATCTAAATCCTTCAAAATGCTTTTTGGAACAGAAAAATCACCTAAAAGCCCCCCACCACCACCAATCCTTCAAAACACATTTTGGAACAAAAAATATCATCTGAGCAGGACGAGGGATCATATGGTCATTTTCCACATAAAATCAATCTAAATCCTCCAAAACTCATTTTGGAGCCAAACATTTTTTTAAAAAATCATCCAGATTGCTCACTACGTTGTTCCAAGTTATCACACGAATGAGCTAAATATTCATACAAATCTATTAAGTTAGGATAACTGTGGATGGAAAAATCAGACAGGAATGGTTACCAAACTTGATCAAGATATTATTGAGATCAACTCATAACAACAAGAGGCTCCAAGGAGCCTTAATCGCTCACCAGCCAAAGTGGCGGTTCATCAACACTACAAAGGAATGAAGTCATGAGAGATAAATTTTATGGAACTAGGGCCATGGCTTGAACAAACTTGAATCTTACCCACCAAGGATGTTGCATACCAAATATCAAAAGCATTCATCTGCTGGATCTGAAGAAGAAGACTTTTAAAGAAAATTCCTCATTTTGAACTAAGTTATCATTTGGGCTCCCACAGTGAGCCCAAATATGAACCCAGGGACTTGGCTTGAACAAACTTGACTCTGAACCCCATTAAGCATGCTGCATACCCAATATCAAAAGATTCTGCCTGCTGAATCTTGAGAAGAAGATTTTAAAGAAATTTGCCTGAAATGCACTAAGTTCAAATTGGGCTCCTATACTGAGACCAAATATGAACCCAGGGGCCGATTTGAACAAACTTGAATCAGATCCACCCCACAATGTTGCATACCAAATATCAAAAGATTCTGCCTGCTGGATCTGGAGAAGAAGATTTTTTAAGAAATTTGTCTGAAATGCACTAAGTTCGAATTCGTGCTTTTATAGTGAGCCCAAATATGAATCCAGGGGGGCCGATTTGAACAAACTTGAATCAGATCCACCCCACAACGTTGCATCCCAAATATCGAAAGATTCTGCCTGCTGGATCTTGAGAAGATTTTTTAAGATATTTGCCTGAAATGCACTAAGTTCGAATTCAGGCTTCTATACTGAACCCAAATATGAATCCAGGGGGCCAATTTGAACAAAGTTGAATCAGATCCAATCCACAATGTTGCATACCAAATATCAAAAGATTCTGCCTGCTGGATCTGGAGAAGAAGATTTTTTAAGAAATTTGCCTGAAATGCACTAAGTTCGAATTCGGGCTTCTATACTGAGCCCAAATGTGAATCCAGAGGGCCAATTTGAACAAACTTGAATCAGATCCACCCCACAATGTTGCATACCAAATATCAAAAGATTCTGCCTGCTGGATCTGGAGAAGAAGTTTTTTTTAAGAAATTTGCCTGAAATGCACTAAGTTCGAATTCAGGCTTCTATTCTGAGCCCAAATGTGAATCCAGGGGGCCAATTTGAACAAACTTGAATCAGATCCACCCCACAATGTTGCATACCAAATATCAAAAGATTCTGCCTGCTGGATCTGGAGCAGAAGATTTTTTAAGAAATTTGTCTGAAATGCACTAAGTTCGAATTCGTGCTTTTATAGTGAGCCCAAATATGAATCCAGGGGGGCCGATTTGAACAAACTTGAATCAGATCCACCCCACAACGTTGCATCCCAAATATCGAAAGATTCTGCCTGCTGGATCTTGAGAAGATTTTTTAAGATATTTGCCTGAAATGCACTAAGTTCGAATTCAGGCTTCTATACTGAACCCAAATATGAATCCAGGGGGCCAATTTGAACAAAGTTGAATCAGATCCAATCCACAATGTTGCATACCAAATATCAAAAGATTCTGCCTGCTGGATCTGGAGAAGAAGATTTTTTAAGAAATTTGCCTGAAATGCACTAAGTTCGAATTCGGGCTTCTATACTGAGCCCAAATGTGAATCCAGGGGGCCAATTTGAACAAACTTGAATCAGATCCACCCCACAATGTTGCATACCAAATATCAAAAGATTCTGCCTGCTGGATCTGGAGAAGAAGTTTTTTTTAAGAAATTTGCCTGAAATGCACTAAGTTCGAATTCAGGCTTCTATTCTGAGCCCAAATGTGAATCCAGGGGGCCAATTTGAACAAACTTGAATCAGATCCACCCCACAATGTTGCATACCAAATATCAAAAGATTCTGCCTGCTGGATCTGGAGAAGAAGTTTTTTTTAAGAAAATTGCCTGAAATGCACTAAGTTCGAATTCAGGCTTCTATAATGAGCCCAAATGTGAATCCAGGGGGCCAATTTGAACAAACTTGAATCCGATCCACCCCACAATGTTGCATACCAAATATCAAAAGATTCTGCCTGCTGGATCTGGAGAAGAAGATTTTTTAAGAAATTTGCCTGAAATGCACTAAGTTTGAATTCAGGCTTCTATACTGAACCCAAATATGAATCCAGGGGGCCAATTTGAACAAAGTTGAATCAGATCCAATCCACAATGTTGCATACCAAATATCAAAATATTCTGACTGCTGGATCTGGAGAAGAGGATTTTTTAAGAAATTTGCCTGAAATGCACTAAGTTCGAATTTGGGCTTCTATAGTGAGCCCAAATATGAATCCAGGGGGGCGATTTGAATAAACTTGAATCAGATCCATACCAAGATGCTGCATACCAAGTATCAAAAGATTCTGCCCACTGGTTCTGGAGAAGATTTTTTAATAATTTTTCTATAATTCATACGGTGATATCAGAGTTATGCCCCATACAGAGCCCCCAAGGGACGTGGCCATTTCATTTGAACAACTTGAATTGACATATGGTAATGAACATCCATACCAAGTTTCTAGCAAATCGACCTAGCGGTTTCAGAGGATAAGTCGTTTGAAAAATGTTCACGATGCCGGACGGACGACGGACGGAAAGTGATAAGTTTAGCCCCCTTCGGTGAGCTAAAAATCAGCCAGATTGGTCAATGGTCAATGTTTGTTCCGAGTTTTCATACTAATAAACTCAAAATTCATGAAAATCCATTAACTAAGGGGCATAATTCTGCCAAGAAATTTTGATCAAGGTGGAATTCTTGATTAGCTCCGTCCAACTTGGCCAAATAACTCAGATTACCAAGTATCATGAGAATCCATCCAGCCATTCTTGAGTTATGGCTGTCAACGCCATACAACAGCATATGCCTGCCAACCTAGCCAAACTATAAGTAGAGGTTTAGAAGAGAAAAAACTGAATTAAAAATAGCAGCCAGCCACATTTAAAAACAAGAGGCTCCCACAGGGCCAGAATGCTCATCTGATAAGTCATGCCCACCTCATTTACATTGTCAGAATAGATTTATGATGATCCTATAAAATTTGCATGTCTTTAAGTTTTTCCATCATTAATTACTTCAGTACAACAGACACATACATTTAGTTATTTATTGGTGTCAGCATCTCTGGGCTATATGATGACTCAACATAAGCATAAAATGATGTTTTGCTAATCGTTTATTCCCATGTTGCCCACTGAATGAGGGACTGCATCCCAGCGGTTTAGGTTACCAGGACCTATTCTACTAGTAAAACATAATTTGTTCACCTCAGTAAATGAGCACCGATTCATTTCCCAGGGTTCCCATGAAGATCAATACAATAAGGGCAGGAAATCCTGATGAGCTCATTTCTGTCAGGTGTAATATGAGATACTTTTTGCTGACATTTTTTGAAACTTAAAAAAAAAAAACAGGCCAAGTTTGACTGAAAACAGAATTAAAGGGTGACATGTTTTCTGACTTCACCACCACCCAACACCTCTCATCTGGTGACCTCAACCAAATACCATTCAAGTTGCATCCCTGAAACAAATAAAATTTGGGGCTCCTTCCAAAGTGTCAGTGAGCTTGTTCCTGTGAGGTCTGATATGATATGTCTCTGTTGATTTCTTTTGGAAAAATTATTAAAAAAATTGGCCAAGGAAGACTGAAAAAGAATATATTGGGTCAAGCTTTATTTTCTGACTCCACCACCACTCCAACACCCTCCTCTGGTGATCCTGAAAACCAGTCAAGTTGCATGCCTTGAAGAAATGTAATTTGGTGCACCTTCCAATGCGAAATAGCAAATACAATGAAGCCCACTTAATTGGTTCTCTCTTAATTGAATACCCCTGTTAACTGAATAATATTTACAAACACAAATTCATTTACCATACCTTCAGTACAAATTTGACCTGTTAATTGCTTACAGGTTATGGAGCAGATTCCTGTTAACTGAATAAAAAATACTGCAATATGTTGAGAAATTGCTCTGATAAACAACAAATTTCCCTTGTTTATGGAGCTTTTTGCCTCAGTACGTCCAATACAGTCATTCATTGTATTATATATTGTTTGACAGAGATCACAGAGCTCTGTCAAGCAATATATAATTGAATAAATGCCCAGTTTATCTGTAGAATACAAGAAAGTAACCAGTTGGCTATTCAAGTAACCAAGTGGCTATTCAAGCAACAGAGTTCCACTGTACCAAAAGATTTGACTGAATGGTTTAGTAGAAAAAGTTCTCCAAACTCTTGGAATACTTCATGCTAACTTGGAATCATTCATAGTGCACCCCATAATGTTGGCCGACATTCCCCTTAAGTCACAGACATTTGCACCCCACGTTATTCAGCTCCTACTATACAATATGCTACCTTGGAATCATTCATTGTGCAACCCATAATGTTGGCCAACATTCCCCCAAAGTTACAGACATCTGCAACAACATGTTATTCAGCTCATAATACAAACACACTAACTTGGAATCATTCATTGTGGGGGTATGGTGGCTCAGTAGGCAGAGGTGCAGGCTGCAAGCCGAGAGGTCCTCGGTTCGAATCCCACCTGCAGCAATCATGTTATGTCCTTGGGCAAGACACTTCACCCCCACTGCCCATGTAGGGCATGGTGGCATTGTGTGCTAAGGCGTACTGCACATCGATCGTGCACTTGTCTTCAACCAATGCTAATCCTGCTTGTGTGGAGTTAGTATGTTGGGGAGCTGACAGTTGCTCGCCAGTGCTCGGTGGTTCTCTCTGGGTACTCCGGCTTCCTCCACCCGTAAAACCGTCATGGTTATGATTAGCCATTGTGCAGAAATATGTGACCTTAAACACCAATAAATAAATAATCATTCATTGTGCACCCCATAATGTTGACCGACATTCCCCTTGAGTTACGGACATCTGCACCCCATGTTATTCTGCTTCCCTTAAGATATAATTGAATAAATGCCCAATTTATCTGTAGAATATAGGAAAGTAACCAAGTGGCTATTCCAGTAACAGGAGGTCCACTGTATCAAACGATCTGACTGAATGGTTTAGTAGATAAAGTTCTCCAAACACTAGGGATTCTTCACGTCATTCTTGAACTCTTTAACCCCTACTCCTGTAGCCCTGTAAATGCAGGCAAATAAGATTTTGTGAAAATCATTTTCTTGTGCCTTAGATTGTCAAAAAGTAATTATTTGGTCAGTCAAAATCCATTAGAGTCAAGCTAGTATGCCAAACTCTCTATAATTAATGAATGCCTATGGAGAATGAGAATATGGGTTTGGAAAAAAATATTTATATATAGATGTTTAATGTCAGCATCTGAGCTATATCATGACATGACATAAGTATTTGTTTGTTGGTGGTTAACATCACATAGTTATGCACCATGGCTAATCGTGACACAACATGGAGATGAAGTCAAGCTTAGACAATCGTTCATCAACATGTTGCCCATTTTAGAGGACCATGACATAAGTATAAAGACAAGTTTTGTGAATCATTTATGTTTATGTTACCCATTTACTGAGGGATTGCACCCAAGCAGCATTGGTTACCAGGTCCTATTTCACTGGTGGAGGAAAACAAATCTACCTCAGCAGACATGATGACCTTCACTTCCCGGTTGTCCTCGGGTGGGGTGGGTTGGTGTGATTGGGTGGGTGAGTGCATTTGAGAAAATTGAGATTAAAAAAAGTAATTTACCTTTACCTGAGTTTTCAATTTAAGTTTTTTTTTACTTCAGGAAACTTTGAGAAAAACTATTTTGTTATTTATTAGTGTTTATTAAGGTAATTGACAGCAGTTGTCACTATATATGACCACACAATGAAACAATCTTTTTAAAATAATTTACAGTAAGCTATGAAAATGCTTTAACCTAGATAAAACTTTTGAAAACTTAAAAGTTGTAAAGCCCTATCATTCAATGACATGCTGGATTACCACTTTAAGTAACCTGAGTTGCCTACAAAAGATTTTGTTTTATTTTATTTACAGCACTGTCTGTATTTGAGTGAATAGTTAAGCATCTTGTATTGGAATAGGGATCAAATGATAAATAGACTCAACTTGTCCCCAGTTGAAAGCGAAATTTATGAAACATATGGGTTAAATTAAGCATGTACCTCTCCAGAGGCTCGGTCCAACTATATTTTACTGAACTCATTCTGTGAGTCTCACTGTAAATTCAGGACTTGGAGACTCTTTACTAAGCCTTCTTACTACATGGGTTGATATATATGGTACCAAAATTTCCTTTTTATAGCATGAAGCCAATACTAACAACCAAGCACTGTGCAAAGATTTTATAATTCTATCCAAAAATAATTAATTTCCTTCAAAATAAGGCATAACTAAATGTAAGAAACATAAAATGTTCCACATATTTTACATCTGGCGACTATAAAAGATGGCAAAATCGTGTTCTCAACTAAAATAAAATTTTCCGCAGACACCAAATGAAAGTGTCAATGACACTTGTCTGTGTGTTATGTTTGATGAAAAAGATAATGTTCAATGTTTATGAAGGGATTATGAAATAACAAAAGAATTGTGATAATAGGGAATATGTTAAGTTTTGTTAACTGTATACTATGTTTACAATAAAAATATGAGGTGTAGACTGTACTAAAGAATTGAGGGGTGGGTTAATGTGGCCCTCACAGTTAATGTATGTGGCCTCACAGTTAATATATATCAACGAAAGTTACCAATTTACAGTGAAATTATTTGAAAACGAGTCTCCTCTAGACATCAAACGGAGTCTTCCTACAAAGTTACAATGAAATCCCTCCATATTAAATATGACCTGCAGACTGTGATAAAAGTTTTGGGGTTTTGGGCTTGGGCAGCCATCACGGTTGACCAATCGTGACCAAAAGGGGATGTTCTCATCTAGACAGGACTCCAAACCGGCATATCAAATTAAGTGATGATCGGATGAGAACTACAGAGTGTAGCCTGTGCTAAAGGAAAATGTGAACAGACTTACAGACTCACAAAATTGTTATCTTAAAATAAGCTTGCAATGTTTCATGTTCAAGTTTATTCTATGATAATAAGCCTGCACAAGCTAACTTTCAAATGTACATGAAACATTGCAAACTCAATTGTTAGCTTGTGCAAGCACGCAGTGTTACCTTATGCATGCTCGCCAAGCCTTTTGTTCATTTATTGGTTTTTACGATTACTTTTAGCTGCATAGGCTAATATGACAACAACAACAACACAAGTCTAATGTATAGCTTAGTGCAAGCTAACTCGGCAAGGTTTCCACAGGCTTCTATATTTAGCTTGCATTGTTAGTTTGCTATTTATGATTTATTAGTGCTGATCAGCAAATTAATAACTAAGTTCATATCTTGGCGATAAAATAGTTTTGCTGTTAAAGACACTTTTGTTAAAATCCAAAGACACATTATGATGAATGAAGAGAAAAGACTAATTACACAGAAACATTACAATACTTATAGTGATTATAATGTGAGGTCTGCCTGTGTTTAGGGAATGCTGAAGATAAAAATATGGTAAAAAATTAAATTGCAAGACTGTAAAAGTTCAATAGGCTTGCAATATCAGTGTTAGCCTGCACATGCTTGCAGTGTGAGCTTGAAAAACTGCTAAGCTCATTACAAGTTTCCCACAAGCTTACTCTACTGCCTTCCTTCCAATTAAAAAAAAATCATTGATAATTCTTTCATGTAAACAACAAGAGGCCACATGGGGCCTTAATCAGTCACCTAACAAATTAGATCAAAGAAGTATTTTAGGTCACATTCAGCTAGTCATGGCTCATCAACACTACAGTGGCAATAAGGCATAACATTCTGGTGTCCATGTCAGTGATTATTGTCATAGGTCTTTCCGACTGGATTCAACTCTACCAACTGCAGACATGCACTACAAAACTTCAAAGAGATGTTATGCCACTGCAGTGTGAAAGACATTATTGATGGAAAAACACTAGGGCTTGGATTTGAACAAACTTGAATCTGCCTGAATGTTGTTTACCAAATATCAAAGGATTCAAAATGGTTGATCTAACGAGGATGGTTAAAGACTGTTCCTCATATTGCCCTATGATAATAAGTTAAAGTTTGGGGTCTCACAAGATGCCCAAATAGGAATTCAGAGAACTGATTTGAACAAACCTGATTGTGACCAGCTATGAATGATGTACACAAAATATCGAAAAATTTTCACTTGTAAACTTGAAGATTTTTGAGGAATTTTCATCATACAGCACTAAATCCGGGCACCAACAGGGAGCCCAAATATCAGCACAGTGACTTGATTTGAACAAACTTAAATCTAAGCCACCCTAGATATGTTGATACCAAATACGATGAAAGGAGTCTGACTTGCGGATCTGAAGCTTTTTAAAGAAATTTCCTTATATTGTATTAGTTGAAGTTGAAATTTGGGCTCCAATAGAAAGCCTAAATATTTATCAAGAGCCCCAATTTAAAACAAGTTAAATCCCCCTCCCCACCCAAGAGATGTTGTATACCAAATATTAAAATTGTCAGTGGTGGATCTAAAGAAGAAGAGTTTTAAATATTCCTCATTATGTCGTATTGCTAAATTAAATTTCTGGCTCCAACAGAGAGCCCTAAAATTAACACTGGGACACGATTTGAACAAAATGGAATTTGCCCCCCCCTTGAGATGTTGTATACCAAATATTAAAAGATTTTCACTGGTGGAACTGAACAAAATTAAGGAAAATCAGAACAGCAATTTATTTGCAATCCATCCTCCACGTACTGCAAGGAAGATTTACATGAAGACAAGCAATTGCAGACCTACACTCAAATAGTGTAATTACCATGGGCGGTAAACACCCTCCTCACGTTACAGTTACATTTTGCAGCCATCAGTAGAAGCCCACCTTGAATAACTTTGACCACTGAACTCAATCAATAACATGTTATTGAAAGAGTTGACAATTTCCCTCTCGGTTCGCTGCTAGTCTACTTCGAAGCAGTTAGTCACACTGCAGCTCATACAATTCATGTTCGTACGAAGCTGATTAAGGCCAGCCTTTCAAGCCTCCCATTGGGACAGTTCTGGTACCTGAACTTCAGAGTAAAGCCCACATATTGACTTCCAGCACTCAACCAGTTAAAGTCATTGCCCACTTTAAATAGAGGACATCCACTACAGGCATTGGATACAGGGTGCTATTATACCAGTAAAATATAATTTGCGTTTCCCGAATTTTCATTTAACATCCTATGTAAAGATGGAACAATAAAGAAAAGTTTTAAATGTGCTCATATTTTACTGTACGGTATGTACATGTGCAGTCTATAACAAAGTGTACTATTCGGTAATATTATTTTCAAAATGTGAGTAATGCGATATATATCAATATACAATATATGCAAACTTGGAATAATTCAATCTGCAACCTACATTTATGGCTGACATTCCCTGTAAGTTAGACATCTGCACCCCACATTATTCAGCTCCTACTATAATACAACATGCTACCTTGGAATCATTCATTGTGCACTCCATAATGCTGGCTGACATACCCCTTAAGTTACAGACATCTACACCACACATTATTCAGCTCCTACTATACAATATGCTAACTTGAAATCATCCACTGTGCAACCCATAATGTTGGTCAACATTCCCCGTAAGTTACAGACAGCTGCACCCCACGTTATTCAGCTCATAATATAAACGCACTAACTTGAAATCATTCATCGTGCACCCCATAATGTTGGCCGACATTCCCCTTAAGTTTCAGACATCTGTACCCTACATTATTCAGCTCTTACTATATAACATTCTAATAGGAATCATCCATCGTGCAACCCATAATGTTGGTCGACATTTCCTGTAAGTTACAGACATCTGTACCCTAACATATTCAGCTCCTCATGGTATTTGATGACTGGATTTGCATCGCAAAATGCTGTACAAAAATGTCCAAATGCTAACCATTTTTCCTTCATATTCACCTTATATTCACTATTTATCATCACTTTTTGAAACCAAGATGAAAACTGAGAACCAAGTTTTTTTTAAAAAAAAAAATACCCTGCTCCTACTACAATGTATACAACATGTTAACTTGGAATCATTCATCCAGCAACCAATAATGTTAACAAGGAAAAATTTAATGTACATGTAACAGCCATTAAGATGGTTTTCTCTCCCCTTAAGTTTGCCCAACTTTAACACGCTTGCCCTGCCTTATCTATGTCTCACTTAAGCCCATTATTTCAAAATCCTCCCCCTCCATCATTGTTTTGATTTCACTAACTTTTTTATGGCAATTCTGGATATTGCAATATTCTAATTGAAGGAAGCGTGATTTCTTTGACCTTCCTGACATGTTGTTAATGTCCTAGGTGTGTCCCTCTGTTATGCATATGTGTATGTTTATGACTCGATCAGTTTATGCTCCCCATGTTTCAGCTCCTCCTACAGAGCAACCTATAACAAAGTGTACCATTTGGCAACATTACATGTATGGTGTTAATAATGCCAAAATATTGCCTCATTTTTGCAGTCCTTCGATTTTGGAAAGTGATGGAGAGCGATATTCAGCTCATCTGACATTTATTTATTTATTGGTGTTTAAGGTCACATACTTATAAACAATGACTAATCGTGACTGTGACAGTTTTATGGGTGGAGGAAGACCGACAACCCGGACAAAACCACCAAGCATTGACGAGCAGCTGTCAGCTCCTCAACATTCTAACTCTGTTCAAGCTCCACTCAAGAAGGGTTACAGTGGTTGAAGGCATGTGCACCATCGACATGCAGTACGCATTAGTACACAGCGTCATCGTGCCCCCATGTTGGCAATCGAGATAAAGTGCCTGCCCAAGGACACAAGATGGGTCGTCCCATACGGGAAGTCCAACAGTCTACCACTGAGCCACCATGCTCCCCATCTGACATTTAACCCCCGTGCTGGATTCAGGGGTGTTTTCCTACCAGTAACCAGTTTGGACATCTAAACTCCCCCCCCCCTACTCCACCCCCCTCCACCAAAAAACAAAATAAAAAAACATTTTCTTCATCAACAGTTCAATGAAAGCACACACAAAATTGCCTGATTCATGACACTATGGCTTTTGAGATTTCATCATCCCAAATAAACCAGTGGAACTTTATTTTTGGGTTGTTTTTATCAAAATGCCATGAATATGCTATGAAAAAAAATCTTGAAATTTAAAAATCCATTCTCAAAAAATTGTTCAAATTTATTTTTTGGTAAAGTTTAAAATGCTGACTCAGAGGCCCCTAGATTTGCTCTTGAGGCATCCAATTTTCCAAATATTCCTGGTGGAGGCCCCCACCTACAGGAAGGGGCAACCCCTTCCTGTACCCTCTTCCACCCCAGGCCTGCAACCAGCATGCTATCCTTTTACAACCAATGTAAACTTGAAAAATAATTATTAAAAGGTTTATGTTTGATATTTTACCCTAGTTAAAATTTTTTATAAATTTGCCTCCTTAGAGCAAGAAGGCTTTGCAATGCTTTAGCATTAGCATTGCAATGTCTTGTTGCACTCAAGGGACAAAATACACCACCACCCATTTTCTTCCATACATTAGAACACAAACTTTTGATGGCAGAGAAATAATTGCAGAAATAAACAAGAGGGATGTTACATCCCAACGCTCACCTACATTCGCGCTTGATAATGTTGTTCCAATGTAACATGTCTAATATTTAGTTAATATAAATCATTAACTAGGCATCAAATGATTAATGTGGTTTATGTGATGGCTTTGGAAAGTCTATATTTCTGCATTTATTATATATCAATTCAACATAGAATCATTGGATATAAAAGCATTTTTTTCTTTTAGAAATGTTTATGATTAAGAATATGAATTGTGAGGCCAGATATTAAATCATAAATAAGAATTAGAAAAGGCTTTCATAAATCACTGAAATTGTAATTGAAGTACATTCATTGGTTAAAGAGGATGTGCGGAAAAACATTCGTTCAAGAAAGTGACTATAAGTTCCAACAAAAAAATACATCACATCAACAACTAAAATAAGCCTTAATGTTACTAGTAACAAGTATTGAAAGTATTAAATAAAAAAAAAAAGTTGAAAAAAACATTTTTTTTGAAGAAAATGAATATAAGTCCCCAAAATACCCCTCAAATTCCTCAAATATGCATGTAATAAGGGCGCAACGTTACCGCAATGTAGTTCAGTAACCCATGCATACAATATCAATTGCCTGGAAAGACACATAGAAACAGAACTCACCTTAACACCTCACCTTAACACAAACTTTTAGAACTTAAAATTGAGTAAGTCAGAGAAAAACGTGAACATTGTGACTGAAAAAAAAGAAAGAAATCAGTTAAATTTCTGCATACAGTAGGGTTAATACCTACAGTTGTTATTGAAATGAGAAAATAAACAGTTATGAGAGGTGAAGGCACCACAATCTGCACAAAAGCTGACTTTAACGCAAATTCTTACAACACCTAAACGCTAATTCTTACAAGTTTTGGCAGAAAATCAGCCTCAAATTTCTCAAATATGCATGTAATAAGGGTTTAATATTACTGCAATGGAGTTCAGTAACCCAAGTGTAGAATATTAATCGCCTGGAAAGACACATAGAAACACAACTCACCTAAACACAAAGTTTACAAAGTTTTACAACTTAAAATTTACTAAGTCCGAGAAAAACATGAAAATTTTGACTGAAAAAAAAAAATTCTGTTAAATTTCTGCATACAGTAGGGTTAATACCTACAGTTGTTATTGAAATATGAAAATCAACAGTAATGAGAACTTAAAGCAGCACAATCTGCCCAAAAGCTGACTTTAACGCAAATTCTTACAACAACTTTTGGCAGAAAATTTTAGGTGAAATTTGGAAAAAAGTCGTAGTATCAGGGTTAAATACTGTTCTGATAGTCCCCTGCAACCTACATATGCAATATCAAAGGCCTGAGCCCACTGATCTTTGAGAACTCACCTTAACACCTCATCTTAACACAAACTTTTAGAACTTAAAATTTACCAAGTCCGAGAAAAACATGAAAATTTTGAATGAAAAAAAAGAAAATTTCCGTTAAATTTCTGCATACAGTCGGGTTAATACCTACAGTTGTTATTGAAATATGAAAATCAACAGTAATGAGAAGTTAAAGCACCACAATCTGCACAAAAGCTGACTTTAACGCAAATTCTTACAACACCTAAATGCTAATTCTTACAAGTTTTGGCAGAAAATCAGTCTCAAATTCCTCAAATATGCATGAAATGAGGGTTAAATATTACTGTAATGGAGTTCAGTAACCCAAGTGTAGAATATTAATCGCCTGGAAAGACACATAGAAACACAACTCACTTAAACACAAAGTTTTACAACTTAAAATTTACTAAGGCCGAGAAAAACATGAAAATTTGGACTGAAAAAAAAGAAAATTTCCGTTAAATTTCTGCATACAGTAGGGATAATACCTACAGTTGTTATTGAAATATGAAAATCAACAGTAATGAGAAGTTAAATCAGCACAATCTGCACAAAAGCTGACTTTAACGCAAATTCTTACAACACCTAAACGCAAATTCTTACAACAACTTTTGGCAGAAAATTTCAGGTGAAATTTGGAAAAAAGTCATAGTATCAGGGTTAAATACTGTTCTGATAGTCCCCTACAACCTACATATGCAATATAAAAGGCCTGAGCCCACTGATGTTTGAGAAATTAACCTCAACATTAAATATTACAATATTGGACACGCCGGATGCCGACGCTGACGCCCGAGGTTATGACAATAGCTCACCACATCTTACAGATGTAGGTGAGCTAAAAATAAAAGAAAAATAAAATGCTCACCCACATGAAATTTTACAAATAATGGCCTGAGAAATAGAAGATCTACTTTGTGTGGCCTTATCTATACTTATTCAACTCAACAAAATAACAAAAATAAATGTTCGGAACTTGTCACATACTTTCACAATATATATGTGGGCATGGTACATGTGTAGTTCAAAATAAAAATGGTGTTCTCACTCATCCTGACCTTGACATTTTGCCCCAACAGTCCACCTTTCTCACTGTATAAACAAAACCCATAAGATAAAGATAATGTATAAAACAAATTAACAGCATTTACTGAGTTATATGGGAGCGCGGTGGCTCAGTAGGTAGAGGTGCAGGCTGGGTTCGAATCCCACATGTGGCAACCGCGTTGTGTCCATGGGCAAGACACTTCATCTCCATTGCCCACGTGGGGGCACGGTGGCGTTGTGTACTAAGGTGTACTGCACATCGATGGTGCACTTGTCTTCAACCAATGCTAACCCTGCTTGTGTGGAGTTAGTATGTTGGGGAGCTGACAGTTGCTCACCGTTGCTTGGTAGTTCTCTCCGGGTACTCCGGCTTCCTCCACCCGTAAAACTGTCACGTTCATGATTAGCCATTGTGCATAAATATGTGACCTTAAACACCAATAAATAAATAATACTGAGGTATATGTTGGATGTTGGTTCAAACATTAAGGCAAGTAACTGACCATATATACTCAGCCTGTTGTGAAGAAGATTTCACACACATCCGCAATATTGAAAATCATGATGTGGCATTGCCGTTTGTCTGACTTGTTTGTGGGTTGACCCTCTATTTACAAACCTGCTGCACTAATCCACACAAGTTATAAATTGGGCTTTAAAAAATCATTTTTCAAAAACATTCCACAAAAACATTTCAGGCGACATCTCAATGGCACAAATTTACTGTGCTCATTACAATGAATAGTGACTTTTTTGTATGGATGTTTGTTTGTAAAAAATTGGAAAAAAAAAAACAAGTTTACAAGTTTAATAGATTAGCAAAAGTCTTTTCAATGGTTGCGGGTGGTTCCTTAGATTTTACCCCGATACTGTAACAATTAGTCACCATAACCAGTGACGTGGACCCACATCCCTCCCATCCCCCCGCCCCCTCCAAAAAAATAAATACAAAAATAATGAAAGTGTCAATGACACTGTAGCTTAACTTGACTGTGTGTTGTGTTTGATGAAAAGGATAATGTTCAATGTTTATGAAAGGATTATGAAATAAGACAAGAATTGTGATAATTGGGAATATGTTAATTTCAGTTCCCTGGATGATATGTTTTCAATAAAAAATAATTTGAGGTGCAGACTGTACTAAAGAAGTGAGGGGTTGCTTAATGTGGCCCTCACAGTTAATGTATGTCAACCAAAATTACCAAGTTACAGTGAAATTATTCAAAAACGAGTTATCCTATCAAGTTAAAATGAAATCCCTTCATAAATTATGCCTGAAGACTGTGCTAAAGGTTCTCGGGCTTTGCTCTGTGTAGCCATCACGGCTGACCGAACGCAACCAAAAGGGGACGTCCTCATGTAGTCATTACACAGTAACACTGAGTCATCCTCTCAAGTTACAATGAAATCCCTTCATATATACAGACTGTAGACTGTGCTAAATGTTTTGGGTTTTTGGCTTGGGCAGCCGTCACAGTCAACAGATCACCAAAAGGGGACTTTCTCATCTAGATATAAAACAGAGTCATCCCACCAAGTTACCATGAAATCTCTCCATAAATATGACCTGTAGACTGTGCTGAAGTTTCTTGGGTTTTCACCTCAGGCAGCTGTCACATTTGACGTATCGCGACCAAAAGGGGACGTTCTCATCTAAACATGACCTCAAACGTGCATATGAAAGTTTGTGACAATCAGATAAGAACTACGGGAGTGTAGCCTGTGCTAAAAGAAAATGTGAAGTGACTCACACAGACTTCTGCATGTGTGATGGCAATAGCTTATCTTGACTTTGTCAAGTTAAGCTAAAAATGAAATGGAAACATAAAATGAATTTGGGACCAGTATCACCAACGACACTTTCAAAGTCATCAGTGACCCATTCGTTCAGTTCTTTACCATGCATGCATTCATTCTGGGTTTTTTTTCTATATTTTTTAAACCCAAAATCAATACGTTGTCACAGCTAATGAATTGTGCATGAACCAGCTCGTCTGGGGACGGAATGACTGGGGTCAAATCGTCTGGGTTGAAGAAACGATAGATCATCTGGGGATGGATCATCTTTGGGGTGGGATTGACCTGTTTCCAAATGTCCAAAGCTATTTTATGAATAACACAACATAGTGACACCTCGGAAAATTGCAGAGGTGTGAAAAATCACACATGCAGTGTGGCTACCCCTCAATGTTCAGATTCCTCCCATTCAAATCTGTAGTAAAATTCCCCAACAAGTTGAATTGGCAACTCAAAACACGGGCAAGCTTTCACCCTTGTCACTGGCTGCATTTGGTAGTACACATATTTCCTTAAATTTGTGTTTATTGATCCAAACTGTGTTTTATTCTTTATTTATTGAGACTAGACACTACGAAGAGTCAAGCATCGCTTTGATATCGTTTGTTTGTTTGTTGGTGGTTAACGTCACATATTTATGCACCATGGCTAATCGTGACACAACATGGAGATGAAGTCAAGTTTAGTCAATCGTTTATCTACATGTTGCCCATTTTAGAGGACTTTCACCCCAAGCATTGGTGACTGGGTCCTATTTTACTAGTAAAGTGGAACTGGTTTACCACAGTAAACAAGTGCTGCTTACTTCCCGGGGTTCCCACGGGGATCACTTCGATATCGTCCATGTTTTTTGTGCAACCCGAGTTGCTGCCCGAAAAGAATATTGATGCGGAAACGATAACTCCTAGTAAAATTACCCGGTAATGATCATAATCGACCTCCTCTCCCCGAATGTGATTACAAGTATGCCTGTTTCCGCATCGATCTTTGTTCAGATGCAACTTCGGGTTATTATTGTTATGCTGTCTCAGCCTGAACCCCCATTTTCCAGAGGACGAGGCAATTTAACAATTACCTTCATATTCTGTGTAACACTATCTATCAGGAAAATTTCCCCCTTAGATTGTTTATATCACTTCTTGACATATTTTATTCTCATTTCGGTAATTACCCATTCGTAATATTACACGGATTTAGGCAACTCATTAACCAAGTATTCATCTTGTCATTGTTGCAAAATTAAAATCACCTGCAACGTATATCACTCAATTCCCTACCCTAATTAAAAAAACTATTTTATATCTTCCACGTCTTAACATGTTGTAATTCTCAAGAAACCGTCAATTTGTTCTGCCTCGTATTTTGCTCTGGTCAGATTCAGTTACATGTATAAAATAAACGTGCTTTCACATTTCGGCATTTATTATCACGTAACTACTGTATCCCATATCATTATTCTACAGAATTCCATCTTAGCCATGCATCAAGGTTCTATTATCTTCATATGATCGTTGATCAAAATGTTTATAACATATATTTTGATTTATTCAAGTTTGAAGCGAGTGCCATTTCAGATTTTCTCCGTGTTTACACTTACAGTTTGGAATCGGGTTTTCTTCTATCCGATATCTGTGGGTTTTCCAACGTAGGTGCTACAATTTCATTGGCTGGCCTTATACTATAAATACCGAGACTTCTGCTCCGTACGGGACCCACCAAAATAAGTTACAGTTTGTTTTGCTACATTTCACCTACTCTGACACGGTGCAAGGTGGAGGGGTTGAATAAGAAGAGAATTATAAATATGACTGCGGTGAGTCGTCTGATTATGTAGTAATGTTTGTATTCAATAGGCTAGAAAGTTAGGTGGATGGGCCCTGCCTCATCAGTTATCTAAGTTTTTAACCCATTTTGCAATAAACTACATTTGAACGTCAGCTCCATAAATTGTATAACTTAAGCATAAAAATGGAACAGTATTCATTTTAACCCTTAACATGAAAAGCAGACGACACTCCTCAACAAAATTCTTGAATAACTATTTTTTCATTTTTTTGTTTGTGTCAAACACATAGGTTATGAACCCTCGTTGAAACGAGCTCGTTCCAAAGAGGGTCATAACCTACGTGTTTGACACAAAAATGAAAGAAATAATGAAAATTAATTGGTGATTTTTGTGAATAGCGCCAGCTGGCCGATTTTTCCGTTACTTCGGGTAAAGGGTTAATTTTACAGATTTATTTTTACATTCTCCAAAGACAAGAAATTTTAACTGTTAGAGCTTCTTCATTTTATCTAGGACATTTCTTCTCAGTTATAACCCGAAATGGTTACAGGGCCTTTTCATAAATTTCTCCCTCGCATTGTGATGCAGAAATTTAAGGGATATCACTGTGGGGGCACGATGACGCCGCGTACTAAGGCGTACTGCACGTCGAAGGTACGCATGTCTTCAACCAATCTAACCCTGCCTGTGCTGCAGTGCTGAGTTACGATGTTGGGGAGCTGGCAGCTGCTCGTTGTTGCTCGGTGGTTCTCTCCGGGTACTCCGGCTTCCTCCACCCGTAAAACTGTCACGGTCGTGATTAGTCATTGTGCATAAATATGTGACCTTAAACATCAATAAATATTAAATAATAATAAGGGATATCACTTGTCACCGCGATCCTTTGTATACCAGATATAACTAACCCTTCCGTTCAAACTCAGCAAGACAAGTTAAAGACGCGTATAGGCCTGCCCGTATTCTATCAATATAGGAGAAATCCTCTCCCACAGGTTACTCCTCCCTCAGTTGAGGCCTGCTGGAGAATATTTCTTCCATATTGGCGGATATCACCCTATGTAACAGTGTGTCCGAGAATACATGTAGCTGTCCTCTATTAGGTCTATTATCTCTTATGTAAATTTGGTCATTCTTATTATATTCAGGTGAGTTCTCCTCATCTCTTTCAGAAAGACTCACCTTTACACATTACTGATAGAGTGTTTCCCCCATATAGGAGATATTGAAGCCCGAGGGTGGAATTTCTCCAATAATCCCATCACCCATATGGGAGAAACATAACCCAAATTTAACTGGGGTTATGTTGCTCCTTTATTTGTGAAAATTTGTCTTGCCACATCCTGTAGTTTGTACAAGTCGAATGTCATTCTATCATTCATTTATAACGAGATATTATTTATCAACTGTGTTCAAGATAAACATAATGGCTTAAAGTAATTTATCATTAATAAAAATAAGTTAAGTTTTCCAGTGTCTTCATTTAAAAACATGCTTTATTGGTAATTGCCACCTTTGTTCATCCATCCACTTTCATTATCCAGTATTACCCCCCCCCCCCCCTCATTCACCCCAAAGGATGAAATGTAACCATACTCCATCTATAGATTTCGTCATTCACTAGTCTTGCCCATTAGTGTCTGCTTTCCTACCCTTATAAAAAAGTACCATGGTAAACCATGGTAAATCACAAAATGCCCTGGTAATACCATAGTAATACCATGGTATTACCAGGGTATTTTGGGATTTACCATGGTACTTTTTTATAAGGGTACTACCCCCAGGCCTTACTACTGCCTACCCAAGGGCATGCGATCTTAGCAACCTCGGGGTGAGATCATATTAGTACTAGAACTTGTGAAGTGGGCCATTATTAATTGGCTGAACCAGGGGCGTCATGCTTGAGAAAAATCTGGGAGGGAGGGGGGAGCGGATCGGTAACACCTTCTAAGCGGAGCGTCACCATCGTTTGGCGCGTAGCGTGCACAAAAAATTGGCAAAAATGCCTCCCATGTTGCCGGAAATGGCACTTCCCAGGCCTTCACCGAAAATATGTGGGGAGACCCCCCCCCCCCCCCCCCCCCGTGCACCGTTGGCATGACGCCACTGGGCTAATCGCTCATTGTTGCACTAGTGACTACACTAGACTACGCCTTCCCATGATGGTTTAGAAGGTATCACAGGGCCTTAAATAAGCACGGTGGTGTCGGGCTCCTGACTACAAAATTGTTCTTTTTAAAATTTTAATCTTATGGCGCAGCTTATGTTAAGCTGACTTTCTCGGACGCAACATTATTTTATAGCCAATACAGGCGTATAATGACAATAACTGACATGGACGATATCGAAGCGATGGTTGACGCTTCGACGGGTTCAGACTTGAAAGGGACTCCGGAGGAATCTAAATGTAGATGGGTAGCCACTACGTTCAGATCGCTGAACTACTAATGTGAAAGATTTAGGAGTGTGATTTTTTTCAAAGCTAAGAAATAGTTGCTCACATGTTTTTAATTTATTTCCCGGTGCTAATCGTAACCCTGTTGTTTATTCAAAGCCCATGGGTAAAAGTTAAAACCCAACATGTTCAAAATAAGGATGCCGTACGGAAGCAAGCAAAAGTCAAAAGGCCTGTAGAAAATCTCAATTCGCGAATCTCTGACATGATTCGATTCGAACTAAAATTCCCGATTCCCAGGGCCCTAGATTTAACTATTGTTGCGGCCCCGTGAAAATGAAAGCACTGAGTTGATTTGTTCTCACTGAAGCCTGTGGTTTCACTGCTTCTGCAACACTCGACAGTTCAGGTAGGTTGCAGTGCCGCGAAATTAGGCAAAATAAATTACGCATGCTTGCATAACTTCATCTGGCTGTATCGAAAAATGAAAGACTCGGACGTCTCAGGCGTTAAGACTGGATTTTTACACGCAAAATTCAACATATTTCGTTTAAATGGTAACTTACTTTAAATTTACGTTTCGAACTCTTCCAAGTTCCATAGATGATTGGCATGAAAACTGCGGGTAAGAAAAATAAATCATTATGATAAAACTGGTTCCCTCTCAAGACAAAAAGAGAAACGCGTACACTGCCAACTTATGGGATGTAACAGAATCGAGAGATTTGATTGGTTGGTTCAGGATGGCTGTCAATTTTAGACGATCAGCGGGAGGCTTTGTCCGTTCGGTGATTGGCCGTCCAAGAACGGACGGAAAATGTGTGTCCGAAACACTGTGGGGTGCAAGAGACCTTTTTGTTTTAAAACCTCAGAAATATCTTCTGGACTCGTTTGTGAAGGTGTACTTCCGAGTTGCACCCCATAAGTGCTAAAAATCCCCACAAGTCTGACGCCTACTGGAAACACAACTCATAAGTGTACTCTCGTGAGGGCGGACGGACGGACGGACGGACGGACGGACGAACGGACGGGTGGACGTTCTGATGGACGAATGGGTTTGTTTGATAGAAACTAACGCTAACCCTAACCCTAAACTGACGCTAACCCTTAATATAAACCCCGAAGAATCGCTATTTGCCTCATAAGTCTTATATCTCAGAACTTGAGCTCGTAATATATCAAATAAGCTCATAATATTTCGGTAAGCTCACAATGCCTGTCCGAACAAAGAACACCTCGTGACTCCCGTGTTATAGAGCGGACGGACCGACCAACGGACAGAAGGGCGGAGGGACGGACGGACAAACGACCGTCTTCACTAGATACCTCTTCAAATCTGGGGTATAATGGTGTCGCTTCAAAGAGGATATCAAGCCCACCTACATAATATGAATCCTTTGTGTTGTGGTTCATAATGTTCTCATGAATAGGGGGCGTGGTGGCTCAGTGGTAGACTCTAGAACTTCTATGCTAGAGGTCCCGAAATCGATACCCGTCCGGGACGACCCGCGTTGTGTTCTTGGACAAGGCACATTATTTCAGTTGTCTACATAGGGGCACGATGGCGCCGTGTACTAAGGCGCATTGTACGTCGATGGTGCACGTCTTCAACCCCTGTAACCCAGCTTGAGCAGAGCTTGAACAGAGTTAGAATGTTGAGGAGCTGACAGTTGCTCGTCGATGCTCGGTGGTTCTCTCCGGGTACTCCGGCTTTCGCCACCCGTAAAACTGCCACGGCCACGATTAGCCATTGTGCATAAGTATGTGGCCTTAAACACCAATAAATGAATAAATATGAGGTTTTAGCACTCGATACCGACAACTAAACTCAACAAACATCAGTTGACAATGGACTGCAAAACTGAAACACACGAAGAAACTCTGTACACATACATTACTTCCGATTTTCAAAAGAAATATGCAAGAGCATCAATGACTTCCTGTTAACCTGTCATCAACCTGTTTTATCATTGGGTATCCAGTGGACTTCGTATTAATTAAACCTTTAGTCGCTGCGCGGGTTGATGGACTGATTTGGAATTGTGAACATAAGATCAATAGACTGAACAGGATTGTGTGTACTAACTCCACACAAGCAAGGTTAGCATTGGTTGAAGAAAAGTGCTCCATCGACGTGCAGCTCCCCTCAGTACACAACGAGGTTGCACACAAGTGGGCAGTTGAGATAAAGTGTCCTACGCAAGGACACAACGCGGTTCCAACAGGTGGGACTCGAACCGAGGTCCTCTCGCTACCTACTGAGCCTCCACAGTAATAATAACATATAGAATAAACGTATAGTGTTATAGAATAAACGTATAGTGTTTTCAAGTAAAAAATGTATTCTACGAGTAGGATTAAGAATGAAAGCGACGAGCCTCTGGTGAATCGGTTTCATTCTTAATCCTACGAGTAGAATAAATTTTTTACTTGAAAACACTATACGTTTATTTTGTTTATCCCTTAAATAATTGATGGGGCAATAGCGGCAAAACCGTCCTGTTACTCGCAGCAAAACACTGCGAGAGGTGAGGAGCACATTGGTCCAATTCGATCGACAAGCAAAACTGCCAAAAATAAACAAGGCGCATAGATACATTTCTGTTTAAAAATAATTCCCCTACAAACTTGAGCTAAAGTTGCAAAAATGCTTTATTAAATGAATAATGTTTATCTTTCTTAATTTCGTTGTTTATTGTTGTTTTTTGTCGTCGATTCTACTTGTGTTTTATAAACAAAGCAGACGACACGCGCCTTTATTTATTTACACTTTCCTAATCTGGAAAATGAAACATCACTCATCATGCCCCTGCTTTTCAGAATCGAACTTGTATGCTTTTCAACGTTTGTTTTCTTTGTTAATTGTTATTCGTTTTATTGTTAGACAGAGCATATATTCTAAAACTAAACATTTCAGCGACGGTCAATGTTTAATAAACGTTGGTTCATTTTGTCTCCCACAAACGTAAAACAGTCATGACAACACGAATGCGGTAGAGGTCAGAGGTCAACAAATCCGTCTCTACTAGAGGAATAAATTCTTTCAGTGTTAAACCGACGGGGAAAATTTATCACCCTACTGGGAGCTGCTACAAGGTGAATAAAGCAACAATTTATCCAAGACTTTTATTGTTAGAATAAACTTCAAATTTATGGGATAAAATAATATTAATAGATTGTTTTGAAATCACAAAGTGAATTTCTAGAAGTCATCCAACGACGCACTGCATACGCCGAACGCTCAAACAATACCTAACATGCAAAGCAGACGACACTTGTAAAACAAGTTCTCGAATAACTAATTTCTTTTCATTTTTTGTCTGAAAAACATAGGTTACGAGCTCGTTCCAATGAGGTGTCATAACCTATGTTTTTCAGAAAAAAATGAAAAAATAATGGAAATTAATTGGCGATTTTTGAGAATTGCGCGGCCGGTTTTGGCCGTTGCGTTAGGTAAAGAGTTAACTTACTGAGCTCCAACAAGGCATACCCCATCGCTCGTTATTAGTGAAATATGTCGAAAATTGGCAAAAGTGACATAAAAACCTCAAAATGGCGCCAATCGAGAAAAAAAAAAAAAAAAAAAAAAACAAACAAAAAACAGCTTGTTCTTAATTTATTTTAGATCAACAACATACTAAAATTTCAGAAAAAAACGACGGTTTTTAATTTGTGACCATATGACCCTCCCCCTTTAGCGTCACTTGCAGCGTTCGTGTATAACGCTTGAGAATTTTAAAGGACGGCAATAAAGTTTTAGATGTGGTTTTTCATGGAGATCCCATGAGTAAACACATTTTTAGAAATGGTTTTTACTGGAGATTTGATGTCCGATGTTTGAGTGAGATGGCTTTGGTAAAGGTATTTCCATTAAAAAATATTGAAAAATATGGGAAAAAAATGAAACTGGCATTTCGGGTGATGGATGTTTGTTCTGGCGAGATGTTCAGAATCGTAATTGGTGTTCTACATGTAGTGAGTGTAGGTTAAGGGAAAGTACCCTAAATGCTGATGTGATGGAAAAGACAGAAAAAACAAAGAATGAAAAATGGCTAACAATCGCAATAAGTTATTCCAATTTTGTTGGATAACTTAATAATAATTATAATGATAATAATAATAATAAATACAGTTTAGAGGCAATGAATCCACGAAATTGCTCTCAGGCTTTACAAGTAAAATAAAGAAAACATGTTTTGTGAAATCTCGTAATTTGGGTTATAAATTAAATTAATTCAAAATGAACTGGTTCTGGGTATAATGTTTTGAAAAGATCAGTTTTAAGGCCAGTTTTGAATGATTTGTAAGTTTGTGGTGACTGCAGGCAATCAGGCAGGGTGTTCCAGAGAAAAGGTCCCAGCAACTGAAAAGGCTCGATCACCTGCCGTTACTAGGTCGCCTGGGTTATGGCAGAGTTTATTCGCAGATGAGGATCTCAGAGATCTTGATGGAACATAGCGGTGAACTAGATTGCTGAGGTCTGATGGTGCCAATCCATTAAGGCATTTATAGAAGGTTATAAGAACTTTGAATGTGATGCGTTCTTCAGTAGGGAGTCAATGAAGGTGGTAAAGAAGGGGTGTGATATGACATGATTTCATCCTCCTGAAAATGACTTTCGCTGCGCAGTTTTGAACAAGCTGGAGTTAATAGGCATTCCAGTGTTTGTAAAATCAAAATGAACGTTAGCATAGACTAAATGCCACTTTTCCACTGGGAACTTATTGAAGAGTGTACCAGTTATAATGCATTTGTAAACAAGAGCTGGGCTTGTCTGATATTTGAGGCTTGTAGAAAAGTGTTGGTAAACTGACCAGAATATATTTTTGTTAATATAATCGACATTATCTTGCATTACAGTTAAAACTAGAAGTCCTGTCATGACATGCGCACAAATAGAACGTCGATCTTCGCGTCAAGCTACGCGCTATGAGTTATGAGTTACGCGTTATAAGTAATGCTATCAAATTCTGTACATTCTGTGCACAAGCAATGTTTCAGGCAATGGACCTCCGGGTAACCCGGAGGTCCATTGGCAGAAACATTGACTGTGTTTGCAATGAGTAACCAGGCGAACCTGCCGTGCTTTGGATGACATTCGATATCGCAATTGCGCGCAATTCCTACACGCAGTTAAGCCTAGATAAGCGCACATTTCGTGACACGACTTCTAGTTTTAACTGTATGTGACTTGGTTATTAACTGGTAGACTGTTAACTTATTTTTAGATGTCAAAAATTCGCTTGTCTTGGCCTTGTTACAATTTACAGATGAGTGCCCTCGGGCGTTCTCCCACCAATTGTAATAGGCAGTTACATACAAACTAAAATGTCACTTCAAAGACAATATGAAGAACATACACCGAATATGAATCTGTTAGTCCAGAAACCATTACTATGTACCTTTTACAATTGTATTATCCAGATTGTATTTCCTACAAGTGAATATAAATGACGGGAATTAATAATTAGCATTTTCAGAGATATGGCAATTTGCCAACTGGCAAATTGCCACATCTTTGTAAATGCGAATGCTTCATTTCAATGAGATATTTCCATAAACAGAAAATACAATTCTGAAAATGCAACTGTAAAAGTGTTTTATTATGCCTCATGACTGTGACATCAGCCGTGATTGGTTAATTTGACACCTACTAAAAATCATAGTACTAAAGTTGTTGGACAAAACACTTGTACTGTCGGAACGTTCTTCTCTGAGGACATGAGAACAAGAAAAATGTAAGCTCCACTCCCATTGATCAGCGTCGATTACGCACAACTTTTTTCGTCACCGATAGACACAAACTTACCAACAAATATGTCATCTTCGGTGGGAGTGTTTTCAATTTTAACTGCAAACAATGTATTCAAAAGAATCAGAAATATTAAAAACTCGCGTGTTGTTCACCACTTTAGTGAATCATGAACATGACTTCAATCAATTATATTTCCACAAGTTTAGTATTACTCCTCGACCTCAATGAGTCTCTGCCTCATGTTCAAAATAAATTGTTTCTCTCTGCTTAATTCTGACAACTGTCGTCGTCCA
Organism: Pictodentalium vernedei; assembly: GCA_031216915.1. NCBI lineage: Eukaryota > Metazoa > Mollusca > Scaphopoda > Dentaliida > Dentaliidae > Pictodentalium > Pictodentalium vernedei. The sequence goes on along the minus strand of CM062292.1, from coordinate 461,621,845 downwards.
AGAAACACGAATTTATATTCCATTATACCACTTATCACACAAGCATTAATAATGAATTTTAACATTAGTAGCATGATGCAGTTGTAAACACTGACATTTGGTAATATAGAAACTCCCAAAGCGACGGCACTTGTAATAAGTCATATTCGAAATTGGTGATCTGGAAACTTCTAAAGAGACGTCTCTAAAAGTAAGTTTTGGGATTCGACTGCATTGTTACAAGATTGATGACATGTTGCAGTTAACGCTAAACGATGAAAGCTATTTTTTTGGTTCGGCATAATAATAAAATAATTTTCTTTCATGTTCTATCAGTCGATAGTACCAGAGTGTATAAGATTTGAAATAAAACCTTCGCCGCGTCAGCTTTTATTTCAGAAATCACACAAACTCAGGTACTATCGACCGAAAGGACATGAAAAGGAACGTTCTAATATAATAATAGTATTGCCCCCACCCCACTCCCCCGCTCTAGGTACCTGAGAATGTAACCTAGATAATCGCATTCTGCATCCTACACGCTGAATATTAACAAAAAAGATCAGCACAAACCAACTGAAAAAGTACAACAAAAAAGTTATTTATCACATAATAACCACCAAATCGCACATCACGGAAATTATCGTTCACAACACCTCTAATGCGGAAATGACGTCAAGCGTCAACGTCGACGTCGTTACGATGTGGATGAGTTGGTTTCGAAAGTAGAATTGAATTGATCCTTTATTTTCTATTAACTGTCTACCTAATACAAATACCGCACGATATTTGCAGGAAAAGAAAATACTGAACAACTAAATATTTTATTTTTGTCCCAAAAGCATAACTTATGTTCCTCTTTAGAATGAACTCCACAGCCTCATTTCAGTGAGGGTCATAACCAACATTCTTGAGGCAAAAATTTGGCGGGTGTTTTCTGTGATCAGCGCTAGCCATTTTTAAACGTAACGTTAGGTGAAACGTTCAAATACACACTGCGTGATAAATAATCTCAAACTCGTCACAATTCATCTATGTGGAAATAGTTGTTTGAAGCAAAACTGTAAAAAAACACCTTGCAAACTTTTATGTATAGGTTCAGGAAATATCCCTTGTTGTAGGTGTGGCAGAGCAAGGTCTTTGCCGGAGGTGTTGCGACTCCACCAGTACGACGAAAGAATCAAAGCTACGGCAGACTGTAAGGATATTGAAGCCCAAACAGCGCATCTTGTAAGACAACATGATGACGGCGAATATGCCAGAACCAGCAAACCTAGCACTGTTGAAATTTATCGATCTGAATCGTACCGTCCAAAGAGTGGTTGGACACTTTGATAGTAGCCTTGGAGGAAGGGTCTCACCTGGAGCCACAGTTGAGAACGGTAGTCGGAAGGATTCTCTAGCAGCGTGTCATCTTAAAATGTATCGCAGGCTAGGATAGAAACAATATCGGTAAATATGTCGGACACGCTAGCTACCCATATGCAGCCATATAACTCATCATTGATGATATTTTTGATGTGGGCCGACATTGCGTTAAACCTGAAAACTGTTACAAAGAAACACACAGCTGAAACACCACTATAAACTTCACCGATTATCGAACAAGTAGAACAATACAGGGGATAATGTCATGCACAACGCAAGAAAGCAACACCATGACGTCATGATCTTCATTTAAAATCAATTTATTGGCGCTGAATGATCACCATATGGGAACAAGTCAAGAATGAGTGCAATATTGTAAATATTATAAGATAATTGATTATTATCCCCAAGCGGGTTTCCGAGATTGTGTACTGAAGTCTCGACCTCGACTCTAGGTTATATATCCGCTCGCCATAACGGACTCGTCGATATATGCACAGAGACGAGGTCTGGACTTACATACATCTCGGAAACCCACACAATTGTAATAATATATATATATTACCATCAGGTGGTGCATTCAGACGTTGCAAAGCATCAGTAATATGCAATCTTGTGCTGTTGTTCTCGATTAGTACGAGATGTCCTCCATCTTTATTGCATTCGTTCTCGGCATCCATTTGTGTAGGCGTTATCGTCAAGCTGTATCGTAAACAAAGTGTCATGTCGGAATAATTCCACAGTTTATACCCCTTGTCTATGGGACATGTGTTCCTTGGTGCTGAAACAAAATGCAACACAAATAATACATGAATGTCTAAGAAAATGCATTACACATCTCCATGACATAGATAATAGTACCTTTTTTCTCCAAAATCAAGGCGATATGTTATTGATAAGAACTGCAAAACAAAAGCTAAAAAAAAACAAAAAAAACAAAAAACACGTAGCATCACATAATAATTACAAAATAGACGCGTCAAAACATACATTGAACCTCAGTTACTCAAATATTTATTCCGACCGCGTTTCTTGGACTCGGCGGGCCCCAACGGCATATTTGGAAACCTGTTTCTTCTCGTACCATCAGTTTTGTGTACCCACCTTTACCTTTTCATATCAAGCAAGTTGCCGTTTCTCTGTGCCTCATCTAATTACCCATAACTCTTTGTCTGAAAACATTGCATACATTGCATTTCCATTCACCCGGCCGTGTTTTCCCATAGCGATTTAGACTGCTTCTATGCAGTGTTTGAAACCGGCCACGAAAAAAAAAACATTGGACTTCAGCTTGATAAACATTGGTTTAAGCTTCATTATGAAAAAGATGGCAAATTTGGACAATCTCGAGAAACACACCAGGGAGATAATGGAATGGTCAAAAGACAAATTAAAGCCAAACCTGTCCAACCACGTGCCATTTGTGCAGGGTATTCAAAACACGGTGCCCCGTATCCTACAAAGAACAGTCACCTGTTGCCTAATTCTCGCTGGCCATGCTCAAAGTCACTTTCCGATTTTAAACCTTTGAACGCTGGTGAAATCTCCATGCCAGTTCAATGATAGCAATTAGAAGAGTCCATGTTCATTATTTTGGGTAGACCATTCAATATTTTCAACGTGCAGCGAGGCTGCACGTTGCAAATATTGAATGGTCTTCAGATCGATAAGTTTAATTATTTTTCGGAACCAGTGAACCATTGACTTTCTAATACCCAAACAACACAAATACTGTATGTATATATTAAACCCTGCATTTTTGAAACTTAAGAAAACGAAACAACTATTTATTCAGTCCCGACAGACTTTTAAGTCCTCTCTGAAAGGTGGAACAGTTCCATTTTGAAATGAAGCTGTGAATGCGTCTTTTATTAACCCCTTGAGACATTAATTATCCTGACGTTCAAACGTCACTTGGAATTCAGTTTCTTCAACGTTTTTCAAAATGCGACGTCAAACATTGGAAAGTACAAATAACAAAAGTATTTTTTCACATTAGTGATTATCTGGTTGAGGGCTAGATAATTTTAACTGGTCTGTTGTTATTCAAAACTTGTTTTATAACAAAGTATTGGAGAGTGCCCACAGGCACTCTCCAATAATTTGTAATAAAACAAATTTATATAAACAAATTATTATTTACGTTTGACTGAATATGAAATATAAGCAAGGAAAATGTTGGCTTTTCTCTTGTATCCTCATTTTTTGTAAGCACAGACAGTGGCGTCTAGTACCCAACCAGTTGAGACGTCTTCACAACAGGATTATATTAGTATTTTAAGCTGCGATAACATTTAGCTCAACGGTTGTCACTAGGCATTATTCGGGAGAAAATAGGAATTGAGGTTAAAACTTTAAAAAAAAAATCGAAAAATAATAACAAAACAAATGACCACAAAGTATCAACGCGCTGTTTGATTTCGTACGTCATAAGACGTACAAGCGTATCATGGGGTTAAAGCGAGTATGGATTCCCAGCACACACAACTGAGTCTACGTTTGTTCCAAGGTTTCAAATATCTCCTGTTTTCTTTGATTATGAAATTCTAAATCGTATTGATCAGTAGAAAGTTTCAATCGCATGTGCCGATTTAGTGAATCGTGTTTGTGTTTCCTTTATTCACTTGTCTGGCGCCCATTACGTGTGTTTGTAAAAACGGTAATACAGAAGAATTTTTGCGAAAAGAAATTCCAACATGTTTCATTTTTTCAAAAGAGCAAGTTGCTATTAATTTTGTAATGGGTTGTATACAAGAGAGTAGCGGGTTCAGTTGCGAACCTCGTCCTACTGCCTTTCTGAACACGTGTGACTGAATGTCTGAAATATGCCATGGCTCTTATAATTATCCCCAAATCACTGCTCACAGATGTATCAAACTGCGATACAAAATTGAGTTATTCATTTTGTTTCTACTGATTTTCCCCACTTCAGAAAACTTTCATCTCGACGTATGTTACCGGATACTGTTCACCAATGAGAGGAAACTTCTTTACGAAAGCAATGAGCCACTTCTGTTTGGTTCCCATTGTCAGATATTTAAAGATAGGTCGGCAGTATATAATACCTTGTTTATCCCATAAACTAGACATTAACTCATTTTTTCTCAATATTGTATATTTACATTAGTAAAAAACTATATTATGGCCAATAATCTAAAAATATTTCTCGATATCGATCGACTCGATAGATATTGAGAAATGTTCCTCAGTAGCTTCCTAAATGACGCCACGCTACTCCGAATCACGTCGCCTTGAAGTAACGATCAGCTAATCTGTGTTATTGTTTTAAAAGGTACGCATTTGGGGTCGAATTGAGCTGAATATTATGCAATACAATGTTTCGTAGCATATAATAAAAAAGAAATCTACTCTATTTTAGTCACAATCTGGAATTATCTCATGAGTGTGGACCTGACAGTTTTATTTTCAAAATGATATTTTCAGGTCCACACAATGAATTTTTCAGTAGCTTCCTAAATGACGTCACGTTTCAACGAATGACGTCGCCTTGAAGGAGCGATCAGATCTTTGTTATTGTCTTGAAACTATTTGCAGTCGAATTGTGCTGAATATTGCGCAGTAAAATGTCCCGCAGCAAAAAATAAAATGAAAATCTACGCTATATTAGTAAATATCGGGAATTATCTTATTCGTGTGGTCCTGAACGTATTATTTTTCAATCGCGTATGCGTTCGTGAAAATTAAAACGTTCAGGTCCACACTCAAGAGATAATTCCAGATGTTCACGAAAATAGCGTAGATACCCACTATCTCTCCATTGGTTTGACACTCACAAAACCTATACTCGTTACAGATTCCTACCACCATGTGGGTTTCAGATATTTCGCACTGATATCAAGACCTGGGTCCATTACTATAAAACTTACAATTGTATTTTCTAGAATTGTATTTCTACCTATTAATATAACTGCCTAAAATGAGTCATTAACATTGTAAAAGATATGGCAATTTGCCAGATCTTTGAAAATGAAAGTAAACAGCGCATTGAATCATTGATACGCGAAAGTCATTTGATTGATACTTGGAACATATAGCGTCTTGCAATCTAATCCAGCTGGCGGGTTTCTTTCCAAACATGGCCTGAAAGACCGTAATATAAGTTTTTGGTGTGCTGCGTTCAAAACCAAAAACTTATATTTCGGACTTTCAGGCCATGTTTGGACTAGCGGGTTTCATGCATCAATTCAATGTGAATACGTGTTGAATTATTGCTAGAAATGATCGGTATCCACTCAAAAACACTAGATTTACTTTTCATTATACGTTTTGAGAACAAATTGAGCATTTCCAGTGATAATTTCACTCGTATTCACCTCGAACCGATGCTTTGAAAGCCGCTATTTTGATTGATTCCGTGAAAGTGAAAATTTCTATATCTTCACAGTGGGGGATACGATTTCTATCTTTCCGCAATTTCTTTGATAATCTATCGTTTAGAGTATAATAAATAGGTGGTCGTATAATAATAAGGGGTAATGCACGTCGATGGTGCACTTGTCTTCAAACAATGCTAACCCTACACGTGTGGAGTAAGTATATTGGGGAGTCAGGCAGTCGTTCCCCATCATAGTACGGCAACCAACTAACGAGCAATTCCCTACAACACGGAATGTATATTGATACAAACTGGATGTATCGTTCATTTTGGAATTTCAGATTTTTGAAAAAAATATCTTGTGATTGCCACTATCAATGATCTAGTCTGTCAGCCGCGTGTGTGTTTGGTTAACGCGAAGTCATGCAACTTTTATCGTTTTCGCAATAGTGGACGGATACAAGGTATTTTATTTTTGTCGCTACTGATACTGGTCGGTAAATATTGAAAACTGAGGCTCCGTCTCTGATACACCTGCACCGTCAACGGGACCGATGACATTAAACCCAAATAAAAGAAAATAAAATATTCCCATATTATCTTTGTTGAAGGTGTCAAATGTGTATCACATTTGACACCTTCAACAAAGATAATATGGGAAATACACGCATGTTTCGTTCTATATTTCTATTCATAATAATGACAATATCGTATGAATGATGAATGAATGAAACTTTATTTTACACCACACACAACTACAATGTGAATTGACAAAACAAATAACAAGGAAAGTGTACATTGTATGGAAAACGGCATGACCGGAGAGGCTGTCTGTCTTCCTGCCAATCCCACACATCAGATACCAAAGCCCTTTTATTGTCCTTTCCTCGGGTGTTTTGTTTTAAGAAAATAAAAACAGATACTCCTTATGAACGGGTTGGAGACATTTCTTGCAAATGTGACACCAGTTTGAAATATTAATAGTTCAGAAGAGGACATAATTTTCCAGAAAGAGTAAAATCCTCACTCTCTGAATGGACGATAGCTCGCTAAGTTTTTTTCTATTTTTTATGGTTACGGTGTGACAGGAATGATAGTCCGTGGGAACGTTAGTCCCTCTGGACTATTATTCCGCGGAATTATAGTCCTAGGTCTAACATTTCTAGGAATAGTGGTCCGGCGGACTACTATTCCTAGAAATGTTAGACCTAGGACTATAATTCCGCGGAATAATAGTCCAGGGGGACTAATTTTCCTACGGACTATCATTCCTGTCACAACGGCGCAAGTTGACCTTCTAACGTCACCACGCGTACTATTTGAAAATTGGATGACAGTGGTAGGAGACTCAAAGTGCATACTTCCTATACAATCATATTTGTCGAGGTTAGTTATTATTCTATGAATGTGCACTCAAAACCCACATATAAGTTCATGATGTATCTTAGTTATTGATTTTGTGTTGTCCAGTGACGTCATGGGGTACACGAGAGGTTTAATTACTAAATTTGTTATCATTAAAGTTGCCTTGTTCATTAAAGTTGCCTTGTCCATTTCACGATGCGGGTTTTGGGCTATGGGTAGGTTATTAATGGAATATATACGTTATTATGATGAATTGGCGCTAACATGTCTGAGGTTCGCGTCTCGTTTGAATATAAGCTCTGGGCGACAAACCACAGACCATTTTTCCGTAAATTCATCACAACAAACTATAATGTGTTTAGAAGTTGAGATTCCTTCATGTAAAATAGCAATCCGGACAAAAGGGGTTGACAGAAGAGATGATGGAAGAATATGAATTTAGTATTGTATTAATTATTGTCTTTGTAAACAGGAGCCTAATGTGTCGTTATGTTTTTGGGGGGCTTTGTTCAATTTGTTACATGCTTCGATCCGTGGATTGCCTGACTGGCTGACGGTTTCATTGTATCCAAGCTTTTGTTCCATCGAGGTAGGTAAGAGCCTGAAGAATCATGATGCTTCTCTCGAATCGAATCTCGAAGTAAATCATGAATAAATTCGAAACCGTATCGAATCTCGAATTGAATCCACTTTCCATTCAATTGTTATGATATTACGGCCCACGGGTACTGCCTATCTCCGCCGTGAACCCAATAACAATCGGTACACTAGACTGTTAGGAAAACTGACAGGTATCATTAAGGTTGTCAACGAAAAGACCATTTATCGAATCTTGAGTGCAACAAGGCACCATCTGGCGATCTGCATTGCTAAAACATTGTCAAATGTGCAATGCCAAAACACTTAACGGACGATATATTGTGCAAACGAGCAGTAACGCAATCTTCGTTATCGCTTCAAATGTCATTTTTATGAATTTTCTGACTGAGTTTATGCTGTCTTGTAAGATGGGATACGTTCTTATTCATCAGAAATATATACTAGACTGTTGCTACGATACAACGGTCTACTGGTGCTGTCTATCTTCGTTCAATATCAATAGACATACTAGACTATTGTTACGATACTACGGTCTACTGGTACTGTCTATCTCCGTAGTGAACCCACTATCAATAGACATACTAGACTATTGTTACGATACTACGGTCTACTGGTACTGTCTATCTCCGTAGTGAATCCAATATCAATAGACATACTAGACTATTGTTACGATACTACGATCTACTGGTGCTGTCTATCTCCGTAATGAACCCAATATCAATAGACATAGTAGACTATTGTTACCACACTACGATCTACTGGTGCTATTTATCTCCGTCGTGAACCCAATATCACTAGATATACTAGACTAGTGTTGCGATACTGCGTCCTACTGGTGCTGTCTATCTCCGTCCAATATCAATAGATCTACTAGACTAGTGCTGCGATACTGCGGCCTACTGGTGCTGTCTATCTCCGTAGTGAACCCAATATCAATAGACATAGTAGACTATTGTTACTTTACTACGGTCTGCTGGTGCTGTCTATCTCTGTTGTAAACCCAGTATCAAGAGACATACTAGACTATTGTTACGATACTACAGCCTACTGGTGCTGTTTATCTCCGTCGTGAACCTAATATCAATAGACATACTAGATTATTGTTACATTACAACTGCCTACTGCCCAATATCAATAGATATACTAGACTATTTTTATGATACTGTAGCCCACTGGTGCTGTCTATCTCCGTCCAATATCAATAGACATAATTGAATATTGTTACGATACTGCGGCCTACTGGTGCTGTCTATCTCCCTCCAATATCAATAGACATACTAGACTATTGTTACGATACTGCGGCCCACTGGTGCTGTCTATCTCCGTCATGAACCCACTATAAATAGGCATACTAGACTATTGCTACGATACAACGGCCTACTGGTGCTGCCTATCTCCGTCGTGAACCCAATATCAATAGGCATACTAAACTATTATTACGATACAACGGCCTATTGGTGTTGTCTATCTCCGTCCAGTATCAAAAGACATACTAGACTATTGTTACGATACTGCGGCCTAGTGGTGCTGTCTGTCTCTGTCCAATATCAATAGACATACTAGACTACTGTTACGATACTGCGGCCTACTGGTGCTGTCTGTCTCCGTCCAATATCAATAGACATACTAGACTACTGTTACGATACTGCGGCCTACTGGTGCTGTCTATCTCCGTCCAATATCAATAGACATAGTAGACTTTTGTTACGATACTGCGGCCTAGTGGTGCTGTCTGTCTCCGTCCAATATCAATAGACATACTAGACTACTGTTACGATACTGCGGCCTGCTGGTGCTGTCTATCTCCGTCCAATATCAATAGACATACTAGACTATTGTTACGATACTGCAGCTCCCTGGTGCTGTCTATCTCCGACCAATATCTAGACTGTTGCTACGATACAACGGCCTACTGGTGCTGTCTATCTCCATCCAATATCAATAGACATACTAGACTATTGTTACGATCTACTGGTACTGTCTATCTCCCTCATGAAGCCAATATCAATAGACATACTAGACTATTGTTACGATACTACGTGATACTGGTGTTGTCTGTCTCTGTTGTGAACCCAATATCAATAGGCATACTAGACTATTGTTACGATACTACAGCCTACTGGTGCTGTCTATCTCCGTCCAGTATCAATAGACATACTAAACTATTGTTACGATACTACGGCCTATTGGTGCTGTATATCACCATTGTGAGCCTTTTGTCAATAGACATACTAGACTATTGTTACGATACAACGGCCTACTGGTGCTGTCTATCTCCATCGTGAAGCCTATATCAGTAGATATACTAGACTATTGTTACGATACTGTGGTCTACTGGTGGTGTCTATCTCCGTCCAATATAAATAGGTATACTAGACTATTGTTACTATACTACGGTCTACTGGTGCTGTGTACCTCCGCTGTGAGCCTTACATCAATAGACATACTAGACTATTGTTACTATACTACGGTCTACTGGTGCTGTGTATCTCCGCTGTGAGCCTTACATCAATAGACATACTAGATTATTGTTACGATACTACGGTGTACTCGTCCTGTCTATCTCCGTCCAATATAAATAGGTATACTAGACTATTGTTACGATACTACTGCCCACTGATGCTGTCTATCTCCGCCGTGAATCCAATATCAATATACATACTAGATTATTAGAAAATTGACAGGTATCACAAAGGTGGTTGAACAAAAGCAATTTATAATCCTTTGAGTGCAACAAGGTGCCATCTGCAATGCTAAAGCATTGCAGATGGCGCCTCGGTGCACTTACCGTACGATATATTGTGCCGTAATGCAATCTCCACTATCGCATCAAATGACATTTTTTATGAATTTTCCGACTGATTTTGTGCTACCAAGTTACACTCGATACGTTCAACCTTATTCATCAGAATATTACGTATAGTTAGTAGCCATGACCAGTACCTGACATCTCCCATTCATAGCCGTCCGTATCAATAGATTGTCGTTACGGTCTCCTTTGAAACATAACTGGAAAAATTGTTAAAACAATCCTGGACATAGTTACACGGGACATAGATGCACGGAACATGGATACACGGAGTCAAGTTAAAAAACCTTATATGTTTGTGTATGTACAAACAATATTCTATTCATGCACCGAAACCCCTTCTGAGCGTAACTAATTCTGAATTAGATTATTGCTAAACTTCTGTCTTCTCTTTTCCTTCTTGTCTATTTACTTTTTGTCTTTGTCTTTGTTTGTTTTTATGTATTTTTGTTTTGTTTTGTTTTTTGTTGTTGTGTTCTTTTTCCCTTCTGGTACGTTTCTTTTTTCTATTTCTTTTTTTCCGGGGAAACAGGTAGACAGCCAGTCTGGCTATGTTTCCTCCTTACGATATCCATAATATTTAGTCCTAATATTATAATCTTTGTACCATACGTTTTGTTAATAATACAATTCTATACCCATTCTGTACTTTGTGTATACTATGTGTATCGGTGAATAAGTTAATCAATCAAAAAAATTAATCAATCAGAAATTGACAGTGTGATTTGTTATTTTCTGAAAATAAAGAGTTGCATCAAATTCAAATCTCTCCAGGATTCATTCGATTTTTCCGAATAATCCAGATGGCAGAATCGGTGACAATATTCGAAATCAAATCGAATTTCGAACGTTCGCCGATCACTAGATAAGCATTCGAATTTAGTGATGCATTATGGTACTTTTTCAAAGAGGAATTCGTTTTTTTTTGTGAAAGAGGGGAACTTAAGAATGCCTCGGGCGGTAATCCTACGGACTCAACTCACCAACGCATCGAATATCATAGGGCCTTGTGAAACGTCGAGATTCGGTTTCGAAATTCAAGTTGATATTCGATTCGATTCGAAATCAGCTGCACGATTTGTTTGCGTCCTTTTGAGTATTTATACGAGAATGTAGCTTGGTATAAGTCATTGTCATCATCTCACAAAACGTATAGTTCAGATGGAATTTGTACGTAAATGAGGCTGAAAGCAAATGCTATTCCATCTTTATTACTTTCCAAAGTGTGATTTACTGGGATTTCCGGGTTTGATTATAAACGATAACTTCACAAGTGAATTATGCAATCAACAAATGTGTCTTGTATCCATGCGCGCAAACGAAGACGTTTTGCCGAGGGTGTAATGGGGACTTCATTGTTTTTTGGTTTTTAACCCTATACCTAATATGAAAGCAGACGACACTTGCAAAATCAATTCTTGAATAGCTATTATTTTCATGTTTTGTCTCAAAACATAGGTTATGAACCCTCATTGGAACGAGCTCGACGAGCTCGTTCCAATGAGGGTCATAACCTATGTTTTAGAGACAAAAAATGATAAAATAATGAAATTTAATTGGCGATTTTGGAGAATAGCACTGGCCGTTACGTTAGGTTAAGGGTTAAATAGTATAATTATCGTTAATAATGAAAATTAAAAAACAGAGTAATCGCTTGACTGGACTGGTTACGTGAAATAATTCATTTGAGGTGAGGAACTATATTGTAAAACACTCGTCCGCATTTGTGCACTCGTGTTTGTTCAACGTCCCTCACCTCTCATGAATTATTTCACGTGACCATTGCAGTCAAGCGATTACTCTTTATATATTAACCGCTGCTAATTCCAATCTCACTAGTCTCTACCACCGTTGAAAAACTATTTTCCAAACAATGTTGACGATGTGCTGTTGCTAGCTGCTAGTCATGTGTTGAGCTTAGTGCTGGTAAGTCTCTCACCCGTTCCTGGTTAATATTCCAACTACACCAGGAAGGCATGCCTTGATGGTATAGCTGGAATATTTTATGAGTCGGGACTTGAGACCTCACAGTCGGAACAATCAGGTTTACAGCCCCCTCCCTTTATCGGTCATCTTAATGACGCCCAGAATCCGGTTCGTGATTCGATTCGATGTCGAATAATAAACTCGAATCGATTCGATATTCGACTCGAAACGAAAATGTGTGATTCGCAGGTCCCTAGGATAACATGTTTGTGAGTCCCCCGGTCATTTACACAGACAATGAAGACGTGTGTGTGTGTTCAAAACGCTCTTAGTTACAGTATATTCTCCTCGTAATGTAAAGAAACATTTTACATTACTTTTAAATTTGGTTTAATAACCTCATCAGTGAAGACAGATATGAGGTATTATTCAGATAAGAGTTACTGACTGCAAAATAAAAACACAACTAACATGTTACCTATGATATCATAGCATCCTCCTTCCTTATTCTGTACTGTTGGTATATTTATCTGCGTCTCTTTATCACAGGTTGGTGTCGAGGCCTGATTCGTCGATTTTCCCGGATAGTTCTGTAATGCATATTACAAAGAAAACATAACCAGCCAAATTACATTTTTGAATGACTCTTTGCAACTTAAATAAATTAGTTTTTTGTAAAATATATAATATCTATATTCGGAAAAAAAACACCAAAGCTGTTTAACATGTGTTGGATCTGGTAGATGCACTGACCAAAAGTGAAGAATATTCATCTAAATTAAAATCTACAGAAACACTCTCACCAAGCCATTTTTGCGTGAGATTACTTTCGACAACTCCCAGGAATCAAGAACTGGTGGATGGTCTGTTGCGACCGATTGTTATGTATGTACAAAGCTGTTCAATCCAAAATGTGTCTCTGGAAACCCGCTCAGCTTTAGTCCGTCTCACCGTTTTAACGTATACTAATAGAAAGTTGGGGATATTTGTTAAAAATGAGATATATGAAGAAATATATATATATATATATATATTCATCAAAAAGACAGCTGAGGCATTGCGCTGTGGCATCTGGTGAATGATTTCAGCGACAGGTGGGTGTATGACAAGCACACATTCCACGCTCTGAGCTAACGAGGACATGGATGGTCAGCCAAAGGATTTACCACATTCAGTTCAAGCAAGACTTCAGTACCTTGAAAATCCTCCTCGGTTCGCGAGACAAACGCGGATCCGACGTGGCATACTCCTCACATCCAATATCAGCTTGACTGATGTTATTCCATTCTTCCTGAAGTGCAGTGATGAGTTCCTGGATATTGATAGAGGGCTGTTGGCGTTGTCGTATGCGCCTGCCAAGAATCTCCCAGACGTGCTCGATTGGTGAAAGGTCTGGACTTAGTGCTGACCAAAGTAGTGTAGTGATGTTCTGCTCCTGAGGGATCTCTGTAGCGACACGGTCCCTGTTTGCTCTTGAATTGTCTGTCATCTTTGAAAATGAATCGACGGCAGTGACTTCGCGTAAATGGCATCCCATGAGTTGCTAACATGTTGTCACGGTAGGACTGCCCTGTGACACGCCCTTGGATGAAATGTAATGCTGTTCTGCTTGTCACGGTTATGCCTCCCCACGCCATAGCCGATCCACCACCAAAACCATCGTGCAGCCTAACGGTTAGGCCATGGTAGCGTTCGTTCCGCCGCCGCCACATTCTGTTTCGCCTGTCGTGGAAGTCGAGAATGAACCTCGATTATTCGGAAAACATGACGTTGCTCCATCGACGATTATCCCGGCGCTGTCGTGCTCCACACCAATTACGCTTTGCTGCGATTTGACGTTCAGTCAAACCTGGAATTGTTCGAGGTCGTCGAGCGTACAAATTTCAGCTGTGTGGGCGATTTCGGGTAGTCTGACCACTGACTTGCACATCTGTCGCAGGTTGCATCCAATTTCTGAGGCACTTTGACGGCGGTTACGTAATGCTCTGGTTCGGCTGTGGTTCGGATGAAACAATCCTGGTTAGCAGTTGTCGCCCTTGGACGATCTGACCAACGTCTGTAATCAACATTGCCAATCTGACGGTAGCGAGACCTCAACCTGCTACTCACCGAATGAGTAACGTTGATAATTTGAGTCACTGCAGTCTATCTGTTGTCAGCTTCCCACAAGCCAACGGCACGTAAACGTTCGTCACCTGTCAGTCTTTGCATACCTCAAAAGTTACGTTTCGACCAGAAACTATTGATGAACAAGTTTATACCAAGAAAAGAACGATGAGTCCTCCGAAAAAATCCCGTCCAGTACAAATGGACATTTCAAAACGTACACGGCAGATATTTACGCGGCGCTCGTGCCAAAATCCCGCACGAGGTTTTCGTGGGCCAATGACAATCGTGATCCACATTAAACTTGGTAACATATTTATGTGTCCAATCACGAGTATCCAATACCACTTTCCGAAAATATCAACATCAGTTTGGATATCCCCTACTTTTTTGAACAGTATGTTATCAACTTTGTTAAGTTTTATTTTATCCGAGAACACCATCTGGTAACAGAAACAAGCTCATGCGTATTTACAAGAGTCTTCAATGTTTTGTATCAGAACTCTCACGGGTAACAACTGGTGAGTTTGCGCGCTATCAATTTCTGTTTTTAAAGTGTATCTTCCTTGGGTGGTAGCAAGACTGTAGATAGATCCGTCGTAGCTGTTATGGTTAACAGACGATATGAAATGAGTGTTTTTCTCATATGATATTTTTGAAACAAGTCTAAGAATTTTCCGTTTGGTCGAGCCTCTAACGAGCCCCAAACGGAAAATTCGGACGAGTTTCATAAATATCATATGAGAAAAACACGTATTTCATATTCTATTTATCATATGACACACATATGCACAAATTAACGACTTAGTATGACTTTTTAACCCTTTACCTAACGTGTGTTGCAGACGTCACTTGGAAAAAAAAACATCATATAACTAAAATATTTCATATTTTGCTTCCAAAACATAGGTTATGACCCCTCATTGGAACGAGCGCGATGCGCTCGTTCCAATGAGGGGTCATAACCTATGTTTTGGAAGCAAAATATGAAAATGTTTCGTATATAGCACTGGCCGGTTTTGGTCGTTATGTTAGGTAAAGGGTTAATGCAATATAACCCAACCTAAATATGACAGATAACGTAAATTACCCCTACTGAAATTATGTAAATATGACCAACTTGTATTTTGTTTAGCTAATCAAATTGTCCAGTTTTGAAATTGAACAATGCAAGCTCCCAACTCAAATTATGCAAATTATGAAAACGTGGCCCAGTTTTATTTTGTTCAGCCAATCAAATTGTCTAGTTTTGAAATGGACCAATGAAATTGACGGAATGCTTTATTTATCACTGATCAATATGAAAACAAAATATCAAATGTTTTAAAGTGAACAAAACGGACGAGTCATATGATAAAAGGTGATATTACGTAATCCAACAAAGTTGGAATGACTTATTGGGATAGTAAGCCTTTTTTTCTCATTTACCTAAGCACGGTCACGGTTTAGACTGATTCTCAAAAGATTTGGCACAAATATTAAGAACTTTCCAGCACTGAGTGTAATGGAGCACGATTTTTTATTTGTGCTTGCGTCATAGAAAATTCTCAACCCTTATGATGGTGGCACTTGGAGGTGACGTCATGGACGTCGCAAGGGTCAAATATTAAATGTGTCGAAATGTTTTGAAATTTTAGTATGCCGTTCAGCTCTAAAAATTAGTAGATAGCTGTCTTCTAGTTTCTGGATTTATCTCAATTTTGACATTTTTGTAGCATTTTAAGTGTTTAGACCATTTCGGTCTTATCTCAATATAAATTGGATCTTTCTCATCCCAGTAGTCTACATATCGTCGCCTGACTGCCAGATTGTTCTATGTCCCATAGGGGACATAGAACATTCTGGCAGTCAGGCGACGATATGTAGACTACTGGAATGGGACATAGAACATTCTAGCACTCAGGCGACGATATATCAATTAGAAAGCTATGAAACTTCACACCGTTTTCTATTCACTTTAAATTGTTAACCTCCATTTTGAAATTAAAAGTGTCCCCCCCCCCCCCCCCACCCCCCTCCCCCCCCCCCCATACCAGCAATGCCAGTCTTACGTTTCTATGTTTATCTTCTCTGTACAACTTTATTTGTAACACTTCCGTTTCGGATTTTGGAAATACATGCACAATACGCATCTGACTTGGCCGCTCAAACGTATTTGGCAGAAATATGACGTTGGCCTTGCTTCGTTGGATGACTTCAGGAAATTCGCTTTGAGAATTCAAAACCATCTAGTATATTTTTGATGCATTTTTGCTATGAGTGCCTCCTGAAATGCCACTCTCGCAGTCTGAGCGAATCGATGTCGCATTCAGCCCAACAGCCCTGTTGAGCAAGATAAGTACTGGAGGTTCATAACTAACATTGTGCAGTGTTTCTCTGGCTTACCGGCCAACGAATTTATTGACCAACATTTTTGGGGGAAAATACATTATAGAATGTGAACCCACACTCTCTCAACAACAAACTGTAACAAAACCGATTCAAATCCTTTAATCCTTCACATAACGTCTAGACGGATTCATAATGTATTTAAAAGAAAAATCGGCAAAAGTTCAGTTCAGTAGACGCGTCTGGCTGTTGAAGTGACTTACTGCGGTCATACATAACTATCAGTGTTCAGTATGCCGACTTAACGACCACATACGTTTTATTTCATCTTTTTTTCAGAAAATGCATTACTCAAAGCAAACAGGCAATCACGCCCCTACAGATTGTAACTGAAACAAATGCAATCAAGTCCACGATGTTTCCCCAAATGTATGTAGAAAGGAAGGGCTGTTTCGCTGCAACCATAGCAGGTCTCCTACGGATACCCATAAATGTCGTGGTTGTTGTGGTTAAAAAATCAACGCCCACGATTGCCGCATACAATTATAACATAATTTATTTCGTATTTGAAAGGAAATTCATGAAAATTCAACCAGAATTAGTACTCAGCGTCTGTAACTTTTGTTGTCTGTTGTGTCCAGTATGTCGTTGACTTACCGGTTTTTCGATTTTGAGGCGAGCTGTCGCTCTAGCGCACCACAGCACCTACATTTCTACACTTTGCGAGTAGACAACGGCGCACATCGGTCTTACCTGGCGAGCGATTAACATTTCTGTAACGAATCGGCTACATCAGTCGTGTAATATAGAAATTGCACACCAGAAAAAGATTCAACAAAGCCATATTATGTGACCCTCTATTTGGGACGAGCCCAATGAGCACCTTTCAATGCGGGGTCACAAGATATGGTTTTGTTGAAATGTTGTTAAAACGTTGGGGAAAGTAATTAAAATAACAAATTTTCATGTTATGTTTTCTGGAAAATGTTAAAATCTGTTACCGTGAAATATAACAAATAAAACAATGCTTGCACGAAAATGAACAATGAACAATGACCAATACACCACAATTTATAAGATGTTGCGTTCCAAGACATCAAACGAATAACCCTTCACGTTCCGAAAATTGGTACGTAAACAACACAATTCGAAGTTAAGCAACGTCGAGTACGGTTAGTCCTCGGATGGGTGATCGTCTGAGCGATGAATTCAGTCTCCCGCGTTGTGTCCTTGGGCAAAGCACATGGGGGCACGATGACGCAATGTACTAAGGCGTACTGCACGTCGATGGTGCGCATGTATTCAACCAGTCTAACCCTGCCTGTGCTGCAGTGCGGAGTTACAATGTTGGGGGAGCTGGCAGCTGCTCGTCGTTGCTCGGTGGTTCTCTCCGGGTACTCCGGCTTCCTCCATCCGTAAAATTGTCACGGTCATGATTAAACATTGTGCATAAGTATATAACCTTAAACACCAATAAATAGATAAATAAATAAATAAATAAATAAATAATAAACAACAAAATTATCATGAATTTCATGGAGAATCATCTGATTGGCGTACGATTGCGCCAATAAAGTTGCATTTCTTGTATAATACCAAACTCAAATTCATTTGATTACTGCTACGAAAAGCTTATTCTAAAATTCTGTAATATTTTTTGAATCCCTATTAATGTGCACCTTTGGGGAAAACGATATGCAATTATGTGTTGATGTTTTTCTTGAAGACATTTTTCCGATGCCGGGACTGGACAATACGTCCCATGAATTCCAATATGTTCTATGCAATTATGTGTTGATGTTTTTCTTGAAAACATTTTTCCGATGCCGGGACTGGACAATACGTCCCATGAATTCCAGTGTGTTCCATGTGCCAGAAGGTACATAGAACACATTGGAACTCAGGGGACGAATAGCACGCTTCACTTCAAATGGTACCGAACTGCTTTGAACTGTATTCCCTACATCCATATTCCTTCTCTAACTCAATTAAAATCAAAACTCCAATAATTGCAGACATGTTTCAATCTTCATGTCCTATTCACATTCTCTTCGATTAACGCTATGTTTCAGTGTCCGTCTTATTAAGCTGGGAAATTACCTGGTGAGTGGGTGTTGTTTTCAGCTCGTTTTTCAGGGTGTACTTTCTTCTACAC
Organism: Pictodentalium vernedei; assembly: GCA_031216915.1. Taxonomy (NCBI): domain Eukaryota; kingdom Metazoa; phylum Mollusca; class Scaphopoda; order Dentaliida; family Dentaliidae; genus Pictodentalium; species Pictodentalium vernedei. The sequence goes on along the minus strand of CM062292.1, from coordinate 461,602,873 downwards.
CGTGAAAAACGAGCTGGAAACAATACCCACCCACCAGGTAATTTCCTGCAGGTTTCTCTCGAGAGACAGCAGAATTTTCAACAGGCATTACTGACAATTTTCTTCAATGGATGAGATTTGTAGAAAAGTTAGCTCTAAATAAGTTGTTTAGGTTATTAGTAAATTTAAAACTGAGGTTGTGGTGTTTCAGATAACACCTGGGATTTCGAAATGTTAGCCAGCTTGTATTATCGATGTACGCATCATTTTGAGAGCTTTTTCCTGCAGAATAGTATTCAAATACAGAGACATGTTTTTTTCCGATTTCTTTCCCAATCAGTCTGAACCATTAACTATTATTCTCTGTTGATACCCATTAACCCTTTACCCAACGTAACGGCCAAACCCGGCGACCGATATTCTCAAAAATATCCAATTAATTTTCATTATATTTTTTCATTTTTTGTCTCCAAACATAGGTTATGATCCCCCAGTGGAACGAGCTCTTTGAGCACGTTCCATTGAGGGGTCATAACCTATGATTTTGAGACAAAAAATGAAAAAAAAGATAGTTATTAAGGAATTTTGCTTGCAAATGTCGTTAGCTTTTCTTGTTAAGAAAAGGGTTAAAAATAAGAAAGCATTGTTTTGATCATCTTTTGATGTTATGTAACTTTTTGCCTGTTCACTATAACAATAGCGATTGCACCGTATCATATCAGACAGACCCAGTGCTTTTCATTGAAAAACAAGTCTAGAATGTGAGATTTGGTATTTTTTCACGAGAATAATCCTGTAAAAAACGCATTCGCTAAACAAAGAGGCAAAGAGGCCATTTCATGTCAGTAGTTGTGATACTAAGATATATTCTTAATTACGGACTATCTCTCGTCGGTTCGAATCCCACCTGCGGCAATCGCGTTGTGTCCTTGGGCAAGACACTTCACCCCGATTGCCTACATGGGGGCACGATGACGCTGTGTACTGAGGCGTATTGCACGTCGATGGTGCGCATGTCTTCAACCAATCTAACCCTGCCTGTGCTGTGCTGTGCTGCGGTACAGAGTTCAGAGTTACGATGTTGGAGAGCTGACAGCTGCTCTGTCGTTGCTCGGTGGTTCTCTCCGGGTACTCCGGCTTCCTCCACCCGTAAAACTGTCACGGTCACAATTAGCCATTGTGCATAAGTATGTGACCTTAAACACCAATAAATAAATAAATAAATAAATAAATAATACGGACTATCTGTGAACTATTTGCTTCTATTAGCTTGCCATGGTTTGCCTGAAAATAGTCTGGTGATTGAAAATGTCATCCCCGGTGTGGTTTCTTACCAACTTTTCATGCATTTTTACTCGGATGAAGAAAGAAGAAACTATCCATTTGAAGACATAATAACTATGGAAAAAGATCAGCAACTAACCTTTGTTAAGTAATGCCCATTGGAGGTGATTTCCTTCGTTTCGATAATCGAATCATGCATGTAACATATCCTCTTTCTGGTGTCGAATGTAACGGCCGCACATTTTCCCTGTCTTTCACACAACTTTTTGCATCTCAAAACATTTGGTGTAGATACATTGAAATAAGATGGTGGAATTTCTGATATACTCCAATTTAAACCCACAGCGTAAACACAATCAAAAAATACAATAGAGATCAGAAGCAAAGATATAAGCTGATGAAACCTCACAAAAATAATTTTACCAACATATATATTTCTCGGAACTAGAAGCATTGTTTCGACTTAAATGACTGTTTCTTCGCCAACGTTACTGATCACGACAATTATACTCTGTTTGTGGGATCGATATTACCTAGCAATATCATCGCCAACCGCTAATGTATTTGTAGAAAGTTTTATTACGTAGCAGCAAACAGCAGCATATTTTTATACTTGTTCACGCGAGAGTGTAGTCTAATGTCGATCATCACATTTGTGACTTTAGAAATTTATTTCTGCAGAACATTTCCAACTTAAGCACAAACCCAGTCTCACCGCATTTTGCAATAATAGACGGAAAGAATGGCCAAACTGTTTGATATACCGTCAGACGCTACAAGTGGCCAGAGGTGGTTATATCTGTAATACATACACAGAACGCCACGATGTGTGAATGAGTTCGCCAATACGGCCCGAGTGCCAACGTGGAAGGATAGAACGTTGGCACCATGGTGTTCAGTGTGGCTGCACGTTGAAAATATTGGTTGGTCCACTCAACCATTCACTTAGCAGCTATCATCCTTTAGGAAATTATGACGCATCATGTCATGGACCGGAAAAGCAGCCTTTCTGCTTCAAATAATTAAACTTGACGTGGAGTACGCCTCTCTTAAATTAGATTCCACAAAAAATGAGCCGGCAACCAACTATTCCTCAGTGGCATCTAAGGAAGTCTACAGTTATTTTGGATCTTGCTTCTTCCAAAACATCAGAGACAAATTTTTTGCGACTCAAGAAAAAATATGCCAAAATATATCAATTGGTCTTATTGGTAATCAAAATAGATCAATCAGAATAGCATAACATACCAAATAAAAGTTATATTTTCTCAGTTGAAGTACAGCTTTGAAACTTGCTCTCAGACAAACCGTTGAATGAAAAGGTAACGGAGTCGACAATTCGTCACCTGAGTCCTAGAATGTTCTATGTCCCCTATGGGACATAGAACATTCTATCACTCAGCCGACGAGTTTTCTACCATTTACTCCCATTCCTCTTTTGTAACCTTTGATTAACCCCACGCGGAAGGACGTTCTAAAATGGAGTTTCGTGAGAAGTTGAATACGCCCATTTGTCATATGACTTCTCCGTTTTTTCGGCCTACTACCATTTCATATTTTCAATTATGGGGGTGACAGGAAGACAGCCAATCTGGCTATGTCACCACCCTTCCGTATACATGTTTACTGATTTTATGTTATAATGGTCTGTCTGTCTGTTTACACACTGTTTACTGTACCTCTTGTATCACATTTTTCACCTGTATTATACATGTATACCGTAGAATAAAATCATCGATCAATCAATAAATATTTTTAACTATCAGTGTTTCATGACACCTTCATTTGATTTGATTGGCCAATTTAATGCTTTCTGATTGGTTAAATTAATTCTATTTTAAAACTGATCTTGACATTCTTGTACTTATGTTATATTAATGTATGACGTAAGGCGTTCAATGTGTAGTTCCATTCTTTAACCCTTTTCTAACTTGAAGATTGTTTTGGTAACTGTAGTGTCATATTAAAGACAGAATATGAAATTCATGGTTTGTTCACTCGATATTTATGAAACTGGTCCACGAATGTTCCGTTTTTCCTCGCCAAAATGCTCGGCAAAACGGAATATTCTTAAACTCGTTTCATAAATATAGGGTGACCAAAGCACTCGTTCCGTACCCTCTATATATTACAGTTAAGTATTGCTTAGGAATATCCTAACACTGTTTAACCCTTCTACTGTGTTTACTTCGCTGAATTTTATTTTTCATAGTAAATTCTTGTCATTTTCAGATGGTTGTCAGAACTTGTTTTTTTATAAACAATAATTTATTTCACTTAACCCTTTACCCAACGCAGACGATATGATATTTAGATATCATTTTTTCAAATTTTTCAAACAATGTCAACAAAACCATATCATGTGACCCCTCGTTGGAACGATCTCGACGAGCTCTTTCCAACGAAGGTCACATGATATGGTTTTGTTGAAATTTGTGGACAAATAATATTTTTTCAACTGCTGAATTTGCAAATTACGCGGGTGGATGCGGCAGATTCGTTGGTTAAAGAGTTAAATGAAATAGGCTTCGGCAAACAGGCAAGGTCTGTATCAACACCTCCGCCTCACAGATGGTAAACATCAGTCAGGTGCAAGTGCAAATTAACAAATGGAAATTACACAACTTGTGACACAAACACGTTTATAAATTTTTGACAGTAGAATAAACGACGTATAAGATCCAAGTTTGAGACTGGGTTGTTTTGAGGTAGGAATAGTCTATTATCGTTCTTCATAACAGTAGTCTAGATATCTGATTTGTCAAATATATCGGGTGACCAAATGACCAAAACACTCATTCCACGTCATCCTCCATGTCCGACCAATATTATATCGTGTTTTGATAGTTACCCGGACATGTTGTTATGGCCGGTACCATGAGGTCAGAAAAAGCATAAAATGGCCTCTAACAAAGCTTATCACTGATTTTAAGATCACTCTTCAGTGACGAATACAAATCATATCGTCGGCTGAGTGCTAGAATGTTCTCTGTCCCCTATGGGACATAGAACATTCAAGCACTCAGCCGACGATGTATATTTAAGTACTGTTACGTTAAGTTTGTGTTTATTAAGCATATGTGGCAGGCAAAGTGGGATGGTCTGAAAATAACAGGCCCCATCGCTTCCGAACATAGATGTTACCCGGCTATTAACCTACGTAGAACAGATTTTGTAAATCTGACAGGATCATGTAATTTCGACCTTCGGTCTCAGGCTGATATGACTTTACCGAGGGCTTACATCTCGTCGTGTCGATATGAAACTAACCAAGAATAGCGTCTAAGTAGTGCCTTCCAATCGAGATACTTTGTTTATGAGTCCATATGTATATTGTTTATTTCCACTTACAAATCATATGAACTACTGTAAGAGGGTGACACTGAATAAAACAAATCCCTTTTAAACTGACCGTTATCTTCAATAATTTCTTTAGGCAGAAATTAACTTTAATAAAAACACCAGGGCGAATCGATAGGACAGTGGTTTCTTTTATGTTCAGAGAAAAGAATGTTATATATACTAATGGTGTTTTTAATGCTTCGGGTGGCGTCATAAACGATCAGCTATACATGCGGACATTAAGGCACGAAAACAAGATACTGTAATTTCAAAGGAATTCCTTTTGTATACAAACATCCTTTGTATATAAGTCCTAACACGATATTGACCTGACTAGAGGATCTTACTTTAATTATGTTTGGAAACGTCAATAATGCGAGACTTATTTATTCATACGAAAGTCATTTTATCTTCTCATCTCTTTTGAATTTATCTGTTCATTCCTAATCATGCCCTCTATACATTTAACGAGAAAGACATCTCATTTTCAGAATTCGTTTCTGCAGGACTTTGCCGATATTCCATACACTTTTCTTCTGTCGATGTTATATGAGCATTTCACCCCGTGGGAATCCCGGGAAGTGAAGCAGTACCTGTTCACTGCGATAAACAGGCTCTATTTTACACGTAAAAAAGGACCCAGTCACCAGTGCTTGAGAGGTGCAAACCCTCTCTAAAATGATTAGCCATTGTGTTAAAATATGTGACCTTAAACACCAATAAATAAATAATATGAGCATTTCAATGCCCCCGTCCCTTTTCATTCACACGACCGCCGGTGCCTTACTCTAGAAGTGGTGATTTTTAAGTGAGGTATGTTACTCGCAACTCACAATGAACATGTATCTCTCAGTCACTACCACTCCGCAGCTCACAGAATAGGACAGCGCACGAGCCTGATCACTTGAAGAGTCTCCCAGATTGATATCGCTGATCACGTCGAATTCGTTATGGATTACATGACAATTCCTAGAGAGTGTTCATGCCGGCCAGAACATTCCTACTGCCAACAGGAATTTTTTTTTATTTTTGGCACCAAATGAAAGATGTCAGAGCCAAATGGAATCTGATTGTAAATGAGAAGACATTAACCACGTATCGTCCGTTGAGTGCAAAATTGCACAATCTGCATTGCTGAAGCACTGCAGATGGCGCCTTGTTTCACTCGGTGTTCAATATTTCATTTTAGTGTTGCATGGGTCTTCTAAGTATTTTGGTTGCCAAAAAACCCCATAAATGATAAAAAGTAAAAAGCTATTGTTAAAGTTGATAAAATAATGCCATGATTACTATTTACTCATTGTTTATTCACTGCAAATAACCAAGTAGCAGATAGTTCATCATCGCCCAAAACAAATTATAAAAAATAGATTTAGCAAGATAAAAAACAAGAAACGTTTTGCTAAGAATCAGTTTAAATGTATAAACGGTTAACCCTTTAACCAACGTAACGGTCAAAGCCGACCAGCAATGTTCACAAAAACGACAATTAATTTTTATTATTTTTTCATTTTTTGTTTCAAAAACATAGGGTATGACCCCTCTTTGGAACGAGCTCGTCGAGCTCGTTCCAATGAGGGGACATAACCTATGTTTTTGAGACAAAACATGAAAAAAGTAGTTATTCCAAAATTTGTTTTTGCAAGTGTCGTCTGCTTTTCATGTTAGGTAAAGGGTTAACAAACAAATAACAATGATTATACATTTTACTGTTTCCCTGGGGAAAATTGTAAAAAAAAAAATCAATGCCCTGGGGACTTTTTGGCCATTAAATAACCTATAGGGAGCCCGGTGGCTCAGTGGTAGACTGTTGGACTTCTGTGCTGGAGATCGCGAGTTCGATCCCCGTCCGGGACGACCAGCGTTTTGTCCTTTGGCAAGGCACTTTATCCCGGTTGCCTACATGGGGTTTCGATGACGCCGTGTACTAAGGCGTACTGCACATCGATAGTGCACATGTCTTCAACCGCTGTAACCCTGCTTGAGCGGAGTTTGAACACAGTTAGAATGTTAACGAACTGATAGCTGCTCGTTGTTGCACGGTGGTTCTCTCCGGCTTCCTCCACCCGTAAAACTGTCACGGTCACGATTAGCTATTGTGCATAAGTATGCGACCTTAAACCACAATAAATAAATAAATAAATAACCTATATGTTCGCATTCAGCCTGCCCACATTTTTCTGTGGGTAGATGGGTAGTGTGAATGTTTATACAATAAAATTAGTCAATATCTGGATCTTTTGGCCACTTGACCTTTTCCAACGATGTTATATAAATGCAGACTACATCACGCGGGTTGGCTCCGGAAATACGATTAACATTAGCGTCCTGCCTGATGCTGTTTATGTTCTTTTAATACTTTCCAAAGTGTGATTTACTGGGATTTCCGGGTTTGATTATAAACGATAACTTCACAAGTGAATTATGCAATCAACAATTGGGCCATATATACATGCGCGCAAACGAAGACGCTTTGCCGTGGGTGTAATGGGGACTTCATTGTTTTGGGTTTTGTTTTAACCCTTTACCTAACTTGAAAAGCAGACGACACTTGAAAAAAAATTCTTGAATAACTATTATTTTCATTTTTTATCTTAAAAACATTGTTTATGACCCCTCATTGGAACGAGCTCGTTCCAATGAGGGGTCATAACCTATGTTTTAGAGCCATAAAATGAAAAAAAATAGTGAAAATTAATTGTGGATTTTTGAGAATAGCGCTGGTCGGTTTTGGCCGTTACGTTAGGTAAAGGGTTAAATAATATAATTATCGTTAATAATGAAAAGTAATAAACAGAGTAATCGCTTGACTGGACTGGCTACGTGAAATAATTCATTCGAGACGCGGGTCTATATTGTAAAACACTCGTGCGCATTCGCGAACTCGTGTTTGTACAACATCCATCACCTCTCATGAATTATTTCACGTTACCAGTCCAGTCACGCGATTGCTCTCTACGTACTGGGAACAATACATTAACGGAATTTGCAATGACAGTGAAGGACATTAAAAAAATACGATCAGTGGGAATATCAGTCGATTGTAAATGTGTAAGTTAGGAGTAACGGAGACCCTGGAATATTTAATTCTAGAATGCCCCAAATATCGACCTAGTAGAACAAGGCTCCTTAGAATACTAATGAAAAACTTGGATGAAAACCTGAAGGATAATTTGCTTGGGAATGATATGAGGGAACGGGTCAATTTTGTAGTTAAGGAGTTCTAGAAAGCGCCGATGGGAGGATTTATGAAATAGTTTTTGACTGTATGCTTGAAGATTAGGAGTGGGGAGGAATGGCCGGCAGGAACTGGGTTAATATAGGACTCTTCATCTGGGGACCGCGACAAATCAGTAAAATAATATCGAAGATTTGTTATTATTATTATTAACCCGTTACCTAACCTGAAAAGCAGACGACACTTGCAAAAATAATTCTTGAATAACTAATTTTTTTCATTTTTTGTCTCAAAAACATAGGTTATGACCCCTCGTTGGAACGAGCTCGTTCCAACGAGGGTCATAACCTATGTTTTTGAGACAAAAATTGAAAAAAATAATGAAAATTAATTGGCGATTTTTGAGAATAGCGCTGGCCGGTTTTGGCTGTTACGTTAGGTAAAGGGTTAACTAAAATGATTCAAAATTTATAAAATTCGTCCTGTAATTTACTGAAGTCGTTTTGTAAAATTTGATATAATCTGGGAATTCGTTGAAGATCCTCCATTAAAAAATGGCCGTTGTGGTTTTCGTTGTCACAGAATGTGGGCAGTTATTATTTATTTCAATTCGTGACCCGCAGATGCCAGAATTGAGTGGAGAAATCCTTTTTGGATAGCTTGTGACAGTTTTTTCTAATGGTGAAATAGGACCGGTGTCACACGAAATCCCCCCCCCCCCTATGAAAACTTCCCCACGGGGGGAAAAAAACCTGGATTTTCCAGTGTTTTCTCCCCCCCGGGGGGATGACAAACCTAGTTTTTTTTACCACCCGCCCTGATTTTTTTGCCCCCCATCTGAATTTTTTTGGGGTGTTAATTTTTTTTCAATTTTGAGAATGATCATAGATGATAAATACAGAATAGAAAACCTTACCCTGTTGTGTAATTTTAGCCAATGCTGAATTAGAGGCTGAGGTTAGATAGAATTCACAAATGAAGATTCCATGTCTTCAGGAGGAATACTGTATTATTAAAAATTCTTGGGACTGGCATCAGGCCTGTTACATATTGCCCATATTTCGTGTCTCTGGTGAATATAGGACTTTAATAATTATTTCTAGTATTTTCTCCGCTCCTGGGGGGGGGGAACCCGGGTTTTTTTACCCCCCCCCCCACCCCCGCCCTGACATTATACAAAATAGTCTGCTTCTCAGGGAAAGCCTTGTTGCCAAGAACCCTGCTCCTCAAACATGCTCATGACTGCTCAGAAATAAATAACTTGCGTCTTGAATTCCTGAAACCCTGTTGTGTAATTTTAGCCAATGCTGAATTAGGGCTGAGATTAGATAGAATTCACAAATGAAGATTCCATGTCTTCAGGAGGAATACTGTATTATTAAAAATTCTTGGGATTGGCATCAGGCCTGTTCCGTATTGCCCATATTTCGTGTCTCTGGTGAATATAGGACTTTAATAATTATTTCAAGTATTTTCTCCACTCCTGGGGGGGGGGGGGAACCCGGGTTTTTTACCCCCCACCCTGACATTATACAAAAACATATCAGTCAAAGATAGGTTTTTGCACCATATAAGCAAAGAGTATGACCTACAATTTTTTTTTAAGAATTGGGAGGGGTGTGAAGATTTCGGTAGCTGGGGAAAATCCCCCTCCCCCTCCCATCACCTGACAATAACCATTGTCAATTTTTTTGAAAATTTGTTAGAGGTTTTCTGGCCATATTGGCAATAATACAACATGGAAGACAAATATTTTTTTAAATATAAAGGGGGAAGAGGGGAGAGATTTTGGGGCTGGGGAAAACTGCCCCCCACCTGACTTTGGCCATTCAATGTCAATGAAAAAAAGCCTCTGTCAAACAGGGTTTCTCGTCATATTTGAAATAATATGACGAAGAACAAAAATATTGGTTGAATGTGGGGAGCGATTTTTGTAGCCAGGGAAAATTGCCCCCCACCCGACGTTGGCCATTCAATGTCAGAATGAAAAAAAAATTCTTCATTAAATAGAGCTATGCTTGTCATATAAGCAATAATATGACACAGAACAAACATATTGTTTGGATGTCAGGGGTGGGGGGGGGGGATTTTTATAGCTGGGAAAAATTACCCCCAACTGACACTGGCCATTCATGTCAGAAAGAGAAAACAATTTCTTTGTCAAATAGACGGTTTCTCATAATATTCGCAATAGTGCGATGTAGAACAAAAGTATTAGTTGATGTGGAGGAGGGGATTTTTGTAGGCAGGGAAAATTAAAGACCCCCCCCCTCCCCCACCATACGTTGACCATTCAATGTCAGAATGAAAAACAATTTCTTAATCAAACAGAGCGAGGGTTTCTCGCCATATTAGCAATAATACGATAAGCAGCAAACATATTGTTTGGATGTGGGGGTAGTGGGGGGGGGGGGGAGAGACTTTGGGAGCCATGGAAAATTACCCCCATCTGACGTTGTCCATTCAATGTCAGAATGAGAATTTTTTTTCAACAAGTAGAGGGTTTAATGCCATATAAGCAAATGATACGACACAAAAATTTTCTTTTTGAAGGTGAGGGAACATTTTTGGTGGCTGTGGAAATTCTCCCCCAACCCACCAACACCAAATGTAGGAAATGTCGAGAATTTTTTTCAGAAAAGATAGATTTTCTTGCCAAAGAATACAATAATACAACTTAAAAAAAAATTCTCCTTGGAGATGGGGGAATATTTCATTGGCCTGTGAAAATTGCCCCCGCCTGACATTGACCATGTCAAAAAAAAAGAAGTTTTTTGGGGGGTCAATAAAAGGATTTCTTGCCATATTAGCAAATGATATGACACAAAAAAATTGAGAAGAAAAAAAAATCAGGTGGGGGGCAAAAAAATCAGGGCGGGGGGTAGAAAAAACTAGTCCCCCGGGGGGGAACTTTGGTGGGTGGGGGGGGGGGGGGTAAAAAAACTGTTACACCGGTAACAAGCGCCTGGAGTGAAAGACCTCTGAAGCAGGTACTCGGGTATGAACAATTGGCTGAACGTTTCTTTACACTCATTTTAAACAATATTTTTATTTCAATAAAAAATAGTATCATATATACACATCATGTTCAAAAAGAAAAAAAATGAAACAAAGCTAAATCTAAGGTAATAATGCATAAATAACAAAAAACAACTTGTAAGTAAAAGATTAGACAGTATACTGTATTTCGGTCATGGATGTCGAAAGTTTTTTTTTCTAAACAATATTTTTATTTCATTCATTTGAAATCGGGTTTGGCGAACAGGCTAAGCCTATCTTAACGCCACACCCTTAACCAGCAAAGTTACATTGTATGGTGCCTGTGCAGTTGTTGAAAAGGGACAAAATATCAGGTATCAAGACAATATTTCTAAATTGGTGGAAAACTTAATTTCTAAAACATATGAAGCACAGTAAATTACAAAGCATTCAATCCAAACACCCATAAGTCCTCCGTGACATGTACATTTCCAGCATTAAGATAGATAGCGTACATGCCATGATGGCGAAGACTCAGCTGCAGATGAAGTATTTGGAAGATGGATTACTTCTAATAAATACCAGGGTAACTCACATAGCTACCGACCAGTTATCACTTGCTATAGTAAGTTTTCAAACCTTCTGGTTTTGATAATGTATTCTTGTACAGTGTTGAAAACAAAAATGTTGTGCGAGTCAGATTTATACCGGTTTCCATTGAGTAGGATAGTTTTGTCATCGTTTTCCAATTTGTCAAACAATATTTTGTGTTCTTGAACGTAGAACGGACATGAAAGTATGTAATGACTGGAGTCTTCATTACGATAGCCACAGCGACATTCAGGATTATCCCCTATAAATCTGCCAAACATATGTCCATTTAGTTCTCTACAGTTTAAACGAAGTTTGCAGTGGATAATCTCTGCTTTTCTGTTCCCGGCATAATAATATTTATGGACAATGATATAAATCAATGGCCAAGGCCTTTTTCATGACATTTACTGTTTCACTGTTTCTGACGTTCTCATGTAGGGTATTCCAAAGCCTCACGTCAGAAGAAAGAAATGAGTTTGAGAACCGCTGCGTGTTACATGTAATTTCCCGTAATAAATTGGTCGTTCTTCGCGGGTAAGGAGTCACTTCTAAAACTGAACGACGGATTATCCACCTTGACAATGATAAGGTACGTCGTTTTAATCATTTTAATCACAGTTATAATTTTATGACGTTTCCCACGTTCCTTTAAAGTTATAAGGCCTGACTCTTTATAAATAAGATTATGACTTGTCCCTCTGTGTACTCCAATTATCGTGCGTAACGCATCTAACTGTAAATTCTCGAGGAGTATATTTTTCGTTTCACTGCAGTTGTCCCATACTACATCCGCAAAGTCAAACAATGGGAGAATAAAATATCTATAGAGAATTTCTAATGCGGATCTGGAAAGTCTGTATTTTAGACTTCTGAGGCAGTTTATCATCGGACTAATCTTTTTTCACAGCCATGTCGACGTGAGCGTTTCAGGAAGCGGTTTTAGAAAATATTAAGCCCAAATGTTCATGTTCGCTTTTGTCTTCAATTTGTTGTCCATGTAGAGTACGTGGAGAGTGTATTATCACTAAATCACCCGCAGAGTGGAGATTCCACCCTAGCAATAATTGCAAATTTGCTGCAAAGCATAACCAGCACAAGAAAAGTTTCAGCCAATGGACCTCCGGGTTAAACCCGGAGGTCCATTGGCTGAAACATTGCTTGTGTTTGTTGTTGATGTGTACACAATTTGAAAGTTATAGCTTGGGTGATAACCCCACTCCGCAGGTGATTTAGTTACAATCCACTCTCCATGTACTGTAAGTATAGATCTGGACGATCAAGGGGATTTGTTTTACGGGATATATTTAAAGTTTCTGTTTTTTGGGGGGGATTAAACAACAACTGCCAAGCATTTGACCAGGCGGCAATTTTTGCACTGTGTCGTAAGTGACCTCAAACACAAATCACAACTAATAATATTATTGACTATTTTAAAGTTTTCTCGTCCCACAATCGTAGTTATACATGCATAATCCACGGTGTATGGAAGTTCACACTTGCGAGAAAACTGATACATCCTGAGGTGCAACCGAAGGGTGTATCGGTTTTTTAAACCCGCGTAACTTTCTATACACCCTGCAATATACATACATGACCATTTTTTCTCACTATGTTTCGTCACATTGAAGAAAAATTTCAATTCAGCAGAACAGGAAAATAATCTCATATTTTGTTTGAGAATAATGGGTTATATCTTTAGTTATTTCCATGATGAGATGTATCAAAGATCAATGAATCGGTCACTAATATGCTCTTTGGAATAAACAGTAAGTTCCTTGACAATGATAAGGAATAAATAGATGCTCAGATTTTACAATTTGACAAAACAATAGAAGAAAGCCTACAAATACTGTCCAATGGTATTTTGAAAGAGAAACAAATAATAATTGAATAATCTGTGTTTATTTCACGCCCTCGGTCACATAGATTCCCTTATTTTACAAATTCAAACATCATACAATTCAATTCCGACATCTACTAGAAATAAAAGCAAAAACAAAAGCACGTGTGACGGATATAACAATAATAATAATAACACTTTGGCGGGCCGCTGATTTGTCGCGGCTCTCAGGCGAGAAGGCCTTACTTTCCCCTGTGCACCCAGCTGTCTTCATATTCCCACGCTTCTTCTCTCGAAGACGAACTGTTTGTTCTCATCCCACGCCCTATTCGTCCCAGTCCCAGTCTCTCCGATAACTATACTAACCCTCTCCTTTGCATCACCCACGAACCACATGTCCTCCATTCTCCAATTCCACATCCCCATTATACTCCCAGTGAATCTTATTCTGTTAGACTGGTATTTTGGGCATTCTAGTAGAAAATGTTCCAGGTTCTCGACGCCTAAATTACACATCTGACACTTATTGCCCCGTTTTTCCTAATTTATCCTCTCAGCTCCGGGGGTGGGGGGGGGGGGGCACGACCTTAGCCTGAAGAGCAGCGCCCCCCCCCCCCCCCAAGGTGCCAAAAAGGTACTTTTCAAAGCTGGGCTTCTCTTTAATACAAAGGGCTCTTTGCACTGACACCCTCTCATTAATTCAGGTTACAATCCAACATGAATCTTTCTCGGACGGTTTTTACTCTGGTTTGTACCCACTTCTCATTAGAGATATCCGTTGAATAGTTCTCCATCAACTCCATCACTTAGTCTATATTCCTTGTCTTTATGTTTGAATTCCAAGTATTTTAGAACATCAATTTGCACCATCTGCTGTCGGAGAGAGTTCTTACATAGAATAAACGTATAGTGTTTTCAAGTAAAAGAATTATTTTACGAGTAGGATTAAGAATGAAACCGACGAGCCTCTGGCGAGTCGGTTTCATTCTTAATTCTACGAGTAGAATAGTTTTTTTTATTTGAAAACACTATACGTGTATTTTGTTAAAACCATGAATCTTTTTTCATGGTTGTCGTGGCGAAATCGTGCTGTTACTCGCTACAAAACACAGCGAGAGGTGAGAAGCACCTTGGTCCAATTCGATCGACCAGCAAAATTGGAAATATAAACAAGGCGCAGTAATACATTTCTGTCTAAAAATAATTCCCCTACAAACTAGAGCTAAACTCGCAAAAATACTGTAATAAATGAACAGTGTGTGGTGTTCTCTACTGGCATTGTGCAATACTTTCACACAGGTTTAAAGAAAACAACACTTGAACTATTAATTATGCTACACGAATGCGTTAGAGGTCAGAGGTCAACAAGTCCGTCTCAGCTACAGGAAATAATTCTTTCAGTGTTAAACCCACGGGGAAAATTTATCACCCTACTAGGTGAATAAAGCAAAAAAATTACCCAAGGCTTTTATTGTTCAAATAAATGACAATTAACGGGATACAAATAGTTAACATAACAGAGTTTCATAAAGTCTATCCTTTCCTTAATCCTCATCCACTCAAGCTAACCCCTTATTGCTGCTAGTACCGCAGCATTGCACGGCCCCTCTTCTCCATCGGCCTGCATCGTTCTGCAGGGTTTCCAAGCTCTTTAACACCATTTGGTTTAGAGGAATCACTTCCGTACATATGTTATAATTGGTCCACCAACCATTTCCCAACTTGCCCCCACCCCCCTAAAAACCTTACTGATGCTGCTTCCCCCTATGAGTTTCATTTTAGTAAGGATTCGCCACCCCTTCACAGTTAGTTTATTCGCCTAGTTGCGGTCGATGCCTCTCCCCGCGATGTTTATAATTGCCCTTAAATACTCGTAGTCGCCTCTCTTCCCTACACTAAGAAGTTTGCTGCTACCTTCCGGAATATAGAGCCCGCCCACTCTCCACTTTCGAGTAGGTTCCACTTTACAACCGACGGGTGAAACTTTGCTTTTACTTTCATTTAGTTCGGGTCTCCATTTGTTCCCATATCTCCCAACAATTGGCAGCATTTATTTACCCACCGCCCCCTTCGCCTTCTGACACTAGTACCATATCATCTGCGAAAAATATCCTTGGGATCATCAGGTCCCCAGCTGCTACCCCTCCTTGTCGCTATGTAGGAGTTCATCTCTCAAATCTTGCTCTCAATCCAAAAAGAATTCTCGAAAGGATACACCCCTGTTTTTGGCACACGATTTGTTGTTATTTTACCCAGGCTAAGTTCACTACATGTTTGCTTAGTGCTTTAAGAACTCAAACAAACTCACCTCTCGGGCCTAATACCTCAAGCCATTGACACACATACCCCCACCCCCCTCTCCATATCCTATCATATGCCTTTTTCACATCCAGAAAGGCCATACACATCTTTTTCTTTTTGGCTTTCAAAGATTCTATTATTTGGGTCAGTGTGAAAAAATGGTCAGTGACTCTCATTTCCTTCCTGAAACCATTCTGGATCTCTCTCAGAAACCCTTTCTCTACAATCACATCTTCTAATCTCCCATACAGGACTTTGCAGAAAACCTTGCCAATATAGCTACTGACAGAAATCTCCCGATAATTCTCGAATACATCCTTTATCCCCATTTTTTTGTGTATAAATGTAACCTTGCTCTGTCTCCATTCTTTTGGAGCCTCTAGATACGTAAACAGAAACATATAATCGAAAAAAGCTACCATTATGTTCTCTATCCCACCGTGGCTTTCTGCCACTAGTACCATATCATCTGCGACAAATAGCCCCGACATCTTCAGGTCCCCATTCGCTACCCCTTTGTCGTCCCTCTCTCCATAGGCACATGTTTTGTTGTTGTGTTATCCAGGCTACGTTCACTTTGTACATCTTTATACAGTGCTCTAAGAATTCCAACAAACTCTTCCCCCCCCCCCCCCCCCAGGCCCAAGAACTCAAGGTTTCGCCACATCGTCGCCTGAGTGCTAAAATGTTCTATGTGCCCTATGGGACATAGAACTTTATAGCACTCAGGCGACGATATACCCTCCCTCCATACCCTATCATATGCCTTTTTTCAGACCTTTTCGTCTCTCGCAGATTCTATCATTTGGGTCAGTGCGGAAAGATGGTGAGTGACTCGCCTTCCCTTCCTGAAAGCATTCTGGATCTCCCGTACAAACCCTTTCTCTTCAATCATATCCTCCAATCTCCCATACTGGACATTGCAGAAAACCTTTCCAATGTTGCTACTGACAGATATCCCCCGATAATTGTTCTTTTCATCAATTTCCCCTTTTTGTGAATAAATGTAGCTTTGCTTTTCCTCCACTCTTTCGGAACCTCTTGATACGTAAACAGAAAAAAATATATATGAAAATTGTGGTCAAATAGCTACCTTTATCTGAGAGATATTCACATCAAAGTCAAAACTTCGGTGTTTTATATAATTCCTATCCATTTATAGACTTAGTTTAATTTCGTTTATTTTGATGCAATCGAACAAAAGTGTTTTTTTCCAATTGACACGGGGGGGGGGGGGGGGGGGTGGAAAATATATCCAGGTACATATGATGCTTTTTGAA
Organism: Pictodentalium vernedei; assembly: GCA_031216915.1. NCBI lineage: Eukaryota > Metazoa > Mollusca > Scaphopoda > Dentaliida > Dentaliidae > Pictodentalium > Pictodentalium vernedei. The sequence continues at coordinate 461,586,096 of CM062292.1, read as the reverse complement.
TTTTGGACATGTTAGACCACCCACACCTCCATTCCCTTGTTTTGTCCCATATTTGATATTTTAACGACTAATTTCTGCCCCCCCCCCCCCCCCTTCGATGGATATTCACAGTCCTACTCTGTATTCACTACAGTTTGAAAATGCTGCCAGGGTGGACTCTTATGATACCTCACTTTTCCATGTATTTCTTGTACAGTCTTCACAGGAAGTTGATGAACATGCTGTATTGAATAATAATAATAACACTTTGGCCGGCCGCTGATTTGTTGCAATTCTCGGATGAGAAGCCCTTGATTACCCCTGTACTCCCAACTGCCTCCCTATTCCCACGCTTCTTCTCTCTTCCCATTAACCCCTGCAACATATGGTGATTGTTCTGCAAGTTTTTGGTATATATACTCATGTGGGACTGTCAATTGCCGGGAACTAATTTTATACGCATATTCAGAGGTGTCACTTTTGAGAAAAGAAAAGTTAAAAAATAAAATAAAAAAAATATTGAAATTTACACGAGCCTTATTTACTATCAATGATTTTCATTAATTTTGAGTGAGCACCTATCCATTAACCTATCTTTAGTTCATGTCAGTGCACGGCCATATCACAATCCAGGAGCGTCAGCTGAGAATAATAAGTCTGAAAGTGATGTATATGCTATTGGTATGTCGCTCTCTGTTTTTATCTAGCTGTTGTATTGGGTTAAAACATTATTGAATAAAAAACTAAATATGTATAAGGGCTAAACAGTCACTAATGGCACATTGAATGGTTGCTGCAAATCTATGAAAATGACAAAAACAACATTTATATGGATGTACTTGATCTACAAAGCCTATAAAATTACCAAAATAATGAAAAGATAAAAACAAATCTTGTCCATGGGACAAATTGATTTCTTGCCACTCCGACCACCTATCTGCCCACCATACGTTCCTGGGAAAAAACAAGTTCATCACCACCAGTGATCCGATTAACATTCGATTCATGGGCTGTCACCGCACCTTTGGGGTTAATTTTGGGACAGAATGCGACGTTTCGATAGTCCGATTACGAAAATGGGTGGAGTTTAGTTCCTTTGATCGATCTATGACGTCCGATGGAAAAAAATAGTCTATCTACAGAAATCCGCAAGGACACTTGTTCCATCCGTGTTTGTAAATATGGAACTGCCGGAAAAGTAACAGGCGTGTAATAAATAGAGGATATGGAATGAGTGTTTTTTCTCATATAATATTTATGAAACGAGTCTAAGAATTTTCCGTTTTGGCGAGCCTCTGGCGATCCCAAGCGGAAAATTTGTACGAGTTTCATAAATATTATATGAGAAAAACACTCATTTCATATTCTATTTGTCATATGACACACGCGCACAAATTAGGCACCAAGTATGACTTTTTAACCCATCACCTAACTTGAGTTGCCGACGGCACTTGGACAAAACATCCTCGTATACCTAAATGTTTTTACTTTTAACTTCCAAAACATAGGTTATGACCCCTCATTGGAACGAGCTCGCTGAGCTCGTTCCAATGAGGGGTCATAACCTTTGTTTTGGAAGCAAAAAGTGAAAATATAAAAAAAAAAATGAATGGCGTTTTTCTTGTTGGTAAAAGATTAATACAATATAACCGACCCTAGACAGGGCAGATAACGTAACTTCTCCCTACAGAAATTATGCAGATCGGACCCAGTTGTATTTTGTTTAGCCATTCAAATTGTCTAGTTTTGAAATTGACCAATGAAATTAACGGAAGTAAGCCTTCCGTTAATTTCATTGGTCAATTTATCACTGATTAATATGAAAACAAGATATCAAATGTTTTAAAAGTGAACAAAACGGACGAGTCATATGATAAAACCCATTATGTTTTGCTCGAAAGAGTCCGAGGAGGTCAATCAAACCAAACATAATGAGTTGTATACTTCTATTTTCAAATTAAAGTGAAGCGATTCCGAGAGAAAATATTATTCAAGGGCCGTGTGTATTTACGGGTTATGGAAATTTACACTGGTTTGGAAACCGAAATAGCCTTCAGCTTTGCCTCGCGGTGTGTCAGTTTCCAAAGCAGTGAAATTTCCTTACACCTGGGACAGACGCAGACAATTAATAACATTCGGACTTGACTCCCAACAATCAATTAAACAATCTGACGGTCAATTTTAATAATTTGTCTAGAAAGCGTAGTGCCCTTTCTGACATTCATGCTGTACCACACCATAAAAGGAACGTAATTCCATTGTCATGATATCGGCCGGTACAAACTTCGATAAGAAGGTCGAGTTTTAAAGTTTGTGAAAATATTAATCACTGTATTGTAATGTGATCACACAACTGATATTTTTCTCCCTGACATCACGATTGCCTAAACACAATTTAATTGTTTGTCTGTTTATTTGTTTGTTTGCATATTTGTTTACGTTTAGTTTAACATCCTTTAACTCTTTCAACACGAGAGGCCGCTTTTCCGGTCCAGGAACACGATACGTCATAATTTCATTACGTAGGATGGCTACTAAGTGAACGTGTGTGGTAGAACAATTAATATTTTCAACGTGCAGCCTTCGGGCTGCACGTTGAAAATATTAATTGTTCTACCCCCAAATAATGAATATGGCTCTTCAATTTCTGCAATTTCACTGGCATGGAAGATACCACCAGTGATTAAAGGGTTAACATATTTTCGAATCGAAAGCATCGAATCAAATCTGATATTCGGAATCGAATTCGACTTCGAACCGCTAACAGGCGTCTTGAAGTCCCGACTGATGCATTATTCCAAGTTCATCTTCAAGCCATGCCTTCGCAGAAGGCATGCCTTGCTGATGTAGTTGGAATATTTTCCAGGAAACGGTCATGATTAGCCATTGTACATAAGTATGTGACCTTAGACGCCAATAAATAAATAAATAAACAAATAAATAAATAAATAAATAAATTACCCAGTAACGATTTGTGTTCAAAAACAGAAATGGGTGCGAGAATTCTGTACTGGGCTCTGCACAGGGCCAGCTGCTAGCCTCGGTGAGCTCATCGATGATATTGAGTGGTAACTTTTGAATTTGCTTTCAGCAGGGGTAGTTGCTAGTGAAACTGGATTTAGCATGGATGGTGCTATGGGTACATATGTTGTGTATGTCAATTTTACTGAAATTACATTCAGCTTTTTTTCACCATTATTTACTTAAATTTCTATCTCAGCTGTATGCTTTTGTGAGTCGGCTAAGATGACAAGCGAAATTCCAGTGAAAGATTTGAAGGAAGACGAAAAAGTAGGTATAAAAGGCGGATTCTGTATCACGATTTTGTACATGTACACGTACATCGATGTACACCTCCATAGGATTTGGTGTTAAAATCGTGTACAAGTACACGAAATGTCGTTTTTTGGTGGTGATACAGAATCCGCAAAGCGGATTCTATATCACTGGATTCTATATACACGTCGCTCAAGAGTGAAAAAAAATGTATGAAATTTTAAGAAAAATGAGGTCGATTGTCTGATACAGAATCCGCAAATGGGTTTCCCCATAGGATTTAGTGTTAAAATCGTGAGCAAAAAACGTGTTGCGGATTCTATATCAGCATCAAAAGTGGTTGCGGATTCTGTATCTGTACACGATTTTAACACTGAATCCTATGGAGGTGTACAGGGAAACCCATTTGCGGATTCTACATCAAAAATCGACTTATGTACAGTACACGGAAAAAAGTTGATACTGAACCCGCAAAACCACTGCCACGTTTCCCGATCGTAAGTGGAGGGAATACCCATAGTGGATTTTTCCAAACTTAACAGACTACTATTGGACACTCCCATTTCTGACGTAAGTGGTGGGAATACCCATAGTGGGATTTTCCAAACTCAACAGAAAAAAAATAATTTTTTTGGAAAATCCCTACTGTATAAACTTATTGAGAACGCCATTTGTCACGCTCGAAATGTATTACGGGTTTTTATTCAAATGAGCGTCAATTGTCAGTTAAATAGTTTAACTGAAAAACTATTCAATAGATGAAAGCGGAAACAGTTCAAAAGATTAATTGATATGATTTAAACGTGTGTTTTGAAAACGTTACATTACTGATGTGTTTATTTGCGATTTTTGATTATTCGAGTTTTCCTCATGGTGAGAATAAGCGCGATTGCGATTTAACACTTTCGAGAGCAAAACTCATTTAGAGAGGTTTATTTTGTAAATGTTTTTTTTTCTCAACTGAAATAGGTTTTGAGGTGAGGAAATAAAAAAAGTGATTGATATATATAGGAGAGGAAAAAAAAATATAAATAAACAGTTATTTAAAAATAAATATATCAAATCGAATAGATAATAAAAAAAAAAATACGTAAATCATGAGCGCTTCCCCAGACTATTAGAGCAAGGTTTATTTTAAAAATGCTGATGAGAGCCTACGCATTCTGTGTGAATGAACAACTAGGTCGCCTCTTGTTAGAACGATGCGTCGGATGTCGGGATCACCTAGACTTCGATTACGAGAATCATTCGTGTCTGACGATGGAAAGGGGAGATATGGTCGTCAAGTATTTCGAACCGGCGTTCGAACGCATTCAAATCGATGAAGTGATCGCATTTTGGAAGAGATTACTCTTCTGTAAGGATCGGAAGAACTGAAATTGGCGCGTAGAAGTCTGACTTTAGAAGACAAGGGATGCATCATGAAATTATTGTTCAATGAAGCATACGTCTAAGTTTTTGTCGTTGATATAAAATACGGGAGAATTGAAAATAAAAAATAAATACACACAATTTTTTTTTTATCTAATATTAGAAAGAAAAAAAAAACACAAAAAATGAGAACCAAAAATAAATTGTATCTGACGTTAGATGATGACGAGGACGAGAAGCCGAATGGCGTTTTGCCGACGGCACCGTCGCTAGAAGAAAAAGAAAGAGGACAGAGGTATCGTATCGATCAAATCAGTAGAATCCAAGCATATCTAACTCGAGAGAGAGATTCTCGCCGTTCTCTCAAGAAGAAGTATTCGCGTTTCCTGAAATTCGTCAAGGCGGTCGACATGACACTCATCACGATTTCCATGGGTTTACACGTGGCCAGCATCGGATTGTTGTCGACCACGGTAGGCATTTCGATCGTGTTGACCGTAGGAATCGCTCTCGCTGCCGGATTGTTTAGCATGCTCGGGAACTTTTTGAGTAGGAAATTATATCTGAAGGCGAGGAAACACAACTAGATTTGCGTCTTGGCCAAATCCAAGATCGACACAATATCCGAAATGATCTCGATGGCGTTGAAAGACGGTAGGATATCGGACGGAGAATACTTCACGATATTGGGTGAGAAAACGAAATCCAAAGCCATCAAGGAAGAGATGAAGGATTCTCTCGTGGAAAAAGGGAGGAAAGAGGCTAGGGAGGAATTCAGTAGGATGATAGAACTCAAGAGCAGCGATTGAAAAAAAAACATATATATAATAAGAACAGAATTTTTAAAAAAAAAATATTAAATTTATATATAAAATAAAAACGAAATTAATTTAATTAAATAACTCTCAAAAAATGTATTGTGTAAAGTGTAAGAGAGTTACCGAGACGGGTATTTCTCGAGAAGTACAAACTAAAAATGACAGACAGATGCTTCGTGGAATTTGCGACGTGTGTGGTTCTATCAAGACTCGATTCGTAAAAAAAAGAACGCGAGCAAAGGTAAAGGCGTCGTGAATAAAATGATCAATAATCTACCTTTCGAAATGCATCTGCCTGGTCACAGTTTCATGGGACCTGGAACGAAATTGAACAAGAGACTCAACGCCGATCTGACTCCTAAATCTTGGAGCAAACCTGTGAATAAGGTGAATGCTGCCACATATGATCACGATCTGTGCTACGCCAGACATCCCGACACCAAGACTCGCAACGATGTCTGCGATAAAAACATGTTGGGGAAATTGAGAGGTGTATCGAATCTGACCAGGAGAGAGAAGATAGAACGTTCGCTGGTCGGTAATCTGATCGGTGCGAAACGTCGATTCGGATGGGGAGTTAAAAAAAAAGCGCATCTGAAAAGAAGAAGAAACGATTATTGACGAGCGAATTGGCCGAGGAGTTACACAAACCCATTGTGCGTAAATTTTGAAAGAGAAGGGTGTTCGAGAAGGGTTTGGATGATATTTGGTCTGCCAACTTGGTCGACATGAGATCGTTTTCGAGGTGGAACGAGGGTGTTAAATATCTATTGATGGTAATCAACGTGTTTTCCAAATATGGTTGGATCAGAGCTTTGAAGAATAAATCGGGACCTTGCGTCGCCGAGGCTCTGAAGAGCGTGTTTGACTCGTCTTCTCGAAAACTGAATAAATTGTGGGTGGATAAGGGAAAGGAATTCTACAACAAGCACGTTCATCGATTGGTCGACCTCTACTTGATCGAAAATGAAGAGAAAGCCAGCGTGGTGGAATGTTGGAATCGAACGATGAAGGAAAAGATGCATAGATACTTCACAGCGAATTCGACCAAGAAATACATACACGTTCTGAATGGTCTGGTTTAAGATTACAACAACATGCGACACAGATCGATCAAGATGACTCCCGCAGAAGACAGCGATCCTCGAAACGGAAAACGGGTCTACGCGAATCTATATCCTGAGAAATCTAAGATCAGGAAGAAGTCTAGAACGCCGAAATTTGCGGTTGGTGATCGAGTGAGAATCTATGTTTATAAGAAGCACTTCAAAAAGGGTTATACTCCTCGATGGACCTTGGAAATCTTCATGATAATCAAAATATTTCACACCAATCCGGTGACTTACGAAATCGAAGCTTTGGATGGAGAAGAGATCATCAGAAAGTTTTACGAACAACAATTACAGAAGACAAAGTTTTGATAAAGAAAAACAAATTTCTTTTATTCACTCTCTTTAACATTTTCTTGTTTACACATATATATATAGGAGAGAAAAATAATAATAAAAAATAATTAAAACTATTTTTAGATAAAAAAAAAAAACAAGCTAATTATTAAACAAAAAAGACAACAAAAACCCTTTAAAAATGGCAAATATACTAGATATAGCACAAAGCATAGTGAAAGATGAAAGTATTCAAGAATATGAGGTTCACGAATACGAACCGGTAACCGGAACGAGTTTGAACAATGTGGGAGAGATAAGAATCAACGTCGAAACTCAAGATCTATTTGTCCATCCTAGCGAGAGTTACATAGTGGTGCAGGGACGTCTCACCAAGGAAGATGGGAGCGACTACGCCGACGACGACACGGTTACTCTAGCCATTAATGGAATCATGCATCTATTCAGTAATATAAAATACATGCTGTCCGGACAAGAAATAGAATCTGTGTTTCATCCCGGTCAGGCCACCACGATGTTCGGACTCTTGACATATCCAGATGATTTTTCGAAATCCAGAGGACTTAATCAGTTGTGGATGAAAGACACCGCAGGCCCTGCTAGCGCCGGCGCTGCCGAGATATTCGACTACGTCGTCAAGACGTCCAGACCTAAAGGAACGTTTTCGTTCAGGATACCTTTGAAACACATCTTCGGATTCGCAGACGATTATAACAAGATCATGTACGGATTCAAACACAATCTGACGTTGATTCGAAAAGGAAACGATGATGCAATAGTGAGACTCCCTGCAACCGATGCAGGTAAGTTAACTCTACACAAGATATCGTGGTTCGTTCTGCACGTGGAGCCTTCGGTCGTGGAAAAAACGCGTTTCTACAAGATCATAGAATCTGAGAGTAAATTACCTGTGAGATTTAGAACGAGACAGTGTGACACGGCCAGCATTCCACCCTCCACGAATCACTTTGATTGGAGATTGATGGTGGAATCCGCTTCTGAGAGACCACGTTTCATTGTGGTTGTGTTTCAGACTGATAAGGATGGGTCTCAGGAAAAGAATGCATCGCTATTCGATCACTGCCATTTGAGAAACATGCAAGTGTTTCTGAACGCCACGAGATATCCAGCAATTGATTACAATGCGTCGTTCGACAAGAACGATTTCTGCAGACTGTACGGCGATGCCGCTGATTTTAGAAAGAAGTATCATGGTCTAGACGAATTGATGAGCAACCCTAACATATCTCCCGGCGAATACAAGTTGATGTATCCCATGTTCGTATTCGACGTCAGTAAACAGAGTGAACGACTCAAGAGTAGCATCTTAGACATTCAGATCAAGATGCAATTCAATAGGAACGTGCCAAGAAAAACTGAAGCCTTCATCCTGGTCCTGTTGGATAGAGAATTACAAATCGAATCGGATGGAAATAAGATGTTGATCATTCGATGAGAGACGTGTGTGAAAAAAAAAATATATAAATAAAAATTAAAAAAATTATTATAAAAATGAATGATAAAGAAAGAGAATACTTAAGAAGAAACAGACGTGTTTTGATTAAAAATATTTCACAAGATTCGTTAGCAATAATTCTAGACACTTTAGTCGAAACAGAACCTTCGATATTGACTGATTATATGAGACGTGAAATCGAAAGTAAAATCTTGATAGAAGATAAGACCAGAAAACTTCTAGACACGTTGACGTATAGAGGACCGACTGCTTTTCGAGAATTTATAAAAGCTCTTTGAAATGCTAAAATAGATGTCGATGCGTGTTTCGAGATAGGTGATCCAATTTCAGGAGATGAAACATTATGAGAAATAAGGTATGTGTTTTTGATATCTTTCGACGTAACTTTGAAGAGCGTTGGGTTGGCAGGAACTCATTTTCATGGTGAAACATTCGAAATTGGTGTACCCAACGAATGGTACTTTTAACCTTCTATTGCAATTTTTAAACTTCACGATGGTGTTGGGTTTGGGCATTTCAATGGTGACACCTTGATTTTCACTGCAATATTCTTGATGTTTCACTCTGAAACATGTTCATGCAGTTATAACATAAACATATCTTTCCTTTATGTTTATTATTTTGTCTCGACAGTAATCGGCTCGGATTTTTAACCCAACAATAATGACGACTGTCACCATTCGAAATCAATAATAAAATAATCGTCTTTTCTCTTTCAAGATACGAAGTCTGTCTGAGAGGATAGATCGTTCGTTTTTTATCGTCGTATCCCAAGACGTTCACCGCTACGGTGGGATTTTGAGCCTCGAAACGTTTGATGTGTTTTATCTGCCTTGGAAAAGTCACTCTGGTCCAATTGAGATTTTTAGAAGTCTCCTCATAACGAGAAACTCTATCAGAGTTCATTTTGACAGGGTATAAAGTGGAGGTGACTGCCCATTTAAAACACTGATCATCTTTATTTCTCACGTTGATCACAGCATTTTTTTTAGCTAAGAAATATGGTAATTCCACGTAGGAAGACCCAATATTTTTTTCTTCACCCGTTCCATGAATAATTTTGCATCGATTTTCTTGAACGAGGGAACCACGTTGATAGTTTAAAACGCCTTTGATTGCACTCTCCCGTTCTACGGGCTTCGATTGGAATAGTTCTGTGGTGAGTCATGCTACATATTCTTCTCCTTTTCCTTTGTTGATTGCTTGTCGAATTTTGCTTGATATATCGTGTTTGTCTAGAATTTGAAGTGCATCACTCGTTTTCGTTTTAGTTTTTCTTTTCTTTTCTTTTGAAACTTGAAGTTCTTCAATGGCTTTTTGTTTAGTCGTCTTCTTATTTTTCACAACCAAAATGTTTTTGGTTTTTTTCGACGTCGGCATTTCGATTCCTTTTACTATCTTTTTCTTCTTCTCATTTTTCACAACCAATGCCTTTTTGACGTCGTTGCTATTGACATTTCGTTTGCCTTTCCATCGTTTTGCAAATATTCCTGTATGACTTCAATTTTTTTTTATTTTGGTCTATGATTTCTGAAATGTGGAATTTTTAATAGTTTACAAATCTCGTTTAACTGAGGTACGTTTTTTTTCATTTAAATTTTCCATTTTTTTATTTGTTTGCTCCATTTGTAAAATATTTTTTTTTGTTTTTGAATTTTGTATTTAAATAATTTGTTAAAAAAAGTTTGTTTTTTTTTTTACTCTTCATATATATAAAAAAAAGTTTTTGAATTTTCTTTAATGTAAAAAAAATTTTTTTTCGATGAAATTAATCAATTTTTTATGTTCCTTAACGTGAAAAAAATTGAATTAATACGAGAAAAAAAGGACGTTAAATTTAAACTTTTATTTATATAAAGAGAAAAACACTTTTACAAAGAAAGATTTTCTTTCACATTAAAGAAAATTAAAATTAAAAATACTTTTTTTATATATATATAAAGAGTAAAAAAAAACAAACTTTTTTAACAAATTATTATTTAAATACAAAATTTAAAAATATATATTATTTGCAATAATTCATAAAACAAAAAATCAAATAATCTATCATGACAACAACACCTAAAAGATGCGAATTGAAATTGAAACGAGTCGAAACGTATAAGAAATTAGGTTATAAAATCTATAGATTACAACGACACGACTCCATCAAATTGAATGAGGTCGAGACGAAGGGCTTAGAGCATAAACATGACAAATATAGCGTGCCTTTGAAATTGGACAAAGCCATGCTCGATTTGTTTTATGAGTACTAAAGCGATCTGCAGAATATCATCGTCACCGAAGACAGAGAATTCGACAAGGACGATTTGTCATTGTTCAATGGAAGTTACATATATCCAAAAATCTCACTCGAACTCATGGACAAATCGGGTGGTGAGAGCGCGTTCACCGATGTAAAAAAACTTAAAAAAGTAAAGATAAACATTCAACACATTTTCGAAAAAGGAGAAAACACGAGTGTCAACATGCTAATAATGGACTTGGAAATATAAACAATAGAGAGATTGATTTTTTTAGTGAAGAAGAAGGAAAAAAAAAAGTAATGAGATCATCTCTAGATCTCATTACTTTTTTTTTGTTTTCCTTCTTCACTATTGCCCATATATTATAATAACGTTTCCTTTTTTCTCAAATTTCAGCGTCGATTCTTCTTTTCTTTTCTTTTTTTTGTGATATGCTACGTTTTTATAAGAACACATTTGTTTATCCGAATCATAATTATGAACGAATGTTCTGCATCTCTCGGTAACACTCGCATCATTACCATTCTCTTCAGAAGATAGTGGTAATGGTGGAAAATGTCTCATTATTTTAAATTTCAACTGCATATCCCGATCTTTATTTAACTCTTTTATCAGTTCTTTCCTAAGATATCCATCATTAGCGTCTGATCGTTTTTCCACATCTTTTTCACACTCTATCTCGCGATATTCATCATTATCGTCTAATTGTTTTTCCACCTTTTTATCCATTTTATATTATTTTATACTTTCTATGATTTATATTTTATATTTATATAATTATATAATTTTTGTTACATTATAATAACATATTCAAAATCGGTATATTCTTAAATAGCGAATTCTCACCAAACAACAAACCCTTACCGAGTTGCTCAACATTCCCTCCACTCTTCAGATAGAGACCATTTCCACTCAAAGAGTTGTCACCTCTAACGGGTTCTAGATACAATCCTTTACCGCTGTCGTCTACGTGGACGCGACACACGGCTCCTCCCTTCTTCAAAAACAGTCCGCTGCCACCCATTAATTTCTCAACTGCCGAACTCTCGAGTCCCGTGAGAGCTCCCACGCCGAGAGTCTTTCTGAGAAAGGGTAATGTCTTTGCGGTGAAGGGTAATGCTTTTGCGGTGATTCCTGCCAATAGCAGTAGGAAACCGCCTTTCATTCTCAAATTATATCTCAATTGAGCGGGACTCAATCTCACCGTCAACCCTCTTCCATCACGAATCGCTTTCTCCATCCTTTTGATTTGACTTCTGGTCCAGACGATCGAATCCTGACCGCCACTCGTCAGATCTTCGTGAGTGAATTTGAATCTCACTGCCTCGCCTCGAGTTGTTAACGCTCTCTTAAGTTTATTCCTCTGTCCTGCGGATATGTTCACGTTTTTAACCACGTATTGTGTCATAATTCTTTTTTTAAAATATATTTTCTTCAATTGTCTTTTTTGATTTAATGATAATTATATATATATTAAATAATTTTTGTAAAATTAATATTGTGTTTATTTTATTTTTGTTATTTATATATATACACAATATTTTTTTTTTTTGCTTTTATATTTCTCTTATGTGAAATCGTATCATCACCCTCTCTCCGCGAAGATTTAACAGTTCACCATTTTGATCCGTCAACGTGGTTTTGAGACTATACAACATGTCTAAAATCACTGGTAGATAAACTAAATTTCGAGGTCGTTCCACGATCTTATAACCCGGCGACACGTTTGGAAAGAAGGAATAGATCGTCGGTTGAGTGCTACCATTCATGTAGCTTCCAGCTATCACATCCACGTTCACCAGAATGCTATTGACTGCGAGAATGTCGACCGTATTTTCAGAAGCCGCGTGGCCTCGATACATCTTTCGATCGAATCCCAGCATCTTGCATATAGAATCGTCTGTGTTGAAATCCACTCGAAAATTATCTTCCAAATCCAGCATCGTCTGTAAGGTATTAGGATTAGGAGCGAGTCTGATCTTGTTGCTTCCCTTTCCATCCGTCTTCATTCACGTCTGAATGTAATTGTTCAAATCGTCTATGTCATAACTTCCTTTGGGAATTCGAATCTCCAACCAATCCACTCCGTCGGAATACTTGAACGAGTTATTCTTTTCGGCGACGTCGGGAAAGGAATAATAAGTCTCCAGATTCACCAACGCCATCTCGTATCTTTTCTCTCTATTCAATTCGATGGAAGGTTCGAATTTCGTCGCGAATCGAGTCGAATCGCCACTCACCACGATTTGAATGGATTGTTTTGCAGCCGTATTCTCGACTATCCGTTCTAACAATTCTCCTTGTTCGAACATTATATTTAATTTTATTTTTATTTTTTCAAAAACTAATTATTTTAAGATTTATTATTTTCTATTTTTTTTATTTTCATGCTCTATCTTATTATCATCAGAAACATAAAACTTGTCGAATCCGCACCGATATTTTCCGCGTTTAAATTCCCTAGTCAAATCGATCACGACGAAATTGTAAAGTCCTCCATCCCAAACCCTCTTACAGAATCTCCTGAATTCCGCCGCGCTCATGTCGTTTGCGACGTGATCGCTGTAGATGTGATTGAGATTCTTGAGATCTTGGCGAAAGAGACATAGAAAATTATCGTTCTCCCTTATCGTCTGTCTGGGCAATCGAAAATAGTTCTGCGACAGGTAGAAACAGTCCACGTTGCTGTAACGACCCCTAATGTAATACGCTTCGCATCGGTTCTGTCTCTCCAAAAGCAGATCGTCGAAAATCATGAGATTCTTATCTTCCGATTTCAATTCTCTAGGGTCCGAAACGTCGCTAGCGTTCTCATAAAATCGACACTCGACGTTCGAAGATGCACTTCTCTTCATAAATTCCATCGCCGCGCCGTCCAAAATGGTCGAAAGAGAAGCTTCACTTTTGTCGAATTCCTCCCTACTGTCAAAGATACTGGCTATGACGTCCTTGGGCAATCTACGGTCCATGCATTCTCGAAGCAATCTGTATTCGGGTTGAAACAAGCTCTTGCCAAACACAAACAATCTGTCGTAATCCAACCAGTCGGGTCGGGATAATAGATTCATCAATAGATTGGTCTTTCCACAATTCGATTTTCCCACTATCAAGCCTCTTATGCTTTTAGGAAAGAACTCGTTATTCGACCTCTTGGTCGCGGCGTCGTTCCAAGACATATCTTTAATGTTCATCTTTGTTTATTTTTTTTTTTGTTTGTTATTTTAGATTTTTTCAAACACAATTTTTTATGTTTTTTCAAACTCAGTTTTTAATATTATTATTTATTTATATTACACCGTCGCGAGTTCTCTTCAATCCAGATCCACTCGTCATTTTGGCTTAATCTTGTATGGGGACGCTCTAACACAGCTCGCTTCGCCGGTGGACTGATCAACTTGTCGATCAACGTGTCGGCTGCCCTCTTGCCAGCCACAGAAGCTATCCTACCACTGGCTTCGGAAGCGGCTTTGTTACCAGCATCCAAAGCCGTCTTCTCACCGACCTCAAACGCGGTCGATGCGAGTTTTCTACCCGCCTCACTCGTGAACGCTCGCATTATAGAATCGACGATGCCAGAACTGCTTTGAACGTAAGTTCTAACGTATCCCCTGTTCTTTATCACCAACATATTTTATTTTATAATATATATTTTGTTTTCACTGGTAAATCGTTTGTTGTTTAAATACTTTTTATTATTCTAGTGTAAAATTTACTGTTTTTATTTTATATATTTTTGTTTGTTTGTTTCTCTCTCCTCATTATATATATCAATCCTTCAATTCGTTCATCAGCCTTTTATAATGGTTTTTATTCAAAACCTTCTGTCGTAACAATTCATCGCATATGCTAACTATCTCATTATCTAATCCTGTGTTACCAGCGCGTCTACTTGCCATCAACAATCTCAATCTCTGAAACAGAGCGTCAGAATCGCTCGGAAAAAAGTGGTTCTCACTCCTTTCCCGGTTCTCGACTCGTCATACTTCTTATTCATATCCCATATGGGTTTCACCACCTTCGTCCACTTGTAACCTCTGCTGGCTTTGGATCCCGTTTCTCCGGCATCGTTATTTCTCTTCATGGCGTTGGTCTGAACCAGAATGTCACCGTAATTGTCGAAATCCTGTTCCATGTATTCTCCAGGCTTGTCGGAAAGGAGCAATAAGCGCATTCCATCAGTTATTTTATACTTATTCGAACCGACGATTAAATTATCATCATCCTTTCGCACTTCTGTGTCGCTCACAAAAATTCTACCGTCCGAATCCTCGCGAATTCCAAACAACAGATCTCTCTTACCATCATCCTCGGACGACACGACTCTATCAGTGGTGATAGTCGAAGCTTTATCATCACTTTCGCTCACGTCGGTTTCGATTCTCCCGGGAACGTAATCCGGTGTAGATTGAAAGGAAATCTGGTTTGTAAAACTACCGGGCAACGAACCCATTCTCAAAGAACCCTCTTTTATGGGTCTCAATTCTTCAACTATCTCCTTCTTGCTTCGCTCTTGAACCTCCGTCACGGGTTTAAATATTTTTGTGGCCTCGCGTTTGAGTTCGATCTCTCCACGATGTCTGCTTCTGTCAGCCGATTGAATGCTCTTTTTGGCACGTTCATGTTCATTTAAAAGCTGATCTCGGCGTTTAGCATTCATCTGTAAAAACTTTTTTTTTTCGTTTTTAAATTATTAATATTTCCTTTGTGTATGCTAATGTGGGTTATTTATTATTTTCAAAATTAAATGTATAATTATTTTTATGTTTTAAGTAAATAAAAATCTTCTGTCTTTAATATAATAACTAAAAAACAGTTGAGGAAAAACATTTTACATGATAAACCTCTATAAATGCGTTTTGCCTCTGAACGCGTTAAAATCACATCACAGATTATTCGCTCAATGGCGAACTGGGGAACTTTGAAAAGTTTGAAAGTTTTAGTACATAAGAAACCGGTTTCTGATTTAACGCGTTTGAGAATAATTACATCTGATAATCAAAATCACAAGTAAACACATCAGTAATGTAACGCTTTCAAAAAACGCGTTTAAATCATATCAATTAATCTTTTGAACTGTTTCCGCTTTCATCCATAGAATAGTTTTCAGTTAAACTATTTAACTGACAATTGATGCTCATTTGAATAAAAACTCGTAATACATTTCGAGCGTGGCAAATGGCGTTCTCAGTACGTTTATACAGTAGGGATTTTCCAAAAACTTAGTTTTTTTTCTGTTGAGTTTGGAAAATCCCACTATGGGTATTCCCCCCACTTACGTCAGAAATGGGAGTGTCCAATAGTAGTCTGTTAAGTTTGGAAAAATCCACTATGGGTATTCCCCCCACTTACGATCGGGAAACGTGGCAGTGGTTTTGCGGGTTCAGTATCACCTTTTTTTCTATGTACCGTACATAAGTCGATTTTTGATGTAGAATCCGCAAATGGGTTTCCCTGTACACCTCCCTAGGATTCAGTGTTAAAATCGTGTACAGATACAGAATCCGCAGCCACTTTTGATGCAGATACAGAATCCGCAACACGTTTTTTGCTCACGATTTTAACACTAAATCCATTGGGGAAACCCATTTGCAGATTCTGTATCAGACAACCGACCTCATTTTTCTTAAAATTTCATACATTTTTTTCACTCTTGAGCGACGTGTATATAGAATCCAGTGATATAAAATCCGCTTTGCGGATTCTGTATCACCACCAAAAAACGACATTTCGTGTACTTGTACACGATTTTAACACTAAATCCTATGGAGGTGTACATCGATGTACGTGTACATGTACAAAATCGTGTACAAGTGATACAGAATCCGTCTTTTATACCTACTCGAACAGGACAGCCGATTTCTAATCGAACCGAATACCAACTTGAGATTTGAAATCGAATCGAATCGCAATGCTTCGCGGGGCCTTATACTGAGGTCATAACGTGTTGAACAGTTTGGTGGATATGGAAGGCCGAAGTATCCGAAGAGAAGCGACGAACATCTGTCGGACTTCCCCACTTACAAATCAGGCACAACCAGGGTTAGCAGCTGTTGAAGAAATGTTATATGCCCTAAGACACAGCGTCACGATCGGCTCTCCACGCCCAGTGTCTTGCTCAAGAATAGAACGCACATGTTCAAATTTCACAAATAAAATGTTACGAAATCAATGAGTACATCTCTGATTCGAAGTGCACATGTTTCTTTTTCCGATGGTCGAGATTCATCATTGCTCCAGAGAGAAAATATCAAAATGAGCGGATCGAAATTAACTGTCCATTGTTTGTGTTCATTGTGATGTTTATTTGAGACAAAGCTGAAATTCGTTAGAATAATAATCAATACTTTCTACTTGCCGATGGGGTAGGCGCGTATCCCGGATTCTATAATAAGGGTGCATTAGTTATTTTTTGTGGGGGAATCGGAGCCTCGCCTAGTCCGAACTAGGACCCTCCGGTCATTACCCCCTCCACCCCATCACTCTTCCCTTCAGAGAAGTAGGGAGGGTGTAAAGCCGGAGCGTCCAAGTTAGCACTTGGCCTCCCACCCCAAGAAAGTTTTGCAAAATTGAGAGCACTGAGACCGAATCTGGGGGGATTTATAGAGTGTTTTGTAATCCCATATTGGATAATATTTTAGAGCTCTCTATGTTGTATGGAAGTTGTATTGGACCAATGTCTTTTTTAGGTGAGAGGGAGGGTGGGGGGGGGGGGGGGGCTGCGAAAAGTTTAGAGAGTGGTGGGTGAGCCCCAACAAGCACCAATGTGACTACAGTAAAAAAATCTGTTTATTTGAGTCTACTTGGTAATACAATTTTGATCACTGATTCCACAGGTACTTCAATGAAACAATGCTAACCAAAAAACTGCGGCGGGCATATAGGAGTTAGGGTCGATACAACAGTTATGTGGAAACTTTCGTCGAGATCTCGAACCTTTTAACTTTGTCTTAGCCTGAGAAGAAAGCAATTCGAAAACATACAGTTTTAAACAACGCGGGTTTCTTTTAGTCGCTTTGCTGAACCTGTCCTTGTTTGTAAAACGCCACATTGGTGAAGGTTTATCTTTTGATATCGAAGGGGAATCATCGAAGATGGCGTGCAAAGATATTGAACAACATCCTCGCAGTCAATATTGATTGAAGTGTTTACTTCGACAATTCTGCCAACTAGAGTTATACGTCAATCTGGCATATCAAATAGTCTCGCGCTAAATGACACCATCCGTCGCTGAAGAACAAATCGTCACTCCGTTTAGTAAACATGCAATCTTGCTCGCCCCACTGAGGTTGTCCTTGGGCCCACTGCATCCAAGCCATTGCTTCCCCCTTCCAGTTCACAAACGTGTCGTTTTTCATCTTGTCGACTCCATCAATAAAGACTTTACCTGTAAAAAAAGATTAAGATTAGTGTATATCATTATATATGGAAGTAATCATTTGGGCTAAAACGAAGTTTCCATCCACTGGTAAAATTCTGGAAGTAATTCGACGCCGTTATGGCATGCAAGTCTACCCGTAAATAGCCCACCGCCAATGCATAAAACGACCCTGGAATATTCCTGTTTAGTTTAACTTTTCCGGTGAACTAGATAATCCAGACGATTAAATCTAAAAATATCACACATATTCATTTTCTTTGAATCCGAGTTTTTTCTCTGATTAAAATCTTCATTTGATTGAATGTAATAACTTTACCAATAATAATTAACAATGTTTATTTTCTAAATTATTATGAATGAAGACTTATCGCAGCTGTGGTTGTAAGATTAAACCTTGTAGTTTCACAAAATACGAAAATATCTTAATATTTTCAAGGTGAATTGAAAAATTATAGATTGGAATATCACTATCGGAGCACGAGGAATATGTAAATATATTTTTGTGTAAATAGACGTTACTTGGAACCTTTGAACCCTGGTGGCATCTTCCATTTCAGTTCAATGGTAGCAGCTGGAAGAGTCTATATTTACTATTTGCGGGGTAGAACAATCAATATTTTTAATTGATTGGTCTATCCACATATTCACTTAGAAGCCATCCTACTTAATGAAAGAGCACAGTCCTGTTTAGACACGGTCATTGTATAGCATGCGATTACCAATTACTTCCCCAAACATCACATAAACTGTGTGGGAAAGACGATGAAGTTTTATATTTTGGGAGATCCGCGAGATTTCACCATTCATACTGTTAATGAGTGTGTGATGCATTGCTCGTCGTTTGTTTCTCCGTCTAGACAGCAATCAAATGGGCTACATAATACACTAAAATAGACGAGATATCTTTAGCGGATTTCTTTGAATTACGTTACGAGCTAGATATTACAAAACAGCATTTATATTTCGATTACTTTTTGCAAAAGTCTATAAAAACATATCGGCTACTATTTTAGACTTCAGTGGTCACCTTCAATATTTATTTATTGGGATTTAAAGACACTTTCGACATCCAGCGTCACCTCGTGTCGGACAGTTTTACAGGTGGAGGAAGCCGGACAGAACCACCGAAAAACGGCAAGCAACTGCCAGGCTCCCTAATGTACTAACTCCCACAAGCAGGGTTAGAATTGATTGAAGACAAGTGCACCATCGACTTGCTGTCCGCCTTAGCACACAACGCCACCGTGCCCCCACGTGGGCAATGGGAGTGACGTATCTTGTCCGAGGACACAACGCCGTTGCCGCAGGTGACATTCGAACCGAGGACCTCTCGGTTTGCAGCCTGCACCTTCCCTACTGAGCTACCACCAGCCCACCACATTTGTCAACTCATCCCCCATGACAAAATGCATTAGGAAGCTTTGCAATGTCGCTCGATGTCTCCGAAAATTACCGCACATGAAAAAATAATATACGCTGTGTACGATCCACCCCTGCACATTAGTCTTGCTGCTCGGTGCTTCTCGAAGAGAAGGATTTATACCATGAAACATTATTACATCGTCTTTATGGACGACGTCTCGATTTTTTAAAACGTTCTCAATTTCTATATTTCATAAATAAAACAAATATTAAATATGCTGCTTTGCAGCAGTTGCCGAACTCTTATTTTAATTATGTAGGGTCGCTAGACAATGGAAACCTTCAGTTCGCCTTAAAGACGTGGTCTGCTGCCAAAACCCCATCTTGAACTAACAGTTGTAAATTCGAGGCGAGGGATCAGAAAGATTTTTTTTAACTTTGCCAATCTGTACAACTTATAAGTTTTCAGATGTGCCCGTATCATTTCTGTCCTACTGCAGTCGCCATCAAGTTTCGCATTTACACTGACAACTAATATAAACTTCCGCGAACACCTGAATCGAAATCCTGCACGGTATATCACATAGTACAAAGTTTCAAAAAGTTAAGTTCGACGTTTCAAGTTTCAAGTTCGACATCAAATTCAAAGTGCAACTACAACCAAGGTAAGCTAGGCTGAAGTACACAGAGCCAGTGTGAAGTTGTTGTAAGTAAAAACTCTCGCGGCAGCGAGCAAGGCAAAAAACTAAATTTTCTTCTTTCTTCATGCCAGTTTACAAGCAGGTTTCTTTTCTTTTATCGATTTGCTTCAAACATGCCCATAAATTACTTCTGATCGTTTATCATACTTTTTAAGAAGGTATTTACATTTCAAAATGAATGACCAAGGGTTTCTTATGGTGAACAATGTTTTGTCTTCTGAACCTTTCACTCATTTCGGGAGCGCGGTGTCTCAGTGGTAGATTGTTGGACTTCTACGCTTGAGGTCCCGAGTTCAATCCCCGTCCGGGACGACCCGCGTTGTGTCCTTGGGCATGGCACTTTATCCCGGTTGCCTACATGGGAGCACGATGGCGCCGTGTACTAAGGCGTACTGCATGACGATGGTGCATATGTCTTCAACCGCTGAAACCCTGCATGAGCAAAGCTTGAATATAGTTAGAATGCTGGCGAGCTGCCAGTTGCTCGTCGATGCTCGGTGGTTCTCTCCAGGTACTCCGACCTCCTCCGCCCGTAAAACTGTCACGGTCATAATTAGCTATTGTGCATAAGTATGTGACTTTAAACACCAATAAGGAATTAAATAATTAAATAAATAAATAAATGTCACTCATTTCATCCAATCGTGGTCTTATAACGAGCATAACGAGTATCGGAATAGCAACCGAGTGTTGTTCCGGACCAGGCAAAGACAGAAAAATGTCTTTCGAAAAAAATAATATTTTTCAAGCAATAGGGAGGTTCTTTAATTTAAAAAAAAACATCTAATGGACATGTATAATGTAACGACAAACAACCTGGCCCTTACTCAATGTGTTAGGGTAAATGGTCACCCTTCGAAAAGATAACAAATAAATTAGCCAGGTGATATAATGCAGAACTACATCCTAAATTAACAGTCTTGTGTCTGTAAATGATATATTTGCACCGATGGAGAATGAACTAAATTTATTGACTGATATACCGAGCGATCGACACATGCTTAACCCTTTACCTAACTTGAAAAGCAGACGACACTTGCAAACAAAATTATTGAATAACTAATTTTTTTCATTTTTTGTCTCAAAAACATAGCTTATGACCCCTCATTGGAACGAGCTCGTCGAGCTCGTTCCAATGGGGGGTCATAACCTATATTTTTGAGACAAAAAATGAAAAAATAATTAAAATTAATTGGCGATTTTTGAGAATAGCGCTGGCCGGTTTTGGCCGTTACATTGGGTAAAGGGTTAACGTATTTCATATTACGAGGAGAGACACCGTTTTCCAATGAATTCTGTTCTAACTTCATGACGGTTTTAAAACGCCTCAATAGCGTTACAGACAGTGCTCAGAGTAATGACAAAAAACAAGAAGTCGTAATCTGATCTATTGAAACCGAAGTGTCTTTTTATACACGACGAAAGACGAAATGTTCTCAATATGCAACTGTTTATTCCGCATGCAGGCTGAAACTATCAAGACAGACCGGTCAGCGAGAGACTCAAAAGTTACAAATTATGACTCGTCTTCGGTGAGGTATAGAGATGCATCGTTTGATGAAGCATTATAAATCATTGAATGAAAGGATTTGTGAATACCGGCTTTTATTGTTGCTGTAATAAGGATACACGGAGCTCTTTCATCGATGAAATGGGTCGCGGTGGCTCAGTAGGTAGGGTGCATGCTGTACGCCGATATGTCCTCGGTTCGAATACTACCTGCGGCAACCGCGTTGTGTCTTTGAGCAAGCCACTTCACCCCCATCACCGACGTTGAGGCACATTGGAGTTGTGAACTAATGCGTACTGCACTCCGATGGTGCACTTGTCGTCAACCAATGCTAACTCTGCTTGTGTGGAGTTAGTATGTTGGAGAGTCTGACAGTTGCTCGTCGTTGCTCTGGCTTACCCACCCCCCCCCCCGTAAAATTGTCCAAAACGAGGTGACCCCGACTGTCGAAAGTGTCGTTAAACCCCAATAAATAAATACATAAATAACATCGACGAATTGTCCATCACTACTGATGTCGCTCTTTGCGATTGTGGTTTTAGATAACGGATAAAATTATACAAACTTATCTTAAAGCATTGTATTGCTCTGTATTGATAAATACGAAAAATATATAACCAATATTATTATTTTCTATATCGGCATTGTGTGTATGGACATGGGAAGTTTATGTACAAAATTAAATCAACGTTTGGCTATGCATATGTTTAAACACATTTAAGCGATTCTCTAATGTCCCTATGGTTGTTGTAGTTTTTTAAGGTTGACAATTAGAGGACATTAAATCCAGTCTCATGTGATATTTAAATCATTATTATTTATTTATTGGTGCTTACAGTCACATGTTTCTGTACAACGGGTAATCATGGCCGCGATATTTGAATTGCTATAAGTACCTGTCAAATATTGGTCGTTTGTTTTTCTCCTTTCGCAGAAATAAACGAACATTTCACACAAGGAATGCGCAGGAATCTTGAGGAATATATTCGTTATCATGACTCTGCAGACCCCGAACAACATAATCGGTAGTCACCGAGAAAAAATCGTATGTTGATGTTCTGTCAGTTTCTAATAACGTCTTTGCTATGTTAATTACATTTATAAGAACTTAGATTTTGAATGAAACTGAAAGAATGCAACAGAGTTGGAAGAAATGTGTACAACGAAAACTAATGTTCCGTTGCAGAACCCCCAAAATACTTTACTTGCATAATCACAGGACATAAAAACCGCTTATCTCCATATCAAAATCTGAAAATCGACCTTTGTCTTCTTTTAGTTACGATAATTAATAGTTTGATACCCAGATGATCATGCCATTAAACAAAAACACAAATAAACGAAAACAAAAACAAACAAATTAAGTAAAAAGTCCGTCCAGAAAAATTGAACTGGACAGAAAAAGCAACAGGTCAAATATTTTGTAAAATCGAATTATCAAATTTCACGAAGAGATCCAAAAGTCACTGCAAATCAAACGATCATGGTGTTACATGTTGCGGAATAGAAGGAAAAGTTTATCGATCTGGGATCGTAAAGTTTGAGTTTTTCCACGTTGTTTACTGGGGTTTATGTGAGGTTCCACCAGCCCGTGACATTTTGAGTTTCCTTACCAGACGATATCATACACAGGCTCCAGATTCTGGATTCAGTTACTTCACGAACTTGTCGTGTATAACACAACGGAGACCAGTTCCAAGTTATCTACTATTTTATTTAAACTAATTAAATGTAAATCTTCGCGACTAAATGTCGTTGTCTCTGGCAATAAGTATACAATTTACAAAGTTCGTACCTTAACACTGTGGCGGCATCCAGGTTTCTTCTGGTGGAGTAGTTCAACATTCGTCAGGAGCCAAGAGACAACTTGTCTAAGCAGTCAGAAATTGGTGCTTATATTCACCAGATTTCTGATGCAATACTTGGGGTACGTGACGTCTGTCAGCAGTTTCTTCCTGACCCCAGGGAAACTAAGGGAAAGTCCCCTGACGTGGCGGTCGCCATTTTGTAGACTCTTATACTGCCATGCAGACTGTCGGCCAGTCTGCATGCAGTCCATAGAATCTCGGCTCGTAAATAGTATTCCTCCGGGCGCCAGTTAACCGGCGGAATGTCCCGGTGACTGATGCAAAAATGCAAGTCAGCGTCCCCAGTTCAATGGGGAGTTTCACCAGGTAAAGTTATGATTTGTTAGACAGTTCGAACACCAACATCCCAGTAATACTGCCGAATGTTATTGTCCCATCTGTCAACAAATCGTCAAATGTTACTGCTTGTTGACAATACTGGCTCGCAGAGGTATGCCTGATATTGTCAACAGAACATCTGGCGTGTACCCACAGAGTACGTCTGTACTCTGGTTGCCAGTTTCATACAATTCAATGTAATTTCATTATAGTGTTTAAATCTGTTCCAAAACTATGGAAATCAGCTTAAAAGTTAAATAAACTCGAGTCTATTGAATTCCCCAACAAAGACCCCAAGAGCTCGAGCTTTTACCCGAGCTGACAAGTATATTGAACCCCTGTGGGCTCACTTCGCAGTATTACATAATCAAGGGCAAAAATGTTGAATTAATAGCACTGATAATGTGAAAAGAAAAGTTTACTTTTGATTTGAGGTCTAGAAAAAAATGTTAAAATTTGAATAGCTGCTCCACTGGAAATAAAAATGATTCTGCGAAAAGTGAGAAAGGAATACAGTTTTCGCGCGCAATTTATATAGCGGTTCTGTGCAGGGAAATCTAAAAATCGAACTTCGACTTTATTTTATGATCAATTCTAGACAGACGAAAGAAAATGATCACCACATTTTCACTATCAAATAACCCATTGCGTTAAAATCATTCACAGCACGTCAAATAACGTGTGCCGTTAGATGTCAACGTCGCCGTCGTTATTGTGTTAAAGTCACGGATGTAGAATAGAGTTATGTTCTCTTATATTGACTATTCATCCAGTACAAATACCAGACCATACATGTGAAAACATTTCTCGATTAACGTAAAAAGTTATTTTTTTATTGTCTCGAAAACATAACTTATGGCTCCCTTATTGGAACGAGCTCAAAGAGCTCGTTCCTATAAGGTGTCATAAGGCATGTTTTCGAGACAAAGATTGAAAAAAGATAACATTTAGTCGACAAAGTTTGTGAATAGTACTGGCCGGTTTTAGTCGTTAAGTTAGGTAAAAAGTTAAACAGGTTGTTGAAAGAATCTCAAATTCGCCACGATTTGATATTAGATTTCTGATCAACGCTCACCCAAATCGACCTTAGTCTCGGCGTACTTTGACTTAAGTCGATTTTAGAGAACTGAGTTCAAAATTCCCACATCAGTTAGTGATTCATTACAAATCAATAGAGGAAATCTAGTGTTTTTGAGTGGAGATAATTTTCGGTATCCACGGTCACGATTAGCCATTGTGCATACGTATGTGACCTTAAACACCAATAAATAAATAAATATATTTTCGGTATCCACTCCAAAACAGTAGATTTTCTGTTTATTATATGCTTTTTTATAAAAATCTGATAATTCCACTTGTTTCAACCTTGAATGGATACATGAAAGTAAACAGCGCAATGAACCATTGAAAGGCAGAAGTGATTTGATTGATACTCGGAACAGATAGCGTCTTGCAATATGATTCAGCTGGCGGGTTTCTAGTCCAAACAAGGCGTGAAAGTCCGAAACATAAGTTTTTGATTTTGTGCGTCCTTTCAAAGGACGAACCAAACCAAACACTTATATTACGGACTTTCAAGCCATGTTTTGAATAGCGGGTTTCATGCATCAATTCAATGTGAATACGTGCTGAATTATTGCTGGAAATGATCGGTATCCACTCAAAAACACTAGATTTACTTTTCATTATACACTTTTAGAACGAATTGATCATTTTCAGTGATAATGTGACTCATATTCACTTTGAAGTGATGCTTTGAAAGCCGCCATTTTGATTCCTACCGGGAAACTGAAAATTTCTATATCTTCTCAGTGGGGGATACGATTTCTATTTTTCCGTAATTTCTTCGATAATCAATCGTTTAGCGGATAATAAAGTGCAATGACTATTTAGTCGAAGATGCAAGAAATCTGATAGGTTAACGTCACCTTCTTTTTGTAATTAAAATAAAAAATACTGTCAAACTTTATTTAATTCGTTCTTCCAGTTGGAAAACAAACAGAGTTTTGTGTGGTTAAGGTTAAACAAACTATGTCCACGTGGAATTTTGAAATCGAACATAACTTTTATTTTGTTGTCATAAGGAATGCTGTCAAATTTCCAGACAATAACACAGTTTTCAAACAAAGGGCCATAACTGTAGTGTGATGGGCCTGGGAAATCGGAAGACGTAATGTGACCTTTACATTTTAAACAAAATGTCTAATTTAAAAGGAAACCGTCAAAGGAACGTTGAGTTCGGTCTGGACGTTTGATGGGAACTGTAGCTCCCATTCTCTATGGATCCTGCTGGATGAATTTAACGAGAGCCATAATTGTTCTTCTTGAAAGCTGCAATGGCTCTAATTAAACCTCTCATTCTCTTATTTATACCACTCAAAATTGATTTAAGCTTGGAATAGCTCGCTTGAACAGGTTTAGGGGAGCCGTAGTAGGTTTCTAATTTTATCCAGGCCTGTAAGGTAAACCTGTGGTATGCCCCAAAATGAAGTGTTTTGCGCTAGCAAGTGTTGTAGTTGTGGTGCTAAAGATATTTGAGATCTGAAAATTGAACTTGACTTTCGTTTTTAAATTAAAAGAATAAAAACGAGTTTCATATCGCTCCTCCATGTGGATGGACAGATATCGGACACGAACCGCAGAATGTTAAGTATTTGTATAAACCACTGTATAGTTTCGACAGTACTGGTGAAAAAATTATCAAGAATGAATTCAGCTTGGGGGCTGTAATTCAAAGTACAACTGTAAAATGTAAAAACATTTTGCTAAAGGAAACTACAGTTATCGTGTGGAATGTGTACGATATAATGTGTATAACGTTTGATTCAACATCTTCTGATATCTTACCCCCTACAGACATCTGACGATTTCCCTGGAGTTGAAATATTAGGTATAAGCTGTCGTGTACTCTCTACGATCTATCGAGGATTACGAACGGCTATTAGAATGATATCCCATTTGTTTCTATTCATCTATCAAAATGTCAGCAGAGATAAACGTTTCACGTTAAATAAACTGCTATATTTGTCTAATGGTTCCAATTCCCAATTCCGTGTATACGAAAAATATCCCGTAAGTTGGGGTTGTAGATAAATTTGTTACAATATTTCCCATTTACATAATAATCTAGAAATGAACTGCATAATCACCTGAATAAAACCATATCGTGTCACCTACAAACTGTGTAACTTGTATTACAGTTACATTGACATCACCTTTTCTTCTATTTTGCGAGCCTTACGTACCAGGGTTACATATAAAACATTTGGGTTTTCGTGGAATGTTTTCTTATCTGGGTTATGATAAAGGAAAACGTACCAAACAATAAATTCTTTGGTCCAGAGCGACCTTTTGTATTACTCAGATTTTTCTCGATTAAAGTTAAATTTCTGAACAGTTTCTGCGGTTCAGCAATCTTAATGACCACCTTTACGCGAACAACCTTGCGGACTCGCCTAATTGCTTCCGTGGTAAGCGGGAAACCACTAGACGTTTCGAACTAAATTGTCCACAAACACCAACATACGGAATGAGACTTTAGGCCTTCTCTCTTATACAATTGATGAAAGTATATCGCTGGTTGGATGTGAATTTTATAGCAGTTTGGACAATCGAATAATTTTTGAAGCTGTTCACAAATTCATTCTCCAAACCAAAAGATTTTCCTGAGACCCATCCTTCACGTATATATCTCAGTTATGGCGCTAGACATTCATCATCAGCAATAATTGATTTAATTACACAACTGTAATAGGGGATAATGTGACACCTCTTTAGTGGAAGTATCTTTGTGGGAGCCTGGGGTCAGGGGTGAGCCACAATTAACTAATTAACTAGTTAATTAATTAACAAATAAACACCATTCCAAATCACATTGTGTTTTACTCCGCAAAACTCTCCTCTCCGATAAAGTATTTTCAGATTAACTCTATACCAACCCAATAGGATGCTAGAGTGACAAATAATTTTCATGTTTCGCCTCGGAGGCGGGGGATTTCGTGCTGTGCTCCTGGTACGGAGTGTGAGGATATAATAAGTTGCGATTGGCAAATTTTCGAATCGTGCTGGCCATGCTCCGTTGTGTTGGGTAACAGGGTTGACTATTATCATTTAGTTGATGGACCTGGATGTAAATCAATACTCCCAGTAATTGAGAGCTTACCCTTTACACTTTATCTGTGTTATATCCGGTTTCGAGCCAGACCTGTTGTGTTGCCTGTGTAGGTCTTCCAATTCAGGGAATTGGGCCTACCGCATTCCCTCCAAAAGAAACTCGGGCCCAGGGTCTCCCGCCATCTTTTTGTCATACATATTCTGGAACAAATCTTTTTATTTAACCTCTGAAATGAGTGCGCTGTGTTATATTCTTCCACCGTGAGCTTAACACTGAAGTTGACACAGCGATCCTGAATGAAGTATATGGCATATTATGTTCATATGCCGTGACGTGAGCCATCTACCATCGTGCAGGGGAAAAGAAGCGGGGTGTTAACTATTGGAAATGCACGCTGGGCGAGTTGACTTTTTGTACTCGCCACAGTCCTACTGATGGTTAGATGTCTGTTCGCATTTGTGCGGAGGTCTCAATGAGTTTATACACCAGCCAAGGTCATAATCTTTCCTTTACCGTCTAGTATTTTCACTGTGTTCTTTCTTCTCTCTCTCTCTCTCTATTTTGAGTTCCACTTTATTGAATTTGTTTCAATTTCCTATCAAGCTGTAAGATAACTTACTGAACTAACCAATGAGTACATATATGTAAGGTCAGAACTCGGAGATTTGCATTGTAACGGATATGCAGCTGCCGATCATCTCGTATGTGTTACCTATAAATGTACCATAAATGGAGATGACCATTTATCTTACAATCAACATGCATTTTGTCTGTATTAACTCCGCGACTGTCGTGTATCCGACCCCCTGATACAGATGTTTGTATCAGGGGGTCGAATTGAAGCACGTTCCTTTCGCGTGAGTTCCATTTTTTTCTTTTTGTTCATCCGTACGAATATATAGTTCGTTATATATTCGTCTACATTCTTGACTTATCCCCAATATATTATAAGATAAAATGATTGTTACCATTATGTGGATGTACAAAATATGTATCCGAGTCTCGCTTCGGGTTCTAAGAGTAGATTACGACTCGTCTTCGACTCGTCGTGATCTGCCCTTAGAACTCGGAGCTCGACTCGGATACATATTTTGTACATCCACATAATGGTAATAATCTCTATGTATACGCTAAGAGCTTTCTGTTGGATCTACACACATCTTATATTGTTTCGCGTATTTTTTTAAATTTTGTTTTGAAAGTTGGAAATAAATATTGTTTTAACTAATTTTCTGAACAAGTAATTTAACAATTTCTCAATTTTGTTGAGACACTCAATTACGACAGCGGACCGATTACAAAGCGGACAGACAATTTCAATTAGATCGCGTCTTGGCGTGATTCGATCAAAATTATTATTCCACTCCCCACAGTACTCTAGAATGTCACTTATCTAAAAAGAAATACGAAATCATTG
Organism: Pictodentalium vernedei; assembly: GCA_031216915.1. Classification (NCBI taxonomy): domain Eukaryota; kingdom Metazoa; phylum Mollusca; class Scaphopoda; order Dentaliida; family Dentaliidae; genus Pictodentalium; species Pictodentalium vernedei. The sequence goes on along the minus strand of CM062292.1, from coordinate 461,556,855 downwards.
AAATAAAAATGCTCCTTTGTTTATTGCTCCAGATTCGGTCTTGTTTTCACAGTAGTTTTTTATTACTTTCCAAAGTGTGATTTACTGGGATTTCCGGGTTTGCTTATTTGATTATAAACGATAACTTCACAAGTGAATTATGCAATCAACAATTGGGTCATGTATCCGTGCGCGCAAACAAAGACGCTTTGCCGTGGGTGTAATGGGGACTTCATTGTTATTGAACCCTTTACCTAACATGAAAAGCAGACGACAATTGCAAAAAAATTCTTGAATAACTATTATTTTCATTTTTTGTCTCAAAAACATAGGTTATGACCCCTCATTGCAACGAGCTAGACGAGCTCGTTCCAATGAGGGGGTCATAACCAATGTTTTGGAGTCAAAAAATGAAAAAAAAAATAACTAAAATTAATTGGCTATTTTTGAGAATAGCTCTGGCCTGGTTTGGTCGTTACGTTAGGTAAAGGGTTAAATAATATAATTATCGTTAATAATGAAAAGTACTAAACAGAGTAATCGCTTGGCTGGACTGGTTACGTGAAATAATTCATTCGAGGCGAGGGACTATATTGTAAAACACTCGTGCGCATTCACACACTCGTGTTTGTAGAACGTCCCTCACCTCTCATGAATTATTTCACGTAACCAGTCCAGTCAAGTGATTACTCTCTGTTTCATTAACCCTTTACCCAACGAATCAGCCACATCCGCCCGCGTAATATGCAAACTCATAAGCTAAAAAAATTATATTTCTCCAAACATTTCAACAAACCATATCATGTGGCCCCTCTCTGGAACGAGCTCGCCGAGATCTTTCCAAAGAGTAGTCACATGAGATGGTTTTGTTGAAATTCTTTGAATTTTTTTAATAAAATAAATTTGATATCGTCTGCGTTAGGTAAAGGGTTAATTCTGAACCTGCTACTTTTGTTCAAATCCATCAAAATTAACGAAATTAAATGTATTCTGTAAATGGAGAATATTTTATAACATTCGATGTCTGACTCTGAAGCGAACAAATCTCAGACAAAAGCAGCTAACTTCTTAAAAATACGAATAAATAACCTTTGTGGACGGATATTTCATTTATATTTTTTCTGTTTACGTTTCGATCTGTCTCACGTGTTTGCAGATCACACCTGAGTTTTGTTTTTGTTTTTATTTCAAGCTGACGTTAGACCATCACATGTAAAATATTTGGTCAATGACAAACTGTGCAACTTATAATACAGGTACAGCATCGTGACCTTTTATTTTGACATCCTCACGTAGACAATGATACATAAAAGACATTTGTTTTTTCGTGGAATGGTTTATTACCCGGGTCAAGAAAATGGAAAACGTGCCTAACAATGAATTATTTGGTGCAGTGGGATATTTTGTATTACTGAGATTTTCTTTCGATTAAAGTCGTTTCTGAACAAGTACTTTAATAATTTCAAAATTCTGTTGAGACACTTAACCCCCTGCACACTGAGGTAATTTTTTTTAAATTTCAGGCAGAAAAAAATTCCCATAATGCAACTAGAAATTTAACCAATTTAATCTCGTTTGACAGAGCTCATTGAGCTCTGTCAAACGAGATTAAATTGGTTAAATTTCTAGATGCATTATGGGAAAAAACAGCTTCCTGAAATTTTGGTATTTTGACATCAGAGTGAAGAGGTTTAATCAAGGCACTACTGTGATTACAAAACGGACAGATAATTTCAGATGGACAAAGAAACACGACACCATAAGCATTGAAGTTTTTCCCCCGGGATTCGGTTTTCAATCCACAATGGTTTAATTGTGAACCTGCTGGTAAGTAATTATGTCACAACTCAATCGCGATTTCATTGAGAAAAATACCACTTTGTGCTGGAAGCTGTGCTCCGTGCCCGCTATTGTAAAATTGTTTCTTCAGTTCCATTGTGGTATTACTCGATGGTGAGGCGTACCTTGATGAATCGTTTGGGGGATTTTTGGTATTCAAAGTGAGGTCAACGTTACTCAAGTTGAGGGAAAAGAGGGGAAAGGGGATGCCAAATGTTCAGCTTATGGGTAGCGTAGACCCTGGGACATTTAATTTTAGAATATCCTTAATATATTCCTTGGAGAATAAGATTCCTTGAAGGAAAGATTCAATACCATAGTAGTGGCGACTGAGAAAGTGCCAGTGGGGAATAATAAAACAGTTTGCGTCAGAATATTGGGAGATTAAGAGGGATAATGAGAGATGAGTAGTTAGGTGGGTCACGGGGTTGATGAAGAAGGCTTCCTCGTTAGAGGGACGCGGCAACTCAACAGAAAGCTAAATAATTTTTTCTGCTACTCAATAGTGACAAAACATTAATAAAAAAACATGAACAAAAACGGAGAGAAAAGAGGAAATTCAAATGTTTACTGGAGAGTGCTTATGCCAACCAGACTTATTGTTTTACTCAAAGAGATGTGCGAACAAAAGGGTCATCATTCGAAAATCGTATGTAAAATTCATGTTAAAAATAATATGATTAAAAATGAATCTTATCCCTTTGGCAATGGTCATCTGGGGGCATTTTAATTCACCCTAGTGTTTTAACATGTGCGAGTTTGCCAACAAGCATTTCAAGGAATGAATCAAATTTTAGGAGATACTCAAATTAAAATAATCTGTAAGTCTGTGTGTTATTACATACGCAAGAAATCTTTCACATCAGTTAGTTAAGGAACCTGCAATAAGTTATTTATTTATTTATTTATTTATTTATTTATTTATTTATTTATTTATTTATTTATTTATTGCGTTTAACGACAATTTTGACAGTTGCTCGCGGCTACTCCGTGGTTGTTTCCGGGTACTCCGACTTGAAGTCGAACAGTTTTACGGATGGAGGAAGTCGGAGTACCAAGAAACAAACACGTAGTAGCCGCGAACAACTGTCAGACTCCCCAACATAATAGGTATTTATTATTTATTTATTTATTAAGGTTTAAAGACACTATAACAACCAAGGTCATATTGAGTCGGCGACAGATTTACGTGGGGAGGAAGCGGAGTACCCGGATGGAACCACCGAGCAACGACGAGCAGCTGCCAGCTCCCCAACATCGTAACTCCGCACTGCAGCACAGGCGGGGTTAGATTGGTTGAAGACATTCGCACCATCGACGTGCAGTACGCCTTAGTACACGGCGTCATCGTGCCCCCATGGGGACAATCGGGGTTAAGTGCCTTGCCCAAGACCACAACGCGGGAGAATATAAGTCCACACAACCAGGGTTAGCATTGGTTGAAGACAAGCGCACCATCGGCGTGCAGTAGGCCTTAGTTCACAGTGCTACCGTGCCCACCACCCCTCCCATACCCGCTTCCTGCCTCCCCATCCCCGTGGGCAATCGGGATTAAGTGCATTGCCGAAAGACACAACGCAGTTACCACTGGCGAGGATTGTACCGGGGGCGATTCGGTATGAAGTCCAATGAGGAACCTCTGAGCCACCGCCCTCCCTTATGCCCATAATAATTTCATATAAATTATAATAATAATAATAATAATAATATCTTTATTTTGCAGTATACAGTTACATAATGTATATATATATGCTTGTGGTATTTTCTTCAAAGATAAATTGTACACTGCATGGAAATGGCATAGCCATGAAGGCTGTCTTCCTGCCATTCCCATATGAAACAGTAAATGGTCTGACATCAAGGACAGTGGCAAGCTGCTCTAAAGTCTTTGTAAAGAATTCGGCATTATCAAAAATTAGCACGTTTTCATTAGTACAAGGAGGTATTATCTGTGTTGTGGATTTTGGGTATATTGAGATCCAGAAGTGACAGGGGTACACTAGGGCGCCCTGGGTTATTACAAGACACATCTGTAGTGAATGAATTTAGAGCCTTGTCCATTATCGCTTTCTTAAAATGATGCCTACTCAAATTCTGAATTTCTGGATCAAGTTCATTCCAGACCCGTGGGAAAGTATGGAACGGAAGTTCCGCTGAAAAGCGTGTTCTTGGTTTATATGTGTATATTTTCCCAGATTGTCTAGTGTTCATGCCCGAGGGGTTCCTGTAAATGCTGAATGTGTTAGAGAAGGACACGGGTAGTTTATTGTTGAACCAATCATGCATGAACAGGAGCGAGTGCAGTGTATAAAGGTCTTTAAATTTTAGGATACCGCATCTTTTGAAAAGGGGGTCAGTATGTGACTTATAGGACATCTTTGTTATAATGAGAATGGCTTTCTTTTGCATGTTAACAATTCTATTTGTTGAGGTTGAGTGTCCCCAAACTAGTATCCCATAAGTCATATGGCTGTGGATAAGTGAGAAGTAGAAGGCTCTTAGGGCTTTTTGGGGAAGAAATTTCTTTGCCCTATTTATAGCAAAAATCTCCCTACTTATTTTTGAACCAACAACTGAAACATGTTGTTTGAATTTCAGATTTTCGTCCATGTGGATTCCGAGAAATTTAAATGATGTCTCTTCTTGGTTATTGCCTATTAGGGAGACATTTATATCGTTTAGTGATATTTTCTTGTCCCGTGCGCTATATGCATCAAGTTGGGGGTGAAATAGCATAAATTTGGATTTTGAAGCATTTAGGGCTAATTTATTCCCAGAACTCCATTCGTTTATTTTAGATAATTCAGAATTTGCATTTTCTATTAGCGTGTCCACGTTGTTACTGGACCCGTATGCTGTTGTATCGTCTGCAAACGACAGTACTCTAAGTAGTGTTGCTCCACTTATGTCATTGACATAAAGCAGGAACAAAATTGGGCCGAGAACGGAACCTTGGGGTACCCCTGAAGTTATTTGTTGTGCATCGGATGTTTCATTCTTAAATGAAACAGACTGGGTTCTTTCGGTCAAATAGTCTTTAAACCAATAGTTGGCCAATCCTCTAATACCGTAATGTTCTAGTTTCTTCAACAAAATGACGTGGTCGTTGCTATCAAAAGCTTTCGAAAAGTCTAGAAAAAGTGACATCGTGCAATCTTTTGAGGGTTTATCATTTTGCTAATCAAGTGTAAAACAGGATGAACTGTTGAATGTTTTTTCCTGAAGCCAAACTGGTACTGGTACAGGATCTTTTGTTCCTCTAGAAAAGCCATTAAGCGTATATTCATTAATTTTTCTAGTATTTTGGAAAATGCGGGCAAAATACTAATGGGTCGATAGTTATTGAATAATTGTGGGTCACCGGACTTAAATATGGGTATAATTCTCGCTGTTTTCATTTTGTTTGGTACTCTACTAGTCGAAAACGAGAGATTGATTATGTGCGTTAGATGCTGTGCCACTTATGGGATTATTTCCTTTACGAGTTTGATCGATAAGCCATCACAGTCTTTGGACTGTTTTCCACATAAGTAATCTGCACAACGAATTACTTCCTGTTCGTTAGTGGGTGATATAAAAAAAGAATTTGCATTGTTGCTAACAATGTATTCTGAGAAATTACGGCTTGAGCTTGGAATTTTTTCACTTATTGATTTGCCTATATTAACAAAAAAAGTATTAAATTTGTCGGCAATTTTTTTTGCATCCGTCAGTTCGCTGTTTTCATCGTAAAATGACAACGGCAATGAGGGAATGTGTTCTGTTTTGGTAATGGCTTTGCGCAGAATTTACCAGGTTTTTTTTATATTGTTTGTATTGGCTAGTAGGGTGTTGGTGTAATAATTCTGTTTAACTATTCTTTTCAGTCGATTAAAGATCTGGCAGTAGTTTTTGTATTCCGTAATATTTTGGGGATTGGGGGAGTTAATTTTTTTAACATATAGCTTTTGTTTATTTAGCGAGGACTACAAGAGTGCTTGTGTCATCCAAGGTTCACGTTTTATGAACTTCTTTGGCGTGGGCACCAATTCAAGCGGAAAGGCATTGTTGAAGAGTCTGTAAAATCTACCAAAGAATAGATCATAAGCTTCGTTTGGACAAGTGGTGTCGTATATGCTTGTAAAGTCGCACGTTGACAGAAGGCGTTTAAAATAATTAATGTTGCGCCTTTTGAATACACGTTTCCGGGTTTGTGTTGGGCGGGCCGAGCACCTGCCACTTTCCTCAGTATAAAAAGTGGCAAAGTGGTCGCTAACATCGGTTATAATGATTCCTGAATCACTTTTGCTATTATTATTACTAAATATGTGATCGATTAAAGTCGCCGAGGTGTCTGTGACTCTAGTCGGTCTCGTAATGGCTGGCATAAAACCCGCACCAAACAACGTGTCTACATAAGTATTGGTTTTATGGTGGCTACCGATATTTAGCAAGTCAATGTTAAAGTCACCCATAAGATAGGCCTTTTTATTCTCGTGGCTTATTATGTCCAGTAGCCGAGTCAGTTCAGAGAGAAAAAGATCGAGGTCTGCTTTTGGTGGGGTATTAGGTCTATATATGATGCCAATTATATACTTTCTGTTGGTACAGATTTCTATGAATAGTGATTCGAAGACATAAGGAATAAAGACTGAGAGGTCGGTGTGCACTTTGAAGGGTAAATTATTTTTAATGAATAAACCTACTCCACCTCTGCCGTCATCAGTCTCTGATCGTATTCGGTAGATTAGTGGGTGGTAGCCTTCAAGTTCGTAGGATATATTCTCTTTAATATTGAAGGTTTCGGTCAACCCTATCATATCGAAGAACTTTTTACTGGACTGTAAATCACCCAGCAAATTCAGGAGATTTTCAAAGTTGGCATTAAGACTTCGACAGTTAATGTTAAAAAGGGAAAGGGATTTATTTTTGATCGCTATTTTGTGCTTGAATTGTTCGGGTGTGTAGTATATGCAGTTTACGTTATCTATGGTAAAAGGTTGGTTTTGATCCTCATTATCAGTCGAGAGTATTTCATTGAATTTTGAAACGAAGTCAAAGGTATCTTCTTTCTGGATCTCCTTGAGTTTTTGATTATTAGCCATGATCAATGATTTGAGAGCAGAGAGCAAAATTCATTTGGTTTCTACTGGAAATCATCATAAAGCTAGTCAGTCCATGTACTGTTAACAAAAAGATATGTTTTTATAATCATATTTGCCCTTGATGTCAGAAATAAGATACAGATATATACACGTACTATATGAGTTGTATACAAACAGTTGTGGGGAAAATATCCTCCTGATTGTATGCCTGAAAGAGTTGTTTTGGTCTTCTGCTCGTGTATCATCGGTTCATAGGTAATTTGAGCATAAAGGAAGTATATACAATTTTAAGTTACTAGAAGGCAATAACTCTACGACCCTTTATCGAATGGCCATAGGGAACGAACGTGATCTGCCAAGTCTGACCATACAACCATTTACAAGATTTAGACTAATTTAGAGGCACTTGTCATCTTGAAACATGAAATATTATATCAATCAATAAGAGGCCACAACTCACAAGTAAGTAACGAGTTGCGTTAAAATCGGTCATGGTCTGACATTTTTTGATCCGGAGACCACCTTCTAGGGGTTAATCAGATCTCACAAAGAATAATTAAGCCGACTCCATGAGTCGACCACGCATGCGCCCCGCGCCCTACACATCCCAGCCCTCACCCCGATGTACCCCCATGCAGCACTGTCGCGGTGTTTTTTTGTTTTTTTTTGTTTTTTTGTTTTAAAATTTTTATATCCCAGCCTTGTCCCCGGATTCGTAAAGCCCATTCGGCCACAAACCACTCCCGCCAAACATCATCAAACTATCATCTCCGGCACGAACACGACTGCAGACCTCCAGGAACCAGCGGCGCCCACGGCCGACTCCATGAGTCGACCCTACACGTGCCCCGCGCCCCACACATCCCAGTCCTCACCCTGATGTACACCAGTGCACATCCAAACCGAACCGAAGGAATATCAGAGGTGAGAACTCTTAAAAGAAACAGAATTCCATCACCTTCACAGCCCCTTAAGATTTAATGATTGTTTGTATGTCACAGTTTTGCTTCCATTTTCATACTTTTCGTGGAATACGATTTTTTTCCATTTGTCGTCATTCCTAATGCGCCACAGAGGTGAGGTGTTAACATTGTGTACATTAGTTATGGATTAAATTCATATAACTGCTATCGGAAGTTCAATATACAAATGGCATCTAAGGTTGGATTATCCTAAACACAATGTCCGATTTGCGATTCTTCTCGGGCAAGGATAAGAAATGCATCGAAAAAAATCCTTTCACGTTCAACATTTCGCAGAGTCCATTAGAAACAATGGACCCCCACGAAAACTCTTACGCATGAACATCCACACCACCACCTAGGTACTGTGTATCCCCATACACAGTACAATTGTGCTTTAAAAAACTGTTTTGGGCATATTTCGTTGCTTCGGAAATATATATTTCATGGGTTCCGACACCCTAGCCCCATATTCTGGATCACAGATGGGTTACCGGGCTTTGTACAGTTACCCGCAAATTTATGGACAGGTGTTAGTTGCTATGGAAGTAATTTGTATCTGTATTTAACGTGGTCATCCACATTGCCACATGTTTATGGCATGTCTGAGCCACCGCCCTCCCTTATGCCCATAATAATTTCATATAAATTATTCAGCATGAAAACTAAGTTCATGATATTCATTTAGTTAAACCTATCGCATCATTGAAATTTGAAACCCTCCTTAACCCCTTGAATCTTGGTGGTTTCTCCCTTGTCAGTTCAATGGCAGCAATTAGAAAAAGTCTATATTCATTATTTGGGTAGACAAATATTTTCAGCCTTGGGCTGCATGTTGAAAATATTGATTGGACAACTCTACAAATTAGTTTAACAGGCATCCTACTTGATTAAATTATGAAGTATCATGTTCCTGTACAGGAGAATGGGCGTCTGGGGTTCAAAGTGTTAATGATATTGTTGCTCTCGCCTATCCGTAATAATTATTATATTTTTGTTCAAAAGTTCTGTTCACATAGTTGTAAGCTACATTGTTTTTCCCACCTGCATGTATCTTTTTTGACACACAGTCGTCAATTACATTTTACAAAACAATGTGGTCGTTATTGAATTATAATTATCAGTTTTATGCTCTTTATCAGTTTCTACGTTGGTGCACCCAAGTATTATGGAGTAGGTTAGAGAAGGACTATTTCAAAATTTGATCATCGTAGGCCACGCAATCATGTATCTAAATTTCAGATTCACTGGATATTGGACACTGAAGCGAAGTACGTGTTGTAGTCTTACGCTTATGTTTATTCCTCAACTTGTACTTTTTGAAATAATTCAATTACTTGAAATACCTGCAGGATTTTTAATACTAACACACCATGAGACTGCTTTCTATACATAATACACACATATTGTAACACCTGTCGTTTTGTGTAATAAAGGAGATCGCATTGTGAAATAACAACGTATTGTGTAACGAAGAACGATGCAAATTGGTGTAATAATGTAAAAACGGATGGCGAGAATAAAAACAACACATTGTGTAATAATAACTCCCCAATGACTGGCAACAAGCTGAATGCACAATTCAAACGTGAGTAGTGAGGACACATTCCCAATAATTAATTTGTAAACTTGATTTCATTGAGCTCTCTGCGTTGAGGGGCCATAGGCAGTGTTGTGCCTCAAGAAGGTGTAATAGCCGAAAGTCTACCATTTATTAGCTTTTTGGACCAGTCTTCATCCATAATGGTGACTGTTTGTATTAGGATTGAAGGGGTGGGGGTCCAGTTCTAGCCCCCTAAGAGGGGGATTAAATAATGTCATCTTGAATTGTTAGCTACTCCTGGCTACGGGTCGGTGTTGCCTGGATTGGGCAGCGGATAGAAATGTTAGTATAAACCTGAAACTTATTTTCTCGCCGGCCGCAGCCCGGCTCTGGTGTTGCTCACCGGTGGTCGTGTGTGGCGAGCTGTTCAAATTGACATGTTCCCCAATCTTGTCTCATATCTTATCTCATATCTTAGCTCATATATCTTTCTCTATATCCAAATAAAATATAAGTTTTTTTTCCAAAATGTACAATTGCCCCACCATGTCAGTGTAATTAATTTACTTCGAAGAATGTGCATTGTAGACTCTTGTATCACTACGGTGATTTGAGTCAATAAAGAACTGAACTGAACTGTAATTATTCAGATGTTTATCCTAATACGACACTTAATTATTGAAAAAAAGTTTAGTACATCTGTCATATCTGACTGTGGAACAAAAAGGATAAAATAGTAAATGACATTTGAGTTTCAACCCTTTGAACCCTGGTGGTATCTTCCATATTAGTTCAATGACAGCAACTGAAAGAGTCCATGTTCATTATTTAGGGGCAAACCAATTAATATTTTCAACGTGCAGCCCTAAGGCTGCACGTTGAAAATATTTTATTGGTCTACCACACACATGCACTTAACATCCACCCTATTTAATGAAATTATGACGTAAGATGTTATTGACCAGCAAAACGGCCGCTTGGATTCAAAGGGTTAAACTCTGCTCTGCGACTTCGACCACTCATATGCAGTTACTTTCGAAAGGAAATAATATTAACCACGCATGTCTACGGGAACACTGATCGAAGACTGAACAAAAGCATGCAACCGCGTGCCCGAATATGCAATCGGAAGAACTCGAACAATTGATCACGAACAAATAAGTCCTCTTTCTGTACCCACTTCGAAAATGGGTAACTAGTATGATAAGGACTTAATTCGAGGAGGAAACATGCTGCCCTAAATGCAGATATGGTATCAATAACCAATAAGTAATAATAATATTGAGAATGTAGGAATTGACGTTAGTCAAAATACACGAGAGATTCACATAGAGATTCATAACAATACGTGCCACTTGCTATGTCTTATAACCATTGAGGTGGTGACACGCGATGTTAAAGCTTCTGCACAGCATTTGGTATTGTGCTAAAACGTGCAGCTGTAACCCATAAAGGTTGATGAATGCTGCCGTCCTGGATTCGAAGAGCTAGGCTAGGTTATGTATTTTCAAAAAACTAGATAACTTTGAGTCTCCGATTGGCGCGAGTTTCAGTGTGTTTCAAGTCAAGTAAGTCAATAAGATGACACAAAGGGGAGGGCGAGTATGCTTATGGGGGAGGAGGGGGGGGGTAAGAATTGGGTACATGTAGGATGTCATAAAACAGTTCCTTTCTAGGTATTGGGAGGAGAGAATAGGCATGAGGATAGGGAGGCATTAAAATAACAGGGCTCAGAAAAGCCTTCTCACACGAGAACCGTGACATGTCAGTGGCCAGCCAACGTTTTATTATTATTAGGATTTCAATTCATGTGGACTAAATGGGGAGGGGGTAAGGGCGGGATTCAAAACGACTGGTGTATTATTGGTGGCATTTCGAAAATGATTTTTTCCTGTTTGATTTGACTTCAAACTGATTATTTCCTTGATACACATTGATCCGTGAAACATCAAATTACTAACGTAATGGATATATTTACTGAATCACTCGTCAACAATAAAATCCCTAGATATCATTATATTATAAATTAAAATGTGACGCCATTGCTTCTGGACGTACTCTCGACTCAACAACGCCATTCTTGACGACACAATCAACAAGAGGCGTTTCAAGAATTTTGAAAATATGTGACTGGATTTTCATAACTGTTCAGCCAAAGTTGCTGAAAAGGTTCAGTTTGAGAACAATGCGGGTTATCGCGCAAAAAAAGTGTTCTGTGTGGAGGGTCGGAAGAACAGATAGACATTAAAGGGGAGATTAATTAACACTTTAGAAAACAATACACAATACCCTTTTGTGCTAGGTCACAACTCATACTACTTAAATGTGGATTAAAATTGACGGGCGGAAGGACGAATGGACGGCCGACGTGGGGACGGCAGCCGGGCGGGGAAGTATCGAACCGGCGTCCGAATGGCCAACGACCCGACAGGGGCATAAGCGGGCAAGCAGTTGGTCAAGCGTGATCGGGTAGGTTAACGGGTCCGGCGGCCGGTGGGTGGGTCTAACTGTCATTCGTTCACGTGGATGGGCCGCTGGCTATGGTGCAGGTCGGGGGAAATTATGGTTGGCTATGTTAACAACATGTACTCAATAACTGTAACATTTAATTTCTTCACAAAAGGTAGATGATGATCGCTTATTTAGTTAGGCCGATTTGTTCCACTGAGTTATTTGTTATAACCTATGTCTTATATTAAAATATTCCATGTATACGTACTTTTCATCCAGGGTAAATGTTTTTGACGATAAATGTTATTGTAGTTGAGAAATAACAATTAGATAAAAATGTTTCGTGGTTAATCAGCAGTATGCCCAATACATTGTAAGATAAGGCTGTGCCTAAAGGCGGACGACAATTATTTCTCAAGTAGGCAGGGTTCAGTAAGCTTCTCGAGAATGTTCCTGATACTGCCTTGGCGGGCAGGTCTTGGACGATGTTTAAGCCGTGTCTATTCAAATATCAGAACGTTAGTGTTTCAAAACAATGATATATGGTTCGGAATATTATGTGAAAATAATGTAACTTCACGACAGGTCGGCCGACACATCTGGAAGGATGAGTGACATCGGTGACACAATGATGAGGTGTCATCGCCTCCATTCCTCTTCATGGTATCGTGTAATTACAGGCCTATTACTTTTCCTCCAGTTCAATATTTACAAATCCGTACGGGATACATGTGGTGGATTTCCACTGACGGACTATTTTTTCAACCTGACGTCATGGATCCATCAACAGAACTAAATTCCCATTTGCGTACTGGGCTCCAAGAAACGTCGCATTCTGACCTACATTAATTCAGATGCTGCGGTAACAGCGTTAAATCGAATGTCAATTGGAAAATGTTTTGGTTCAAATTTACAAAATTAAACTTATTCTATATATGGGGGTGATTTATAACACTCAAGTTCTGACTTAGAAACGAATATACCTCTAATAACAGCAGCTAATGCCTTAACCCTTTGAACTGTGGCGGCCGTCTGTCCAGGAACATGATACGTCATAATTTCATTAAATAGGATGGATGCCAAGTGCATGTGTGTGGTAGACCAATCAATATTTTCAACGTGCAGCCCCAAGGCTGCACGTTGAAAATATTAATTGATCTACCTCTAAATAATGAACGTGGTCTCTTCCAGTTGCTGTCATTGAACTAATATGGAAGATACCACCAGGGTTCAACGTATTAAAAATACGAATTAATCACCTATTTGGACACCATTTTCATATATTTTTCTGTTGACGTTGTGATCTGTTACACCTGCTTGCCAATAGAACATGAGTTTTTTTGTTTGTTTTTTTTTTTTTTTTGTTTAAAGCAGACCTCAGAATTGTTAAATTGTATATATAAGACCGGTTTTTTAAATTACTGTATTTCTCGTCATAGAGGTAAGTGATAAACACAGAAGGCTACGAAGGATGAGTGTGTTCGTCAATATGGCTCTCATGCCAACTCGATGCTGGACCTTTTTTCTGTCCTTCACCGCTGGCGCTCTTGCCTTATTAACGAACGCATTTATGCATCGTGGCGTTCTGTGCATTTATATAAAACGTCATACATTACCTTTTTCCGGTGCACCCAGAGAGTTCAAAATATCAGCAATAAGCAATCTCTTTCTGTTGCTGTCAATCAGCACGAGATGCCCATCATCTTTTTCACACTTGTTCTTGGCATCCGTTTGATTCATTACACTGGTCAAATTGTACTTTAAGCAAAGTGTCATGTCGGTGTAATTCCATTGTCTGTAGCCCTTCATAGCTGGACAATCATTCTTTGACACTGAAAAAAAATGTGACCAAAAGAATAGGAAAAAACCAAAATACAAATAAACATGTGTAAAAGTCTTTGATTGTATTTTATCTCAGAACAGAGCGATTGGCCAAATTTACTGAGTGTGTGATGGCGAATATCTTAAGAATATTGCCGTCTGCTTTAATCCCGAAGAAAGTGTTAGTGAATGTCTAAAATAAAACACAGATCTTACTCCTGTCCCAAAATGCCTATTCATTGTTTTCGAAGGTAGATCTAGGTTTGAAGAACTATATACATACTTACAATTAAATGTGTGATGGTTCATCTTCACATACATAAGTGACATATTTGCTAAAACTGGAACCACTATAACAGTAATCTGTTCTTGGCGCATTGAAGGTTGAAAACCACCCATATCACATAAATCTAACCAAAGAACAGACTGCTCGCGTAGACTGTCGTCATTTCCAACTTTCAGGAATAGTAATATCTTGAGTTTCGGATACTGAACCAAAATACTGACTGTAATAGTATATCTAACATGTCTGAGTAGTTGTGTGGTAGCTCAGTTTGTATGATGACAGGAATTTTAAGGGCTAGGCGACGAGTTCCTTTGTCCCTGGTTATAATTCGATCAGTCATGCTTGACAATCTACGTCATCGGAGAAGATTTAGATGAAAGTTAGCTCGCCTTCATATTCTAAAGTTGTCAGTAAATTCATCACTAATAGTATGGGAATTTTATATAAAAATTAAAATTTCAAAAATGTTAACGAAGATGCATCATCGATGTACGCATCATTTTACAACGCAAGCAATTTGGACAGTGGTTTATTACACATCCATTAAACTTTAAACCTTTGTATTCAACGGAATCGCCGCAATGATATAAATGATTCTGTATTCAACGGGTGAAAAACAAGCCGGAACTTTTTTACCGCACCGTTTAGTTACGCTTCGAAAAGTTTCCAAATTTCGTTATACAATCATCGACCGTCTGTCGCATGGTGTGAAAATGAAAACTTCCAAATCAAAATAAAGTCGGTTCACAAAAAATTAGTTAGCCAAAAATGAGATATTATTTTTAAAAAACCCAATCATTTCCAACCAGAACATTAACCCAGTACCGTGGCCGTCTCGTTTTGTGGATCCCATTATATCTAAATTGATCAACTTTATTTCGGTAAATCTTCGTACATTTTGAGAGGCTTCGAACTTATTTTAAAAATGTTTCTCCCAGCTGTTTTGCAAATCTGCACAAATTTGTACTTATATTTTTACTAACAGTAATAGCCACTAAATGGTTAGGCGTGAATGGGCACCAGCCGAAGAGAAACAGCGATATGAATTTCAACAAACACTGGTTCCGAGAAGGTTGTTTTGATTTTTTATCGAAACATTTGATCAGTATAGCTTCGGTCCAAACAAACTCTTCACTTTTGGGTTTAAACATCGGAATTGAAATGTGTTTATTTAAATGAATTTTAATGCATGGGTTGTGTAATAAACACAGAATGCGATGTGTGTTTGTATCGGTGGGTGTACGGCTCGAGCGAAATATGATTACGCCATTCCAATGAGTCATGTAAAACACCCACCGATTCAAACACACATCGCGTTCTGTCTATTTCACCATCTTCTGATGTCCTGGTACTTTCTTATTCTGTTCAATGTAACAATTGTATGCACATCGTGACAAACATTAATACAAAAAATTTAGGAAGTAAGATTTGCTAATTGTTTTTCGGGGAAAACTAAAAACTTGCAAATTACTGTTAAGACACATTCGCTAAATTAAGAGAAAAAATGGAATGTTTCTTAATTCCTTCCAATTAGTTTGCCATTGAAAGCCAATTTACCTTTTGTGACTTTTAATACACGTTTATGAAAGGTAACAAAATGGAGCTTCACTTTATTCTGATGTCACAGATGTTTTCTCAACAATGGTTAAATGCTTGTTAATTGTCCCTTCCTCATCCATCTAATAATTTCAAACACGCACGCCACACCCTTCTGTTTAGGGAATATAATGGCCATCTCATTCCACCCAACCCGACTATGCGGCATAGCTAAATAGAATGCGATGGGCGTTATTATCACTCCTCTAACCTCCCACCCTCACACGCACAGATATAGCGGAGGCGGCCAAGTCCCCACACACAATACATATGCACACTCATATTGAAATTAGTTACCAATAATAGTACAATGGTAACCCGGAATAAAGCAACACATACCAGCTTATTTGGGTGATGTAACTATGGATACCAAGCCTATCGGTAAAGAAACCCACGTCAAAAGTGGAGGGCGGTGATGCCCACACCTACATAACATTTAATAGTCAAAGCTAATGAATGGCACAGGTGGCAACACCACATACGCAAATTCTAATAAAAATAATTACCTAACTCCTAATCAAAAGTAATAATTACGGAACACTATCAAATATAAAAAATATTATTGAGGTACCACACTTCAAACCATGATCTGCCATAACTCAGGAGATTGAGTTCCAAGAGTGCACTACAATGGGGAACCACTGACAATGGGTCAGAATCAAGTATTCTGAAAAATATATACTTTGTAGAATGCGTTGGCCGTATAAGGGTATTACGTGTAGGGGATGGTGAATCAGAGTGGCACACCATGAGTAATTAACTGGCAGAGTGCTGAATTATTTTTGATCACCAAAATTTACACACATGTCTTTGCCTTATTACAATTTATGGGAGAGAGCCTATAGGGACCCTTTCACAAACAATAACTAGGATAATCCATACAGATAAAATAATTTCACTTTAAATATAATATGATGCATATTCACTGAATTTGTAACCTTTAAGTTATGGTTCCTACACTTTAGAGTAAAGCCCGAATATGGGCTTCCAGCACTCTACTAGTTTAGTCATAGTTTATCGCACACACTTAGTACGATACGCCTCCAATAAAGGTCACAATCTTTGTTTAAACCGTTTGGCTCTAAAGTACAGAGTGCTTTTTTTTAATCCAGAGAGATTCTTTCACCAGCCTGTGAGTTTTGTCTCCATAAAGCTTTAATACCCCTACCACATTTAGGTCCTGAGCACTATGGTTTTTCTCACTGAATGATTGCCTATTGGGTCGGTTTTTTTTGTTCGTATCATGTAGAAACTGAGAAGCATTCGTTGGTATAACAGGTCACCGGACTGCCCAATATATATGGTACCTTCGCATTTCGTACACACGATGCAGTAGACCATGTTTGTAGTTTTACAGTAAAATTGACCATGGATTGTGTATTTCTGCTCGTCAGTACCACTGAAAGTCTCTGTATTCATGATATGTTTGCATAGAGCACAGTTTTTGTCACAAGGTTTACATTCTTTGTCTTTTTGATAAAACATGTTGTTGTGCTTTTTATGTGCTAACAATTAATGTCTGCAAGGCTTTTGTCTCTACACGTTGCAGACGTTCAAATTGGTAAAGTGTTTTCATCCTCCTTTTTGTTTTTGTTAATTTTTATTTTGCACTTGCTCCTGGCACCCTGTTCATCATTTACACGAATCAAGCTATACTTTAACCATTTAACAACGAATCGCCCGCATCCGCCCGCGTAATATGCAAATTCAGCGGTTGAAAAAATATTATTTTTTAAAAAACTTTTTTTGAAAAAATGATATTTAAAATAATAAATTTTGATATCGTCTACGTTGGGTAAAGGGTTAAACAAAGTGTCATGTCGGGTAATTCCATAGTTCGTAGCCCTTTGTGGTTGAACAATCATTCTTTGAAACTGAAAAATGTGACCAAAAGAAAGTAGATCGTGGTTTGAAGAACTATATACATACATACAATAAAATACAATATCATCACACACTTCCTATTTAGTATCATATTTGTTAAAGCTGGAACCACAGACAGTAATCTGTTCCAGGCGCGTGAAATGTCAGAAACGGACAAATCTCACCATAGAACAGGCTACTCTCGTAGACAGTCTTCGTTTCCAACATCCAGGAACAATCGTTTCTCGAATATCGGATACGCAACCAAAATACTGACTGAAACAGTATATCCACCGCGCCTTAGCAGCTGCATACTACCTCACTGGATTGATGACAGGAATGCTGAGGATTTGGCGACGAGTGTCGTTGTCCCTGTCATACTTGCATCGGTCAAGGATGACAATTTTCGTTATTGGAAAAGATTTGGATGAAAGTTAGCTCGCCTTAATTTCCTAAAGTTGTCAGTAAATTATTACTAAGAGTCTGGGAATTTTATTCAAACAATGAAATTTTTGAAGTGTTAGCTAAGTTGTATTATCAATGTCCGCATCATTTCACAAATTCCATGCATTATCCTGTAGAGTAGTTCAAAGATGCAGAAACTGGCGTTTTACAGTTTTGAACGTTTTACTATTATTCTCTGTTTAAACCCACATAAAAATAACAAAACGGCGCTTTGCAGTAGTTTGATGTTCTGTACTTTTTATTGTCTTCAATATATCGTCGCCTGAGTGCTGGAATGTCCTATGTCCCCTATGGGATCCCCTTATGGGATCCCCTATGGGACATAGGACATTCTAGCACTCAGGTGACGATATCAACGTATGCGATCGTGGCATATAATAAAGGCACTACTCTTTCCATTAACATAAAAGTCTAAGGGGTAAGGTTTGGTAATTGTTTTTTGGGAAGAATAAAAACTTTTAAATTACTGTTAAAACACAATCGCTTAATAAAGATCCAAAATGGACGGTTACTTAAACCCTATTTACATGAAGAGATTTGACCCCGGGTTAAATGATATCTAGGATCAAATATTCGACCCCGAGCTGACAATTCTGTCAAGTAAACGCATTTGACCCAGAGTTATTTCATTTGACCAAGGGTCAAATTGTCGAAAAATGCTCCTGCTCATGAGGTGGAGCAAATCCGGTTAGCCCTGGTACAAATCGACGTTTCGCGTTCATGCAAATTGCAACTCGGTATAACCCAGGGATATTTTAAATAACGTACACCACGTTTTCGTATCCATGTGACGAAATAGTGAGTACCGCATTGTAAAATCACGTCACCGTGTCGTAATTGTTGTCCGAACATCGCGTGTTATCCAAATAGCTTATTTGATAACCAACAATCATGCCTAGGGGATCAACGCGAGGACAATCATGGTTTGAACTGGAAACCGAAATTTCACTAGAAAAATGGCACGACCGTGATGTTGAGGCGATAGCAGACAACTCCAAACTAAAAAGAAGTGCGGTTTGTAAGGATCTGGTGTCGATTCTGGCAGAGAATGGAATAAACAAGACAAAAGAGCAGTTGAAGACTCGGATGAAAACTTTTAAGAACAGTTACCGGGAATGTCGCCTGAAACTGTCGAAAAGCGGGGCAATGGAAAGAAATGCGAACACTACGAAAATGTGGATGAAATTTTGGGCACTCGACTGGCGTCATCCCCATTAAAATTGGTAGACACAGGAAAGAGAAAGGGATGTGATGAAACTGCTGTTGACTCAGAATCAGGTGAGAGCGGTATCTCCGCTACTCCCGACGGGTGACAATGAAACGAAATCACAGGGCGAATCAGATACAGTCACCACGGTAGATGTTCAACAGAGTCAGCCAAGCACCAACGGTACAGTGCCAAGCAGCAAGTCCTACAGAAAAGCTGCAAAGCCTCCAAAAAAGTCGAAATTGGAGAAGTCGCTCCACACCGTCATCGATAAGTAGATCATCTAATGAGAAGATAGAAGAGAAAGAAACTTGAAGTAGAATTAAAGAAAGCTGAGATTGAGAAACTTCGTATAGAGTCAGACGAACGACTTAAAATGATGGAACAGAAGAGCAGCGAAGGGTACGGTGGCTGTAGTGAAGCTAGAACATTCTAATAGTTATGATTTCGAACTGATTAGTCTATGGTCAGGAGAATTCGGATTCTTTGATGAAAACCGAAGTGACTTTTATTCTGTTCATGTCGCTGGGAAAGCGTCCCCTCCATATGAGTTTTGAACAGTCTTCTGTGTTTTTGCATGAGTTCATGGTTTGTCACAGCGAATAAATTAAACGCTATCGTTCGTTCCCGTTCCTTCATTCTTCATCTGTGTGATGTGTCATTCAACTGTGGATTCATGTCCCTCAATGTGATCGCTAGGAGTTACACATTTAAAATGAAATGCGGATATTGTGGTATCCTCCAGGATGAAAACTTTGGTGCTTTTGTGGTCCGAAATCGTTGCAGCCAATCACTTGCTAAATTAATTTGGTAGTCTTATCGCAGTGGGTTTACTAGCGGGTAACATCCCAAGCAATGGAATCAATGATATACAGTTAATGAGTGGGTTATCAACACCAATGAAACCGATCGCGTCCATATTTTGCCTCATTTGTTGGGTGCGAACGTTTTATATAGCTTTTGCCATCCTGTGGCATTGAGAATGTAGATGCCTTATTTCGGGTTATCCGTAAACAAAAACGAATCATAATGGTAGAAAAGGATAAAGTCATATCGTCTGTCGCCGACATTTATTACAAAGTGTGCCTTATATTGAGAATTACAATGCGTTATGCATACTTTCCATGGTTGAGGTATCTCCGTACTCTACGGACGTACAGCATAGGACATTTTCCTAATGGCATACAGGCATACTAAAATGCGATTTCACGCCAAGTTAAGTTCTTAATCCAGTATTTTCCTACTTGCATTTCCTACATGTACATGTATTTCGCTTACAGGTGTGCTAAAATGCTATTTCAAGATATGCTTACTTTTGAATACAGTATTTTCCTGATCGCGTTTTACTTACGGATTTCGCATATTGGTGTTTAAAATGTGATTTTGAGCTATTTCAAGCGTGCTTTTGAATGTAGTGTTTTCCCAACTGCTGTATAGGAGTGTAAAATATGATTTCATGACAGACGCGCATTTTAATAAACAAAGAAAGAGGAGCAGGACTACAGCATAAGTATTTTCCAGATTTTCTCATTTGAAAATATTTCTCGTGCGCGTCAATGAGACAATAAGTTTGGATATGATTTTGGTTATTTTGGAAGTCCTACAATGTTATCGAAAGAAGGAACACAGGTTTGTAGAGAATGCCAAATACGTATTATCTCTTTTACATGGATTGTGACGCGAAACCGTCAGTCCACGTTTGAAGGATCATTCCCCTTACAGGAGGCGTATTAAAGACTGGGGCACAGGAACGAATATTTTTCGCTGGATCGCTGCGATCGAATCGTCGGCAATTTTTTTACTTACGATCACTTGCGGACACACGCTGCGATTTATTTAGCGATCGTATGGCACGGACTGTGCATATTTAGCGTATTTTAATGGGGACCTGTCTGCAGCCTCGATAAAATCGTGTGAAAATATCAAACATGTTTGAACATTGCGAAAAATCGCCCGACCAAGATCGCAGATGTTTATCAACGTCGTTGCCGATCTACGCAGACGGGCGAATTTTAGTACCAATTTTCGAATTCTTTCCTGTGCCCCTGTCTTTAATGGACAATGATCCTTTACGCACGCAATATACAGTACAGACACCGTGGACTGGTCGTAATACACGTGTTGGCAGTGATGTTCACTCATACGCTCACCATGTAATAAAACCCAGCAGGAAAATTTTAAATAATGAAGCACCGGGTTCTACCGGTGCTTCATTAATAAACATTTTTACGATTATTCCAAAAATCTCTCACCACCACATTCTCTATATGAAAGTCGAAGCGAAGTAATCAATGAATCTCAATAATATTCCGTCTCCTTAATGATTATCAAATACGACATTTTACTGTGCAGACAAATATATATCTGAAAAAAAGCTTTTTCATGAACAATAAGATAAGTATATATTATGCCTAAAAGTTAGTTTCACCAATCAGAACGTTGGTATACCCTCTAAGGGTTCCGTCGCGTCAAGTAACTCACCTGATATGATTTAATGTGAGGTGAGTAACCGCCATTGCTATTTTAATGCATTTTCACTCGCTTCGAATTTTCAAAAATTTGAATTAAACCTAAATAAGAGAATTTACGTTATAAAATATATTCTAGGTACCGTAATTATTGATTTTATACATTAAATATTTTTAAAACATGGACAGAAAATATATTTTACGGCTCTGTAGATTTTTTATGCTGAAGAGAACATTTGTTTACAGTTCACTCAACAGATTAAAAGTGATTTTTTTAACTTTTAAAAGTGGTTTGCAGGTGGTAATGATAGTAAATTTATGTAACGGTATTTCACACATGCTTGTTGCGATACGTTTTACTTTGTAAACAAGTATCGCTCTTCAAACAGCGACGAGTGTTTAATACCATCATGGATACGTAAAGGACCCGTTACTGCTAAAAATTCTGCTCCGTGTCGTTAATAGCGGTTTTAACAAAAAGCGTTCGGTCGTTCTTTGTTTCTCTTGAAAAAGTATTATTCCCGAGATTTACACGGGCTTCGGACATACTAAATAGGTTACATGGCGGGTAGCTGGCCGATACTTATACACTATCATGACCAAATGCATGTCCTGTGATTAGTATTAGATTCGAGGTCATGTTTACAATCAGATCGCAACGAGCCCGTCAGGGCGAGTTGTCATCCGAATGTAAACACGACCAGGAATTTGATACAAATTACATGACATGCATTTGGTCATGATAATACATATATGTAACAATCCCGTAACATAAAGCCCGTTTTCCCCGTTTTCAGTTTAAATTGCGTTGGAATTGGTCAACATTCTGAATTTCATATTATAATGCGTAATAAATAACAATGCATATATGTGACGATGTGGTGTTTACCGGAAGTTGAATCAGGATGGTACGGAATCGAAATAGGCAGGCTGATACAAACGTTTTTCTTTCCCAGGTTTTCGGTGCAAATTAAGTTGATTGTTAGAAAAAAATCCTCACTAGGCGATGGGAGTCCATATCAGGTGAGGGGAAGCCATGAACTCTCATCGTTTTGTGTGGAAATTCATTTTAGAATCAACATGTATTTTATCTGTATTAACTCCGCAACTGTCGTGTATCCGACCCCCTGATACAGATGTTTGTATCAGGGGGTCAGATACAAGCACGTTCCTTTCTCGTGAGTTCCATTTTTTTCTTTTTGTTTATCTGTACGAATAAATAGTTTGTTATATATTCGTCTACATTCTTGACTTATCCATAATATATTGTAAGATAAAATGATTATTACCATTATGTGGATGTACAAAATATGTATCCGAGTCTCGCTCCGGGTTCTAAGGGTAGATCACGACTCGTCTTCGACTCGTCGTGATCTGCCCTTAGAACCCGGAGATCGACACGGATACATATTTTGTACATCCACATAATGGTAATAATCTCTATGTATCAGCCAGCTACACGCCATGTAACTTATAATGTTATAAAAATACATTTTTTCTCTCTATGCAGTATTTGTTGTTTTTTAGACAGACAAACCACTAGATTTTTGATTCATTTAGACATTACGTCATTTACAATGTGTAAAGAAACATCCGGGCAAAAAGTAGATTGAATTACAATAAGTGCGGATATGAGCTTATGTTGAACCGAGACGCGAAGTCAGATGATTTGAACTGAGATGGAGTGGCCTCGACCTTTTATAAATGGGTTGTGAGTATACATTCATCGAATGATCACTGAACTCAAAAATACAATTTTATAGGCAGTATCCACTTTGAATCACTCCAATTGTTATCATGTTTTCAATAGTTAACGTGGTGACGTCAGACGATAACATATTCCTCTGCAGCCGTAAACATAGAAAGAACTAAGCAATCTCCCGTCCAATCAGTTTTATTGGAACATGAAGTCATGGGGGAGAGTGCCTCACAAAGCGGTTTTTAACTCCACGTATGAAACAAGTCTCATGGTGGGGAGAGCATGCATGATCACTGCCGCATGGCTGGAAGTACAGAGACGAAGCCCACAACGAATGCAACCAACTGTTGCAACTAAATCCCCAAATGACTACCATACCAGAGGTATTCCAAAATCTGCTGGGCTATGACTCCCACCTCAAGATAAATGCCCTATCTTTGAAGATTCCAGTTGGTGTTCAAACCATTTGTCACTCACTTCTCTTCAATATTGTCGTATGTGATTTTTCGAGCAAGTGACGATCTTACCTGCAGAACAGTTTTTGCCTGTGTATCCTGATGGACAATTGCAGAAATAATCATTTTTCTTGTCTTCGCATGTAGCACCATTCTCACATGGCATTGGATTGCATTCGTTGATTTCTGAAAAAAAATATTTTCTCGTTAGATGCTCGATTTGAACTTGTTTTTGTTTAACCATTTCGCTGCTGTGCAATTTGGTAATATCCTGTGCTGAACCATATATTGGAGGGAATGGGGTTCAAGTGAAAAAATGAGAGCGCCAATAACGTTCAGGTATTTGTAAATTTACAAATGTTATTATACAGTACGTGGATAGTATATTATCACTAAATCAACCCTGGGGTGGCGATTCCACCCAAGCAATAATTGCAGATTTGTTACAAACCATAACAAGCACAAGCAAAGTTCCAGCCAATGGACCTCCGGGTTAAACCCGGAGGTCCATTGGCTGAAACATTGTTTGTGATTTTTGTCCATATGTGCAGAATTTGAAAGTGATACTTTGGGTGATACCTCCACTCTACGGGTGATTTTGTTACAATCCATTCTCCATGTATTGTATATTGGAACAACGTTGACAGAGTTCAACAATGTTTCCAAAACTACTCCCAGCCACACTCCATAAATCTCAAAAGAAAAGACGTCTAGACGACTTGAAATTAGTTTCTATTTAATGGACTGACTGGGGGCGCGGTGGCTCAGTTGGTAGAGGTGCAGGCTGCAAGCCGAGAGGTCCTCGGTTCGAATCCCACCTGCGGCAACCACGTTGTGTCCTTGGGCAAGACACTTCACCCCCATCGCCTACGTGGGGGCACGGTGACGTTGTGTACTAAGGTGGTACTGCACGTCGATGGTGCACCTGCCTTCAATCAATGCTAACCCTGCTTTTGTGGAGTTGGTATGTTGGGGAGCTGACAGTTGCTCGCCGTTGCTCGGTGGTTCTCTCCGGGTACTCCGGCTTCCTCCACCCTTAAAACTGTCAAGGTCATGGTTAGCCATTGTGCAGAAATATGTGACCTAAAAACACCAATAAATAAATAAATAGACTGACCATGTAGTCCAAACTTTGCTCCACAGGCCGTTATATAATTTTTGTGTTTTTTTTGTTGTCGCCGTGTGGCACAGGACAACAAAAAACAACTATATATGTTGGGACAAGTTTGGACCATTGAGTTTGTTGCTGCCTTGGGTATTTCGGAATTTTCATAGACGCCAAAAATGGTTGAGATCAAATGGATAATGCCATATCGCCTGTCGCTTGTATCTCATATAACATGCGTTCTATTTACAATAACAACGAGCTATGATATCCATTCCCTGTACATGTATGTGGTATCTCCGTACTGAGTACGGACTTAACGCACAGGCCGTCAACAGTTGGTTTCGTACTCAATATGGATCTGTAGCAGCGAAAGGGTTAAATAACTGGTTAATACTTCACAAACATACAGGCTATAATGTTGTTAATCAACTATTAAACTACTGAGTTTTCAACTGGGTAGTTCAATATTAAAAAATGTTCGCTTAAGTTTTTGAATATAATAATTTTCTGTGGATGGTTACCAACATCAGACCATGTTACCGTCAGTTCATCACAATAATATATATATCCCAACAAGACCCTATCCATAACCCAAAGTCACATGATGAAGTGAATAAGGAACCTGAATTAAAAGTTTTTGAGTAAATTAATTAATGGTTACCAACATCAGATCATGTTACTGTCAATACATCACAATAATGTGATGACATAGCTGTAACATGGCGAATAGGATTTAATGAACAAGTGACGAACTTACCTACAGAACAGTTTTTGCCCGTATACCCGGATGTACATTTACAGAAATAATCATTTTTCTTGTCTTCGCATGTTGCACCATTCTCACATGGATGTTGTTTACATTCGTCGATTTCTGAAAAAAATATATATTTTGCGTTAGATCCTCCTTCTCATTTTGTTTTTGTTTACACAACTGTTTATTTCTTCACAAACATACCAGACTACAATGTTGTTATTCAACTTTTCAACTATTAGGATTTCTACTGGGCAATTCAACATTTAAAAATGCTCGCTTAAGTTTTTGAGCAAAATAATTTTCCGTGGTTGGTTACCAACATCAGACCATGTTACCGTCAGTTCATCACAATAATGTATATGTCCCAACAAGACGTTATCCATAACCCAAAGTCACATCGTCGGCTGAGTGCTAGAATGTTCTATGTTTACTAGAGACATACGTGGAGATAGCCTTTATATGCAGAATATATACTTAGCTTCTTTAACTTGATAAAATGGTTTTGTTGAGTTAGTCTCCAAGTGTCGATCGTCTGCAATTAAATAGCAGTCAGTCGTACGTTTGACTGAGTTATAGACTGTGTCAGTATTGGTCACAGTTTCGCAGAATCGTGTTTGCGATTGAAGACTCGCCTCTTGAACAAACACGGCGGTAACGTTTGAAGTAATGGGCTAGTCCCATTACTTCAATGATCTCGTTCCAACGAGGAGTCATAACCTATGTTTTTGAAGATAAAAAAATGAAAAAATAATGAAAATTAAGTGGCGATTTTTGAGAATAGCGCTGGCAGGTTTTGGCCGTTACGTTGGGTAAAGGGTTAAAGAATGTATTTTAGCTATGACATCAGTAGGAAATAATGCGTAGTTCTTTTTTTGTTTTGTTTAATAAACGAAAGCAACAAACAGATCTCGGGACTGTCTGTTGTTTTCATTCATTAAAACTTATAAAAGGAAACTTGTCTTTTTAGGTTAAAAGAGTTAGAAGCATCCAAGTAACTGTCCATTTTGGATCTTTATTTAACCCTTTACCTAACATGAACAGCAGACGATTCTTGAATAACTAATTTCTTTTATTTTTTGTTTCAAAAACATAGGTTATGACCCCTCAATGGAACGAGCTCGGCGAGCTCGTTCCAACGAGGGGTCATAACCTATGTTTTTGAAGATAAAAAATGAAAAAATGATGAAAATTAAGTGTCGATTTTTGAGAATATTGCTGGCAGGTTTTGGCCATTACGTTAGGTAAAGGGTTAAAGAGTGTGTTTTTATACTAGTTTACAAGTTTTTCATCTTCCCAGAAAAAATAATTAGCAAATTTTACCCCTTACACTTTTATATTAATGGAAAGAATAGTGTCTTTATTATATGCCACGATCGCATACGTTGATATCGCCGCCTGAGTGCAAGAATGTCCTATGTCCCATAGGGGACACAGAACAGTCTAGCACTCAGGCGACGACATGATGAAGTGAACTTCGCAAGTTCGCAACTGCCGATCGGTCTTGATTATTACACTAGCGGGTCAAAAGTTCAGAACATGAAAGCTTTGAATATACCTAAAAGACAAATGCTTCTAACGGCTTCTTGAGGTTTAACGTTGACGTTCTAGACCTTTTACCTTTGGAAACAATAGTTTTTTCATCAATGTTGTTCAATTATTAAACGTTAAAAAGGAGGTAAAATTTCTCGATTCATCGAAAACGAAAAATATTAATCGATTTCGGCGTGACCGATCGACAATCGATTGATCGTGACAGGCCTACATCCGGCCTGTTCTAATGGGGGACCTGGACTGTGCCTCTTGGGCAAACGATATACTTTCTAGGTATTCGGAGAATATTAGTCTCGTGTAGTATTTGGATTAAGCGATCATGGGTTAAAAGATGTCGTCAAATTATATTTGATTCAAGACAGAACGGGCAATTACTGTGTGGTACACCGAGATGTATGATTAAAATATGTTACAATCTCTGCTGACGAAAATATTACACGCGTCAATAAAGCAATGGTATGAAGACGGCTCTTGTGGCAATATTCATACATTCATTCATTCATTAGTATCCTCGTATTTAGTTTCCACACACGTCATTGTAGCAGTCTAGTAAGGGGTGGTGCTATTGTGCAATTCGTCGCCAAAGTGCTAGAATGTTCTATGTCCCATAAGGGACATAGAACATTCTAGCACTCATGCGACGACATGATGAAATGAATAAGGAAACTAAATTAACAATGCAACGTCAACGATAACAAATTTAGTAAAACTCTCCGGTGTACCGAAACGACGACCCTGCGCAACAAATAATCAATAACTTAGATAAACGTAGAGGTGACACCATCTCAGATAAAGGTCAATGTGACCCCATATGAGAGGACGCAACTTCGACCTTTTTATAAATGGGTTGTGAGTATTCATTCATCGAATCTCCTCCCATTGTTAAGTTGTATTTTCAAAAATATCGCGTGATGACGTAAGATAACATATGCCACAGGAGCCGTAAATGTAGAAAGAAACTAAGCGAAATCTCGTCGAATGAGAGGGCGAGGATTTTAGTCTTATTATAACATGAAGCCCTGTGGTTTTGGTTACATTGTGGTGTGAAGTCTGTTGGCTATACAGAAGCTCAAGAAATCTCTACAGAGTGGGGCGCCACTGAAAGATTCTTTGAAGCTCTGTAGAATGAAGAGAATAACATGAAGGGGGGGGGGGGGGATATGCCAGCCCAAAACAAAAACTATTCTGACGTAGCCAGAGGACAGGCGGCCCCACGAAACTGCGATAAACTGCAACGTTCGCAACAAGTCTCATGGCGGGGAGAGCGTGCGTGATCACTGCGGCAAGTGCAAAGAGGAAACCAACAACGACTGCAACCTACTACTGCGCCTAAAATGACTACCATACCAGTGGTATACCACAATCTGCGAGGCAATAACTCCCACATCAAGACAGTCCGTTTGGTATTCAAACCATTTGTCACACACTTGCCTTCAATATTGGAGTATGTTATGAAATGAACTAGTGACGAACGTACCTACAGAGCAGTTTTTGCCCGTATATCCCGATGTACAATTTCAGAAATAATCATTTTTCTTGTCTTCACATTTTGCGCCATTCTTACATGGCTTTGAATCGCATTCGCTGATTTCTGAACAATATGTAATTCGCGCTAACTGCTCGTTCTCAATTACTTTTTGTTTGCACAACTAGTTATTACTTCACATACACACCAGACTACAGTGTTGTTATTCACCTTTTCAGCCATTGGGTTCGCATGAAGTTTTGAGTAAAATAATATTTTGTGGTTGGTAACCAAACAACATACTGCTGAAGTGGTGGCCATGGACGATGAGGGTAAAAGGGAGTTGGTTAGCGATCAAAACGTGATAACAGTTACAACCAGGGACACAAAATCTCGTAAAGAGCAAAAAAAAGCTTCAAGGGGACTTTGGCACTCAGAACAGATGCTGACTAGGCACAGTTTGAAGAAAAAAAATAAAACCAAAAGATGAGAATTTTCACAGAGAGGCTAGTGTCCAGGAAATGCAAATCCCATAATTGCGAGCATCCCGTAGACAGGGAAGGAAAGAACAGAAAACATTAGGGTGCCAATACGGGAACTTGGCTACAAGGTGAGTGACGAATTGAAAAAGGCTATGAAGGAAGGAACAGTCAAATTGGCTTCGTTCAGAAGGAGTATAAAACTTGGGGTGGTGGGAAGTAACAAATACAGGGTAGCAATAGAAGAATACCAACAAGCACGGAATAATGTTAAAGAGATTAAAGACGATAATCGGAGGTTGTGGATCTACAATATTATTAGGGCGATAAGAATGACAGGGTGGTCGACATCGAACGTATTTTGGAAATGCGTTAATAACCCTTTACCTAACGTAACGGCCAAAACCGGCCAGCGCTATTCTCAAAAATCGCCAATTAATTTTCAAAATATTTTCATTTTTTGTCTCAAAAACATAGGTTATGACCCCTCGTTGGACCGAGCTCGTCGAGCTCGTTCCAACGAGGGGTCATAACCTATGTTTTTGAGACAAAAAATGAAAAAAATTAATTATTCAAGATTTTTTTTTTGCAAGTGTCGTCTGCTTTTCATGTTAGGTAAAGGGATAAAAAAAGAAACAAAGTAAGTAATGCACAGAGTACTGAAGTAGAGGCAGGAGATGCAGACGATCAAGACCAAATCGGATCACAACTTGTCAATCCCCGGGAAAAGGTAAATGATAAGCGATGAGGGACTGGGAACCCACTGGATTGCGAAAACGGGGTCAAGAAAATTTATCGAACTCCGCGTGCACCAAAATAAATAGGTAGGGTCCGAAAAGTGGTCTCAAAATTAAGGAACAGTAAATCTGGAGCAAAAGATAAAATTCCTTCCGAGTTCATAAACCATTAGGAATAAGAACTTTGTAAAATTCTAACGGCCTTATTTAACTTACCCATAGAAAAATAGAAAAGCAAGGGGTTCCAAAAGATTAGAGAAAAAAACATGTTACATTTAAATACAAATAGGGAAATAAGGAGGTATTGGATAGATATCTGTAGATCTCTGCTAATAACAACATTGGACAAATTTCCTATACGGCTATGTATGAGAGATTAGAGGATGAGATCAAAAGAAGGGGTTCTGAAGGGGATCGGGATTAAATGAGAGTCACTGACCATCCTTTCACACTCTTCCAAATAATAGAATCGGCGAAAGTCAAAACGAGAGGAAGATGTTTATGACGTTGCTGGATGTTAAGAAGGTAGATGGTAGAGAATGACGAAAGCTTGAGGTCTTTGGCATAGATGGTGAGTTTGTTGGAATTCTGAAAACATTACATTAAGATGGCAGAACTAAGTCTGGGTAACATAACAACAAAACGGGTGCCTATGGTGATAGGCCCAAAGCAGGGCTGTACACTTTCGCCATTTCTTTTTACATTGAACATCAATGATTAAAGAGATAAACTCTTGCATAGCGACTAGGGGATAGCAGGATTGATCGAAAGATCTCTGGGTTTTTTGTCGTGGTGTCAGGTAAGGTGTAAGGTGTAAGGTGTCAGGGTCAAGAAGTGAAGGGTGATGGGTGGGAAATAGAAAAAAAAGCTGACAATTATTGGGAGATATGGGGACAACTACGCTGGCTGTCGCGGTTGTCATGTGAGAAAGCATTGTCTAACGCTGTGCTCACAAATGCCTCCTACCCCAGGCCTCTCCTTGCAACACTCGGAAACGAACCGTTTGATGACATCCGGTACCCTATTGCTCCTAATCTCTGCGATAAGCGTACTAGCCCTCTCATTTGTGTCACCCAATACCTTTATCCTTCATTTGCCCATTCCACTTCCCCATTATACCACCTGTGAATCTTATTCTGTCAGAATGACATTTTAGACATTCTAGAAAAGTGTTCCAGGATCTCCTTTACTCCTAAATTACACATTTGGCGTGCTTCTTTTCATCACCCACACAAGCTCGCTCCTGATTGCTTCAAGAGTTGCGGCATTACTCAACACACTTGTAGTATTATAGGGAGTTTCCAAGTTCTTTAGAACCTTGTGGTTTATCTCCTCAAAATTATATTTTTGTTCTGGGTACACCCATCATTTAACAAATGATTTTTCCTACGAGAACCCTTTTGAAACTGTTTGTCGCTAAAAAAGTTTCATCCGACTAAGGAGTCGCTTCCCCTTTGCAATTAGTTTATTCGTGAAGTTTTGGTCGATGCCTCGTCCCGTGATATTTACATTTACTCCCAAATCCTCGTGATACCTGTCTCTCCGACACAAAAAGCTTATTGCTACTTCTGGAATACATGCCAACACCCAACTCTCCTCCCTCGGGTATGTTCAATTTTATGACCCACGGATATACCAATTCACAGTTGTTTCTTTATTACAAACATTGTGTTGATCTATATGTTCATAAATAATATTGATGTATATTTTTCAGAATTATTAAATTATTGTTTATATATATATATATATATATATATATAGACAGAACGCGATGTGTGTTTGAATTGGTGGGTGTTTTACATAACGAGTTGGAATGGCGTAGTCATATTTCGCGAGAGCCGTAGGCTCGAGCGAAATATGATTACGCCATTCCAGCGAGTTATGTAAAACACCCACCGATTCAAATACACGTCGCGTTCTGTGTTTATAACACAACCCATGCATTAAAATTCATTTAAATAAACAAATTTTAATTCCGATGTTTAAACCCAAAGGTGAAGAATTTGTTTTGACTGAATCTGTACTGGGCAAATGAATCGATAAAAAATCAAAACAACCTTTTCGCAACCAGTGTTTGTTAAAATTCGTTTCGCTGTTTCTCTTCGGCTGGTGCCTATTCACGCCTAACCATTTGGTGGCTATTACTGTTAGTAAAAATATAAGTACAAATGTGTGCAGATTTGCAATACAGCTGGGAGAAACATTTATAAAAGAAGTTCGAAGCCTCTCAAGATGTACGAAGATTTACCGAAATAAAGTTGACCAATTTAGATATAATGGGATCCACAAATCGAGACGGCCACGGGACTGGGTTAATGTTTTGGTTGGAAATGATTGGGTTTTTAAAAAAACATTATCTCATTTTTGGCTAACTAATTTTTTTGTGAACCGACTTTATTTTGCCGGCTTGTATATCACCAGTTGAATACAGAATCATTTATATCATAGCGGCGATTCCGTTTATACAGGGGTATAAAGTTTAATGGATGTGTAATAAATATTCTGAATAAATGTTGATAAATATTTTCAGAATTAATAAATTATATCTTAATTTGTTTAGTTTAGTTATGTTAAAAAGTGTGAAAATGAACCATAAAATACAATAAAATGATTATTGGAACAAGCTGCCGGTACTAAAAAAAACTGGTAAATGGTAAAATGGTGCCAACTAGGATGTTTTGAACTGACGATCTATTTTGGTGGAGTCAGATAACAAATTTGGAAACAAACATATATTCGATTCAGCTACAATCCATCGCAAGGATCTTTAATAGCAAAGAAGTGTAGACCCGATAATATGTTTAATCTTCAGTTGTATAGCATCAGAATAGTATGTTATTTAGTTTTTGTTGAGAATGAAGTTATATATATATATAAACAGGGTCGTCGCGAAATACCGGCTGCTATTGTTTTCTGTGGTGCAGTCGGTATTGTGAATTACCCGGATGATCAGAGGTTTACCGATTATGTATCTATTTTCTGAACTTCTTGGGGGAAATTATCACGACTTTTTAGAGAGTAATCATTTGCCTAGACTGGTTACGTGATATAATTCATGAAAGGTGAGGGGCATTGTACAAATTGTGCACGAGTGTTTTACAATATAGTTCCTCGCCTCGAATGAATTATTTCACGTAAACGGTCCAGTCAAGCGATTACTCTGTTTATTACTTTTCATTATTAACGATGATTACATTATTTAACCCTTTACCTATCGTAACGGTCAAAACCGGCCAGCACTATTCTCAAAATTAATGAAAAAAATAGTTATTCAAGAATTTGTTTTGCAAACGTCATTGGCGTTTCATGTTAGGTAACGGGTTAAAAAAAAACCAATGAAGTCCCCATTACACCCACGGCAAAGCGTCTTCGTTTGCGCGCACTGATACATGACACAATTGTTGATTGCATAATTCAGTTGAGAAGTTATCGTCTAAAATCAAATCCGGAAATCACAGTAAATCACACTTTGGAAAGTAGTAACGTCAGTATATTTGTTATTTTTGTTATTGTAGAACACCCATGAAACTAAGTGTGTTCCAACGAGTCTAAAATCATCGCCCTCGTATTGTTTGAAAGTCCGCGTAGTCTTTTCTTTGATGACGGCTCCAGAAGCAAATCTTACCGTCGGACATCACCACGCAAAATATTTGAAATAATGTTCCCTATTCGTAATTATTTCATCAAGAGAGTGACATGCATATCGCTTCATTTGTCTACATGTTCCACACGTGCAGTCGACGTGGTTCCGAACGAAGTGTTGTTTAGATTAAAAATCGATTTACGATTTGAAGTGAGGTGGAGTGACCTCGGCCCTTATTACTTGTTAATTGTTTGCCCAGTGATGACGATGGGTACACGAGGGGTTTATTTATTACACTTGGTATTTTGAAATGTTGCCCTGTTCATTTCACGATGTGAGTTTTGGACTGTGGGTAGAGTTATACTGCAATATGTACGCAATTGTGATGAATGAGCGGTAACAAGGTCTGTGGTATGCGACCCACATCTTATGTTTACCCTCAATGCGACGCGTCACGATTCCACATAAACTCCGAGCCGCAAGCATGAGAACATGTTTACCGTCAATTCATTAAAATAACTTATAATACTGACATTATTTTTCACAGATAAGGCAAACTTGTTACAATGTAAGGAAACACACATTTTATTTAGCACTAACTTCAATGTGGTTTTGAAGATATAAAAAAATAGATTGTTATTTTAGTTTTACTAAATGCTGCCATTCCCACACAACTGATTTTTTGACATCAAAGCCATTTCATTGTCTTTTTCTCGTGGTTTTTATTTTAACAAAATATAAAAAAAAATACTTAATATGCACGGGATGGAGACATTTCTTGCAAATGTCATACCAGTTTAAAAGAAATGATTAATAGTTTAAAAGAAAGAATAATGTGTTTGGAAGATGATATCTCTTTATGTAAAAACCAATCGGGACAAGAGGTGTTGGCGCAAGTGATGATGGAAGAATATCAATTTAGCGTTGTATTGATAATTACCTTTTTAAACAGGAGCCTACTGTGTTGTTCGGTTATTTTGGGTTCATTGTTCATTTTGTTACATGATTCGATCCATGAATTGCGTGACTGAGTGACTGGCGGGTGCACGCCAATGTTTCCAAGCTTTGTTCTCATCAAGGGAGGTAAGCATTCGAGTTTAGCAATACATTGTGGCACTTTCTTCAAAGAGGAATTTATTGGTTGTGAGGAAGAAGAATTAAAATGTTTCATGTGATAATGATAATCATATTTTTGAGTCTCTTGATCATTTACACGGACAATGAAGAAATGTGTGTAGGTGAAAATCGCTTTTAGTGACAGTATATTATCCACGTTCTGTGAACATTCAAGAAACATTAAATTTTAAATTTGGATTGATAAACTAATTTGTGCGGACAGATATGAGTTAATATTCAGATACGAGTTGCTGACAACAAAATAAAAACACAAATAACATTTTCCCTATGATATCATAGCACCCTCCTTCCTTATGCTGGGCTGTTGGTATATTTATCTGCGTCTCTTTATCACATGTTGGTGGGGAGACTTCATCCGTCGGGACAAGAGGTATTAGCAAATCGCCGCGTGAGTGCTAGAATGTCCTATGTCCCCTGTGGGACATAGGACATTCTAGCACTCATGCGACGAAATGTGACGATGAAAGAATAGGAGTTAAGCATTGTATTGATTGTTGCCTTTTTAAACAGGAGCCTACTGTGTTGTTGGGTTATTTTTGGGCCCAATTGTTACATGCTTTGATACATGGTTTTCGTGACTGGCTGACGGGTAAACGCCGATGAATCCATGCTCTGTTCCAATCAAGGGAGGTAAACGTTCGAGTTCAGCGATACATTATGGCACTTTCGCCAAAACAAATTCCATTTGTTGTGAAAAAGGGGAACTAAGAAATGTTTCATGTGATAATCATACAGATTCAATTCGGGAACCCACCGATAACAGGTTTTTTTGTCGCCCGATCATTTACACAGACACTGAAGAAATTTATGTTCGCGAAAATCGCTCTTAGTTTCTGCATATTTTAGGCGTGCTGTAAACATTCAAGAAACACTCAACATTACATTTGAAATTTGGTTTAATTAATAAACTCATTGATGCTGAGAGATATGAGTTAATTCTGGGATGAGAGTTACTGACTGCAGAAAACAATAAAATACAAATAACATTTTACCTATGATATCATAGCATCCTCCTTCCTTATGCTGTACTGTTGGTATATTTATCTGCGTCTCTTTATCACATGTTGTTGGTGATCCTAGATTTGCCGATTTGCCAGGATAGCTCTGCAATGAATATCACAAAGGAAACATAACCGGCCAGAAGTTTATGAACGAGTCTCTACGACTTAACATCAGGGTTTTTTTTTAAATATATAATGTCTGTATTCAGAAACAAAATGCCTCTGTTTCAAATGTGCTGGATGTTTAACCATTTACCCAAGGTAACGGCCAAAACCGGTCAGCTCTATTCTCAAAAATCGCCAATTAATTTCCATTATTTTTTTCATTTTTTTGTCTCAAAAACATAGGTTATGACCCCTCGTTGGAACGAACTCGACGCGCTCGTTCCAAAGAGGGGTCATAACCTATGTTTTTGAGATAAAAAATGAAAAAAAATAGTTATTCAAGAATATTTTTTGCAGTGTCGTCTGCTTTTCATGTTAAGTAAAGGGTTAAGATTCACCGGCCTAGAGTGAAGAGTATTCATCTAAATTAAAGTACGCATAAAACACTCTTCCCAAGCCATTTTTTGCTTTAGTTTATTTTCGAAAACTCTCAGGAATCAAGAATTGATGGAAGGTCTGTTGAGTCTGAGTGGCATGTACATACAAAGCTGTTTAATCCAAAATGTTTCTGTAGAAACCCGTTCAGTTTTAGTACAATCTGGTTTACATTCTTACCGCTATAACTTATCATCAGCTTGTGTACAATTTATTTTATCTGAGACCTCCCCCGAAATAACAGAAGCAAGATAATGCGTATTTACAAGAGTCTAGAATACTTTGCATCAGAACTTCCACTGGTAACAAATGTTGAGTTCTCTCTCTTTGACGTATAAGTTTTAAAAGTGTATCTTCCTTGGGTTGTATCATGTGAAGATATCATTGATTTCGTAGCTGTTATGGTTAAAGGCGCTATTATGTCTTCCAACGAAGTTGGAATGATCTAATGAGATTGTAAGCCTTTTTTCTCATTTACCGAACCACGTCCACAGTTTTAAACCGATTCTAGAGACATTTGGTACAAATATTAAGAACTTTCTGAGTGGAGTTCGATTTTTGATTGCCCACCTTTAATCAAAACAACATGTAATTAAGACGTTGTTCTTAATCTTTTAATAACAGTTCCTATATCAAGCTTCCAGCTTTGAAATTTGGAAATAATATCTCCAACTATAACCATGTCTAAAAACTTGGTACTGACCTGGAAAATTTCAAAGAGCTCAGGTCGTATTTTCGGCTACGTTATTGCTGGATGTCACAATAAACCCGATGTTCATGACATTTTAGTATGTTGTAGAAGTCTAAAAACAAAAAAAGACCCATGTTTTTTTTTATTCATCGCCATTTTTCACCTTTTACGTCACTTCAAATTCAAGGGTTGTTCGCCACTTTTTTTTCATTGAACTTACTGATTACCGCACAACTCCGTACAGATAATACACACAACTATGAAAATTCACACAAGGAATGATCGTTTGTTGCTGTCTATTTCTTGAGTTATGAATCCCAAAGAATAAAGGCCAAACTGTATAAATGGACGTAGCTCATTTACACTACGTTTAGCCTTTGTTTTGGGGGGGTTCATAACTCATGAAACAAACAGAAACCTCCGATCATTCCTTATAATTAAACTTGAGGGGCAATAAATTTAAACACTCTCTACTTTGCGAAGTTGAAATAAAAACCAGGTCGCATCCTGCTTCCTAGTGATAACTGAATAAAAAGGCAAAGTTTTCTAAAATTCTGTTTGAAATAACGATACATTTCACTGAAACATGTTCTTGTGTCATTACAAATTTTACTGACCAACGAACTGTGTAAGTTAAAAGGAGCGTCATTGGCCACGTCCACACAAAACTTCTATCTCCTTTTCCACTTGACGCCAGGGTGCTGTCATTTAAAGCAACACTGAGTTAAATTTAATTCTGATTTTGACCGTATTCTGAGAAATTGAAAACACAGTTTGTTAGTGTGATATAAATCCAGATGACATCCAGTTGGTTGAACTTTGTCTCAGAAAGTGTTCATTCAGGCTATTTGGAATTGGAAAGTTTTGTTCGCGTGAGTTTCGTTTCTTGATTATTATGATCGGCCGCTGTTTACGTTTGGTGGGGGTAAAACGATGAACGCAGTCGATCATCTATTACGTGTGAACATGGAATAAAAAGCACGATATGGATTCCATTGTTTATTACATTTTATTTTGAAAGTCTTTTTAAAATAATGAGATAAATATTAATTACTTTTCACGTTGAAGCAATATGATAAGATATGAACAATATGAGCGTGCTGGGGTTCTTTTCCATTCACACTGTGCAAAGTAATTTTTAAAACATACATTGGGGCTTGGTTTTGGGCGGACCTACATGCTTTTTTTCGGTTCCTTGTGTTATGAAAAAAAATGAAATACTTTAGCCAATCATTTTGCCCGAAAATCCATGACCAAAAAATTGTTTTAATATACATCTTTAGTTACATGATGACTCTGTAAAATGCATTTGTTAAATTTCAATGTTCACCCTTGATCCAAAATATTTTGTCAATTTGACGTATTTTTTGTAAGCCTTGGATATCTGTCCTGCTGCTGAACTCTCACTCTCAAAATTTTGGAGATATTTTCTCCAATAAAAACATATCTAAAGATGAAATCAGTTTTCATCCGGCCGACAATTCACCCAGCGTCTTCCGGTGGGTTGGTTAGGACGTCAACGTTTCTCCGATTAACATCCAAATTGGGTATGTTGTTGAGCTCGAAAATAAAAAAAAGAATGATAGCTGTTTTTGGATTTTTGGATTTAACGTCATTTTCGAAGTTTATGTTTTTAAACTCCCTCCAATTTTGTGGAACCTCTATGTCAAAGATCGCAAGAGATACCCCCATAGCAACTAAAGCACAAGAGATACCCCCATAGTAACTAAATCACAAGAGATACCCCCATAGCAACTAAACCACAGGAGATACCCCCATAGTAACTGAACCACAAGAGATACCCCAATAGCAATTAAACCACAAGAGATACCCCTATAGTAACTAAATCACAAGAGATACCCCCATAGCAACTAAACCACAAGAAATACCCCCATAGCAACTAAACCACAAGAGATACCCTCATAGCAACTAAACCACAAGAGATACCCCCATAGTACCTAAACCACAAGAGATACCCCCATAGCAACTAAACCACAAGAGATACCCCTATAGTAACTAAACCACAAGAGATACCCCCATAGCAACTAAACACACGACGCAAGGGATAGTTAGAAGGTTGTCAGGGAACAGTTGGATGCTCATTGACGCCATAAATATAACGCTGTGACGTCAAATGTGACGGAGGTGCGAAAAACGTAAAAAAATAAACTCAAATTTCGAAGGGTTTCACCATGATCCCAAACACAAAGTTTGAAAATTCAATGTCAGATCCCAGAGATATGACGTAAACAACGTCGGGGGTACATAATTCCAAATTCCTTACAGCCCCACCCACACACTACAAAAGATAGCACCAGAGTTATGTTACAAACGGCAAGTGGAATAACTGAAGGCAAATATTGCCGATTCCTATCGCCATTGCTTAAAACTTGTTCACACTATGATGTAAATGCTTGTCGAGGGTCGGAAAACGTCAACATTAAATTTCACTTTACGGACTTGAGATGAGAATAACGTTTCACTTCACTGATTTTAAATCTTAGGATATTTTAGTAATCCTGGTGTCAAATACAAAGGAGACAGAATTTTGAAAATCTGACTTCAAATATCCGAGATATGATGTTAATACAATCGGCCCTATTATTTCATCATTTAACCCTTTGAACTCTGGTTGTATATTCCATACCAGTTCAATGGCAGCAGTTAGAAGAGTCCATATTCAATATCTGGGGTGGACCAATCAATATTTTCAACGTGCAGCCTCGGGGCTGCGCATTGAAAATATTGATCGGTCTGCCCCACACATTTGCTGAACAGCCACCCTATTTAATAAGGTTATGACGTATCATGTTCCTGGTCGGAAAAGCACCACTCGTGTTCAACGGGTTAATCCATTTTGGACAGTTATCTTGGAATTCACTTAGCTACGTTTTTATAAATGACACAATTGAACTTCACACTTATTGTTGAAATTGTTCACTGTTAGCTTTTTATTTCAAATTTATGGATCCGACGCCAGCGATGGCAGTTATACGTTTTCCTTATACCTTTAATTTTCAACCTCATTTTCAGGCTAAGCCTTTCGAAATTTTGGAAATAAATTCTCAACAAAAAAAAAACATATCTAAAAATGACGTGCCGTCCTAGGAAATTCGCAACCTTTTTTGCCGAAACCTGAGGCGACGTAATAAGGGGTCAGTCGGTCAAAAGTTAAAATACGTTGGATTTCTTTGAAATTGTAGTATGTGCACAGCTACAGAAATTAGAGGACAGGTGGGGTGGGAGGGGGGGAGGGGGGTTATTGCTGCTTTTCAGTTCAGCGCCATTTTAGGTGTTCACGCCACTTCCACCTTTAAGCTATTTCTGTCGCATTTCATTATAACCACAAACGCGTTCGAAATGTTGACAATGGTCTTGCTGTCCCAGACCGCCATAAACACTCCACAGTTGGACAGCCAAACGGCAAATAGTATCAGTGGGGAAGTAAGTAACGCACGTATAGGACTTGGGGATGAACTTCGAGTTCTTACACGGAACAAGTGATAAATCAAGGAAGCATAAACCCAGCAGGTGCATGGGGAGTGGGGGGTGGGGGGGGGGGGGCGCAGTGAGCACATGTGCAATTCCTAGAGATCGGAATGTATTGAACAAGTTTGTCAGAGATCTTAAAAACAACACTGAGAATGTTGAGTAGCTCATCCAATATATTTTGCCATAATTCAGTCTTCGGACGGTACTCTAATTCTGTGATGACATTCGCACTGCTTTGAAGCGCCAGGGAGCGGTTTAACTTTAATCACACTTTATACGTATGGGGATGGTCTCTCCCATTTTTGTGTGGCGTTACAGTGCAGAAAGGAAACATTTAATTTAATTTAAACACAACTTTTGTCCTCTGACAACGTCTTTATTTCGCCATTGTGAGAAGCATTTATGCATGTTGCAGTGCAATTGTAAAATGGCCGTGTTTTAAATTGCGACATGCTTCAAGTCTGATAAAATTGTATGACTTTATAACACAGTATAATTGTTGAAGGCGATAGTATCTCAATGTCTGACCTTTATTGGATATAAAACTAACAGTAGGGTTTAATGATCACTCACAAATTATTACTTATGCAAGTCTACAGTAGAAATGTGCAGTCAAATCTGTAAATTATTATTATTTTTTTTGTTGTTATTGAATATTTTTATTTTGCTTGAATAATCCTTGCGAATGTAATACCGAGATGTACGTATTTGGAATACATTCAGATAGATATGAGGTTTAAATTTCATGCGATAGGTATTCAAATCCATTGTACTTTTGGTGCGAAAAATCATTGAAACTATTTAATTTCAATAAAACAGAAATACGCGTACTTTATCGTTTCCATTATTCCAACAAAAACTGATACAGACACACAAAGGCCTGCAACACTCTGGCGTAGCAATGGGACTGGTGAGAATGCAGGTGGAACATTGGCCGCCGAACATTCCCATCTCCAAAAAATAGAATCTTAAATACTTCTATATACATGATGGGTGTGGGGGATCAACATTCAATTACATATCACGAACATATCACGCTTGATGTTCTTTCGAGACTCAAAATAGTTCACTTGTGGCATATTTTACAAAACTTTACGAGTGAAGGCACAGTCAGTCCTACGCCTTCGATGGGAATTTTTTTTTAAAGATATATCCCCTTACCGAACCGACGAAGGCGATGTGGAAACTACCTGACACCTTTTCCCAGTCGCATGACTTCGATCTTCGTGATATGCCTAAGGTATAACATTTTTGAGCTCCACGGTAGTTCCATGTACGTCCCCTAATATAGAGCCATGTGTGCATGCCAGTCTGTTGTAATCTCAGATACGGATGTCATTGAATGGAAGACATTGTACGGTGAGACTTTTAA
Source organism: Pictodentalium vernedei (assembly GCA_031216915.1). Taxonomy (NCBI): domain Eukaryota; kingdom Metazoa; phylum Mollusca; class Scaphopoda; order Dentaliida; family Dentaliidae; genus Pictodentalium; species Pictodentalium vernedei. The sequence continues at coordinate 461,515,227 of CM062292.1, read as the reverse complement.
CTCTCTGCACGCTGATGTCAAAATGGCAAAGTTTTTAGCCGCAAATATTTCCCATAATGCAGTTTGATATTTAACCAGATATATTTTGTTTGACAGAGCTCAGTGAGCTCTGTCAAACAAGATATAATTGGTTAAATTCATAGTTAAGCAAGAGAAAAATAGAGTGATTTGAGAAAATTTTGTTGCACTTCCAGAGTGCTGGGGGTTAATGATCGACAAATTGCCCGAGAATTTCCAACATTCAACTTACAGGCAGCTAGCTCAAAATCACATGCACTTCCGAAAATTGCATATATCCCAGTTAAAGCACAGATACAATTCTAACTTTTAATTCCAGTTCATCATTTTAACGCAATCAAATAACTTGGAACGTTATACATGTACATTCACTTATGATATCTGTTCCTACTTTAGGACATGCAATGCGCTCTCAAATGCCATACACTATGACAACATTGACTTGCATCAGGAAGTAATATAAGTTGTATCCATAACGCACAAATGCCTGTTTGCGGAGTAGGAGTAACGGGGGTACCCAACTTGTCAAAACTGTCTTTATTCAACTCCCGACTTTATTTATTCCGATTGCATCATAAAGACATGCCTTATCAGAAGGTATTTTGAAAGCATGCCTTAATAAAAACTTGCAATTGTCGTCATGCAGGGCGTTCTAACCTGTTGTTTACACCTAATTATCATGTAGCGGACCCATTATTGGTCATGCTGGAAATTAATCCACCACGGACCTCAATTTGCACGAGACGCCCCCAACCCACCCACCCACACACCAATGCATCCACAAAAGGAATATCTTGATAAATACATGTAATTGTCGTGCCACCGGGCTTCCCACTAATTTGTTATTCTACCTATATCCTCAAGGCATGCCTTCTCGTAAGGCATTCCCAAGTCACAGCTTGATAAAGACATAAAATGATCGTGACGCAGGGTTTCCCAGTAAAATGTTATGTATTCCAACTACATTATCAAGGCATGCTTGATCATAGACCTTGCGAAGGCATGCCTTTCTTGATAAATATATTTACTTGTCGACACACAGGGCTTTGCAACCTGTTGTCTGGACGTAAATAACATGTACCGGACTCGAAATTGGTAAGGCTGGGAACAAAATCAGACACGTGCCTCCATTTGCATGAGACCCACCTCCACCACCACCACCACCCATGCAATAAATAAATGTAAGTACATGTGATTATCGCGACGCCCCGTTTCCCAATAAAATGATATTTCAACTGCATCCCCAATGCATATCTCCTACGGGGGCATGATAAAACCCTCCTCTGTTTGAGGGATTTTATGCAGTTTTAATTAAGTACGCGAAAAGCCCCGTTACTTATAACGAATACAATATTGGTGCAACCCTCACAATTCAAGGCATGATATTAATACAGAATAAACGTCTAATTTTTTCAAGTAAAAAAAATATTCTACGAGTAGGATTAAGAATGAAACCGACGAGCCTCTAGCGAGTCGGTTTCATTCTTCATTCTACAAGTAGAATACTTTTTTTACTTGGAAACACTCTACGTTTATTTTGTTTATCCCATAAATCTTCTATAAGGCAGTCGCTGAAAATCGTGCTATAATTCGCCACAAAACACAGCGAGAAGTGAGGAACACATTGGTCCAATTCGATCGACCAACACAATTGGCAAAAATAAACAAGGCGCAGTAA